>JAJHZJ010000567.1:3611273-4290428 GCA_023548195.1 Bettongia penicillata ogilbyi
GTCGCAGGAGTTTACAATCTGTGTTCATTTCAAATAGATAACTATATCTTCACTTGTATTTATGATTTTCCTAACCTCTTAAAAGATGGAAAGAGATGAGTCAAACAGCTGTGTTTTCCAAGAAAAGAAATAGTTCTAGGTTCCAGGAAATGTTGGGGGTAAATTTGTGACAACACTGAGGACTTGAACAATTGGCATGCATGTCAATCTCCACATTTTCTCTTCTTCCCATGACTTAGAACAGAAAATGATACATCTTGAAAAGAAGTAGATTTCTTTGTAGATTGCTTCATGATTGCAGTGTAAGCAACTTGAACATTTCAATTCACAAACATTAATTAAATGCTCACTGTATACAATGCTACATGACAAAGAAAGTGAAGAGTTTAAGACATATAGAACTTATTCCTTCCACAGAGATTACTCTGTGCAGATTAGAATATGCTGTTGTTCAGTTATTCAAACATATCAAACTCTTCATGACCCTGTAGACCATACTGACCATAGGGTTTTCTTGGCAAAGATACTGGAGTGGTTTGCCATTTGCTTCTCTAGTGAATTAAGGTAAACAGAGGTGAAGTGACTTGCCCAACTGGGTTGAGGTGGGGGTGTCACACCCATAACCATATAACCCTAAGTATCTGAGGCTGGTTGAATTCAGGTCTTCCTAACTCCAGCCCCAGAACTTTATCCACTGAACCACCTAGCTGCCTTCTTATAATATACTCATGAAATAATTACAGTACAAAACAGTACATGCTAAGAGAGATATAGCTAGATTGACATGTGAGTTCCAAATGGCTGTTGGGGTAGGGGAAGTTCATTATAGGGAACACTTCATGGAGGTCATAGTATTCAAGTTGTGCTTTGGGTAGGAATTTAAGCAGGTAGAGTGCATCCTGAGTCATCTCCAGTCATCCTGATGAATATCAGGTCTCTGGATTCAGATGGCTCTGGAGGAGAAGTGAGGCTGGTGATCTGCACAGCCCTCCCTCACTCAAAACAAAGTCAAGTGTAAGTCATGTCATCATTCCTCTGATGGCATGTCTTCTTTGGCAATGAAGGATGAACACAAGCAGGTAGAGAAAGGTGGTGAAGGAGATAGAGGCATAGTTGTGAAGCTAGGAATACTAGGAAAGTGTGGGAATCTCAAATCCCCTGAAGAAAAGGACTAACCAAAAGGAAGGCACCACCAGTGTCAATTGGTGCCCAGCAGTCAAGAAGTTCAACTTTTAAAAGAAGTTTAGCAGTAATTGGGAAACAGTGTGATCCTAGGCATAAAAGATGGGAAACTGAAGGATGCATATGAGGAATGGAAAGTAAGTAACATGGTTAGGCTGAAGGCTAGAGTCAATGAAGGAAGTAGAAATAAGAAGACTGAAAAGTTAGGTTATCAGAGTGTGAAGGTCTTTGAACGCCCCAGGTAAAGGAGTTGGAACTTTGAGAAGAATTATCTGTTTTTCTTTTCTGTTTCCCAACCTCCCATGAATGGAGTCCCCCAAGTCTTCCTTTCAGGGAATCCCTAAGAGTTGCCCTAAACCCATGCCTCAGAGGAAACCTTCCTCAAGCATCTATTTACTATGCCTTCTCCTATCATACTGTGGTCTTTTTTTGTGCCCAGGGCAATACAGGACAGTTTGGCTTCCTTTTGATCACTGCTTTTGCAGAGTTTAAACATATGTTATCAATCTTTAAAAATAAAACAATTTTGCTGCATTTCTAACTCCAAGCTGGTAGAAATGTTAGTGATTAAAAACAGAACCTCGAATTCCATATCATTCTTTTAGCCAATGGCTGCTCTGTGGCTGAAGCCACTTGGGCACAGTCAACTCCTACTTTCAGCTCACTTGCACCTTCCCTGATGCCACTACCTCTCACAGATGTCTCTTGTTCTTCTCCTTGCTTTAATGAGTGTAAAGGCTGGATTTCTAATCACAGTCTCCAGACTCTCCAAAGCTCAAGTAGATCAGCAAAAGTGAACCCCTAGTTCACTTAGTTGTTCAGGTCATTCATGATTACTTTTGGTTTGAATATTTCATTTTTATCTTAAGAAAGATATGAAAGTATTAAAGTAGTGTGGAGAATAGATTTGACGTATGAAAGAGGAGGAGGCAGGACTATCTGTTGGGAGGCTATTGTGATAGTACAGTGGGTGGTAATGAGAGCTCGTACCAGGGGAGGGTTGAAGCAGAGATATTATGAAGGTAGAATCAAAATAATGATAATTGAAAATGAGAGATGAGAGAGGGATGGAGAGTCAAATAGAAGATCAAAATTTTTAATGTGAGAGATGGGGCAAATGGTGGTGCCACAGATAGAAATAGTGAGGTCAGCAGGAGGAAGAGGTTTTAGGGGAAAGTCATATTGAATTTGAATTACCAGTGGAATATCTAGGTAGAGCTAGAAACATTGATTTGGAACTTGAGTCAGAGCGAGAGATATAAATTTGTGAGTGACTTGCACAGAATGATACTAAAAGTCATAAAAGTGATTGAGATTTCCAAGGGAGTCAGTACAGAGAAAGAAAAGCAGAGGGCCCAGAGCAGAGCCTTAAGAGAATGCCTATCTAAAAGGGTCAGGGTCCATTGGGGAATACCTACTTTAAAAGATGAAAACAAGAAACCAGTCACAGAAACAGAAAAAAGAATGGCTAGAGAGATGGGGGAATCAGATGAGTGTGGTGTTCTGAAAGTCAGATAAGACAAGAGTGGTATCACACAGGAGACATAGCAATAATGCAAATACTGTGTAGAGTCAAGGAGGATAATAAGAAAAGAAAGGCCATCAGGTTTGGCCATTTGGTGATCATTATCTGGAAAAAGTAGTTTGAGTGGAGTGAGGGGGATGGAAACTAGATAACAAAGGGGTGAGGAAGTAGAGGCACTCATGTAAGCAACTTTTTAGACGACTTAAGCAGTGAATGGGTAGGAGAGAGAGAGAATGTTGGGAGTTGGATTGGGGACAAGTATTAAGTGAAGGCTTTTTAAAAAAAAACAGGTGATCTGAACTTATTTGTAGGAAGATATGAAGAAACTATTAAAAATACATGGAAGAAAGAGTTGATTTATTTTTATCCTCATGTATAGAAATATAAATACAATCTTAACAAACCATTATATTTTATACATATCATACATATCATGGATGTATATCCTTACATACATTCTCAATTTAACAGGTTTCCTCTCTTAGCTAAGAAAACAATTCAGTAAGTTCATGGAAGATAAGAATGGAAAACATTATATGGTTAAGATTCAACTATTGCTGGGAATATATACTTCTGTTGACCTAGCCTTTTATAATTATCTTGTATCCCTTCCAAGTCATTGACATTCTCAGGAGTAGCAAGGCACTAATCCAAGATCTGAATCCAAGGGTAGAAAGTCACTCCAGAACTTTTTCAGAGTTATTTAAATTGCCTTATTGTCACCCTAAAACAGCGCAAACGGACAGGTGTTTCCTCGTTTGCTGCAGGGTTGAAATCTTGTCTTTTACAAAGATTCCAAAATTAGATTATTTCCCTAGTACATTGTAAAATAATTTTGCATTAAAGAATAGGGCCACTGGATACAAAACACCAGATAGAATCCAAATGTTATTTTTGCTACATGTATGTGCTTTGTCTTCTTAAAGTCACTGTATCTTGTGACTGACAATGTTATTCAGATTTCTGGAAAGTAATTAATTTACTTAACACTTTTGTAAGTACTTAGGATTGTAAATTTCAAGACAAAAGGGAACTAGAGGCATTTCCAATTAGTCTTATTGTATCTGAGGATAAGGTATCTTTATCTATCCCTTTAGTTCATATACATACAGATATCACTGCCTCACTGTTATACATAAAGACGTAAAAAAGGCAGACGTATACAAATGCGTCGTGTTGTTGCTTCTCCCAAACCCTTGTCCATACACCAACACTGACACATTTGCATTATTCACATAAAGATGGATACATCGTCCACGGACATGCTCACGAATCCCACACAAAGCTGCTCAACCTGCTTACAGATGATGTATAGCACTCACAGACACAACCTTATGCAAAACACATACAGACCCCTGACTCTTAGCCTTTCCTCAAGACATCGGAAGCAGAGACACAACATAGGTCCAGTGTCTTCCTCACTTTCCCTTGCCTGTTATGTTTTTGTTACTGTTGTTTGAAGAGTTATTTCCCTCTTCTCGCCACCCAGCCCCCAGACCTTTTCCGAGACCCTACTGCGCATGTGCTCTGCATCCCTCCCCTTCCTGGGTACCAGTCGGGCGCTCCCCGACTCTGCTAGCGGAAGAGATGCAGTAGCGTCACGAGCGCCCAGCCCCTTAAAACGCTGCTGGCTGGAGCCGCCTCCCTCCTTGCAGCCCACTGGGGGGATGGAGTAAAGGAGACCCATCGACCCGCCAGTGGAACCGGCAATGGAGTTAAAGCAATCGTTGTCCGCCCACCTGGAGGCTGAAAAGCCGCTGAGGCGCTATGGGGCCGTGGAGGAGACGGAGTGGAAAGCGGAGGGACTGGGGAGAAGTGAGTACCCGGGCGGGGATAGTGGAGCAGCCCTGCAAACACGCTGGTGGCTGCTTAAGCGCGGTAAAAGCTAGAGACCGTTCTCTGCCCGGCTGAAGAAAGCGCCCCCGCAGCGGTGCTTTTAGCTGAGGGGGGCGATGCGCAGCACCGCGCGGGTTTAGGCTTCTAACAAAGGGGGACTGGCACGTCATTCTCGCTGGGTTCTCAATCGATGTGTCCTCGGTCCAGGGGACTTTGCAAAGATAGCCCAGTGGGAAATGGAGAGAGAACACCAATTCCTGGGCTCTGATTTGGGCTTTAGAAATCCTGGTCCAGCCTCTTTCTGATGGTCCTTGAGGTGGGCTCTCTTCCTCAGTTGCAGGCAGGCAGGAGGAGAAATTAGGGGTGAAGGATGTTTTTCCACCCTGATACTACGAGAACAAGTGGACCAGGAATTCCTAAGAGAGGCAGTGGTTCATGATCAGTTTTCTTGGTTGAGGGTGCATGTGAAATTCTCAGCATTCCTTCTTTTTCTCCAGACACACATGCCTACTTCACCTATTCCGGGGTGGGGAGAGGTAGCACTTGGCTCAGCTAAAGGTTTTGGATTGTATGTGCTGTCACTGTATAACAGATGGGCTCTGTTTGCTAAATCTCTAAGGTTCAGCGCAAAGAGCATCTTTCCAAAGATGAAGGATTTTTTTTGAAGGATGCAACAGTTGACACTTCTGCCCCCAGAGTCCAAAGGCGGGAGGGTGCTTCTTGAGGGCAACAGGGACACTAATCCTCTTTGCAAAAACCTAGAGAGACTCCAAGTGCCCTTCACCTTGCTTGCCTTGATGCAGCTGTTCACCAGATGTGAAAAGTCATCTCCCCTCCTCATTCAGTCTGTACATTCCTGCCTTTGCTCTAGATTACCATTCTCAGAATTAGCTATAAAGCAGGCATATATCTATAGATATACACACACATATATATACATATACATACATACATACATACATATACACACACACACATACATATTTCCAAGCTACTGAGGGTAGAAATGGGAGTTCCATGGACACATGACATATTTGGTTTAATTTTTATTTCAGTTTTCTTGGACAACTTTCAATCTCAATATGTGTGCTCTTTGCATCATCTCTGTCCAGTAGCGAATTGTGTGTTTTCATGTTTTTCCCTTCTCCAATCATTGAGATTTAGAAAGTCGGCTTAGAATGGCACAGATGTGTTCTGATTGAAGTGTATTCAACTTGAATAGGGACTACAGGTTAATCCATGTTTGGACTGCTGGAGTATTTTACAGTATAGCACAAGGATTTCTACTATTTAACCTCTTTCTTCCCCTTCTTCCATCTTTCCAATATTCAAATGTCAAACTCTCCTTCTCACTTAATACTTCTGCTGTGATAGTTTTGTTGCAGTGTATGTTATGAGATCATGACTGAATGTATCAATGTTTCTTCAAACTAAACTGAATAGATTCCCAGGGTATGTTCATTAATTTCACAATCATGAGGAAGCTGTGGCTGCTTCAGGAGCCTGCCATGTTGTGGTCTAATAAGTAGACATGGTTTTGGACCTGATAAGCTGATGTTAATTTAAATCAAACTTTTAATAACATCTGTAGAAATGACTTGCCTTTTTCCTTTTGCACAGTAACACTCTGGAGTAATACTGAGCTGTTGGTTATCACTCACATCACCTTAATGTAGCCTTTTCTTGCCCTGTGAACATCTTAATCTTTTAAGTCACAGGCTGTAAGCTATTCAGAGCTTTTTAGATAGATTCCTTTATATGTCTTTCTTGCAGTAATCAAAACCTATTCTCGTGCTTTTTAAAACTCTGCCCACAGACTCTGGTCTTTTTTTACAGGTACCTTAAAATTCAAGGTTGGGATTTTTTAAAAAAAACTCACATTTGGAATCTTCTTAAGAAATTGATTTAAGACAAACTTTGGAATCTTATTTTGATAGCTGATAGTTTTATTTTTGGGGGTTCATACTCTTGGCTAGATAGTCTATTATAAGAGCTATTTGAGAGAAAAAAAACAACAAGGAGCTCTTTGGGGATCCTTCCCACCTTCCTATATGTACACCATCATATATAACATCTATGAAATATATTTATATAGATTAATATAGTATGATGATTGTTATTATTGATTTCCAAAAATAAAAACACCAAGCTGATGTAAGGATCTGACATTTGATGTTGAGGTACTTTTTTATTTGCATAATGTAATGGAAATGTAGACCCAAGGTAATGATTCATTTGCCTTTTAATAGGAGAAAGAGCTCTCTGTTGATGGAATCTCTACATATTTAAATTAATTTTGTTAAACACTAAGCATGTGCTTAATTAAAAGATGACATAAAAGAGAAACAGACCAGAGGGCTGTTTTTTTTTTCTTTTTGGTGAGGAAGGATTGTATAAAATTCTCTTATTAAATGTCTTTAGCATCAATAATAATGAGAAGCTGAATATCTCTATTCAGAGCAGAAAAGTATTTAAGGATTTTAAACCAAATTTTCAAGTCCTAGCTTCTACATATTCCAATCTCTTCTTCTGTATAACTGAAATAAATAGCTCTACTTTTCTCATAGGAAATTGCTTTGAATCTGTAGAAAGAGTTTCATAGGGAAAATACTTTGGTTTTTTTAAAAAAAATCTGGATCTTTCCTCTAATTACTTTCCTCTGTTGTTGAGACTCATCTTTTGGATTTGAACTGGGCTTTTAAGAGTGGGTAGAATTTAGATAGAAGGAGAGGAGGGGGAAGGGCATTCCAGGTGGGTGGAAAAGCATCAGAGAAAGCATGGAGGTGGGGAAGAGCATGCTGTGTGCAAAGGACAAGAAAAATGTAGAAAGCTCATGCAACAAATTTTCCCTCAAGCAAAAGAGAACATGATTCTTGGTTAAAGGCGCAAGTTTGTAGAATGACCAGTAAATTACTGACACCAGTCAAGGGAACATATCTAGAGTCAAACTGAACAATATTTCAGGTTTATCAAAATAGTGAAGATGGAAAGATCCTAATATACACAGAGGACATTTATAAATAGATTTCTATGAAGGCTTACTTTGGTAAGGTTACTCCTGGATGTGTGAGGCAAATGTTTCACAAGTTTATTCAGAGTGTTAGTTAAGTCTTTGAACCATTCAGTAAAGACTTCCTTAGCTCCATGGTATAGTGGAAAGAACCCTAGATTTGGTTTCAGAGGACCTGGGTTCTTACCAGAGATGTTCTAATAAATGTTTAACAATGGCTGGGGATGGGAAGGGGTGGGGGCAGAAATTGTACAGACTTAATGTACATTATAAACACTTTCACCAGCATTTTCTTAGGTGCAATCAACAAAAAAAATCTAACAAGCCCTGATCTGCAGCATTTGCTGATTTCTAAGGTGTAAATGCCCACACTGAAAATTTAGTCATCGATTTTCCAAGGGTGGTTTGAGCTGACTCTAGTACGTGCTTGGTTCTTACCAATAACATGACCTTAGAGATATCATTTCATCTCCCTATGCCTTAGTTCTTCATCTGTAAAACAAAAGGGTTGGATTAGACCCCTTTCAAGCATTAAGTTCTCTGATCCCAGCATGTAAAGAATGAGGCAAGGCTATGGAGACAGAGAGGAATATTCACTAGTGGATAAAGAGAGGAACTTAGATATAAGAAACTTGATTCGATGCACCATCGCCAGAATGGTAACCTACATTATGCAAATTATTGTGGGGATATAATTGTAGAGTTACAAGGAGATGAATGTGAAAAAGAATGTTTTATTATTATTTTTTTGTATCTCTAGAATCTAGCACAGTACCTTTCTTGCGTGTAGGAGAATATTCGCTGACTTAGGAAGCATTTAGAATAAATACACCGTTATTTACTTCTTTGTTTGACTGATCATAACTTTAAACAGCAAGTCTAATAAATAGGGAGACATTTTAAGCTGTAATCAGATTACTTAGCGATCTTAGGGTTTTATTCTCATTCATTAACTGATGGTATAACCACTTGCCCTTATTCCTGATCTCCAAACATAATTCGCAAAGAACCATAATAGTGAGCATTGATAGAGCTCTTCAGGAGCAGCTAGGTGCTACTGTAGAGAGAGCACTGTGGTTGAAAACAGGAGACTCAACTTCATGAGTTTAAATCTGGTCTCAGACACTTACTAGCTGTGTGACCTTAGACAAGTCCCTTAACCTTGTTTGCCTTAGTTCCTCACCACTAAAATGAGCTGGAGAAGGAAATGGCAAGCTATTCCAGTGTCTGCTGAGAAAACCCCAAATGGGGGTGACGAAGAGTCAGACATGGCTGAAATGACTGAACTACAAAACAGAGCTCTTTAATCAGGTAGTTAATAAAGAATTACTTTGTTCCACATACTGTGCTAACACGCGTTGGCGTTACAGAGGCAAAAGACAGCTTCTTCCTTCAAGGAGCTTCCAGTCTAATGGGGGAGACGAAAATAATGTACAAACAAGATATTGACAGGAAACTTTGGGGGTCACCTCAGAGGAAGACTCTAAGGTTAAGGAAGACTAGGAAGGCTTCTAGCTTCTAGGTTTCTAGGTTTGCATATTTCCAAAATACTACATATAGATTATCACATTTAATGTTCACAATAACCCTGTAAGGTAAGGGCTATTATTATCCCTGTTTTATAGATGAGAAACTGAGGTTAAGAAAGGGTAAGTGACTTGTCTAGGGTTATACAGTCTGCTAAGTGTCTCAGACTGGATTTCAATTCTGGTCTTCCTGACTCCAAGACCGTTGTTCTACCCACTACACCACCTTGGTTGCAGAAGGAGGAAGAATTTTTATTGCTCTAGGGTATGCATATTGTCTACTCTGACTTTTCCTCTTCCCTGGATGAAATCCATATCTGTTGGTTCTCATGTCACAGAAAACAACATCTGTCTTTTTCATTCAGGTATACCGTCTGCAGGTAGAACAGGTCTGACAGATTGGGACATAGACATAGACAGGGAATCTCTTTTATTTTATCCTCTTTGAAACACTGCTCCAAAAGACCCGAAAAGGTTTTTGGCTATTTATTAACAGTCACGGAAAGAAGTAAATAATAGTCTCAGTGCAACAGAGGTTCACCAGAAGCCAGAGAAGAGGAAAGTCAATTCAATTCAACAGACATATTAAGTCCCAGCTACATGCAAGCATGTTCAATTTCTATTTTTCCTCTCAAGCATCTCCACTCAGATTATACCTTCTTAAGTTCAACTGAGGTATCAAGGGACCAAAATCCAAGAATATGTGTTTGTATTTTAGGGACTTCCTGGTAGCTAGCTTATTCCAGGTAGTAAATTATTTTTAGACATGCTTCGCCTATGTTCAGATGTCATGGGATGCCACCCCCCCCCAATTATTCTAATTACAGTATAAACATATAAATAAGGGAAGCAAACAGGTGGGCCAAGCTGATTTTAACAGCAAGGAACCATAAGGAAGTGACAGAATGTGACATGTACCAGTTGGGTCAAACTATTGACCCCCATCTCAACTAACTCCCTTAAGACTTGGAGATACCCTAGGACCTTGCACCCAAGAACCCTGTGAATAGTAGTACCCCTAAACCACTAACCCACTTTTGAGTCCAGCTTCGGTAACCATCATAGAGAGGTACTACCCTTATGGAGAAGGGACTGACATCGCTGTAATCACAAACTGCAGAACAACTGTCAACAATGGGCAGGTAAACTGAAGAGCCCACGAATAGTACAGCTGTCCAGACCACCGCCCAGCCCTCCTTGGTATAGGGGAGCAATCCTTGTGGAAATGTACCTAGCAAATTCCACTGCAGATGTTGTAGCTCTGATCTCTTCAGAAGCCATAGCTACTGAAAATCCAGAAAAGAAAGTTTTTAACACCAGAGTCTTTGGCACTGTCAAACAGTTCCACATCAGAGGGGATGTAAATGTCACTAAAGATATACGCATTGCCATCTGCTTTGTCACTGTATTCTGAAGACCACTGGACTTTTCCATCTGACTTGCAACTGATGCTACATATGTTATGACTCCCATTGTAATGTGATCTCTTTGCAAGCAGGAATTATCTTTGCAAACCTTAAAGCATTACCGTATGTTAGCTATTGTTATTTTTATTTGCATTCCCGTAGTTTAGCACAGTGTTTTGCAGATGGTAAATGCTTAATAAATGCTTTTTCATTCATTCTCAAAATATGGATACGGATTTGTAAAGTTGGTGTCTCCCCCCCTTGATTCTTATGGATCAATATAATTTTCTGATTTATTAGTCTTCTTGCCTGTCTTATACGGTCCCTGATAAACCTGAGATTTTCATTCGTCTAACTCAGAGTTAAATTGCCGTAGATTAGAGTGGGAGAAAAAAAGCACCAGAATAAATCTATCTGCAGCAGTAAGGAAGGAACCAGGCATTTGTTGCATTCCTACAATGCTCTAGTCACTCTGCTAAGCACTTTATATATGTATATCCTCGTAGCAACCCTGGTGGGTAAATGCTATAATCATCCCATTTTATAGATGAGGAAACTGTTTAAGTGACTTGTCCAGGGTCACACAGCTAGTAAGGGTCTGAGGCTAAATTTGAGCTTAAGTGTTCCTGAATCCTTCTCTCCACTAAACCACCCTGCTGCCTCTCAGTGGAAGACTTAGAAGCATCTCTCTTAAAGGGAAGAATTTGAACCTCACATAGAAAAGAGAAAGAAGTTGTAAAGAGAGACCAGTGTCAAGGGGGTTCACCAACCAAGTATCTTATTATCTTATTGGTCATTTCAATTTTATTTTCCAAATGAAAATTCATTTATTCAACAAAACATTTAAAGTGCCTAATATGTACAAAACCCTGTGCTAGTTACTAAGGAAAAAAGAGAAATAAGAGATAGACCCTGCCCTAAAAAAGTTTTCAGTCAAGGAATGGAGATAATTTATATTAGCAGTTAAAATATGATATATATGAATTACCACTATCTCGAGTTGAAAGGGACCCCAAAGGCCAGTCAGGCCAAACTCATTTTCTAGAGAAGGAAACTAAGACCCTCTTATACTAAGGTTAAGCGATTTAAAAGCAAGCACCCTGACACATGCAGGATGGCTTGCTACACAGGTTCTTTGATCTGCTTTTCTAAAAGGAAAAGCAATTTGTGAAGGGTCAACAATCTACTTTAATCAAGCACATATATATCATTCACTTAGTTCAAGGGAAAAAGTCAGAGCACCCTGAGCTTCAGAGAAAATATAGAGAAATCAAAATCAACAGACAAGGCTTTCAACTGCCTGACAGTAAGCAATACATACATCATGAATCAACAGACACATCCAACTGTCTGATCATACATACATAGCTGCCAGAGAGAGAAGCACCAGCATCTCGATTTTCAAAGCCATAGGGCTCCTTAGTGGCTGCCCAGGGTCTTGTCTGGCCAAACAAACACTTCCAAAGAGTAAATCCCAAAATAAGACCTCACCTCAGAGTATTTATACATTTTTCAGAGCCAGAGGGCATCACAACCCTTGAGAACCAGTGCATTAGAAATTAATAAAAGGCATGGGCCTCCTCTAATCCAGCTTTCCTTAATGGGCAGGCCCATGAATGGGTAGGAAAGATCTTTTAACATTCTGATTAGTATTACAGTGATTTGCTTGCAGTCATACAAATAGTAAACAAAAATAGTAAGCAGTAGAATTAGAACCTAAGTCCTCTCACTCCAAAGCCTGTGCATTGCCCCCTGTATAACATCACAAATGACCTACTCCAATGCCTTATTGTAGTTTGAACGTGATCTTAGGTTCTTGAAGGCTGTGCTAGGAGAGCATAAGCTTTGTCAGGTTCCACCATGTGGGAAAGTCTTCAAGTAGTGTCCTAGCAACAGAACATGTTGACTTTTCAAGGACCAGCCTGACTAAGTACAGCATAGCTCATTGCTGAGAGGCTGGCCTCTTAGTGATGAACTCGTTGGCCTTGGCAACCCATGAAACAAAAGAGAATACAAAATGGCTTCCAGTCCTATATATTCCTTTCTGATTTTGTAATGATGGTTTTTGTTTGTACTTCCTTCTAGAACGGAACCATGACCTAAGGAAGGTGACAGCATGACTTGCAAGTGAATTGGATTTAAATGAGGCAGGGCTGTGCAAAGTCACCAGCCTCACTCCTCTGGAGCCATCTGGTTATAGATCAGGATGACTAGAGATAGCTTTGGATGCAGTGGGGTGTCTTGGCCTTTTTAAGGTCTCAGTTTGTCTGAGTCAATGCCCATTCAGCGATTGAGGTTATGTAAAAAGGTGGCAAAAAAATGACCTATTTTACTTAATAAAAAAAAAAAATCAATCTGAGAGGGGAAGACCCTCAGGGTTTCTGACCAAAGCAAATAATTGCTATTTATACTGACTGAGCCATCAGAACCCAAACAATGAGTCTAGTGGCAAAATGGTAGAAAAGAAGTGTTAAGTGTTAAGAAACATAATTTTTAGACCATCTATAAGCATTAACTTAGAGGTTCTCATTGTCAGTGACAAGTGACCAGTTGGATATACTATAAGCAGAGGTGGTAAATGATAAAATCATGGCATTCCTTGTCAAAAAGAGGACAAAAGAAGGTTGCAGTTAGATGGAAGGCTACTGGTTCTCAGGCACCTTTGGAGAGGCAAATAAAAGAGTTGGCAGATTGGTTTTATTGTATATCTGGAGGAAACAAGAAACATCACAGGTGTCCCAGGACACCTGGTCACCTGGGATTGCAGTGCTCATGATAAGTAATTGCAAAAAGACTATCATGAAGTTAATTGCAGCTTATATGGCAACATCTGTTACAGAGGAAGAGGAAACACATAAATTCTATCTCTTTGATAAGACCCTCCAAATTAAATTGACATGTAGTCTGATTACTTTTATTGCAAAGGTAGGTATAGAGGTAAACAGGAAAAAAGTTATTAACAAGAAATGCTAAGAGATTATATACTCAGAAATTCCAAGCCTGTACATAGTAAAGAATTTATTAGATTTCCACACTAGACTTGTGGAACATCAAGTAGCATAACAAAAAAATGAAATTATATTTAACAGGTAGAAAACAACTAGTTGCTGCTGTGAGATTCATTTCCAAATCAGTTATCTCTACACAATCAATCTGCTAACTTAATAGAGCCGAGTAATCAGTACCAAATTAGGAAAAAGAATGAAAAATGAGTAATATGAGAGACATTTGAGACATCTTCAGTCTGGTCAATTTAAATGATCAATTGATGCAGAAAATGAGGCATAGATAAAAGAACAGAGATTGACATGGACTATCACCTTTTTCCTTATCAGGTTTAACTGCTGTAAATTTGTCGTCCTAGTGAGATGACTGAAAGATCTCAGTCAGCAAACATTGAATCTCTTTGCCAAATAGAGAGAAAAAGAAATGATAAGCAATGGTGTTTTAGAACACAGTTTGGTAAGCTACAGTCCATGGGATAAATCTGCCTGCTGCCTGTTTTCGTACAGCCCTGAGCCAAGAATGTTTTTATATTTTGAAATATCTTATGATAAAACAAGCAAATTTTTCTTAGCCTGTAAGTTTTACAAATACTTTTAAATACAGTATTTAAAAATGTAAAAAACCCCACAAAACTGTTTTTAATTTACAGGCTATACAAAAGGCAGGCAGCAGCCTGGATTTGATCCTTAGGCTATAGTTTGCCAACCCCTTGGTTTAGAATATATATTTATTTTTAATATCTTAAGGAGGAAGGCAGAGGTTCTGAGCAATACTGCTTCATAAAACATTTAAGGCTAAAACAAGTTTCAAAAACTTGGTGAGAGAAAGCCAGATCATCCCATGGGTATTTAAGGATGAAATTGAAAGGAGGTCAATGAACAGACCAAAATGGAAAAGATCTGGAAAGATTTTTCACAGTAAACCTTAGAAAAATGAAGCCATAACATTTGGACATTATCATCCCAGAGCAAAACATGGACCCAAAGGATCTTCTCCGACAAAATGTTGACCATGAATATGTTAGAGTCATTCAAGATTGCTTGAAAGATACAATAGTGATAACAACTTCATGACCCTCTTATATTTTGTGTCAAATTAGGCACTGAAAAGGGAGAGCTTCGCTCATTAAAACTGTCACTAACTATATAAGGATATCCAGTGCAGAGTCCAAATGTAAGAGAGATTTCTTATAGATGATGAAGTCTTTTGAAAACCCCTGTTTGTAAATAACATTGTCCTGAATGCATCAAACCCAGTAACATTGAAGATCTTTCTAAACAAAATCAACAATCCTCCAAAAGCATTTGGGCTAATTATGTACTCAGGCAAACCCATAGAAAACTTGTAGAAGTAGATCCATTAGTACATATAATCTTGTATGGGCACTGCAGATGAACAATGAACTAGGTCTAAGATTGAATAGGAGGAGAGTGGGGTGGATTGACTTAGGGAAACTGCCCTCTGTTTTTCATGATCCTGAGTTTTTTACTGAGACAAAGATATTAGTATTCTTCTAGTGACACTGTATGACTGCATGGATTACCTAAGTCTCTGAAGAATTAAAGTTGACAGTCACCCAAGGGTCACTGGAGAGGCACGTGATAAAAGTGCATAGGATGCAGCGTACCGCATAGTGATATGTGATTCAGCACTTAGCACAGTGGCCAGCACATAGTTGGTCTTTAATATACATTAACTGATTTCCTAGGAAAGTTAAGTAGCAAGAGTAAAGAATAACTGATAGATGGAATGTCCCTTGGCATCTACACAATTTCATGAGATCTAAATGAAGAACCCTACATGATGGGTAGACCCCAGGTGGAGGATTTTTAAGAATATATAGACAAGAATCCTACAGGAAGAGAAGATGTGGGAGAGTTACATTCTTGTAGAAGGGAATGCCCCACATTGATGAAATTAGTGATTCATAAAGTATGGAAAAGAAGTACAAACAAAGTGATAGATGAATGTTCAGAAGAGGAATGGATAACTGTCATGTCTCAATATAGAGAGACTATATTGAGGAGGTGACATTTGAGCTAAACTTTGAAGGGCTTATCATAGGAGATTTTAGATAGTTGCATTTCAAGCATGAAATGTGCCATGTAAAGGACATATTTCCAGCAAAGTCTGGAAAACAGACTAGTAGAGGACATGCTTAGAAGATCAAGTCAACTTGACTTGAGGGGAATAATTGGAGATGACAGAAAATGTAGATCTGGTACAGGTTGTTCAGAAGGCTTTGAATGACAACATAATGAATTTAGACTTTATTCAGTAAGTAAAAAGCAGGCATTGAAGGTTTTTGAGTGGAGGAATGGCATGATCAGAGGTGTATTTTGGGAAGACTAATTTAAAAATAATGTATAGGATGAACATCATCTCTATGAAGCTTTCCTTGTTAAGCCTCACATTTTGTTTTTCATGTATTTTTTAAAAATATATGTCATAATTCCCTACTAGAGTATAAACTATTTGAGAGCAGGGGACGTGTGTTAAATAAACTATCTCCCTCATTATCTGCTACAGTGTGCTACATACAATTTGTGCTTAAATAAATGTTTGTCTGAATTAATTGAATGATGAAAAAGAGGAGAAAATGGGTTATTATAACAGTCCAGGGAAGTAAGACCCCATGAGAACAGAAATGAAGATGCAGATTTGTGAAATCATCTCTTTTATTCTACCATAAAATTATTCAGCAATTATTTATTGAATGCCCACCATCCCCTTAATATTTTCTAAGAACTCTGGGGGAACCAAAAGAAATATAATTATCTTCAACCTCAAAAACCTTGAGATCCATTTGGAGGAAAAAACTGTTACATAAGCGATAGAAAACTATTAAGTACAAAATTATATGAGTTGGAATAGGTAAAAAAAAAATCTTTATGGATCAGAACTTGAACTGAGCCTTGAAGGATGGATAGGATTTGGTTTGGGGTGGAAAGGTAAAAAGGAAATTGGGCATTCAAGTGAGTTAAATAGCATCAGCATATGCTTGAGATAGTGAGACCAGTTGGACTAGAGCAGAGACTAAATGCTAATGAGTGGTGGGAAATCAGGTCCAGTGAATAAAGTTCAGCTAAATTCTGAAGGGTTTTGAAAACATGGCAAAGTAGTTAGAATCTGATGTAATATTCAGTAGAGAAGCATTGTAAGTTTTGAGTGGAGGAGTAACATAAAAGATATTGTGTTTTAAGAATGCTCTGTAATGGAAAATGCTATCCACATCCAGAGAAAGAACCAGGGAATCTGAATACAGATCAAAGCATATAATTTTCATTTTTTGTTTTTCTCTTTCTCATGGTTTTTCCCTTTTGTTTTGATTCTTCTTTCACAACATGACTAATGTTTAAATGTATTTAATATAATTGTACATGTATAACCTATATAAAATTACTTGCTGTCTTGGGGTGGGAGAGGGAAGAGACGGATGAAAAAATTTGGATCTCAAAATCATATAAAAATGAATGTTGCAAGCTATTTTTACATGTAATTGGAAGAGATAGTATACTATTAAGTGGATAAAAACAAAAACAAACAAAAAAGAATGATCTGGCAAAAGAATGCATGGTGGATTTTGGAGAGCATATATTGGCGATAGGGAAAATGCTATGACTTATGCTAAGTTCTATGGCATGGTGAAAAAAAGCACTAGACTAAGAAGACTTTGGGGTTTTTTGTCCCATTTTTGCTATTTGCCTTTGGCCAAGTATGGATCTCAATTTCCATATTTATAAAATAAAATGGTTGGACTAGATTATTCCTAAGCTTCCTTGAAGACCTAATATTCATCTTACTTTTCAGTCTTTTACCTTTGTTTTAATAGTTCTTATTGTTTCATAGAATCATTAATTTCTGTTTGGTCCATACTACTTTTCAAGGAGTCTGTTACTTAGGTAAAATTTGTTCCTCTTGAACTGAGCTTTAATTCTCTTCTCAAGTCTATCTTCTAACAAAATGATGCCAGACTCAAACAGAAACATGAACCACCAAACTCTATAGAAGTATCTGTCTGACCCATGTATCAATTTTGAAAACCACATATTAATATTATCTGTTTTGTTATATTTTTATTTATTTTGTTGGATATTTCCCAATCACATTTTGATATGGTATGGGTATCATGCAGGAGTGTTGTGGGCCATAAACATACAACCCACAGGCTGCATATTTAACACCTCTGCTTTACCAATCTCATTTCTTTTCTAGTTTTTTCTTCCAGAGCTCTCATTTCATTTTTAATATACTTTTTAACTTTTCAAAAAACCTCTTGCTTCCTTTCTCCCTGAAACTCTAGTTGACATTGAAGTGAAGTTGTGTTTTTTGTTTTTTAGGTTTTGCTTGTAGGAATTTGAGAACTATTCTTTTCTTCTAGATTTGGGCCTGTCTCCAAAATAACTTTTTATCATCACTTTTTTTAATTTACTTTTTCTTTTAGCCTTCTGAATTGAAACTTTGTATTAGGGTTAGGCTCTGGGCACTTTTGGAAGGAACCCTGGAATTCTATACGATCCTAATTGAGAGTTGTATTCTTCATGGATATTGGGGACAGCTCAGGCTAGGAAATTGCAAATTTTCAGTTTGTTCTAGCTCTTATCTAGGACATGGAATGGTTGTTGCCTTTTTTGTTTGAGCTTTGTAGACTCTGGACCCTAGTTTTAGTCTGAGAAACACAACTGCAGGCTTACCTGATTTGGGCTCCAGTGGACAGGTCCTAGCCCCACTCTTGTTCTCTAGCTGAAAAGGTCTGCAGGTACAGAGTAACAGTGTTGCCACCACACCTCCATCTTGTCTGTACTTGCAAGTTGAATTCTTCTCCTGCTGTGGAGTCAGAGCAACAGAATTGCCAGTCCATCCCTATTCTGAATTTCCTGCCCTGGTCACTTGCTTGTTGGTTGGTCAGGATCCCCATCATGATCTTGGATTGGGAAAAACTGACCCACTGTGGCTTCTCTTTGGATTTCCTGATTATTACTCAGTCTTATCAGTCTGGCACTCTTCATAGATCTTTGCTGGAGTAGTTGTGGGAGAGAGCTGGACTGTACAGCTTCCTCCTACTCTTTCTTCTTTTCTACTTAACATTCTATTCAAAGAAGCAATTTTTAATGATTTAGGCATAAAATAAAATGATAGACTAGGATAGTGGCAGTGGGATTGAGATTTTAAAGAATCACCATTAGAGTTAAATAATGGTTAATTATAGAAATATAGAAGTTAAACTAGGATAGCTCTTCAAGCAGGAGATGACCACTGTCCTTTATAGATCATAGAGTTGCAGTTAGAAAGGACTTCATTGTTCATCTGGACTAATATCCTAATTTTACAGATCATAGGATCCCAGCATCATAGATTCAGAGCTAGAAGGGATCTTAGAGACCCTGGAATCCAACTCCTGCATTTTACAAATGAGGAAACCAAGGGACAAAAAGGTTAAAAGATTTGCTTAAGGTCACACAATTAGTAGGCATCTGCTATAGGATTTAAACTCAGGTCTTCTGACTCCAATTACAATTCCATACACTAGATCTAGAGAGGCTAAATGATTTTCTCAAGATAGCACAGGATTTTTTAGTATTTAAAGAAATTGGCATCTCTTCATGCTGCATTGGCTTTAAATAAATGTTGGAACCACCAACCAAGCAATGTTGGAACATGTGTAATAAAGGTCAAGTATCAGAGAAAAATTAAGCAGAATTGTGTAAATATATAGCAGTGTAGCACAGGGGTGAGAATCTGCTATTTAGGTTCATTTGGACTACTAAAATTCCAAATTGGAAAATTGTAATGATTTTTATTTATAGCTATTTTTATCTTTAGTTACTTCTAAAATAGCCAAGAAAGCAGTACAAATTTGAAATGATAACAAAAAGTATTCTAGGGGGTTAAATAGCATCTCTAAAGCCCTACCAGAAACTCAGAACAGGATGGCTACCTTCCCTCCAAAAAAAACCACAATAATCTTCCTACCATCTTGGTTAAAAGCCAACAAAAAAGTTCGGATGAAAAATAGCATTTGCAGACAGTCAATAGGATGAGCCTTGAAAAGGTCAAATCAAGTTTGGTGAGTTAAAATGATGGGTCGACAGTTAATCCATAAAGGTTAGGGCCCCAGACAGTGTTCATTGTAACTTAATTGTGCTTTATAGCCATTCGCAAATATTTTATATGATACTAAAAAATCAACAAGGCAGTCACTGCAGAGTTTCTGTCGGCCTAGTACAGACAAACTTGCCCCAGATTTCTAGGGTCACATCAGCATCCTTGTTCTTCTGCTCTCTCAGGTGAACTTACAACTTTTCAGTTCAGATGTGTTTATAATGTGCTATATAAACACTTATCTGTGCTTAATGCACATCATGTCCCAAAGTTAATCAAAATCTCACTTGAGATAGACACAGAACAGGCAAAGACAGCTAACGTTGTTAATTTCACCTCAGTTGATGATGAATTTTCTGAACCTTGCCACCATTGAACAAATTTTCACAAAATCCTTGTAGTTGCAGATTCCTCCTGGCAGTCCTTGGGTTGGTAATTGGAAACTCGTTGCTCTCCTTGGTTCTGATTCTTGAGATAAACCTGGGATAGTGAGACTACTAATCAGCTGAAAGACAAATCAGACGGAGCCTTACTCCAAATGATACATTTTTTGCAAGGGGATCTGAAAAATGGTCATTGGCTTGTGCAGGGGATAAAACTGCTTAATTTTCTTTTCCTTTCACAACCAGCACCCCAGGGTGCAAATGTCATCCACTCCATATTTGAAATACATTTTTGCAGACTTTGTCCTGGCACCCCCCCTAGAATCTCTATTTCTCTTTGCTCAAACATATATAACACAGGGCAAATTTCCTCCTATTCTGACTTTAAAATCTTATGCAAATGGATGCAAATCCTAAAGAGCAGCTCAGCAGATGCTAGGGCTGTCAGAGTTCTGTTCCAGAAAGCCAGATCTGTTCCAGATCCTGAAGGCAGAGAGGTTATTTTCCAGGGAGCAGTCAAATACTTCTATCCTCTTTGCCACCTGGCACAGAGCTCAGGCAGCCTGTTTTTGTTCTTTTTGGGATTTTTTTACTCCTCCTTTCTTGAGGTTTATCACTATGGCATTGGCCTTTCGTTGTGTATCTCTCCATCCATGCACCTAGCCAACTTCTGTTGTGCAAGACATGACAATCCAAGATTCTATGAAGGAATCTAAACACAAGGCATGGAGCTTGCCTTTCAAGAATTTACAGATTACATAAGGAGTTTTTCATCTGGATTCCATGAATTTGTTCTTTAAAATACTTTAATAACTTTTTCAGTATAATTTTTGTCCTTTGTACTTTTTCTGCATTTAAAAACATTATTCTGAGAAGAGATCATGAGGGAATCCATGACACAAGAAAGGTTAAGAACCCTGGGTCTGGATGGAGAAACAAGGCATAACACAAGGAAAAAAAATAACAAGACGAGAGATAAGTGGCAGTTCAATATAACAGTATACAAGGTGTCACAAGGCAGAGTATGATGAATTGTCAATTCAGAGGTGGGAGAGACCTCATTGAGGGTTGGAGGGGTCTGAGAAGACTTCCTTTTGGAGGAATAATGCTTGTATCTTTAGGAAGAGAGTACATAGATGGAGAAGCAGAAAGGATTCCAAATAAGGAAAATGAGGACAATGAGAATGATGGTAACATTAACAGAAAACAGAAGCTGGTTCAAGGGGAAAAATATGAGAACTCTGTCTTTAGATATGTAATATTTAAGGTTATAAGACACACCAGCATATGAAGGATCAATGATTCTGTTAATGTAAGAAACTCCAACAACTAGAACTTTGGGCACAAGCACTAGGGAGTTGCATGAGTCATATAGACATTAAGGGACTTGCTCAGCATTATAGAACAGAGTTATTTTGAAAACACACTGCATATTAATACTGAGCTAAAATCAAAGATCATATTTTACATATTTATAACTTCATGTTCATCTGAATATATATGATGACATCATGGGGATTAATTATTTGTACTAAGCAGAATGTTGCTCAGGATTTAAACCTACTATCTACTTAATTTGATAGCAGGAATTTTTAACCTAGACTCTGAATTTTTTTTAAAAAATTTATAATTATATTTCAAAATAATTGGTTTCATTTGTATTCCTCTGTATTTTGTTTTATGCATTTAAAAACATTTGTCTAAGAAGGGGTTTCATTCCAAAGGGAGACATCATACCAAAACTTACAAGCAAGCTTTACAGCAAGACATTCAAATAGAAATATCTAATAGAAATTTGGGAGGGAGATCAAAACTGGTGATAAAGGTGAGGAGGAGATGAAATCTTATGGGGATCCTCCCTACCCTATCTCTTCTGTTACGGGAATTCCTTGGATGAGGTTAAGGGAAACAATAATGATTCACAATTAAAAAAAAAAAACAAACCAATGACTTTAATGAGACTTCCTTGACTTCACTGGGACATACAGAAGGTAATTGTAAAGGACCTTAGAGGTCCACCCCTTTCATTTCTACATGAAGAAACTCCATTCTAGACAGGTTAAATGATTATTATTTCTATCAAGAACAGTTAACTTAGAGGCAGCTAGCCAGCGTGGACGGTACTGGGCTAAGAGTTCAAGCCCTGCCTCAGTTCCATTCCCTAAACCGCTTTGGGAGAATGGCCATAGACATCAACAAGGGGTTCCCAGTCAAGTTCAGATGCACAACAGGCTGTGATAGGGCTTGGTAGGCCTATGAGAAGGAGATCACCCAAACAGAGCAATGAAAAATTATAACCACACGCCATTCTACAAAACATAACCATTTGTATTTCTTTCTGGCTGCTTCCAATATTTTTTCATTATCCTAGATGCTCTGAGTTTTGAAAGTTTTCACTTTGGGATTTCTTTCAGGAGGTGACATGGATTCTTTCTGTTTCCACTTTGCCCTCCAGTTCTCAAGAGATCTGCCTTGTCCGACCCAAGGCAACATCAGATTTCTGACTGTGCTGGTGTGGGCTCTGTAAGTTTCTGATTTGGATTTGGATCTGAACAGTAGTAGACTGCAGCTGGACTCAGTCACTACTGGTCAGCTGGGAAGTTCATTTGGTTCAGAGTGTCAGATCTGCAGGCTTTCCTTTGTGTTGGGTTATTCCTCTGAAGACTTCAGAGTGGGTCAGAAGTTGAAACTGAGACTCGTCCTCCTCCTGGGGTCCAAGTCACACTGCTGCTTGTTTCTTTGCCTGCCCCACTCTCTATACACAGCCCTGGGCCATTCTCTGCTCCATACTTGGCAATACTACCCTTGGACTCCCCTGCCCTAGATCTGGGGAGTATGCAACAAAGTGACTAGTTGGCTCGAGACCCTGGTATGGGTGTGGGGCCTCCTCTTGCTCTGATGCCCAGGCTCTCCCTGGGAACACAGGTAGCTGAGTTTCTGGTCAGACACCATCACACCCTCCCCAGGATCTGCACACCTCTCTGTTTGACTCCCTATGCCTGGAAAAAATGACTTATGGTAACTTTTTAATGGATCTGCCCATCAGGATTCAATCTGGTGCATTTTCTAGATCTATTTGGGGGAAGTTTTTTGTGAAGGGGGTGAGGTAGAGGCTGATGCATTTTTCCTGCTATCCCACCATCTTGGCCCTGCTTTCTAAGTATGAATTCAGACTTGAGCTCCTCTTCCTTATTTTGGATTGGTGTGGGGGATGAAGGTGAGATATATGTGTGTCACCAAACTTCAGAATTGTAAAGGACCGTAGAGGTCCACTCCCTTCATTTCTACATGAAGAAACTCCATTCTAGACAGGTTAAATGATTATTATTTCTATCAAGAACAGTTAACTTAGAGGCAGCTAGCCAGCGTGGACAGTACTGGGCTAAGAGTTCAAGCCCTGCCTCAGTTTTTTACTAGTTATGTATCCCTGGGCAAATTACCCAGTCTTTCTCAGTTTCAATTTCCTCATCTGTAAAGTAGAGACCTATCACATAGGGTTTTCTTTGAGAACAAATTGAGATAATATATGCAAAGTGATTTTTGCAAATCTTAATGTGCTAAATAAAGGTCATTAACTTCAGAGTGAGAAGGGTTAAAGAACATACATCACACAAAGGGAAAGACCAAGATAAGTGAGAAAAAAAGAACATTATGCTGCTCTAAATAAGTTTTCCTGGCTTGGATGAATTATGCATTTCAGGACACATGGTAGAGGAATCATAGAGATCTTAAGAGGTACCAGAAGACTGGGGACTGTCAAATATCCTAATTTTCAAAAAGAGTTTAAAGGTGTTGTTAATACCCAGACAGTTAAATTTAACATCCATCCTTGTGAAAATCCTAGTGATAATAAATAGCACTTATATAGCACTTTAAGGTTTGCAAAACACTATTACAAATATTATGTCATTTAATTTCCAAAACAACCCTGGGGAGGTAGGTGCTATTATCATGTCCATTTTACAGGTAGGTAGACTGAGTCACAGAGCTTTTCAGTGACTTGCCCAGGGTCATGCAGCTTGTAAGTGTCTGATGTTGGATTTGACCTCATTTTCCTGACTTCAGATCCAGTTCTTTCATGAATATAGTTTATATAATTTACATATATGTTTGTGTGTGTGTATTCAATTTATCTAGAGTTAGTATTTAGTTAGCTATAATTAGTATATACTTAGTTTGATAACATGGAGAACTGGAAGTGGTTATCACTTTGTATCAGTATGTTCATTAAGCACAAAACATACCAAACTAGGGGCAGCAAGATGGCACAGTGGATTGAATTCTGGGCCTGGAGTCAAGGAAGCTCTTCTTCCTGAGTTCACATCTGTCCTCAGACACTTACTAACCCTAGGCAAATCATTTAACCCTGTTTAACTCAATTTCCTCATCTGTAAAATGATCTGGAGAAGGAAATGACATACCACTCCAGTATCTCTGCCAAGAAAACCCCAAATGGAGATGTGACTTAAAAAACTCAACAATAAATTACAAGTATTATGTCATTTTATCCTCACAACACACCTGGGGAGGTAGGTACTATTATGATATCCATTTTACAGAGGAGGAAACTGAGTAGCAAAGAGTTCAAATGACTTGCCCTAAGTCATACAGCTAGTAAGTGTCTGATGCTGGATTTGAGATCAAGTCTCCCTGAGTCAGGAACAGTCTTCTATCTAACTGCCTATATATTGTTTATATATATATATATATATATATATATATATATATATATATACACACATATATATATGTATATATTTATACATATATATGTATATATATATACATATATATATGTATATATATATACATATATATATGTATATATATATATATTTATAGGGAATTAATAGTTATAGTTAGCATATAGTTAGTTTATGAGCATGGAGAATTAGAAGTGGTTATCACTGGTATCAGTGTGTTCATTATGATCAACTCATAACAAGCCAGGGGCAGCTACGTGGCTCAGTCGATAGAGCACAGGGCCTGAAGTCAGGAAGATTCATCTTCCAGAGTTCAAATCTGACCTCAGACACTTACTAACTGCGTGACCCTGAGCAAGTCACTCAACCCTGTTTACCTCAGTTTCCTCATCTGTAAAATGAGTTGGAGAAGGAGTGGTAAACCACTCTGTATCTTTGTCAAGAAAAGCCCAAGTGAGGCCATGAATAGTTGGATATGACAGAAGCAACTTAACCACAACACACCCAACGAGCCAACCTTATTTCTTTTTTCGATGGCATTACTATGCTGATAGAACAGGGAATTATAGACATGATATGTTTGAATTTCAGTAATTCATTTGGCAAAGTTTCTCATGATATCCTCTGAAATATTTGAAGAAATGTAGTTAATAATGAAGAAGAAATGTAGATAATAATGAACCATGGTACCCAATCAATGTCAACTTGTGTCAGGGTCCTATGAGCCTTGACTGTCAGAATTCCATTACTTCTGATGCAAGAGTGCTGAGAGAGAATTAAGGAGATCAGAAGGTGTCCCTAAGGACAGAGGGGTCATTAACCTTGTGATACAAAGGTGCCTCCACTTCTTGGAAAGGTTGGCTTCCTTCAAGGCTCAGTTCAGGTACCACCTTCTTAAGGAAGCCTGTCCTGAACTCCCTAGGTACTTGTACTTTCTATTTTCTCATATTATTTTGTATTTTCCTTATCTCTTTAAATGTTGCATCTCCCAAGTGAAATGCAAGCATGAAGTCAGGGACCATTTTTAGTTTTGTGTATTTGCCTACTCATAGTAGAATCTTGTACATATATTTTTTTAAATTGAATCATTTTCTTTTAAAAAATTTTTTATTCCTAAATCATTTTATTTCTGATCTCTTTTCCTCTGCCCTACCCAGAGTCATACCTTGTAAAATAATTTTAAAAAAATGAATCAACAGTAATTTACTAAGCACCTGTTCTGTGTCAGGCATTGTGCTCGTCACTGACTTCCTGATTATGTTATATATTCTGCTTTTCTAAGATCCCCTTTCCCTTTCCCTTCATGGTGTTATGTGACTTGGCTTCCCTATCTGGAGGGAACTGGTCCACACCTGCTGGGCCATTTTCCCCTCAGTGATTGCCAAATGTATTTATTTATTTTTTTAGTATATTTTAATTTTATTAAATATTTCCAAATCATACTTAAAAATTTTTAACCTTCATTTAAAAAAAATTGCATTCCCAATTCTCTTCCTCCCACCCCTCAAAAACTGCCAATGTATTTATAATTGGCATTGGGACTACTGGGGTGGGCTACTTCTCTCAGGGTTTGCTATTTGGAGCAAAATGAGGTCTTTTCTTTGTGTAGGGCTCCTTGTCTAATCTCTGGATCCTTTTTCCATCGATCTTTCTTCCTTGCCCTTCTCTTGAAGACTGATTTATATGAAGGGCCATTCCACTTCCTTTACATCATCCTGCCTTGCTAAAAGAGTTGTACTGATGACTTTTATACCTTCTTTCTCTTTGGTGTTCTTCCCCTGAGATTAAAATTTAAAGTCAAAGATAGAAAGATAGATCAATCAATGGATCGATAGATAGATATATCTATAGATAGATTGGTAGATAGAGCATTCGTTAAGCACTTACTATGCTAGGCATCATGCTCAGCACTGAGGCTACAAATGCAAAAAAAAAGAACAGCCCCTACCTTCAAGGAGCTTAAATTCTAATGGAAGACCACAACATATAAAGAGATTTAGAAAGAGGAATCTGGACCAAAGAATCACCAATCCAGAAGAGAGGGCCATGGGTTAGGGGCATCTCCAGAGTGAAAAAGTTGATGGTAAGAAGGTGGAGAAGTTCAAAGACTGAGGAGTAGAGTTGGTAGTGAAATAAAAATGACTTGGGTTTCCTCAATCTGATACTCAAGGCCTCTTGACCTTAACTGAGCATGACCAGGAGAATGCTGGTCAGCTCTGTCTACCTTGGCACTGCATCTAAATCTTGGGACTTTGAAATCCCTCATCCAAGGTGATAGACATTCTAGGTGTCATGGGAATTTCTCAGATTCTCTTCCAGAAATGACACTGGATTTTGAGTCAAAGACCTGGGATTACATTTGAATTCTGCCACTGACTCCCTGTGTTACCTTGGGCTAGTCATTGTGCTTCCCTTGGATGTCTATAGAGTCATCTATTAGTGGGAGACATAAGGAGAAGGAAAGCCTAGACCCTATCATGTCCTTTCGAAGAGAAACTCAGACCTGGGTAAGCCTCTTGAGTTTGGGAAAAACATTTGTTGTAAAATCCCTCAGTCACCTGATGTGGCTGTATTTTTGCTGAGGTACTGACCCCAGGGAAGGTGACCAGGAGAACTTTATATGTCAGGTTTTCATTTCCCTGGGCTTCTTGGATGCCATAACTATGTCTGATACCTTCTCACTGGCAGGAGGAACAGTCTTGATATTTAGTAAACTTGAAATAATAGTCATCCCAAGATATCCTATGACAGTTTAGGGGTCCAAGGAAGTCACTTATCCTCCCTGTAAATGAGAGTTGGACTTCATGGCTTCTAAGCTCTATTCCAGCTCTAAATCTATGATCATGTGAACTCATGATCTGTAAAATTAGGAACTCAAACTAGATAATTATGAAGGTCCTTTCCTCTCTCTGACATTCTATAAGTCTTGGGAGTGGTTTTTTAAGGACCCTGGATGCAATATTAAGCCCCCTGAGGGGAGAGAGGTGCATTGTCTCAATTTCTAGTTGAGGTGAGGGTAGTGCTGCCTGTACTATTGCAGCCAGAAGGCCAGCAGCCATTATACTTAAAACAAGGGTTGAAGTGAGTGGGTCCAGTGTGGTCATATTGTGGGAGACTGGGGTTCTTGGTTCACTTTTAATACCTTAGTTCTGTTTCATTTCTGCCTTTCCAACCTGCAAGATTTCTCTTCTTAATCCCTTATGCTATGCCTGTATAAACTGATAGGCCAATTCTACAAATGCTTAAGTTCATACAAAGTTAGGAATAATAATTTATGTTGACCTAGTCCTTAAAGATATATAGAACATTTCCTCCACTCCCCACCTATTAGTGAGGTAGTATAAATGTTGTGAACCTATTTTTACTCATTATAAGCATAGATTTAGAGCTGAAAGGGAACCTAAGCGGCTACCAAGACCAATCCCTTCATTTTACAGATGAGGAGTCTAACCTGTAGAACTTCTCCAATTTCCATTTTTTGTTTTGTTTGGATAAATGAATTTCTTCACTATTACTCTTTATTTTGGTCTTTTGCATAACTGGTGCTTGGTGAGATGGGGCCAAGCTACCAAGGGTAAACTAAGGGGCATCTGCCTTGTCCTTAAGTTGTTCTGAACCTATCACACTCTTAGACTAGAGATACTGGAAAAGTAAGCCATAGATATAAGTCTAGCTTAATGCATATCTTGGAAACTGGGAAAGTGAGCTCCTAACTTTGGCAGTCTTGGATCATGTCAGCCCCTCCTCTCAACTAGGCTGTTGAAAATGACATCATAACCTTCTCCTACTCTCCAAAGAGGTAAACCAGACTTAAGATAATATTTATTCATACCACTTGTACGGCATTTCTATATATTTAGACAACCTACATATATACATACATATATTTTTATACATGTATATACCATATTATGCATGTTACGCCTACTATACCATAACCATACTATACTAAAGGTGTTATATTCCCTCAGACAGTTTGGGTTATGAGAATAGGAGAGTAGTCTTCCGTGTTATACTGGCATTATTTGGCAGTCACTGACTAATGAGATTCCACAGACTCTGACAAAAGCACACTCAAAAAAAAGACTTTAGAAAATTCCAGAAAGCATTGTTTGAGATGTAATTGGGGCAACTAGGTGGTAGAGTGGATAGAGCACTAGGTGTAGAATCAAGAAGACCTAAGTTCGAATGTGACCTCAAACACGTAATAGCTGTGTGATCCTGGGCAAGTCACTTAACCCTGTCTGCCTCAATTTCTTCATCTGCAAAATGAACTGGAGAAGAAAATGGCAAACCACTCCAGTATCTTTGCCAAGAAAGCCCCAAATGGGGTCATGAAAAGTTGACAGGATTGAAATAAACAAGTGCAAATTCATCACTTGCCAACCTTTGGTGTGTATCCTATGCTTAAGTTTTTAAAAAGACTCATTAGTGTAACTTTGCTGAGAGGCACATGCAGCAATTGAGGATACAGGGGAAGCCACCCAACTAATCCAATTCCTGAGCTCTTTATTGCTCTAGCATAGAGTGGTCTCCCTTGGCACTGGACCTCCTTCCTGATAGTAAGTACATTCAGCTCTAAATTAATAAAGCTAGTTTAGAGTTGTCTGCAGGCACCCTCAGAGTGGAGAGCCTTCACCAGGGACTTTGGCAGCAGTTGCTGGCTTCTTGCTGTCATAATTGAATGTCACTGTTTTCCTAATTATGGTAAAAAAAAAAGTAGGGAAGTATCTAGTGATATGTTGTAGGGTGCTGTCCATAGCCCTGTCCTGATTAACATTTTTAACCAGTAACTCATGCAGAGATGGTGATGAAGGCTGGAAGTGGGGAGGGGGTAAGACCCCCCCCCCCCAAAAGATGGGAATATAGGGACAGGTCACTTGGAATGAATTTGAAGACTCAAGCATTCTTGAGGTCAGGGTGAAGATTTATTATACTTTTCAGTGGGCAAGAGTTCTTAGGGAATCTGCAACCTTAGAGGTGTGCAGGCAAAGTTTATATAGGATATTCTATGGTAAAACAGGTGCCAAATATGCTAATTAGGTGATTCAGGGTGCAGTTAGGGAGTGGTTAAAAAGTGGTTAGTTCTTAAAGAAACATGCACTTTTAGTATTTACTGTGCAGGTATTTTACCTAGAGTTCTTCGGGAAATAGACAAAGAAGTGTGCTACATGGAGATGTGGTTTTAGACCTGAAATGTCACTAAGTAAACTGGTGATCAGGACTGATTCAGGAATACCAGGCTGCTCTCATCAATGTCTTGTTAGACAAGATAAATGTAAGAGAGTATGTGTAAGTCTAAGTCTAGAATACAGATGATTGGTCAGTGAGAAATAAATGTTGTTATGACCCAGTGCACAGCCAGATCAGCCAGTACACAGCTGGTTCAGGCTAATAAGTTCTATAGGTGCAGCTGGCTATTGTGTCAGGAAGGGAGATAACAGTTGTTACTAGGGCAGGCTGTGTCCTTGGGCTGGGGAGATAAGTGTTTTTAGGCTAGAGAGAAATATGATTTTTAAGGACAAATGTGATTTTAGAATTGGGGTCTAAGTACATGCACCCAAGCACCCCATCGATGACATGCTTATAAAATCTACAGATGACCCAGAGCTGGAGAAAGGGAGAATGGGAGGAATGGGGTGGAGATAGTTTAAATCATTCATATAGCAGAATTAGGATACAAGCATCTTGCCCTTTAGTCAATAAACTTTTATTAAGTGTCTACTTTGTGCCTGGCAATTTGCTAAGTTCTGAGGATGCAAAGAAAGGGAAAAGACAGTTCCAGCTCTCAAGGAATTCAAAGTATAAACAAATAAATTAATTTAAATGATAAATTAAAAAAAAGAAAAACAAAAAAGTAATTCAAAGTATAACGAAGGGGATAGCATGCAAATGACAACATACAAACAATATACACATGTATATTATATATATACATATATATATAATAAATTGGAAATAATCAACAGGATAAAACAATGGGTCAGATTTAATAAGATGAAATTTAATAGGGATAAAGTTCTGCATTTAGGTTAAAAAAATTACCTGAACAAATGGAAAGAAATGAAAAAGATATTGTTGGTTAGACAGCAAGTCCTAAGGAGGGTGGGGATGGGATTTTAGTCCTTCGATGTCAATCCAGCAGTGTGACATGGCTGACCAAAAACTGATTTGATTTTGGATCATATTCGTAGAAGTGTAGCATCTTCTCTTGTCCCTGAACAAAACAAATAGTTAATCGTTCCACCATTTGCCTTGTTGGTTGGACCACAAGCTCTGGATGTCATATATTAGAGAAGACATTGATAAGATGGAGTAGTCTGCAGCAGGATGATCATGAGAGTGAGGAACTGGAAATTATGTTACATGAAGAAGGCGTGAATGAACTGGAGGTGTTTAACCTGTTAAGAAAAGGACATGAATAGTTGCCTCTGCTGTATTCTTAGGCTTGTCCCTTGCAAGAGGGATTTTGTTTTCCTAGTGCCTGACAAAGAGTAGTTAGTCAATAAATGCTACTGGTAGCTAGCATTTAGATAGCACTTTAAGACTTACAAATCACTTCACAAATATTGTCTCATTTCATCCTCATAACAGTCCTGGGAGACAGCTGCCCTTATTATTATTCCAATTTTATCGGTGGTAGACAGAGTTTAAGTGACTTGCTTAAGGTCACACAACTAGCATGTGTCTGTGACTGTACTTGAACTCAAGCTGTCTTCTTGACTTAAGGTCCAACATCTATCTGTCACTGCACCTAACTGCCTAATTGATTATCAATTGTTAACTAATTAATTCATTAGTGCAAGTGCCAGAGGGCAAAAGTTATAGGGAGGCAGATTTCATCTCATATTACTGAAAAAATTTCAAACAATGAGAGAAATCTAAAAGTAAAAGGAGCAACCTCCTGCTGGGATACATCCTTCCTCCTCTTCATCTTCATCACCAGAACTGGACCAGTCAGGTCACTGGATCCAGATGGCTCAGGAGGAGAAAGTTGAGGCTGGTGACCTGCTCAGCCCTCCCTCAATCAAAACACAGTCAAGTGAAAGTCATGTCGTCATTTCTCTGATGCCATGATCTTCGAAAATGAAGGATGAACACAGCTTATGAGTAGACCGAGCTGCCTGAGTGGGGACGCAGCTAGCTGGGTAACTCAGCTCACCCTCTCCCTTCTATCTCCCTCTTCCCTTCCTGCTCTGCAAAGGAAGGTAAATTAGAAAGACCAGAGGCTGCCCAGTTAACTTGGGGTTTACTGGCTAGATGTGTTTCTTTTTCTTTCTTTCTTTTTCTTTCTTTCTTTTTCTTTCTTCCTTCCTTTCTTTCTTCCTTCCTTCCTTCCTTTCTTTCTTTCTTTCTTTTTTCTTTCTTTCTTTCTTCCTTTCTTTCTTTCTTTTTTCTTTCTTTCTTTCTTTCTTTCCTTCTTTCCTTCCTTCTTTCTTTCTTTCTTTTCTTCTTTCTTTCTTTCTTTTCTTCTTTCTTTCTTTCTTTCTTTCTTTCTTTCTTTCTTTCTTTCTTTCTTTCTTTCTTTCTTTCTTTCTTTCTTTCTTTCTTTCTTTCTTTCTTTCTTTCTTTTTTCTTTTTTCCTTCCTTCTTTCTCTTTCCCAAAACCTTAAACCCTGTGCACTCTGAAGCCCATAGATTAGACAACAATAGGTCCTGCCCAAACTCCACTTTAGACTGTTCTTGAGACCCTTCTGGCTTAGAGTGATTATTAATAAGAACTGTTTCCCTTCCCTTTCAGCTTGATTTAGTTATTTTTTTCTTTTATTCATTAAAGGGGCTATCCCTGATTACTTCTTGAAGAGGTCTATTCACTGAATGGACGTTGCCTCCCTCTAAGTCAGTACCTGAAAAGACCTTAGCCTAAAAAGGTCAAGGTCTCTCATTGCATCCTGGGCCATCTCCAGTCATCCTGATGAATATCTGGTCACTGGATTCAGATGACTCAGGAGGAGAAAGTGAGGCTGGTGATCTGCACAGTACTCCCTCACTCAAAACAAAGTCAAGTGCAAGTCATGTCATCATTTCTCTGATGTTGTGGTCTTCTTTGGCAATGAAGGATGAACACAACAACCCAAACTGGATGACCACATGACAGTGTTGTTACAGAAATCTTCATGCCAGGAAAGGAGTTGGACTTGATGACTCCTATAACTTTAATGTTCTACTTCTTCACTAATTTCCAAATTTTTTAACCAAAATTTTCCCTTCAGAAATCTCAGGGTCTTATTTACCCCAAAAGCCTTCGAAATATGAATAAGGTTGGAGAGGTTTAGCCTTAATCCAGAAGTACTCAGTCATGACATTTTCTAATGCAAAATGAAATCTCTCCATGCAGAATGGGATTAGATTTTTGCTAAAGGCATTCCTGTCTGTGAAGATTCCTAGTTATCACAAGTTGAAGTGACAAAGAATAAATTGTCCCTTTTGCTTAGAAAGAAAAAAAAATGTTTCAGATAGGCTGCACAGGAGTGCATTTTAAAAATAGCTCAGTGTGCTTTAGTGGAGACATCAATGGATTTGGAGTCTTCTTTTCCTGGAGTGAGTTCTAGCTTTGTCACTTTTGTGACTTTGAACAAGTCATTTAAATTTCTCTGGGACTCAGTTTCTCTATCTGTAAAAAAGGGTTTTGAACTAGTTGGTATCTAATGTTCCTTTCAGCTTTAGATCCTATGATGCTAAAGTTGGATGAATTTATCTGTCCTCAGTTCATTCAGGGTCCATTAAACTTCTTGAAAAAAAATTGTCCTCCAGGTCTGGCTTGAATCATTCTTCTTTTCTCATTCAGACAAAGAGTTTGTGAGAAACAAGGAAAGAAACCAAGAAAGTAGGGTGCTTAGTAAGACAGATATTATGTCACCCTCCAGCAAACGGAAATAAGCTATGCAGGGCCTGGGGCAGGCAGGTGCACTAACACTTCATTGAGTATCCCAGATAGATTTTTCAGTATTCTTGTATTATTGTTTTTGTATAGTCATTTTTCAGTTGTGTCTGATTCTTTGTGACCCTATTTGGGATTTTCTTAGCAAAGATACTGGAGTGGTTTGTCCTTTCTTTCTCTATCTTATTTTAAAAATAAGGAAACTGAGGCAAATAGGGTTAATTGACTTGCCCAGGGTCACAGAACTAGTAAGTGTCTGAGGCCAGATTTGAACTCACGAATGAGTCTTCCTGACTCCAGGCCCAGCACTCTATCCACTGTACCATCTAGTTATCCCCTACTCCCCTTTCCAAATTCTTATATCCCTTTCTGATAATTCAGGTGCCTCCATTAGGGTGTATTTATTTATGTATGCTCATTTTTGTCCATCTCATATTAAGAACTGAAGCTCCTAGTAAAATAAATTCTTACGCAGTGGGAGTCATCTCTTGAGATGCAACCGAAAAACAATCCAGCATGATTTGCAGTGAGAAAGGGAGTGGGAGGGGTGGATCATTTCCTTTTCTGTATACACTGAATCATCACCCCTTCCAGCTCCAAGGGAGGCCATGAAGCCTTCCATGTGGTCACCCATATCCAGAAATAGAGTCTCTGAATATGTTGCATGGGAGATGGCGTAGAGGGAAATGGTAAGGCCCTAATTTGTAAAATCATGGCCACTACTGGGAAATAGAAATTGTTTGCCTTCCTTTAGAGAAGGCCCATCTGCACAAACTATAGCCCTTGGGCAGACCGCAGGTCATGCAGGCTTTCGTGGGTCAGGAAAGATAGGTAGTGCAATAGATAGAATGCCAGTCCTCTCAGTTTTGTGCCCCTGGGCAAGTCACTTAATCCAGTTTGTCTCATTTTCCTCATCTGTAAAATGAGCTGGAGAAGAAAATGGCAAACCACTCCAGTATCTTTGATAAGAAAGTCCCAAATGTGGTCATGAAGAGTTAGACATAAGTGAAACAACTCAACAATGGTACCGTCCAATATTATTTGCCTTCCATTCTTCTGAGATTTGAGGTGGTGTTATATAAAGGCTGCATTGGGCAACTAGAACGCTGAGCCAAGAGTCGGAAAACCTGAATTAAAATCTGGTCTCAGTACTTACTAGCTGTATGACCCTGTGCAAGTCGCTTAACCTGTGTCTACCTCAGTTTCCTTAATTGTAAAATGGGGATAATTATAGTGCTTTCCTCAACAACTTTGTGAGTTGACAATAGAGCTGTGGTGAAGAACAAATGCGATATCTGCAAAGCACTTAACACATGGAAGGTGCTCCATAAATGCTGACTCCTTCCATCCATCTCCTAAGGAAATATTCTTTAGCATGACATCTCAGCTGTAGTATAAATCCATCCAAAGATCCAACATGCAAAAATGGATGTTTAGAGAAAGAAATGGGAAAAACCATGATGATATCCCAGAATCTTGTAGGAGATAGCAGTGAAGTCATGCCTCAGTACCATTAACCATATTTTCTAAGTTCAGAGAGGACAGTCAGTTTTCCAGGATCACTTTAAAGAAAATTCTTCATTAGAATGAAAGTTGGTCTCAAGTGGAGTCAGACTGGATGACCCAAGATAAGTTAAGATTCTTTCCCTTCAAGGAAGAATCCACTATGAGCGCTGTCTTACTTGATATTTGACAATTGAGGGGAAAAGATCACATAAGGTCCGATTATATAATAGATTGACGCCTTAAAATTATTGCTGTTAAAACTTTGAATTGTATGTAATAAGAACATGAAAATTATAATGATTTAGAAACCATAGTTTATGTGAATCCTCTAAAGCACTGTGAATTGAAGGGATACATTTTCAATAAAGCAGCTTTGAATGTTAAAAAATAAATGAAGAATTCCCTAGTGCCATGTTTTGGACATGGTCGGCACGCAATGAATATTTGCCACGAATAAAGGAGGTGCCTCGCTCCCAAATGACTGAGAAAAGTGTTGCTTCAGTCTCTCCTAAGAGGATGGAGACACATGGTTGTCACTTAAGGAATAAACCAGAAAGGGAAAAGAATTGGAAACCTGTTTCCAGTCTTTTACTCCCTTTACTGTGTCCACATTTACTCAACTGGTTTTCCTACTGTCTAAAAATAAATTCAGGCAGATTAAAGTTGACAAGAGATCACAAACCCTTTACATTAGGTTACTTGCTCTGTTTGCCTACTGTGCTTAATATATAGGAATCTGCAAACTCCCCAGAGGAGCACACTGGAGGAAAAACTTAAAGCTGCAAACCTCTGAAGCAATCTGTGACAGGTTTTCTGTAGCACTTAGAACATCAGCCATCTGTGGGTTTTTGTTGCCCAGGGAGATGATCTCTGGGATAATTCTCACCATGATCTCCAAGGTCAGGTCTCCACAACTAAGGGGCATAAATAGTCTTAGACCAACGATTGTCTAACAGTTTGGTCTCAGGATCCCTTTCCACCCTTAGAAGTTTTTGAGGACCCTAAAAAGCTTTTATTTGTGTAAATTATACCTATCAATATTTACAGCATTGGAAATTAAAAGAGACCATTTAAAATAATTATTTATTTATTCATATGAAATGCAAATACTAAAGCATTACATGTTTATATATATTTTATGAAAATTAACTTTACTTTCGAAACAAAAAAAATCAATGAAAAGAGTGGCATTGATTTGCAAATTTTGTAAATCCTTTTTAATGTCTGTTTTAATAGGGTAAATAGCATTTACATAGTGCTTCAAGGTTTTCAGAATGCTTTATGTATATTAACTCATCCTTACAATAAGCCTATGAGGTAAATCCCATTATTATCTCCAATTAACAGATGAGGAAACTGAGGGGCATAGTGGTTGAGTATTTTACTCAGTGTTACACATTTATCTATAGGGTTCAAATTTGGGTTTTCCTAACTCTAAATCGATCCAATGTGCAAGCTAGCTACCTGCGTTAGAAGGCAGCTAGATTACCATGTGAGGACAGATAGATGACTTTAGCCTAGGTGAGATTAGACAGGGCTTCATTGTGTATGTAACAGTAAGAAGGATTGGATTTTGACTGATAGGAGCAAGACTGTGAGAAAAGAGCACAGAAGTAGGGAAAACACATGATGTATTTAAGAATTAACACATGAACCAGGTCAACTGGAACATAAGAGTATGTAGAGGGGTGGTGATGGGCGAGTAGTATGAGATAGACCTGGGAAAGTCAGTTGGGTCCAGAATGCAAATACCAGATTAAGGAGTTTGGACTTTATTATGTAGTCCATTGGAAGCCAATGAAACATGATCAGAACTATACTTTAGAAAGATCAGTCTGGAAGCAGAGTGCAGGAAGAATTGAAATAGGGAGAAATTGGAAACTCAGAAACCAGTTAGGTGTTTATGACAATGATCCAGGCTGAAAGTCATGATGGTATGAAGCAGTGATGAAAGTATCTATGGCGCCAAGCGAAGTGACCAAGCATGATGCATTTGGAGGACAGTGTTATCTTCCATTTCATTTTGGCATATAGAGCTCTCTTAAGAATCTCAACGCGTTTGTTGGACTGCTGAAAGCTTAGGTCTCATTTGGGGAAAAGGGTCACAAATAGGAGACTCAAGGTCACACTATAAGATGAGCAAATAGAGTGGAAAGATTACAAATCCTTTAGTTCTTCTCCAAAGTTTGCCTAAGATTTTATAAAACCAGAACACAGGCTTCTATGTTGACTGAGGCTTACTAGCAGGAATGGGGTCTACGACCAGGCATTGCCTTAATGATCCTCCATTTGAGACCTGTTAGCTATAATACAAGTCCTTGAAATATACTCTGGGATCCTTACCTTTTGAAAAAAAATTCTTGTCTGTGCTCTTTTTTTATATTGACTGCCAATATTCAATTAAATATTGCTTACAGCTCTTGCCCCTCAGCATGAGCAGAAAAAATACCTGCTGGTGACTTCATGTGTTTCCCAGCAGGAGAAAAGGATTTTTTCCCCCTTTCTTTTCTTTTTTTCTGGAAGTAGCAAAAGATGGCATTTTAGAATCCAGTCCCTTTTCTCTCATTTCACAATTTATTTCTATGTTTATAATTCCCTCACTCACCCTGGAGTATGTATAGCTTCCTTCTACTTTCAAGGAGGCACAGTAGATAAAGTGCTAATGATAAATCACTCTAGTATCTTTGCTAAGAAAACTCCAAATGGAATCACCAAGAGTCAGACACTACTGAACAGCAATAGCACTTTTATGGTTTCCATCGAGAAGGCTTCCCAGTTGCTGTAAGCATGGTACTAACACTGGGATACTCTTAGATTAGGCTCAGTTTTGAGGTGAAATAAGGCACTCTTAAGTCATTGAGCATTTAGTAACAGAGGCTTCCTTCACCCAAACACAACAGAGATACAATGGCATTTTTCTTCAGCTTGGTTAGATGCAGTCTTCCTCACCTCCTCCCTGAGTCTGATCAGCATATCTTCAGGATATAATGACTCATGTGGTCTTAAGCACCCACCAAGTCTGAGAGGCCCACATGCTGCATGGTTGGGGGACTTTTTATGCCTCTAGCCTGGGAAGCTGTGTCAGGAAAATGCTGGTCCTGTCACACTGGGCATCTGCAAGGTTGGATAGCAAATGAGAAAATGGACACTCCAGGTAGAGCAATTCTTAACAGATCTCATATAAATTTTTAATTTAGAACAATATCAGCAAGAACCATAGCTAATGAAAAGAATGAAATGCTCTCAGTTAATTCAATTTGCTACAAAATAAATTTCTTTTGCACAAATAAGGACATTTGTTAAAAGGAGAAATAAAATTAATCTCTAGCGGGCAAAGGAAGGGGCCATTGGGTAACAGTCCAGAACAGGGTAATAGTAGCTAACTCCCAGTGTTGTGAGGATAAAGTGAGTTAATATTTGTGAAGTATTTTGCAAACCATAAAACTCTATGTGTATATTATTATTATTATATAACTTCCTGCTGATGTGGCTTTTTTATTTGACTTTATAGTATCTGAGGCAATAGATTTTTCTGTTAGGTAAGAATTTGCATAATGTAGTTGGCAGGAAACTGTCTTCAGAGTCAGGATATTTAACATATATTGTCTGTGAGAACCTGAGAAAATCACTTAACATTTCAATGTACCAGGCAAATAAGCTGCAGAACAGATATAAATCTCTGTTGGTAGGAATTTGTTTACCAGAAAACTCCTTACACTGATAAAAATCACAATTCACCCCCCCTTCTTCCCCCAAACTTGGTTTATATTCTTTTCATGCTGCTTCTATAGCAGCTACCAGGCAAATCTGTAGAAAAGGTTTTGTGATGTAAGAGAAATTTAAAAATAAAGTCCTCACACTTTTGGCTCTCTCCCACTGTAAGGATGGAGAGGTACTGGCCAGGTATGGTCACACTTATCTCCCCTCCCACCATTCTGTCAACTAGCATTTATTAAGAGCCTACTATGTGCCAACTGGGGCAGCTAGGGGGTGAAATAGATAAAGTGCTGGTCTTAAAGTTAGGAAGACTCATCTTGCAGAGTTCAGATCTGTCCTCAGACACTTACTAGCTGTGTATCCCTGAGCAAGTCACTTAAGCCGTTTGCCTCAGTTTCTTCATCTGTAAAATGAGCTGGAGAAGGAAATGGCAAACCACTCCAGTATCTTTGCCAAGAAAACCCCAAATGGGGTCACAGAAAGTCAGACACTACTGAACAACGATAACAAAATGTGCCAGGCAATGTGCTGAACCACTCTCTAGTCACTACTCTGGGCTCCACTTAAAAGAGTCCAGGGGGAGAGAAGGAGGAATAAGAAAGCACGACTTCACAGCCCCCAGCCTTGTCCCAGACAGCAAAATAAAATAGATTTTAGCCTAAGACAAAAGAAAAAAATCTCTAGATTTAGTCCTTGTAGGGAATTTATCAAGAACTAATAAAAAAAAAGTTTCTCTCTGAGTCAGCTCAGCCCCCAGTTAGGTACTTCTAGCATTCTGAATGATCCTCTAACACATTTTTTATTTCTTTTTCAAGTATACATCAAGCTAGTCATTGGTGTCCTCCATTGCTCTTCTCTACCCTACCTTAACCCCAATTAATTTCAAGATATGTATAAAAATAAGTTATTATTAATCATAATTTTTATAGAAAACAAAATCAGGAAATAGAAACAGCACAAAGAAATAGAGAAAATCATATTGAATTCTTGTCAGCATCAGGCACAGGGGAAAGGGGCCTAAACCTTTGGTGTCCTTAAATTGATTCCCAAGGAGTAGTTTGTTCCAGTTATCCCTACCTGCCCTACAGACTTGGGTTCTCCTATGTAGCAGCTCAGTCACTGGAGCCACGTCTACAGGTCAGGGTCTCCCTCCCTCCCTCCCTCCCTCTCTCTCTCTCCCTCCCTCCCTCCCTCCCTCTCTCTCTCTCCCTCTCTCTCTCCCTCTCTCCCTCCCTCCTTCTCTCTCTCTCTCTCCCTCCCTCCCTCCCTCTCTCTCCCTCTCTTTCTCCCTCCCTCACCTCCTCCTTTTTTCTCTCCCCCCATCCCTCTGTTATACTGAAGTCTATGTCTGCTGGAGGGGAACCACTGTGTCATAGGTACTGCTAAATTGCAAAATCAAGACTCATTCTTAGTCCTTTAGATCATTATCCTCGCTCAGCTACCCTGAGAGATTCCAAGGCAGGAAGAAGAAAACAGTGCTGTATGTTCAGGACTGCAATTCCCAGAAGTCATGAGTTTCAGAATTTCTCATTCTCTTCCAGGCTTGGCTGCAAAATCCACCCCTTTGAAATACAACTCCTTTATTTGTGAAAGAAATCAAAGGAGTTCAGTATGATCTGCAGGCTTCATTTTATCCTTAGTGTTGCACCTCTCCCTGGCAAGGTTCCTATAGTTACTTCATCTGTAGGTATGTGGGATTGTTTACACTCAGTAAACTCAGAGATTTCTTTATTTTTTGATATGTTAATATAAGGTAGAAGTCAGGTGACTCTCTCTCTGGTCAATCATACCACTCTCTGGTCAGGAGTAATTATGAAAATATTGTTGGAGTGGTTATCACTCTTGCCTTATAGACAGGAAACAAAAGAAGGAATGAAATCTATTTCAATCAAATTGAAAGACAAGTTAAGATAGAAAAATTGTTGTCTTTTTTCACCTACAAGAGTCCTAATCCTAACTGACAGTGCTCTAACGTTGTGATATGGCTTCATCCACACCTTTGGCATTCCCCACTAGACAAAGAGGACTGACAAAGAGAGAGCTGTGACATGTGGGGACTTGAGGGAGAAAACTGAGGGAATTTGGTGAGCTAGAGGGCACATCTCAGTCACAACATTCTTCCTGGCACTGGCTGGCATTGGCCCTAGGACATATTTTTCCAATGAAGTTGGTGTCAGGGGAAAGACAAGTCCTTGAGTCAAACTGAAATACAGCAGAGGACCAAACCATGGAGCAGAGTTCCTGGGACCCTGAATCCTACATCCTGATATGGTATTTGACCAAGAAAATCCCCAGTACTTAACATAATACTTGGCACCTAGTGGGGAAGGAGGGAATAAACATTTATATAGCACTTACTAGGTGCCAGGAATTGTGTTAAGTACTTTACAAATACTATCTTATATAAATATTATACAGCAACTCTGAGAGGCAGATGCTGTTATTATCCCTATTTTACAGCTGAGGAAACTGAGGCAAACAGAGGGTAAGTGATTTAGCCAGGGTCACACAGCTAGTAAGTATCTGCGGCTGAATTTCAACTTAGGTCTTCTTGACTCAAGCCCCTGGTGTTCTATCCCCTGTGCAAACAGTTGTCTATAGGGGTTTAATAAATGCTTTTTCACTGATGGACTCTTCAGTATAGTTGTAAATAGCCTTTTGTTAGTTAACCACCTGTGTCCCACTTCCACTTCATCAATAGGTAAGAATTCTTATTTAGAGAACATAGATTTCCCTGTTAGCTTTCCCCTTGCCCTCATGTTTTGGTTGAGAGACAAAAGAGAATCAAATCAGGCTTCAGCCTGAGGAAGTGCACTGTTTGCCTGGAAGGGTTGAACCAGGATGTAGAATGGAAGTACTTTGTGATGTATGTAACTGTGGTGTTTGTTTACCATGTTATTACCTAGCCTCTTGAAATTGCTGCTAAATGGAATTGGTTCCTAAATGCAACATTGGTTTGGAAAGGAAGGACCTACTGTGGTCAATAGGTGGGGAGAAATCATATGAATGACATATCATGATTAACATGTGCACTTTTAGAAAACCGTCTGGGATGTAGATATGAGACACTGCTTGATAGGTGATGGTCAGCCACCTGCCCCAAGGTCCTGACTATTGACAGCATCTAAACAACTTCAGTGTTCTAGCATTAAATGCTAAACTCTCAGGGTTGTCTCTAGTGATCTCAAAAAGGAATTTTTCTTGGAAAAGAAAATTTGTATTGAGTTAGCAGAGAACATTTCATACTTTTTGTTAGCTTTGGTGCTATGAAATTCTCTCACATTTGTTCACATAGAATTAATTTTAATTCCCTTTAATCAAAAATATGCAATGCAGCACTTTGAGGGGGCAGAAAAAGATTATTCCAAATCAAATAGTAGCAGGAATGAACAAGCATATTGGAAAGCACTGGGCTAATACTTAACTGACATACATTAACTTGTCCTCGGCTAACTTGTAATGATTACCCCACCCCACTCATTTAAAATTACTTTAAAAGCACTTGGCCTGCAGTCAGGATAAAGAGTGTCCCAAGCTAATATGTGGTCTGTCTGGCTTTATCATGATTTGAGAATTCAATTTTGGATTCACAAATTCCCACTCCTGCTGTATTGACTTTATGCTAAAATAATGTTTCCCAGTGTTGGTTTCTTGGGAGTTTCTCCTGTGATCTCAAGAGGGTGATGTGAAATTCTCAAAACATTATCTTGGAAAATTAATTTTAATTCCCCTTAATTAAATATAGACATATTCAATCTAGAACACCGTACTTTTAGGAACCAGAATCAAACAGCTGACTTGGAGAGACTGACAGCTACTGGGATAATGCTTTTTTTCTAAAATAATTTATTTTTATTGCTATCTTCTGTTTTTGCATCATATGTATTTGTCTTTGTACCCCTCCCTTCCTCCTCCCAGACATCTGTCCATTATAACCAAGAATTTTTTTAAAAAGGAAGAAAAAAATACAGCAAAACCAATCAATGCACTGAAAAAAAATCTGATGGCATATTCAGAATTTCATACCTGTGGACCTTCTATCTTTCAAAGGAGCAGGTAGGGGGAGGAGTCTTCTCACACCTCTATCTTACATCTAAGTTCTTTATACTTTAATGACATTCAGTTCCCAGTGTTTCGTGTTGTTCTTTACATTTTTATAATCATGTATATTGTTTTTGTGGCTCTGCTTACTTCATTTCGTATCAGTTCATATGTCTTTCTATGTTCCTCTCTGCATTCGTCATGTTCATAGTTTCTTATGGCATTATAATATTCCATTATATTCATGTACCATAGTTTGTTTAGCTCTTTCCTAACTGATGGGCACCCACTTTGTTTCCAGTTCTCTGCTACTATGAAAAAAAATGTTATAAAGATTTTGGTGTACATGAAGTCTTTTTGTTAATGATCTCCTTGGAGCATATATGCCTAGCAATAGAGTCTCTGGGTCAAAAGGTCTGGACGTTTTTGGTCACTTTATTAATGTTATTCTTTTTTGCAGTCCCTGAATTGCTTTTCAGAATGGTTCTACCAATTCTCAGCTCCATCAACAATACATTAGTGTGCCTATCTTCCCACAAACCTTCAAGCACTGGTCCATCTTTTGTCATGTTTACCAGTTTAGTGGGTGCAATTAAAACCCAGGGATTCTTCTGATTGTTTTTTCTCATATTATTAGTGGTTTGGAGCATTCTTTTGTATGGTTATTAATCATAGAAAGAATTATTTTTTCAAATAATTTGACCAATTTTCTATTAGGAAATGGCTTTTGGTCTTATGTATTTCTGTTCATTGTCTACAAAGCTTGAACATTGAATCCTTATCAGAGATGAGGATTTGATGCAAAGACTTTTTCCTACTCACTGCTTCCCTCCTTCCCCTAGATGAATTAATTTTGTTTGTTCAAAAGCTTTTCAATTTCATAGAATCAAAATTAACTAATCTTTTGTCATTGCCCCTATCTTTCATTTAAGAATTCATCCCCTAACAATATCTTTGAAAGGTATATGATGTCCCTCTCTTCTTTAATGGTGTTTCACTTATTATTTAGTTGACATAACTATTTTTAATTTATTATGGAATATAGTATAAAATATGGGTCTAAGCCTGATTTCTGCCAACTTGCTTTACATTTTTTCACAGCCATTTTTATAAAATAGGGAGTTTTTTCCTAAATGGTGTATGTTTTCATGTTTATCTAACACTAAATTATTGAGTTCAATTATTTCTGATTCTTTCTCATCAAGTCTGTTACGTGGGTCTACTTTTTCTATTTTTAAACCAGTACCAAATGGTTTTGATGATTGCTGCTTTGCAATATTGCTTGACATCTGGAAGTGCTATTTCCCCTTCATTCCTACCTTTTTCACTATTTCCTTTGATATTATAGACCTTTTGTTCTCCCAAATGAATTTTGTTAGTATTTTATATAGCTCTTAAAGTAGCCCTTTGGTAGTATGATTGGTATAGTATTAAACCCTCAAATTAACTTTAGTAGTATTGTCATTTTGGTTATATTGGCAGAGCCCCCAGCCACGAGCACGGAATGTTCATCCAGCTATTTAAGCCATCCTTTATTTCTTAAAGGAAGATTTTTGTAATTGAATCTATACAAGTATCGAGTGTGCTTTGGTAGACTGACTACCAAATGTATTACTCATTTTGTAGTTGTTTTGAGTGGGACTTCATTTGTGTTATTTCCTCTTGGATTTTGGTGTAACTATGTAGAAATGTCGTTGATTTTGTGCATTGGTTTTGTAGCCTTTAACTTTGCTGAAGCTATTACCCGAATCTATTACTTTCTTTGCTGATTCCCTAGTATTTGCCAGGTAAATCATCATGTCATCAGCAAATAGGGAGAGTTTGGTCTCCTCTTGGTCTATCTTTATGTGCTGGGCTAATACTTAACAGATGTTGCTGAACTTGTCCCCTTTGCTGATTTATCATGGTTATAATCCAAGTTAGAGTCTGCGATTCAAGTCTAAGCAATATAACTGCTGTATTTTCACATCCTGCGCAAACCAACAAGCATAACTGAAACCTGCTGTCGTAGGGGGTTAAAAAAGCTGAGTTGAACTTGCTCTTTGTTCAGCTATGTGCATGACCTTGTATAAAATGGTGAGATCAAAATTGCCTCCTTATTTCACATCAAACATGATGGCAAAATGGGCAGGATAAACAGTGGAAGTGGGGCAATACTGGAAGAATATATATTTTGCCCAGACCTAGACTGCTGAGTCCTGCCTCCATTTATATGTTCAAGTCATCTCCCAGTCCCAAGGAATGCTAGCTCTAGTCTCCATTTTTCAGAATTTTTGTCTTGTTTCAAGGTTCAGTTCACAAGCCACCTTCTCCTTGAGGTAGGATTGTCCTGGAGCCAGCTCAAACCAGATCAAAAGAAGATTGTTAAATTTTCAGTGTGGACATTTAAGAAATCTGCAAACCATAAATTAGGCTTGATTTATTGTTGTCTTGATTTTCTAGAGGAACTCTAGACTTGAGAAAATGATGGAAAATGTTATTAATAATTGTTAAATGGAAAAGTATGTCTTGGGTTTTTTTCTGGACAGCCAATTGTTAAACATTACCAGTATATCTCTGCTTTGAAACCTATGTTGCTTCTTCATACTCTTTCCAACTTCATCCCCTTCTAAAAAATGTTTTCTTCTTTCCCAGATTTTCTTCGAGTACTTTATCTGTATCTCTGCTTCAGTTGCATCACATTCTATTCTATACTCTATTTATCTGAGTATCTGTACTATATTTCTCCAACTCTAACAGAATTTAAACATACTTTAGAGCAGGAACTACCATTAAAAAAAAGCTATCACCATTACAGTTACTTAAACATGGTATGTACTTTATAAATGTTTATTGAATTGAATATGAAGACATATTCAGAACATATAAATTGCTTTGTTGTTGAGAAGTTTTGTTATAATAAATACTTTGCTGGAAATCACATTCCTAGTTGACTGAAGCAGGACAAAAATCTCTCATCTTATAGAAAATGAATAAATGAAACTTTCTTAATACAGAAAAGCAAAGTAGGAAGCTTCATGTGAATATTCACCCTCATTCCAATTCTTTTCCTTCTCTAAAAAGAAAGATAGGGGTAGTATGGCTAGACAGTAGTTTGTGTGAAGGTCAAGGGGACAACATAATTTGTCAATCCCAAAAGCCAATACAACCTTAGACTACATTTATAGAGGCATAATGTCCACAATGAGGTAGGTGACAATTCGAACTGTACTCCGCCCTGGTCAGACCACATTTGAAATATTGTTCTGATATCTGGGTACTACATTTTTTTTGGAGGGGGGAAAGCAAGGCAATTGGGGCTAAGTGACTTGCCCAAGGTCACACAGCTAATAAGGGTTAAGTGTCTGAGGCCAAATTTGAACTCAGGTCCTCCTGACCCCAGGGCAGGTGCTCTGTTCACTGTGCCACCTTGCTTCCCCTGGGTACTCCATTTTAGGAAGGACATTTGATAAGCTGGAAATGAGCACAAGAGGTGAATGATGAGTTTGGAGGAGAAGGTTTGACTTTGAACCCCACCTCTGTACTTTATTACCTGTGTGGGAATTGAATGAGATCATATTGATAAAGTGCTTAGCGCAGTGCTGGCCACGTAGTAAGTGTTTAATAAATACTTCTTCCCTTGGGTGGTCCTGGACACATTATTGACTTCTCTGAGATTCAATTTTTTCATCTGTAAATAAGAATGAACTAATCTACCTCTAATAAAATCCTTTCAATATCGAAATCTGTAAATGTATGAGCCAATCCAATCCAACAGGCATTTAACATGTAGTGTTGAACATTGTGCTAGGTTTTGGGGGATACCAAAATAAAACAAAAAAAATGTAGTCCCTGTCTTCAAGGGGGTCACTGAATTTGTTTTATTTGAAAATATTTTGATAACTGTATTTTGATACAATTGGTTTCCTCTGTAACTCCATGTATTTTATTTTATGTATTTAAAATATTATTCTGAGATCACTAGATTATTAAAGGAGTCAATGACACAAAAAAGTTAAGAAACCCTGGTTTAGAAGGAATTTTTTATTTAAGAACTACAGAATTAACTACAAGAACTGTTATGTCATTTTTCTTCTTCCCCCTTACCCATTTGTAGGGTCAAAGGTATGGACATGAACCAAAGAAAGGAAACTTCTACATCATATTATCCCTTTAGCATATTGGTATAAGTGACAAGTTAAAAATAAGAATGTTATTCAACCTAGCCAAAATTTATTAATTTAGAAACTATAGAATTACATAGCAAACTTCAATACGTTAACACACAAGGTTCAGAACAGAAAGGAACTCAAATAAGATCCAATCACACCATTCTTTAGCATACTTAAATATCAAAATTTCTTGTAATTCAAATCTGCAAAGCACTGCCCCGATGACCATGTAACTTCATAGAAAGGAGGGTATAAATGATGAGAAATCAAGAGAAAATTTAAGAAGGAGGTGTCACCTGAACTGAGTCTTGAAGGAAAATGAGAATTTTGATAAGTGAAGATAAGGAGAGAATGTGTTAAAGACACGGAGGGTGGAGGGGAAGTTGTCTGAATTCATGGAAATGGCAAATAACTAGTAATTTAACTTGGCTGGAATGTAGAATTTTTGAAGGGGAGTAGGACAAAATGAGACTGGAAAGACAGGTGTGTGCCATATTGTGAAAGATCTGAAATTCCAGGCTGTCAAGTATTGCTTTGTTTTTAACAGGAATAACACAATCAGATCTGAGCCTTTGGAAGATTATTTTGATAGCTGTGGGGAAGATGAATTAAAGAAGGGAGAAACTGCGGACAGAGAGGTCAATTAGGATGTTATAATGGTCAAAGGGAAGAGGTGATGAGGGCTTGAAGAGAGTGATGAGTAGAGAGAAGAGGACCCATGGAAAAGAAGTTTTAGATGTAGAACTGATCAGAATTGGCAGTTTAGTAGACATTGATGGGGAGAGAGGGAAATAGAATTGGACAAGTCAGTGACTCCAGTGTTGCAAGACAGTTAACTAGAATGATGATGCCCTCCATAGCAATAGATGAGATTGAAGGCGAGAAGATTGGATGTGGGTCAAATGAATTAATGAAAAGCTCTCTGGATTTGAAGTCAGAAGATCTGGGTTTCAGTCCTGAACTTGCTTCTTATTTTTGTCGTTGTGGCTTAGCCTTCATTCTTGAAGAGGACCATGACATCAGGGAGATGATGACATGACTTGGATTTAACTTTGATTTGAAAGAGGGAGGGCTCAGCAAAATTACCAGCCTGACTTTCTCCTCCAAAACCATCTGGGTCCAGTGGCCAGATATCAATCAAGATGACTGGAGATGGCACAGCTTGCTACTTACGTGGGAAAGTCAGAGGCAGCTAGGTGGTAGTAAATAAATCTCTGGAGCTGGGATCAGAAAGACTTGAATTCAAATCCAACCTTAGAGATTAACTAGCTTTCTTACCTCGACAAATCGCTTAACTTTGTCTGACACAATTTCCTCATCTGTAAAATGAGGATAATAGCAACAGTGTCTCAAGATTGTTGTAAGGATAAAGTGAGGTAATATTTGTAAAGGGCTTTGCAAACTTTAAAGAGCTGTATAAATGCTAGTTATTGTTATTATCACTTAACCTCTTTGAAGGCAGCATAGTCTAGTGGATGGCGTTTCGAATTTCATACGGAAAGATGTTGGTCTGCATCCTGCCTCAGACACTCACTAACTAGCAATATCTCCTTGGAATAGTCCCTTAACCATTTTGGGATTGAGGTTTAACTTCAATTTCCTTCTTTTTAATGTGAAAAATATGTTTAATAGGAATGTATATGTGGAGCCTATATCATATTGCATGCCATTCTTGGGGAGGAGGGAGTGAGATGGAGAAAATTTAAAACTTATGGAAGTGAATGTTGAAAACTAAAAATGAATAAATCTATTTCCTCATTTTTAAAATAAGGGGGTTCAAACTTAAGTACAATTTGATGGCATGTACTAATGAAAATAACTTTGATATTAACAGTAGCTTCCTATAAGCATCCATTGTCAATGCAGATCTAGATGCTGGCAGCAGGCATTTATGGAAATCACTTGTATTGTTCTCAGTATCTCTTACAGATATTCCCAAAGCAGAACTAAATTAAATGGCAGCAACAGAATGTTTTGCTCCTTTGCTCAAGGCAGTGTGACTGTGAAAGTGAAAGGAACACTTGTTCGAGCAGTAGATCTGGAATCTGCTGTGGCGGCTATCCCTAGCTAACTGTCACTGTAACTGCTCTGGGCTTTGCCTTTCTCTTTTGTTACATGTGGGCTTGAACGATACCATCTTCAAATTTTAGCATTCTATAATTCTATGAAAATTGAAATTGAAGGCAAGACCAGATTGAGGTCATGGGTGCTTCAGGGGCAGACCAATGAATCTGAAGAGCCCTAGGCAAATCACTTAACCTTTTCATTTAGGTGAAATAAAATTAGCATGAACAAAAGTGGTGTATACCTCTTAAACAGAGATGGAGGCAGTCTCTCTGAGAGAGCTTTAATGGACTGATTGCAGGCAAGGATGCTTGTCTTTTAAAATAGCTCATCAGAACCAACTCCTTCTCCCCCACCCGCTACTTTGAGGTATTGTCCCAAAGAGGCTCTTGACTTTACTCTAGGTGTTAATGTGTTTGTGTTTCCTCATTGATAATAGTGTTGACTTCAGCAAAGAATCAGAGTAAAAAGTGGTATTAAAATTAGAAGGAAAAGTGGATGACTAGTTCTGGCCTGAGGACCAGAACACCTGGATTCTAGTTTTAGCTCTAAATCTGACTCCAACGGTCCTCCTTTTGCACCTCAGTTTCCATATTTGTAAAATATTTATTTGTAAAGTATTTCCTTTTTTTTTAAAAAAGCTTATTACATCTATCTCACAGGGAGGTTGAGCTAGTTCAAGAGTTTTGAAGGGAGGAAAGATCTGGGCAATCAAAGAAAGCTTCAAAGGTATCTGGGCCGAGCCTTGAGGGCATCAAGAACCTCTATAGGGAGCGATGTGGGATGCTACATAGGTTCAAGGGGGAGGGTAGTATAGTTGATAAGAGTACTGCATTTGGATTTAGGAAAGAGATAGGGATGGAACCTTCAATTTAGTTGACATAGTGCAGTATTTCTCAGTGTTGTTTTTTTCTGAGTTCTTGTGACCCTTTCAGGAGGTCCTTGAGGTAAAAACATATTTAAAGAATAATACTAACATTATTTGCCTATTAAAATATTCTTCTCTTTTCTAACTATATATCTAACAGATTTTCTTCATATATTTAAACCAAAATAGCATATCACAACAGATTGAAGGTAGAAGATACTAGAATTTAATTGTGTTCTATGAAACCAGACGCTAACAAGATTTGCAAAAATATGTGAAACAATGCCACTCCCTCTCACTAAAATTTTTTTGAAAACATAGGTTTTTATGAAAATATCATTTATATTAACATAATTTTTAGTGAATTAACATTTTTAAAATACCAGTTTTAATTTCTAGTATGAGAAGTATCAACAGCTATAACCCTCAAACGAAAGCTCTTTGGAGTTCTCAGAATATAAAGGGATCCTAAGTCCAAAAACTTTGCGAGTTGCCGGTATAGAAAACTCTTGGATGAGAAACCTTCTGTCAGTGCAGGTCAGCACTTTCTCTGTAGCTCGTAGCTTTAGAAAGTAGTCTAGCCAGAGCACTGAGAGGTTAAGCATTTGTCAGCAGTCGAACAGCTAGCAAGTGTCAATAGGCAGGATATGAACCCAGATCACAGTCCACTGTGTTTCACTTCCTCTCAGAGAAACAGTTTAGTGCAGCAAGTCCAGAAAACTTGAGTTCAAATCCTGCCTTTGGCACTTGCTAGCTGTATGACCCTGGACAGGTCTCTTCACCTCACTATTTCTTGACCTGTAAAATGGGAATAATATTACCTCCCTCATAGGGTAATATGAGACTTTAGTGAACTAATGTAGGTAAAGCACTTTGTAAATATCAAATCAGTATGTAAACATCGGTTATGGTTATAGTTTCTTAATCATTTATTATATGCCAAGGCAGCTAGGCAGCTGGTAGAAAGAGTATAGGACCTGGAGTTAGGAAGATCTGAGTTCAAACCTAACATCAGACACATACTAGCTGTGTAACCCTGGGCAAATCACTTAACCCTATTTGCCTCAGTTTATCCATTTCTAAAATGAGCTGGAAAAGGAAATAGCAAACCATTCCAGTATTTTTGCCAAGAAAACCAGCAAAATGGGGTCACAAAGAATCAGATATGACTGAAACCACTGAACAGTTATGTGCCAGGCAACATTCATGGTATTGGGAATACAGAGTTAAAAAGTAATCACATGGGAGCTGGTTTTGAATTTGAATTTCAAGTTGATTTTGAATCCTCTCTTAAGTTCTGCTGTGTACATGACAATGCTTTTTTTTTCTTATTTTGTATTTGTTTCTTTTTTCTTTTCTTACTGTGTATTTAAGTTTAAAATAAATTAATTTTTTAAAAAAAGACAAGACAAAGGCATGCTATAATGATTTGCTGAACTTGGAGTCAGGAAGACCTGAGTTCAAATCCTGCTACTGATCGCAGTCCTGTAAACTATGGGCAAGTTTGTACCCTCTCTCAGATTGTTTCCTCTTCCATAAAATGATGGGACTGTGCTACTTTCAGTTCTAAATACAGGCTACTATGATCTGTGCCACCTAGGGAATTTATTAAGCACCTACTGTGTGCCAGGTGCTGGCTTTTTGTTGTTTCATCCATTTATGGAACTCTTTCTACCAGTGTAGATTGATAAGTGTTGCTGGGGTTAGAAATCCAAGACAAAAAACCCAAAACAAATAAATCCCAAAATTTCTGGCCTCAAGGAAATTGTAAATTAGAATATATTTAAGTGTAGGTCAGGGATGGTGAGGAGTTCGGGAGTAGGGGAGAGATCTAGGCAATCAAAGAAAAAGCTTCCAAGGCATCTGAGCCGGGCCTGGAGAGACAGGAAGAATTTCAATAGGGAGAGATGTGGGGTGCTACATAAATAAATGTCAGATCTGGCTGTTCTAGTAGATGTTTTAATTCAAAAGAGCGAGATTCGTGAATGTGCTAAATTCCTCTATTGCCAGAGGTCACGCAGTATTTATATGGAGCCAGCCAAAGGATTCTTTTACTATCCAAAATCTCCTGCAAATAAATGTGAATTTGACTCTAAATACTCTAAAAGCCCTGCGTTTTAGAAAGTAGAAGTGGTTATCTTCTAGACCAGTTTCTTGTGATTTAAGTGGAAGGTGCTGCATAATTGATCTCTTACAGAAACCTTAAAGGAAGCTGCTTGGAAACTAGAGCGGGCTTTGTGTGTGTCCCTGATGGGAAAATATGCATGTCTGGAATGAAGGGGCATTTCTGTGCCAAAAGCTACTTCTAAAAGCCGGACTGACAGACAGGTAGAGCACCGACTGCCAGGAGGAGGTACAAGGGAAAGGACAGAAGCCTTTCTATTTCCGGTGACATAATATATGAATATCATTATAATCAATTAATAAACCAAATCAATAAGTCGATATAAATCAATCAATCACTCAAATAATTTTTGCCCTGTGATAAGTGCTGGGGAAGCAAAGACAGTTTCTGCCTTCCAGGAGTTTACTATGTTAAGAGGGAAACAATGCAAACAAATTATATGAGTGTGTATGTATATACACATGCATCTGGATATGTCTGTCTATTTGTCTATCATCTATCTATTGTTATTCAGTCTTTTATTAGGCCTGTCTGACTCTTCATGACCCCATTAGGGCTTTTCTTTTGCAAAGATGCTGGAGTGATTTGCCATTTCCTTCTTCAGCCCATTTTACACAGGAGGAACTGAGGCAAACAGGGTTAAGTGACTTGCCCAGGGTCACATAACTAGTAAGTGTCTGAAGCCAGATTTGAACTCTGGAAGATGAGTATTCCTGACTCTTGGCCCAGCATTCTATGCATTATGGCATCACCTAGCAGCCTATCTATCTATCTATCTATCTATCTATCTATCTATCTATCTATCTATCTCTATCTCTATCTCTATATCCATATCCATATCCATATCCATATCTATATCTAGCTATGTCCATGTCCGTCTATATCTATATCTAATCTATTTCTATATCCATGTCTATTCTATATCCATATCCATTTCCATATCTATCCATCTATCCATCAGTCCATCCATCCATCCATCCATCCATGTATCCATGTATCTATCTATCTATCTAGCTAGCTAGCTAGCTAGCTATGTATCTGTCTGTCTATCTGTCTATCTCTCTATCTATGACTCAGCATGACGTGGTGGATAAAGAGCTAGCCTCCAAGCCAGGAAGACCAGGGTTCAAGGCTATGGTTTTTCCTTTATTCTTGAAGAGGACCATGACATCAAGAAGATGATGCCATGATTTGCAAGTGAATTGGATTTAAGTGAAGGCGCACCTTGGTTATATACTGACTGTGTGACCCTGTGTAAGCTACTTAAACTCTAACTTCTCTAGTCCAACAGGTGTCAAATTCAAATAGAAACCGAGGTCGCTAAGCCATACATATTGAATTAGAAAGCCACATGTTAATATTATTGTATTTTTATCCATTTTGTTAAATACTTTCCAATTCCATTGGAATCCATCTGGTTCCTGCATCAAGGGAGCTTACCCTTGATGCAGGGTAACTTCCATCAGGAAAATCACAGGTACAGGTTCTCTCCTCCTATAATAAATAATTAACTTCTAAGAAATGCTTGGACGTAGAAAGGGGTGGCGAGGCACTTCTGATATTGGGGACTAGGTAAAATAGTTCCTAATTCTGGGTCAAAGCTTTTCTCTTTGCTGAGAGCCATTATTTCAAGCCCTCTTTTCTCTCGCATTTCCCCATCCAGCCTTGGAACCCTGTTCTGGTACCTCTTTATACTTTAAGAGTGCCTAATCGCTTAGCCTTATGGGAGCTTGATCAACCTGTTTTGCTGAAGTCCTCTCATGACCTTTATAGACCACTTGTGTCATTACCTTTTCTGTTTTGTGATGAGATATAAGATAGTACTTCTTTTTTGTATGCACGAGGCCCCATTATGGAGTGCAAGTATCTTAGAAGGAAAGAAATTATCAAGACATAGAAATAAAAAATATTATTCTGCTTTACCAACCCTTCTCCTTCCCCAAGTTAGTCATTCCAACCCTTTGTCAATTTCTGAGAACCAGAAGCTTGTTTAAAGGCAGAACCAGATAGATATGAGAGGTTTTTGTCCTTCATCTGAGGACAACAGAGAGTCAAACACCACTGATGATCTTGCCCACAGCTCTCCCTAGGATGAACCAAGTGATGGAGTAACCTGGAGCAGGAACCCTAAAGGGGGGGAAAGGAGAACAGGGGGCACAAATGAGCCAGGGTGACAAGAACTAGCCATAGGGAGGTATATGTGACGCTGAGACATTCACAGCTGCTGGATTGTGAACATTGTCTCTATCTCTGAGGAGAAAATGAGTCTGCACGGGTTATTGACTTAACAGTCTGGGTTGACGTCAGTGCCAAAACAGAAACCCAAGATGTAATCAGAGCTGCCCTCATCACTTCCACTGACTGTGAGTGAAATCAAAGAAATGAAAAGGGTTACTCTTGGCCACAGGGACTATTCATGGGGTGGTTTTTCAATCTGCTCATCATCTATTGATATATTGATGGCTCCCCCAAGAGAGGAAAGCAAGTGAGGAGGGCTGAGTTCATGTAGACTACAGACAGTGCATTCATTGTTCAGTGAGGGGACGTAAAAAATGGTACAGCAATGTTATGATGAACGAAACCCAGGTTTCAAAAGATCATGGAAAAGGGCATCTGTGAAAATAGAAGATGACTCACTCTTGACCTCACATTTCATATGATTTGATGAAGAGCGACAGATGTGCAATGGCATGAGTTGGGTTTATTGAGAGAGACTGTGTCAAAGGGATGCTGAGTGGGAGCTCCCAAGATTTTAGAAGGGACTAAAAAGACAATAGAAGATATGGAATACCTGAGGTACATCCAAAGTATAGTGGAGTTGGAATAAAATTTAGCCTCAGACATTTACTAGCTATGTGACCCTGGACAAGTCATTTCCCCTGCTAAGTCTGCTTCCTTATCTGTAAAATGAGGATAATCCCTCCTAGTGTTATGAGGATCAAATAAGTTAATATTTGTAAAGTACTTCATAGACCTTAAAGCTACATACAAAGGCTATTTTTAATATTATTATTATGAAATAAACTAAAAATAAAGAAACTTGGGAGGATCACTGTTAATTTTTACCTTTCTTCTCCCATCATCTCCAGTGGAAGTTTCCAGGAAAGACAACAAAAATGAGGAATTCAAATGAGCCTTGGACAGAGGCAGCCCTGGCTGAGTCAGCTTTTGTGAGTCACAGAACCCTAACTAGAAGAATCTTCAGGTGCTGCCTCTTCCATTTTGCAGCTGAACAAGAATTCCCTGGATAACAGAGCTAACAAATGGGCAGCTAGGTGGTGCAGTGGATAGAGCACCATTGCAGGAGTCAGGAGGACCTGAGTTCAAATCTCACCTCAGACACTTGACACTCACTAGCTGTGTGACCTTGGACAAGTCACTTAACCCCAATTGCCTCATCCTGGATCATCTCCAGTCATCCTGATGAATATCTGGTCACTGGATTCAGATGGCTCTGGAGGAAAAGTGAGGCTGGTGACCTGCACAGCCCTCCCTCACTCAAAACAAAGTCGTGCAAGTCATGTCATGTCCAGCCTCTGCTTGAAGACTAGACCCGTAGAATTACTTCTCATAGCTCTGATCATATATAGAAGTGTTTCTTTGCAGTAGAAAGGCTAAACCTGCCTCTCTATTGCCTATCCATTGTTTCTAGTTATATCCACGAGGGCCAAGCAAAAAACATCTAATCTCTCCTCCATAGGATGAACCCTTCAAATACCTGAAGACGGTGATCATTTCTTTCCCTCCTTCCCCAGATTTTCTTTTCTCCAGGCTAAACATCCTCAGTTCTTCCAAACAATTCTCATATGGCTGCTGCCACTGCCACCTCCTTCTCCTTCTTTTCTTTCTCCAGCATTTACTTAATGTTTTAGAGGCAGCTAGTTGGTACAGTGGATAGAGCATTGAGCTAGAGTGAGACCTGAGTTCAAATCCAGGCTCACATACTTAGTAACTATGACTCTGGACCTGCCAAGTAACTATTATCTGCCTCAGTTTCCTCCTCTATAAAATAAGGATAATAATAGCACCTGTATCTCAGAGTTGTTATGAGGATAAAATGACATAACATTTGTGAACTGCTTTCAAACCTTAAAGCGATATATAAATGTTAGCCTTAGTCTTTTCGAAGCACTTTCTCCATGTTATCTCATTTGATTTTCCAAAAAACCCCAGAAATAAATGCAACTGTTATCCCCATTTTACATATGAGGAAACTGAGGCTGAAAGAGGTTCAGTGACTTGCCCAGGATCATACAGCAGATGTGTAATTGAGGCAGATTTTGAAGTCAGATATTCCTGACTTCCACCATAGTACCTAGCTCCTTCATGGCATAGATATATTGTACTCTTGGTTGAGGGTCCTCGCAGACCAGGTCACCATCCTCCAGAAAGTGTGTAATTTGTCAGTGACCTTCCTAAAACATGGCATCCAGAATTGGACAAAATTCCCTGTCTATGTTGTAGGGGGAGAATTCAGGGGACACATAGGACAGAAACAGGTTAACAACTCACTGCAAATTGACATATAATGTTGCATGCATTACTTGCCAACACCTTTGAAAAGTCTTGCTGTGAGAGCATCTGGTTGCAAGGAATGTATTATAGTGAAGTCCCTAAGGGAGCAGATTCCAAGCCGGGAGTTTCAGGGTTCTAATCTGGAGATCTCTGGCAAAATGAGTTCTGAGGACCCATCTGATCACTGAGACCACTGTCACAACCATCTGACTAGTAATTACTTACTGCTTAGCCATGTTGTGCTAACTAGGTGCTTGTCAGCACATCAGGATATACAAAGGCATGGTCCCTGCACCTAGAGATTTTAAAGACTGGAAGTCAGGAGGGCTGAGTCCTATTCCTGATTCTTGGACTTAGTAGCCATATCACCCAATACTATATGACCCTGGGCAAGTTGCTTCATCTTTGTGTGACTCAAGAAGGACCTTGGGATTTATGTTCAATTGAGTAGGACTTAGGTCTCCTGATTTCCAGTCTTTAACATATCAGCATCTGTACCTCTTTTATTCATTGCATGGGTAGAAGACTATATGGGTGTGAAATGCTGCCTATTTTTAAAAATTTTTATTTTAAAATATTCATTTTGTAAAATTGCAAGTTCCAAATTCTCTTTGTCCCTTCAGTACCCTCTCCTCCACTCATTGAGAAGGCAGGCAATATAATACTCATTATGCATGTGAAGTCATGTAAAACATATTTCCATAATAGGAATGTTGCAAAAAAGCAAGAAAATAAAGTTTAAAAAAATTACTTTGTATCATTTTAATATTGGTTAGTTTTGATAAATTTTTTCCCCTTTTTCATTTTTTTCTTAGAAAAATAATTCTCTATGAGGGGGCAAAGGAAGGTATATTTTGGCAAAGTTAAATATTACAAACAAAAATATTGATAAGTATTTCTATATGTATACATGTACATAGTAACAAATTTATGTGTATATTATATGTACTTGCATATATACATAAATATGTACACCTAAATATATAATATATGCATATTGATAACACCATGTAGAAAGTATGGCTATATATGAATTCATATGAAATATCTGTTATATGTCTGGTATACATATATATATACACACATATATGAAATACCAGCTTTCCAGAAGTAGAAACCATATCTTTTGGTGTCCTAAGTCACAGATGGTCTGTGACCTTCATTGGTGATAGGGGCTCCCAGCAGTGACAAAATCCTAGGTCCTTCATGAGTATAGACTTATCATCCAGTGTAATTCACCTGGCATCTCAGTTCCTCAGACTCCTTATCTGCAAAATTGGATGCCATCTTCCGTCTCATTCACAGAGTATCAGGCCTAGGGAAGGCAGGCTTTTTTCCTTGTCATTCTCTGCTTAATTTTTCCAACAAGTGATTAGGTGGTTGGTCACTGAGCTATTACGGGTTTGATTAATGTGGCATATGAGAAAATCACTGCTTTACTTTCTTTGCTGCAGGAGCATTTTATATTCACTTTGATAATCTAAGTAATTGGTTCTGAAATGGAGTTTATTTTCTCTTCCTAAATATAGACTGTTATTTCTAGCTGTTTTACTTTAGGGAAATGGTAAAAGAGAGTTATTTTCTTTCCATAAAACCAAACTGAAGATTAAGCAGCTTTTTAACCTGTGCTGCACCTGAACTCTCCAGGTTGGTTCTGCCACCCACTTGCCAACAATTCTTGGGAACTGACATATAGTTAAGAAGTAAGGAAATAGCTGAAAGTGCTCTAGCCCTGTTACTTAAAGAGACCTAGATTTTTTACTCAAAGAAAGGTAGAAATTTGGTAATTAAATGGGCCTTCTCTGTGTCCTTTCATTCAAAGATCAAAATCTTCCCCCAAAATCCCTTATTTCTTTTAGGTCATAGCATCATGAGATTATAGAAACTTGGAAATGGAAGGCTGAGATGAAAAAGTAGAGTCCCCCTACCCCATTTTCTAAAGTGAAATAACTAGAAATAAATGTTGATATTCAGAGTGGAAAGGGAAAAATATTTGTGAACCCAACTCAATACATATTCTATTTCAGTCCCAGATTCTTCACTTAGAAAATACAAAGTCTAAGGATGAAATATGGACCATAATAATAGCTCGTATTATTGTAAGGTTTGCAAAGCACTTTACAAATATCTCATTTGATCTTCACAACAAACCTGGGAGGTAGGTGCTGTTATTTAGCCAATTTTATAGATGAAGAAACTAAGGTGTGCCCTGGTTAAGTGACTTGCCCAGGGTCACACAGCTAGTATCTATTCATATTCTAGTCATATCTATTCAAATTCTAGTATCTGAGAATGGATTTGAGTGTAGGTTTTTCTCACTCCAGGCTCAGCGCTCTATCCACTGTACCACCTTTGCGCTGTTTGATTGTCCAGTCGTGTCCAACTCTTCCCCTGCTGTAGAATGTAACATGCCAGCACTATTCAATACTGTTCTTAGCAAAGATGCTGGAGTGGTTTGCCGTTTCCTTCTTCAATGTGTCCCCATTAAGAGATGAGGAACTGAGGCAAATAGGCATTAAATGATTTGCCCAGGGTCATCTCTAGTTCGTGTATGAGTCCAGATTTGAACTCAGGTCTTCCTAACTCCAGGTCTAGCACTCTATCCGCTGAGCCACCTACTTGCCTTCTAGTGTTTCTGCCCAGTAGCTAGGTAGTTCAGTGGCTACAGTGCTGGGCCTGGAGTCAGGAAGATCTGAGTTCAATAGAATTTCAGACACTCATTAGCTATGTGACCTGGAACAAATCACTTAACCTCTGTTTGCTTTGATCTACTGGAGAAGAAAATGGCAAAGCACTCCAGAATCTTTGCCAAGAAAACCTCACTGGGACATGAAGAGTCAGACGTGACTGAATTACTGAATAAGAGCTATTGTACCACTTAACTGCTATCCAAAGTGCTATTTTTAAAAGTGCCACCAGAGCACTTTCATGATTAAAAAATGCATAAATATTACTAATATTGAATTATTTTAAATGAAAAAGCTAACCCTAACCCTCTTCACCCATTTTACTGAGGGGGCAGCTAAGTGGTCCAATGGATAGAGCACCAGTGCAGGAGTCAGGAGGACCTGAGTTAAAATCTCACCTCAGACACTTAACACTCACTAGCTGTGTGACCTTGGGCAAGTCACTTAACCCCAATTACCTCATCCTAGGTCATCTCCAGTCGTCCTGACGAATATCTGGTCACTGGGTTCAGATGGCTCTGAAGGAGAAGTGAGGCTGGAGACCTGCACAGCCCTCCCTCACTCAAAACAAAGTCAAGTGTGAGTCATGCCATCATTTCTCTGATGGCGTGGTCTTCGGCAACAAAGGACGACCACACAAATGAAAAAACTAGCATTACTCACTTTGTTGGAAAACTAGAAGGTTTAGTGACTTGCTTAGCAAATTAATGGCAGTACTAGGACTGGGAGATTATAACGCTGAAAACTAATTTCACTGAAAGGGCAGTAAGGGAAAGGCATTTATGCATTGTAATAGCTACAGTCCAATTATTCTAACCAAACTGTAGATTCAGAAAAGGGAGCAAAGAATGAATAAACCAAAAGACATTACAGAAATTATCATCATGTCCTACAAAAGTTTTACCAATTAAAATCAATCACCACAATAAGAAGAACAGAAAGATCCAGAACTTTTCTCAGTCAACACATATTTCATTTCTCCAGCACAGCAACATGGCAGCCATGGGCAACATCAGTTTAGAGTATACACTCATTTGGAAAATGATTTTGCGGATGATGCTATTAGATGTGTGTCACAAAACAAGGAAGAAATGTGGACCAACCCACCCTGCAGAAAAATTGGCAAAAAACATGACTGATGTGAAAATATGTTTGCTTAGAATGTATGTGTAGAACCTATATAAGATCACCTGCTGTCTCAGGGAGAGAGAGGGAAGGGAGGGAGAGAAAATTTAAGACTTATAGAAGTGACTGTTGAAAACTGAAAACAAATAAATGAACTATTTCTAGAAAAAAAAGAGATTGGCAAAAGACCTAACTAAACTAGACTATCTCAAGAAAATTTACATGTTAAACTCAAAGTAGAGCAACAGGCAAATTAAAAATGGAACAGTTCTGCCAACAACTTTATAGCAAACGATGTTCGCCATCGATGATAGTGAAACCACACCTTAGTCATAAATGAGCTAGGAAGAAGTAGAAATAGCACTGAAAGGAGTAAATGTAGCTAGACCAGGCTAAGCAAACAGAGAAGATATTTATGTTGAAACTAAAAATCTGAAAAGCTTTGAGGGGTTAATTTTAAAGATATTCCAGCAAGAAGAAGAAAGTCAATGATTAGAAAAAATCAGAGACAGTTTATTAGCAAAAAAAGAAAAAAAGAAAAACTCAATCAAGATGATGTCAGTATCTATCAGACTGCCTACTTTCTTAACTCTTTGCCTGGACACCCTCTAAAGTGAGAGGCCTCTAGATTAGTTACCCCAGGTTACAGCTACTCAATATGTCCACATCCTCGCAAAACAATGGTTTATGAACCCTCACCCCTACCTATTTCCTACCCCATCCCTACTCCATTTAGCCAAAGGACACAATTGCTTCAAAGCAAAGGCATTTGATGAAATAGCATAGCAAGAAGACTTGCAACTGATGAACCACCATGAACCTATTGAAATAAAATGAAATAATATTTTTAAAGCCCTTAGCCCAGTGCCAGGCATATAGTAGGTGCTTAATAAATGCTTATTCCTTTCCCTTCTTCCCTATTGCATATTCTATACCAAGCTCATTTTCCCTACTGATGTTTCATACACAGCATTAGTTGGGGCAGTGAGCATCCATAGGGATCATGAATGAGGGGCCAATGGGGGCGGTATGTATAGAGAAGTGATTTATACTTCTGATGCTGCAGAACCCCAGTGTTTTCATCTTGCTGCTCTCTCTTGACTTGCTCCTCTCCAGGCATAGCATCTCTCTTATGTTGTTGCTTTATTAAACTCTGCCAGTTTTAGCACAATCTTCTTGGGTCTCAGCTGTGCACGTAGGCTAGGTTGGTGTCTTGTCCCGTGTGTCCATTCTACACTGTGTTATCTCTAGATAGTAGATGAGATGGACCCAGAATTAAATAGGAGGCGAAAAGCAGACTGGATTGCATTTCAGAAAATCCATAGCAATTTCAATAATCCCAGGATCCTCCCTGTGTGGGTATCGAATGAACCACACAGACTTCATTTTGTGACTCAATTCTGGATCTTCCTCAGTTCCCTTTCTATTCAATTATGGGTTTTGTCCAATTTCTGTCTTGTGAGAAAACTTGTTTGAACCTAGCCCTGAATGACTGGGAGGCTGAACCACCTCTACCTGCTGCTTAGAGATCTTTAACTAAGGACCTCGGTTACACGGATGGCAAATCCAGTCAGATCCAAAGGTGTTTTCTCACACCTGTCAAGCAACCCATATTGTTTTCATATTCCTTCAATTGAATACAGACCCTTGAGGGGAGTGGGACACCTCCTTTTCTGATTTCAGGGAACTGTACCTATTTGCTCTCTCCCTCTCAATTTGGAAAGTTCCCTAATCCTTCCTTCAGTTACAAAACAGATGACCTAATTTTGTATCCTAGTTGTTTTCTTTTAATTAATTGATCTTATTGATTATTTTTAAGGCATAAAAATATGTCTCCCCTTGTATTTGGGGTCCAGTGTCAAAGCTGAGGTGGTCTGGTCTCAATTTGTTATGCAAGTGACACACATTATTCAATAAATCTATATGCTTAGAAATTCAAACGTTTGTTTCCTCGGTCATTTCATCTTGTACCCTCTATAACCTTTTAGAAAACCTCACCTTTTAAATATTAATATTTTTCCAGTGATGCTTTGTGGGTAAAGAGCATTACCCTGAAGTCAAGTGTAAAATTCCCTGTATAAAGTGCAGAAATATTTGTCCATTGCTGAAGATTTTGTTCTGGCTTTGGCATGGTCTCCTTAAGATGTGAAATTCCCGCAAGAACCAGACTTGTTCTGGGTATCACTGAGTTAACACCATCTTGCTGATGAAGTTCAGGGGTTTATTACCCAGTTGTTACTTCCCAGCTGGTGAAGTTAACATCTGAGCTGTATTTCAGCCTTGGCCTTTTGGGGGGAAAGGAGGGGAGAAAGGTGACTTGGAGGTCTTACATAAAAGAAAGGTCCTGAAGAGAAAGACAGAGGAGAGAGGGATTCCTGGATCACATTTTCAAAACCATCTCCACCTTTCTTCTCCTCCCACCGGAACTCAGGCTCAGGTACCGGGAATCCTGGGCTTTGACAGGCAAATATTCATCTTATCTTGCCTAAAATGGGCCCCTGATCCTCCCTACACTCTAGACTTCCTCCGCCTCCCACTGGAATTCAAATTCTCTAACCAAATAAAACCGAAGTCCAGAAGCGACCGAGAACTGAGCCACCATGGAGAGAAGCAAATTCAGACCTTACCCTTCATTTATAATATAAATTCCCACAGGACTGTGCAGGTCTAGGGAACAGAAGTTAATTTTTAAAGATATATTATAATTTTATTACCATACAAATCAACCTTAAAATAAAATCAAAATAATGGAATATACATGGATTTTTAAAACAAAATAATTGTAATAATATTAATATGTTGAGTGGTCTTGTTTCGGGTACAAAGTTTCTCAAAATATGGTGTCTTTGGCCCTGCCACTCATAATTATCTTTCAACTACTTTTCTTTTTCCTACCAATTCTATTCCTCCCACAGCACTTCCTCCCACCTCCACCCCCATGAACAAACCCTTTAAAACCCTCCATACACACATCCAGCAAAATAAATTTTAACACTAGTAATGTCAGAAAATCTATATCTTTCTGCATTTTTAAAGTTCATCTCTCTGCCAGGAGGTGAATGGCACTTTCTATTTTCATTCTTTCAGATTCATGGGTTTTCATTGTGTCGATCAGAATTCTAAAGTCTTTCAAAATTGTTTTTCTCTATAATGTTATTTTCACATAGACTGTTCTTCTGCTCAGTTTTCTCTGACACAATTCATAGAAATCTTCCCAGTCCCTCTGAAACTGTCCATTTCTTCTTTTCTTTATTTCTTATAAGACAATATTCCATTTATATACTACAATTTGTTTAGTCATTCCCCTTATTTTCCTAACTTTTGGCTATCACAAAGAGAGTTACTGCAAATATTTTTGTACGTATAGGTCCTTTTCATAATTCCCTGAACATATAGACCTTTGGGCATAGCAAGGGCAAAGGACATGTATGCCCCCATGTCATTCAACTGTCTTTTATTTCTATTGAGAGTGTTTTGTGTCAGATTCATATAGTTCCTTACTGAATCTTAGTACATATGCCTTTGTTATTTTGAATGGAATTTCCATTTCTAGATCTTCTTACCAGGTTGTGTCAGTAATATACTGGCAATCCTCAGAGATATTGTGGGTTCACAATAAAACAAATGTTGCAATAAAGCAAGCCACGCAAATTTTTGGTTTTCTAGTGCATATAAAAGTGATGTTTACACTATACTGTAGTCTATTAAGTGTACAATGGTATTACCTAAAAAATGTATATACTTAATTAAAAAACACTTTATTGCTAAAAATGCTAACCATCATCTGAGTCTTCAGCAAGTTATAATCTTTCTGCTGGTGGAGGGTCTTGCCTCAGCGTTGATGACTGTTGATTAATCAGGGTGGTGGTTGCTGAAAGCTGGGGTGGCTGTGGCAATTTCTTAAAATAAAACAATGATGGAGTTTGCCCACTCATTGACTCTTCCTTTCATTTGAACACTTAGAGGGCATTGTCGGGTTATGAATTGACCTAATTTCAATATTGTTGTGTCTTGGGGAATAGGGAGTCCCTGAGAAGAGTGAGAGAGACAGGAAACCACTGGTTGGTGAAATAGTCAGAACACACAAAATTTGCCTATTAAGTTCTCCATCTTATACAGGCATGGTTTCTGGAGCCACAAAACAATTAAAATAATATCAAAGATCACTGATTACAGATCATCATAACAGATATGATAATAATGAAAAGATTTAAAATATTGTGAGAATTACCAAAATTGGCAGAGAGACATAATGTAAGCATGTGCTGTTGGAAAAAAGGCTTGCTCAATGCAGGGTTGCCACAAATCTTCCATCAGTAAAAAAAAGAAATGCAATATCTACGAAACACAATAAAGCAAACTATTATAAAGTGAGGTATGCCTGAATAAGAATGCTAATGATTTATGTGGATTTATTTTATATTTTACAACTTTGAAGTCATTAATTATTTAATTATTAATTGACTTTCTAGAGTTAGGTCAGTCCTTTTGCTTCTAGGTTGGCCTATACCAAAGTTATCCTAGGAAGAGGAGATTTTGTCTATTTATAAATGAATGTCTGCTAGATAACCTTTTTTTTGTCAGATAACCTGACCCTTACCTCCTCGCCCTTTTATAGCAGACAGTGACAAAGGAGAGTAGTAAGTAGCCCAGTACTTGGCTGAACCTGGAAGTGCTTACCATTTGACTTCCAGGCACACCGTAAAGAATTCCTAAAATAGTAGTAAGGTTAGAAAGTGGTATCTTGTGATTCCATTAGTACTGAGATGAGGCCTGGAACTTTGCGTTTTGGTTCCCTGCTTATAGCTTTTAAAAGTAAAATCCAGATTTGTAAAAAAAAAAAATGTATAATCTCTTTCTAGGGAAAATCTCAATGTACAAAGAAATGGGGTAAGAGCGAGATAAAACTAGGGGCAGACATAAAAAATGAGATGACTATGAAGAATTCAGAGAAGCATGAGAAGACTTAAAAGAACTAACGCAGAGTGAGACAAACCAGGAAAAACAATATACACACTGACAATAACTAGATAAAAAAAAATTAAAACTGAACATGGTGTGGTTGCAGATCAAACTTGTTCCCAGAGAGGAACACTGGACCTAAAGTCAGGAAGACCTGAGTTCAAACTCAGTCTCAGATGCTGGGTGACCCTGGGCAAGTCACTTAAACCCCTGTTTGCCTCAGTTCCCATTCTGTAAAATGGGGACACACTGGAGAAGGAACTGGCAAACTATTCCACTGTCTTTGCCAAGAAGATCCAATGGACCAAGTCCATGGGGCCAAAACAGCAACAACAAAGGCATGGAAAGCCACTTTTACTGCCAGAGATGACCGATGTCTTGGCTAATTTTTTTGCTGACATTTTTTCTTATTTTATTTATCACTAGGGATAGTTCACTGGATAGAAAAGAAGGAAAGGAATGTATGTCAAAATAAATGATGTCAAAACAAAAAAAATATAAATGAAAGTTAGAAAAAATGGATTGAGAAAAAAGAATAAGAAGAAATATACTAAAAGGTATGTTTCAAGATATGTACATGGGAAAGAAGAAAAGGTCAGGAACTTGAAATAAGCATGGTATTCTGGAAAGTGTGCTGGAGTTGGAGCCAGGAGAGATCTGAGTTCAGATCCTGCCTTTGACCCTGACAGGCTGTATGATCCTGGCAAGTCATGGAATATCTCTGAGGCTCAGTTTCCCCATCTGCAAAATGTAGATAATACTTGCACCATGTACATGTTAGGGTTATTGTCATGAAAGCATTTTGTAAATCTTGAAGTACTATATAAATATGGACAATTACTAAAAGGCAGAGCAAACTGAAGGATAATTTTTATTCATCTCTTAGCAATGTGAAATATAGAGACCAAATCCATGTTAGAGAATATCATTCTTGCAGCTACACATTTTGATTATATCTGACTTTCTCAGAATGATGGTGTTAAAGTTAATGCTTTCCCAAGAAGTTCAAAGAGCTGGCTATCCCAGGGCTGCATTACCTGTTTAGCTGAGGAAATTTAAAAATGGATCTTCATTTACACTTCGGCTTGCCAAGCTCAGAAAGGTTTGTTCAGAGGGAGGTTATATTATAAGAAGGGAGTGAAGCCAAACTGAAAGCTAAAAACCCTTCAGAGAAAAATAGGTGTAAATAGCAGTGTCCAGTCCCTGGCAGTCCTCCCTCGCTATTTGTTCAAGCCATCTGGACACCAAATGACCTCCCTAGGTAAGAACCAAAACCAAAATAGGTCACAATGAATGAGAGGTAGGGGACCTTTGTAGAATCACAGACTCCGATGTGCCAAAGAGGCCATGCCACTCTTGCCCATTTCTCTACCATCAAGCAAGAACATAATGAAATCTTCCCTGTTACATGAGAATCTGCTCTCTGCAAAGAATTGGAGATCAGATTTGCCCGTTCATCTTTAGCCATGAGCTGGGCTACTTTCCTTTGTCTAAGGTCTGCTCTAAGGGAGCTAAGCAGCAAGAGTCAGTCTGTCTGACAAACATGGCAGAGACCACTTATGAATAGAAATTATTAGTAAATTTACCACTGAGTCTAAAGAAATCCTATGTCACAGCAGCCTTTGTTTATCATGTTCCTAGAACTGGGTCTCAGTTTCCTCAATTGTAAAATATGGGGATTGGATTAGATAATCTCTATAGGACCTTCCATCTCTTAATGAAGGAAATAAATATTTATTAAGTGCCTACTATGTGTCAGGTACTGTGCTAAGTGCTTTTCATTCACTCCCAGCAACCACCTTGTGAGGTAGGTGCTATTATTATTTTACGAATGAGGAAACCAAGACAGAAGTCAAGTGACTTGTCCAGTGTCACACAACTATAAATAGCTGAGGCTGGATTTGCCTCCCAACTGTCCCAGTCATTTGAGTCTTTGAGTATTCATGTAATCTTTTAAGTCTGAAGGTCTTAAGAAGTCATGGAATTAATCACTTTGCCTTCAGGTTGGCACACACCAAAGTTACCCCAGATAGAAGAGATCTTATCTATCTTAATTCCATAGACCTGTATTTTGTAAATCTAAATGATGTCATCAGCACAGGCTAGAAGCAGGCTAGCTTCCATCTGACGAGCTAGTGAGTAATTAAATGAACCACATGATTTTCAGCCTAAGCAATTTTTTAAAATGAAGTTAATTTCCTTCTGTATTGTAATTATTTTAGCCTTCACCAAGCAGGCTTTTAAGGTGCACCATTTGCTTCTCCCTCCATCCTGTTTCTGCCACCTGTTCCCTTTTGCTTACTTCTGCATTAGCTTGTAAATATTGTGTGGGGAAGGCTCAGAGAAGATGCATGAATGGCTGCTCAAGATACATTTGTAATTGTGTGTATGCATGAAATCATCCTGAAATTACATCGGTAGAGGATAGTCCAAGAATGAACTTTGAATAATATGAAGAACTTGCAAAAGAGATGAAAAACATTAGCCGTTTATGAAATTTAATTGGCACAATTATCTTCCTGCAATTACATGGTCTTCAATTTCCACACTCGTTTGACAGTTCTGGCAGTTCTTTCTGAAGAAAGAATAATTTGTTCTTTCATATCAGGCTCTCTAAGGACCTATAAACAAGTGTGATACCCTCACCTTAGAGATGGTGAAATACATTCATCACAGAGAGGTTTAGTGACTCATTGAGGGTCACATAACAGTTAGGGAAAATATGAAGTGTGATTATGACTCATGTGATTGATTGTTTAACAAACACTACTAAAGCTCGGAGACAACCAGTTATTTTTGTTCCTGGGACAAGTGGCATAAAGCATCCTCAGCTGATTGAGGTGGGGGGCAGCAGAGACCCCAAAATATTAGCAACTTCTAGGGTAGGGGGAAAACTCCAGATTGTCTTTTTGTAGCTTCCTTCTTTAAGTAGTTTTTCTTGTTAACCAAACTGCTAAAGGATTGTAAATGCTCTTTGTTTTATTTAAAATTTAGCACTGTGAGGCAAAACCCCAGTTACCGGATCCTAGTTTTGGAGGTACCAAAGTTTATATATCCACATAAACTTAGGGTGTGGTGTGAGTAACGACAGAGGTAGAAATTTTCTTTAACCCTTCTCAGGGCATTAAATAGTGGCAAATCTTTATCCTTTCAAGATAGATTTGTTGTGTTACAATTTTTGGTTTTAAGAAAGGGATGAAGATAAATAGTAATGGCAGTCAATACGTATGTAGCATTTTAAAGTTTAAAAACATAATCTTCTTTGATTCTGACAACTCTGTGAAGTAGGTAACGCTGATATTCCATGAGAAAGATGAGTAAACTGAGGCACATAGAAATTAAGGGACTTGACCATGACCACATATCTAGTATGGGTCCGAAGTCGAATTTGAACCCAGGAGATTTCTCCTGACTCCAAGAGTACTCCTCCTTGCAACTATATCATGATTCTGTTTCTTTTGAAAAGAAATTATGAATTGGAAAAATATCAGTGAACATTCTCATATATGAAGAACAAAACCAATCAAGACAATTGTATATGAAAGTGGGAATCTCTGCTACCTCCTTGAGGTTTTTAAAATACATGCCACATTTAACACGGCTCCACCAACATTGCCTTGTTCTTCTGTGTCCTCTTTTGAATTTTCTTTTACCCTCTTCCATGGGTTTTAAAACCAAACATTTAATTGATGTTCTTTTCTTTCTTATTTTTTACATTACTCTCAATTACATGCTGGTGGCCTCACTATAACTCCTCTCCCTCTGCTCCCACCAAAAGCCTTCTTCTCTCTCTCTCTCTCTCTCTCTCTCTCTCTCTCTCTCTCTCTCTCTCTCTCTCTCTCTCTCTCTCAAACAATTGACTTTAAGCAAAGCAAATTCACACATTGGTAGTATTAAAACACTGATGTCTCATCCTGCATCTATATGGTTTATCTCCTCTCTGCCGAAAGGTCCTAAGATTCTGATGGGAAGCACATCTCGTTATCAGTCTCCTGGAGCTGTGGCTGGTCCTTGTGTTAATTAGAGTTTTTCTTTATAGTATTACAATCACTGTAAAAATTATTTTGGTTCTGCTTACTCCATTGTGCATCAGTTCCTACAAATCCTCCTAGGTTTCTCTTAATCCAATCCATCCCTTTCATTATTTCCTTTGGTTCAATAATATTCTATCACTTTCATATTCCATAACTTGGTGAACCATTCTCCAATTTATGAGCTATCCTTCTACTGTCCATTTTATTTTTGCTACAAAAAAGTACTGTTAATATTTTTTTGGATAATTTATGAGACTCTTTGCTCTTTTGGGGATATATTCCTAGTAGTGATATCACTGAGTCAAAGGGAATGGAGAGTTTAGTGACTTACTTGGGGAGATAGTTTAAAATTGCTTTCCAGAATGGTGGGATCTATTCACACTTCCACCAGTGTCTGTCAACCCACAACCCCTCCAAAAGTTGTAATTTTTGTATTTTTTGCCAAGTTTGCCAATATGACAGATATGAAGTGGATCCTCAGAGTAATTTTGATTTCTTGATTAGTTTAATCACTTAATATTAGTTATTTGGAGCATTTCCCCATAGAATTGCTAATATCCTGCATTTTCTCTTTTGAGAATTGCTTATTCGTATTATTTGGCCATTTGTTTATTAGGGACCTATCCTGTTGCTTATAAGGAAATTGAATTTCTTGTGGGGCTGAAATGTGTTGCCCAAAGATGAGCCCCCAAAATATTCTGAACGTCAGCATCATAAATACTTGTTAGCTGTGTGACTATTGACAAGTCATTTAATTTCTCTGAGTTATTAGAGGGGGTGGGGAACCAATGGCCTCATAGAGTTCTTGTTAAGATCAAAAGAGATAATGTAAAGCCACTTTTCTGTTTTTAATACACTACTATCATTACTTTGAAAGATAACACTTAGGGACTTAAATTTTAGTGAAGTATGTTTGTTGAAACTAGCAAAAATATAACTATCATATTATCCTCATGCGTGTACCTAAAATCTGGGCTATCACTTCCAAATCATATTCTCTGTCAGCTAGGTAAGTAGTGCAGTAGATAGAGCTCTGAGCTTAGAATAAGGAAGATTTATGTTGCTGAGTTCACATCTGGCCTCAGGCACTTACTACCTGTATGACTGGCAGGTCACTTACCCCTGTCTGCCTCAGTTTCCTCATTTATAAAATGAACTGGAGAAGGAAATGGCAAACCACTCCAGTATCCTTGCCAAGAAACCCCAAACAGGGTCATGCAGAGTTGGACACAACTGAACCACAATAAAATAGCCCAGTCTGCTTTCTACCTTATAAGCTTAGTAATGATTTTCTTTCATGTTTTCACCTTCATGGTGGATTTTTTTTACCCTTTACATTTTAACCTCTTTTGTCTTTTATGGACAGTCACTTCTGTTTACTTTAGCTGATGAGCAGCTTTGATCACGAAGTCAACATTTAAGTGAGATCATCTCACCAGAGGGAAAGCGTGAGTGTGTAGAGATTCTCATTATTAGCAACAGTTTGATGCCTGCATTTTTATTTTTATTTTTGCAAAGCGGTTATTGTTCCGTCTTCCCTACTTGGCTCGCCCTGCGTGAGCCCATCGCTGTGTTGTACTTTTTCTCGCCGTCCCCAGGAAGGGCTATGGTGCTCTGTAACCCACTCAGGCTGCTTTAGTATTCAGTTGGATTCGATAAACCTGGAGGTGGGGGGAGGCAGGAGATGCTAAGGATGCTAAGCACGATCTCAGCCTAAGTCTTGGCATCGTCTACCTAAAGAGGAAAGTGATTCCAAAGGTTATTTTGCCCAATCTCCTTCATTCTACAGATGAGAAAACTCAGGACCATTGAGGTCCTTGACTTGCCCAAGATCATAGAGGTAATAGGTGTGTTAGGCTGTGTCTGAACTTAGCTCCTCTGATTTTAGAAACAATGCTCTTTCCATGGTACCATCCTACTTCCACCTATGTAATTCCTCAGACTTTGTAATAAAGCTTTGTGTATACAGGGTGTGGAATCAGGAAGACTCATCTTCCTGAGTTCAAATGTGACTTCAGACAGTAACTAGCTATGTGACCCTAGGCAAGTCACTTAACCCTGTTTACCTCCATTTCCTCATCTATAAAACAACCCGGAGAAGAAAATGGCAAACCTCTCCAGTATCTTTGTCCAGAAAACTCCAGATGGAGTCACAGAGAGTCAAACACAATTAAAAACGACTAAACTACAATAACAATATCCCTACTGGGTTAATACTTTGATCCAATATTCAGTGCCTAGCACAGTGATTGGCACATAGTAGGGACATAATAAATTCTTACTGATCGATGGATGCATTCTTCCACCAAAGATCCACCCAATGTACTGAATCTGGCTTTTTTCACATTTCATGAGTAACAGTGCAGTCCCAGGATAGTCTTTCTGTCATTCCTTTAAATTCCCACAGTCAACCCACTGCTTTGTCTTCGGTGATGAAACTTAAAATCAAAATATAAAAATGTTATTAATATTGTTCCTTTTTTTAAAGAGTATAACAATCATTCATAAAGTAATAAAAATGAAACTGGATTTAGACAATACAAAACTCTTGATTACAAATTGAAAGAAATTATAATAAATATAAATTTATGCATAATAAATAATAAGATAGACTGATACATAAAAATAAAATTAATATTTTATATCCCTAAATTTTGCAAGTTTTTTTGCTATAGATATAATTTCAAGTTTAATATTTTAAAGGAAAAGGACAGCAGCCTATTTTACCACAGAACCCCTATTCACATCATGTGGGACTCCAAGGGGCCATGGAGCAGAATTTGAGGCATAACATTGGATGGAACCTTAGCAGGTAGCCCCAAGTTCTCATTTTACAAATGAGTATACTGAAAACCTTTCCTCCCATGTTACTGAAAAGGTTGAGTCTATGAAGTGTGAGTTCTTTTTTTATATCCTTTTTCATTTCCACGTATTTGGTTGCAGATCATGAAATATGCCCTCTCTTCTCCAAAGCCAACCTTTCCACTGTGTTCTTTCCTCTATTCCTTCCCTATTTCTTGATAACTTTCATTCCTACAGTTATTCCCCTTCTCTCTCAGGGGTTAAATGCTTGCATTTGAGGACCTAGAGGTCCACATGTGGCCTCAAGGCCACAGGTCCCCCTCCCTTGCTAGACTTTCCAATCTCTTTTCAATTTGCTCTCTTCCACCTTCCCTCACTCATTCATTGTTTTAACAAGCATTGGTCATTGATGAATAAACTTTTATTAAGCATTTACTATGTGCCACGCAGGACAGCTAGATGGTTCAGTGGACAGAAGAATGGTGAAATCACAAAAAACAATCTTCATGGGTTCAAATGTATCCTTGGACACTTCCTAGCTGTATGACCCTGAGCAAGTCACTTAATCCTGTTTGCCTAAGTTTCCTCATTTGTAAAATGAGCCAGAGAAGGAAATGGCAAACCACTCCAGGGTCATTGCAGAGAAAACTCCAAATGTGATCATGAAGAGTCATAAGTGACTGAAATGACTCAACAGCAAACATGTCAGACAGTGTTCTATGTGCTCTGGAGGAGAAGTGAGGCTGGTGACCTCACTCAAAATGAAGTCAAGGGCAAGTCATGTCATCATGTCTCTGATGGCATGGTCTTCTTCAGCAACGAAGGACGAACACACAGGGATACAGAAAGCGTGAGCGGAGAAAAGGCAATGTATAAAATTAGAAATGTTGTGAAGGTAAAAACAAGATATCTGAGGTAAGTGGTTTTGAGGTATTTAGAATTAAACCAAAGTTGCGAGTTTGAGTGGCTAAGAGGATGGTATAGTCCTTGTTATAGTAACAGGGAACTTCAAATCATTCCTGTAATCGTGAGTCTACTTTTTACCTTGGCTGCCTTTTATTTACAGAATTAAGTCTTAACCTTTTTTATGTGAATTTCAAAACCCTTTTATACTCTTGACCCAAATTTACTTAAGCAATTCTTTTCCCCATCATACCCAACATGAATCTGTATTTAACCAGATTGGTCTCCTTGCTATACCCTAACACCGCCTTCCCCTCCCATATACCATGCTCGGTTTCATCTCTTTGCCTGTAATTATACTGTTTCTACCCTCTGTAGTTCCTACTATTCTCCCTGTCTTGTTCACATTTCAAGGCACAACTCACTTTCACAAATATTTCTCTGATGACTCTAGCCCATGTTCATGTCTTTCCTCTCTGAATTATTTTTTCATTTAATGTGAGTAAAATCCAATTAGCACCTCCTTAATACAGTACAATTCTCTAATTGTCTCATACTTCAAAATTTAATGCTTTATTCTATCAATATATAATGCTAATAGAAACAGTTCTATATCCTTTCTGCATTGTTTCTTGGATCTCATCTCTCCAATCTGCTTGTTAAATAGTTTGTATTTTTTTGAGAGCTGAAAGTATTTCCCACATGTGACACCTAGTATAGTGCCAGAAACAGAGATGGTTCTCAAAAACTATTTGATTGGCTTGTCCAAAGGATGGCTGGATCTCTTGGCTCTGACTTTTCCTTATTTCTCTGCTGGGAAAACATCACTTTGCAGACATTGGCCCTTATGTGACCTCTGGATCACAAAGAGGAGGAAAATGCTTATGATTAATAATGCCTATTAACAAAATGGATTTTTTTCCTAAGAGATAGGGGAAAAGACTGTTGGAGCCAGAGAAAACTAGACAGATGCATTTGAATAATAATAGCAGCTAGTATTTATAAAGCTCTGACTATGTGTCTGGCACTGTGCTGGGTGCTTTACAATTATCTCACTTGATCCTCACAACAAGTGAGAAAACTGAGGCAAAAAGGGGTCAAATGACTTGCCCAGGGTCACACAGCTAGTGTCTGAGACTGTATTTGAATTCAGGTCTTCCTGACTCCAGGTCTGGCACTCTATCCAGCGCCCTAGACATGCCAAGCAGAAGGAAAGAAATCATTTCCAAGTGAAGCAATTGAAGATTCTCACTGGCCACTGTAGTCAATCCATAGTGCAACTTCTAATAAGGTGACCCTGAATCTGAATTCTTATGGTTCCTCCTCCTTTTCCATAATATGTAAAATACATCCACCTTCCTTACCTCTTGCCCTCCCCCTCAGTTGAATTCCTGGTAGAGTTCAAAAAGTTGTTCTTGATTCCCAGGAACCATACTTAATGAGATAAATAGAAGAAAGAACAGACATCATGAGCAACTGAATTACAGTTGGTTACTTTATTTTCCTTGGAAATAGTAATTCAATAAAAGCAAAGGACTATTTACCATTCTATTCATTATGATAAGAAAGTAATTCTTTTGGAAACATGCAATGCTCTATAATATAATGTCTGGGAATAAATAAGATTTACTGGACAATTAGCTGAATATAAAATAAAAACAACTTAATGAGTTTATCAGAAGTCTTCAAAAAAAATGAATTGGTCTAAAGGAGAAAAGGCTAAACCCACCACTTTGTCCTAAAATGGTCTGATGGGATTACATTGTGTTTACAGGTGGAAAGTAAGATTGATTCTGTGCAATCTCAGCAGCTTTTCACACACTAAGATGTTTTTGTAATGATCCAGATTTAGGGATGTTTGAATATTAAGGAATTAAAAGTAAACCACATTAAGGACCAAAAAGAAAGGAAGAAAAAAGAAATGAATTGGATTATCCATTACTCAATTATGTAATCCACATGTTTCCCAATGGTTGAAAACCTCCTTTGGGAATGTAAGAATGTTAGACAACAGGAAGAACTTCCTGGATATTCATGGTTTGTACTTCTCTAATAGTGAATTGGAGCATTCTTTCATATAGTTATTGATACTTCGTATTTCTTCTTTTGAAAACTGCCTGTTCATTCCTTTTGACAACTTATCAACTGGAGAATGAATCTAGTTCATATACATTTATATCAATTCCTTACATATCTGATATATCAGGACTCTATTAAAATATTTGCTGCAATAATTTCTCCCCAGAATGGCTGAATCACTGAAAAATGAGCTTTTCATTAGATTGGCAGCTCTTTGAGGACAGGGACTGCCTTTTGTCTCTTTTTATATCCCCAATGCTTAGTACAGTGCCTGACACACAGTGGGCACTTAATAAATGTTTATTGACTAACTGGTATCAGTATTGAAAAGATGAGATTTTGTGTTAAGGAGCAGCTTTGAATGTCAAAAGTGTTGTAGAATTTTTCAAACACAATCCTGTCTGCTCTTTTCCACTTAACTCTGAGCCTACCCTTATAGCTGGGGAGACAGCATGATATAATATGAAGAACACTGTCTGGAGTCAGAGGATGCAGGTTCAACTCCTATACCCGGTGCCTATTACCTGTGATGCATTGGACAAGTCACTTAGTCTCAATTTCCTCATCTGTGAAATGAAAGAGTTACAGTAGTTAGCATCTGAGATGCCTTCCAGCTCTGGATCCTATAACTTTCAGGAAGTGAAAGTGGTAGGTTGTAGGGTAGCTAGGTGGTATCACTATACCATAATATACCATAATAGAGTGCTGGGCTTGGAGTCAGGAAGATTCATCTTCCTGAATTCAAATCTGTCCTCAGACACTTACTAGATGTGTGATACCCTAGTCAAGCCACTTAACCCTGTTTGCCTTGGTTTCTTTACCTGTAAAATGAGCTGGAGAAGGAAATAGCAAACTACTCTCGTATCTCTGCTAAGAAAACCCCAAATGGGGTCACAAAGAGTCAGACATGGTTGTACAAGTGGGAAGTTGTAGTGTCTCCTTCCTTGGAAGGCTGCAAACAAAGGTTGGATGATTGCTTTTCATCTCTGTTGTGGAACTGACAATTTTTTAGGTATAGGTTAGACTAGATGATCCATAAGCTTCCTTCCAACTCTGAAGTTTTGTGATTCTGTGAGTCACTGTTTCTCTGCAATGCATCCTGAAGACTATGGATACCATCCCATTCAACAGGATCAGAGATCCACTTGAGAATTGAATATTGGGCATATTTTTTGTATCTTTTGTGTGGATATTGTTCCCTTCCCAAAAAATGTAAGCCATTTGAGATCAAGAGCTGTTGCATTTTTTTATTCCAGTACCAAGTGCAGTGCCTGATACATGATAATTAGTCAAGTCAACAAGCATTTACTAAGCTCTCTCTACTACACCCATGATAGGACAAAGACAAAGGAGTCAAGGATACCAGATTTAGGGTGAACTTGCTGTTGTTGGGTCAAGATTGTGAAGAGAGAAGAGGAAAATAAGGTAAAAGCTGATGAACTCAGAGAAAAGGATAAATTGGAATGAGTAAAAATCACAGTAAGAACAGAAACTAGGTTTTGGAGGAATAAGGTAGAGGGAAAGGTGAATTGATAGGACGCGATGATCAGAAAGGAGTTTCAGAGTTTGGGATTGTTGGACATAACATAGTCACAGCTAAGAGGATAGAGATGCTGATTGCACCTGAGATTCCACTGGAATAGAAAACTTCCAGATGAGGAAACTACCCCTACCAGTGCAGGCTGCCACCTTGTATGCAATTGACAGTGTCAGAGAGTTGTCTAGGGCATGAGAAGTTGGTTAAGTGGGTTGCCCAGTGCTGCATTGTCACTGTATGTTAAACCAGGACTTGAACTAAGGTCTGCTAGCACCAAGGCCAGCTCACCACTTTGCCAACCTGCCTCTCTCTTTTGTAAACATATTTCTTGAACTCTAGATTATCATATCTCTTCCCTAGGGGGTAAAAAGTGCCTCTCCTCAAGATTCCTCATCAGGGTCAGAGAGATCTCATCCTCAAATCCCAGCTGAGTATTGATTTCAATAAATGAAGTCAGGCAATGCCATCTTCACCTTCCCTGAGGGTTGAGGTAAAGTGCCAATCCACAAGGCATGATTAATTCTCCTTATTCTACATCCCAGTTCCAGGGTATGGTGCCATTTATAGCATCTGTACCTCTGAAAGTATTGAAACAAGATGAAGAAAAAAGAGAAAGTTAGTGCATTGCTAGCTCTAAGCTTTGGTTGGTGTCTTAGGGGACTGATCATTTGGGCAAGAATTGAGACTGTAGACAAAGAGAATGAAAAACAAAATGTTTCCCATCCAAACTGTGATGGGAAGTGAGGTGCCGTGAGACTTTCTTCTTTGGATCAAAGATAATCCTACTAAGCAATGAATGCTTGAAGAAAAAATGAAATTGTCATTTCAATGATATATCATCAAGAAAAAACACTTTTGATCAGTGATGTGAACAAGCATGGACAGTCCCTGACTTTAAACATCAGTGTTTTGTACAGGGTCTAGCACATTGTATAGCCATTTAATAAATCTTTATTGATCAACTATAAAGGCCTGAATTATAAATCAGCCATTCGTACAAAAGGCTGCTAATGCCTCTGTGCCCTCAACCCTTCCCAAACCCCATGCCTTTTTCTGAACATCCTCCTCCTCCCCATCAGAGTCCTTTCTGCCAGTGCCTTGGGAACTATAGTGGGAAAAAATCCAGAGCTTTTTAGAGTATTGTACTTGGGAAATGAAAAGAGACTGTGAAAAGCAAACTGGCTTTGGGGAGCTGACCCTAGTTTCTCAGGCTGAATGGACTGGACTGCCCAACCTTGCTTGAAATTTTTTTTCCTTACTTTGGATTGCTCACAATTCCTCCATCTAAAGGTTCTTCTGGGTAAATGACCATGCCCTTCTAAAAGGAGGAATACCTTTGAGAGGGTTAAAAGGTTATCAGTCGTTCACTTCTTAGTTTAAATTAGTTCTGTGTGATTGCTTTGCTCCCAACAACTAGCTGAGATTTAATGCATCGAATAGATGGGGAAGCCTCAGAAGTGGGTTAGGTCATTTGGGATGGAGTGATTGGAGCACTTTGATGGAGGGGGAAGCAACAGCTTGAGGAGTGTGCTGCAGTGGGGGCTTGTGGCAAAGGCATAAAGGTTCTGGGAGGAAGAGCACCCCATGGTAGATGATAGGGTGCAAAATGGAGTTTAACTAACTTTGGATCAAAGTAAATCCATCTTTGTTTTAAGAAATTATAGGACAGCTGTAGTTTGCTAAGCAAAATGTATAACAATGTATATCTATGAAAAGTTCCCTGTGCTCTGTATCCTATATGAACAGATTTTAATTGCTTATACTGTATGTCACCAATACTACTTTAATTGTCTGCACTATACATCAATTATATCTTTTTAAAGCAGATGTTTCTTAATTGAGTTTTTCTGTACTCCCACATATTCTTGCACCCCCAAGCCGAATAATGAAATCATTCCTTTTGTATAAAAGAATCCCCACAGGAAAATCTATTGAGTTTGTACTCAGATATATCTTTCTGTGTATATCCCTTGCATTGTAAGTTAAAAGAAAAATATCTGTTGACTAGTGACTGTATCTCTTTCTTTCCCTCTCTCTTTTTGTGCAATGCATGGTCTTCTTTTCCTGGGATCCTGAGCTCCAGCTACTGTAGTCTAGTTTCATTATGTGTTAAATAGATTTATGTGTCCTAGCTTAGGAATTTAACCATCACTTGCAATGTGTTTATAAGGAGATGTTTTCAAAAGTTTCAGATAGCATATTTCCAACCATACCTTCAAAATATTAGCATTTGTTTGCGAATGCTAGTGAGCAAGATTTAACCATGAGCCTTTGTAACACCAAAGAAAGCAGGTTAGAAGCTGAGCACTTTCATGGAAACAAGATGGATTTTGTATACCGAAAGACTGAGGGAAGAATCCAGGGGGCCAGTGGGTCCAGGGATAGTCATGATGGGAGTGGTCAATAGCTTGGGGTGTCTAGAGGTTGAATCTTGGGAAGATCTTGATGGGAATGACCAGTATTCTGAGATGACTAGAGGTCAGATACAGGGAGAATCTTGATGGGAGTGACCAGTAGACTGGAGAATGGGATTTTGATAGGATCAAGGAGGAATTGGGAGGTAACCAAGAATTGGGCATAGTGATAATGAAAAGCTTATGGCCTCAAGGAAACACCAGATCAAGTGGGAAAGATTAAAGGAGAGTTCAAGAGGGTTCCCAGAGCCTATGCCCCATCAGAATCATCTTCTTCTTTTTTTTTTTTTGCTTGTATTTGTATTTCCAGAGTCAGTCCAGTGTCCAGTACATACTAGATGCTTAATACAAGCTTCTTGACTGACTGTCTGACCATTTCCAGTTCACATGAATCCTAGCGAGTGGCTACCACATTTTCAGGAACCATGAATTAATCAATCAGTAAGCATTTATTATCTACTATGCAGCAGGCAACTGAATACTGAGACTCTACAGCTGGCAGGGATTTAGCAAGCCTTCTCCACACTTCTATGGTGCTTTGGGGGTTGCAAAATGCTATATAAGCTGGCATGACCTGGCTTACATGTCTTGTGCTTCTTCTGTCTGCACAGATCAACTTGACATCATTTCCATGGCTGAGACAACAATGATGCCAGAGGAGATTGAGTTGGAGATGGCAAAAATTCAGCGTCTTCGGGAAGTCTTAGTCAGAAGGGAATCAGAGCTCAGGTTTATGTAAGTACCAGAGAAAGCCGTGCAGGAGACTCAACCAATTAGAAATGATATGAATGCTACAAAGAGAGACGGAGACCCTGGTGACGAGGTGGGGGGGCACATATTTATGGGATACTTAGTGGTTTGAATTTCTTTGAAAATGAGGAGGGCCTGATTGGGCAGATTGTATGCGCAGCAGTACCTAGGAATGATGGATGGGCTTTCCAGGGAAATTACCATTTTTCATTTGGAACCTGGCATGGCGAAATGCAAGCTGGCCAAGCCAATCTGGGTCGTGCACAGTCCTGCTCTCTCCTTAGGATCACTTCATTCTAGAATAAGTTGAACAGCCTTGTAGGTTAAAAGAACAAAAGTCAGAATAACTTCTCCATTTTATTTTCATAAGGAGAAAAGAGATAGATTTTTAACTGTGCCCCAAAAGACCAAAAGGAAAACCTTCATGTCTATACGCAAGGAAGATTTGCACTATTTTTTTTTTTTTGCTTTCTCTGATAGGTTAGAAAAGAGAACAGTAACTACAAATGAATCCTTCTGTATTAAGTATATATGTCCACTGTCTTTCTGTCTAGGTATTTATCTGTCTACCTGTCTTTCTGTCTCTGTTTTTTTTTTTGGTCTCTGCCTGCCTACCTGTCTATCTTTCTATCTGTCTCTCTGCTTCCCTACCTGATGGTCTGTCTTTCTGTCTATCTGCTCGCATTTCTGTCTGTTTATCTGATTTTCTCTCTGTCTGTCTTTCTATCTGTTATTTCACCTGTCTCATTCTGTCTATCTATCATCTATCTATCTATATCTATCCATTCATCTATCTATCCATCATCTATCTTTCCATCTATAATGTGTCTATCTCTATGTACCTATCTATATCTATCTATTTATTCAACCTCCTCAAAAGTCCTCCTCTGATGCCATATTATGGCACTCAGTGACTTTGGATTCACAAAGCCTATGCCAGTGAAACAGAAACTCTGCCAGCTTCTACCCAAGCTTAAGAGGTTTCAAGTCCAGGCCAAGGGATGACTCATGTGCCTGTCGCATAAGAACTCATCTATCTCATTCAATTAAATACAAGAAACATGTATTAAGAGCCTCTGATGTGCCAGGCACTGTGCTAAATGTGGAAGGAGTCATCATCACCAGAAGGCTAGCACCAGGGGATGATTGGGGGAAGGAGAATGTAGAGGAGGAAAAAACCTTATGAAAATGATTCAGGAAGACTTGGAGAGGGTGTAACCTGGGTCAGTGGAAGGAATACCCACATAGGCAGAATTGCAATGCCTTAAGGGTTGAAGTATAGGGATTTCAACCAGAGAATTGAGACTTACTGTTTGTATTAACTAAGCCTTTAGAAGCAGAGGCAGCAGAAGGTGGCAGTCATGGAAATACGGACAGCTGATTGTTTTCTAGCAAATCTACTGCTAAATAATCGGCCCATGGAGACCTTAGTGTATCAAATGAATGCTTCATAGTTGAGAATGTTCTCTGGCTCCAAGCATGGTCCTCCAAGAATTAGCTCAGTGACGTGAGAAGGTCTCACATGCCTCCTGCTCCCTACCTGTCCTTAGAATTATTCTTCCAGAGATCTCCTTCCTCAGCCTACTCTTTCCTTCTCTTTGCTAGTTTTGTTCATCTCTTAACAAAGATGATGAAAAAGCTTGGGAAGGACATCAAAACTTCCAAGCCATTCTTCAGAATTGCCTAGCTTCCTTTGAGAGCACAGCTACAGTACCTTCTCCTATTTTATTTTTTACCATTCACCTGCTTTTAGAAACTCCTAATATTCCAGTGTTGAGGACGGCCAGAGGCTGGGGAATATAGATATTATTGTCTTTGACTTTCTCACCTGGATTTTAGGGCAAACTGGATAAGGTGGGTCACCAGAAGACAAAGTATCATGAAGAATTGTTTCTAGTGTTATTATGCATATAGCTTTGCCCAGTGCCTTATGATAAATGTGAAATGGACATTGAAAGAGTCCTGCTGGGCCAGGCCTTGGGTTTGGGACCTCTCTGTAACACCTCCCTACTGGACAAGTTCTCTCAGGTCACAGTGATAAGGCAATGCCAAACCTGAGGTAGTCTTCATAGACCAAGTTCTTACCCTTAGCAGATGGCAAATACCTGTTTATAAATATATATTTCTACAGCAAGTGTGGGTGGGTGCCTACCTAGTTACATATGTTTTCTTAAAACACAGATCTGATAACATCAAATCCCTACCCAAAAATCCCTAATGATTCCCTAGTGCCTCTAGGATAAAATATAAAATTCTCAGCCTGGCGTTGAAAGTCCTCCCATAGCCTGGTTCCCACCTGACTCTCCCTCACATGCTAGACTGATCCAGTGATACTTACCCCAGCATAGAATATTCTTTCTCCCTTATTCCCCTCCCCCACCTCACCTTTGGAATGAATTCTGATCTCACTCCCACCTCATAGAATCCTCTAGCTTCCTTCCAGAGGTATCTTTTTCCATTTTTTCCCCTCTTTTTACCATTCACCTGTTTATTATAGAAATGTTGAGGCCAGCCAGAGGCTGGGGGGAATCCACCCCAGGGAACCATTCATACTTCCCTTTCCAAAAAAAAAAAAAAAGCTTATTCTTCCCTCCCCTGGGGAAAAGGGAGAGGCTCAACAGAGAGACAGGAAAAAGGGTTAGCATGTATTTTTGACAGTTTGGAGATAAGGCAGTGTCTCAGAGATCTGCATTCTCCTTGGGGGAAAATAAGAGATGAGGGCCAAGTAGATCTTCCATCCCCATCAGTGCAATGCGATGGAACAAGTTGAAATCTTTATCCTGGGTGGGAGGAAAGGGATGACCCTGGACTTCTTTTGCTCCTCTCCTGTATCAAGCTTTTCTGATCCCCAGTTGGGGTGCATTTTTCCCTCTTGAAATTCCCTTGCATTTCTTTGCATTTACTTCTCTGTATACATGCATCTTCCATTTGGGTTGGAAGCTCTTTGAGCACAGGCATTATTTCATGATTGCTTTTGTATCCCCATTGCCTAGCATTTAATGTTTGCTGAAGTGATTCGTGCACGAATGATTCCAGGTCTGAGTCTCATATGCTTAATAATAATAATAGCTAGTATTTATTTAAAGATATTAAAGTTGCAAAGCACTTTACAATTTATCTCTTTCAGTCTTTGAAGCAGCCCTGTTTGGTAAGTGTTATTACTGTCCCCATTTAGAGATTAGGAAACTGAGGCAGACAGAAGTTAAGTGATTTGCCCAGGGGCTGGGTCTGGATTTGAACTCAGGTCTTCCTGACAGCAGGCATTCATCCCCAGGAATGCTTTCCTTATGAATAAGGGATCTAGATTTCCACTTGACAATTCAATCCAACAGCCATTGATTAAGTAACTTTTATATGTCAGATCAATTGAGAAATAGCTTCCCAAAGATTCCCCTCTTACAGCTTGGCCATTTTCTTGCTTTCAGCAAGCTAACAAAACTCTTAGAAATCTAAATATTCCTTTGTTTCAGGGAACAACAACTAGAAGTGCCCCAAAATTTGGAGCTTTTATCTTCTTGCTGTTTTTTTGCCTAGTTCTCTCTCCAGTGCTACCAAACTACAGGGGAGAACTTTACTGATAAAGTCAATAACTTCAGACTCATTTTCTTGCCCTTAATTCCAATGCTGAATCACATCATTAGCTTTTAATAACTCCATTTGCCATCTCTTGGATCCCTGCCTCTGCTTCTTTGCGTCACATGGACACTACACATCCTGCTGTTTATCTTGGTTTCAGATAATTAAATATCTGCATCCATGAAAGGATGAGGGGAGAATTTCTTTTATCTTCATTTTACACCCATTTGCCAAATTTTAATAAAAGAGGATATAGGACAGTGTCTCATAGCTTGATTTGGGCATTAGAAGGTTTTAATCAGCAACAGCCAGAACCTTTGCAAGGAAAGCATTGGGATGAAAAGAGGACCATTAGAAACCGGGCAGATCACTGTGCAGGAAGTGAGTTCAGATATATTATTTTCCCCTGGATAGTAGCAAAAACACCTCTGGATCTTTAGCTGATGTTCACAGACCCCCAAGTTTGGCCAAAAGGTGGGGAAAATGGCTTGTGGTTTTTCTGTCAGCATCCTGGGGGTGGGTTGTGGTTAGAGACATGGGGCTGGAGGATTGCAATGAGTCATAGCACAAGCATGGCCCAGTAGACTGAGCACTGACTTTGGCATCCAGAACAGGTTAGGGACTGTCATTGTTCAGTTGTTTCAGTTGCATCTGATTTTTTGTGATCCCATTTAGGGTTCCCTTGGCAGAGATACTGCAATGGTTTGCTGTTTCCTACTCCAGGTCATTTTATAGATGAGGAAACAAGCAAATAGGATTGAGTGACTTGCCTAGGGTCACACAGCTAGTAAGTATGTGAGGCTGGATTTGAATTCAGGTCTTCCTGACTCCAGGTCCAGTGCTCTATCCACTAAGCCATCAAGCTTCCAGATAGAGACTAACCCTGTGATTTTACTGGTATAGGGAGAACTCAGATGAAGAAACTCCCTTTACCAATGTAAACTGGCACCTGCTATGACACTTCTAATACTGGTTGCCCTAGAATACTGATAGGTTAAATGATTTGCCCAGGGTCACAAAGCCAGTGCATGAGAGAGGCAGGATATGAATAGCTTTGTAGGAATCAAGGTCTCAGAAAATCACTCGTCCTGTCTAAGCATCAGTTTCCTCATCTACAAAATGGGCGTAATATCAGCATCTACCTCACAGGGCTGTTGGGAGGGTCAATTGAGATAACAGATAAAATGTTTTGTAAACTTTAAAGAGGTGTATAAGTGTTAGTATTATTAATTATTATTCCCTACATCACCCTGCCCCTTCACATTGGGAATACCCAGAGTCAGATCCTTCCTCTTCCTCTTAAAAGATGTGTTACCATGGGTACGCATGAGTGAGACCAAGGGAAGAAAAAGATGACTCCAAAACTGTGAACCTGGGTAATTGGGAGAATGGTGGTACCCTCAGGAGAAATGAGGAAGTTTGGAGGAATTAGATTTTCCCTAACTGGGAAAATACGTTAATTTTCATTTTGTATATGTTGAATTTGAAATGCCTCTGGGGTACTGTGGAAAAAGCATTGTCCTTTTTTAAAATTAATTTATTTGTTTTCTGTTTCCAACAATTACTTCCATAAGTCTTAGATTTTCTCGCCCTTCCCCCTTCTCCTTCCCCAAGATGGCATGCAATCTTGTATGGTTTCTATGCATACATTCTTATTAAACATATTTTTACATTAATCATGTTGCATAGAAGAATTAAAATGAACAGGAGAAACCATGGGAAAAAGCAAAACAACACAAAAGATAACAAAAGAGAAAATATTCTGCTTCCTTCTGTGTTCTGATTCCATAATTCTTTCTCTGGATGTGGATGGCATTTTGCCTCAAGAGATCATTGGGAATGTTTCAGATGCATACATTGCTGTGAAAGGCTAAGTCTTTCAGAAGGAGTCCTCACATACTGTGGCCGTTACTGTGTATAATGTTCTCCTGGTTCTGCTCCTTTCTCTCAGCATCAGTTCATATAAGTCCTTCCAGGTCTCTCTGAAGTATTCCTGTTCATCATTTCTTTTTTTTTTCTTTTTTAAATATAAATTTATTTATTTAACTTTTTACATTCATTTTCACAAAATTTTGGGTTCCAAATTTTCTCCCCTTTTATCCCCTCCCCCCACCCCAATACACCAAGCATTCTAATTTCCCCTATCACCAATCTGCCCTCTCTTCTATCATCCCTCCCTTCTCTTGTCCCTATCTTCTCTTTTGTCCTGTAGGGCCAGATGACTTTCTATTCCCCATTAACTGTATTTCTTATTTCCTAGTAGCAACAACAATACTCAACAGTTGTTCCTAAAACTTTGAGTTCCAAATTCGCCCCATCCCTCACTCCACACCTGGTCCCTTTGGGAAGGCAGGCAATTCAATATAGGCCATATCTGTGTAGTTTTGCAAATGACTTCGATAACAGTCATGTTGTGTAAGACTAACTGTATTTCCCTCCCTCCTATTCTGTCCCCCATTGTTTCTATTCTGTCTTTTGATCCTGTCCCTCCCCGAGTGTTGACTTCAAATTGCTCCTTTCTCCCATTGCCCTCCCTTCCATCATCCCTTCCTCCCTCCCTGCTTATCTCCTTCTCCCCCAATTTCCTGTATTGTAAGATAGGTTTTCATATCGAAATGAGTGTGCATTTTACTCCTTCCTTTAGTCGAACGTGATGAGGGTAAACTTCATGTTTTTTTCTCAGCTCTCCTCTTTTTCCCTCTACTAAAAAGTCTCCTGCTTGCCTCTTGAATGAGATATAATTTACCCCATTCCATTTCACCCTCTCTCCTCCCACTACATTTCTCTCTCACCATTTACCTTAATTTCTTTGAAGATATGGTCCCATCCTATTCAATTCACTCTGTGCTCTCTGTCTCTGTGTGTGCATGCATGTGTGTATGTGTGTGTGCGTGCATGTATGTACATGTGTGTGTGCGTGTGTGTGTGTGTGTACGTCTGTGTGTGGTCCCACCAAATACCCAGATACTGAAATGTTTTAAGAGTTACAAATATTGTCTTTCCATGTAGGAATGTAAACAGTTCACCTTTGGTAAGTCCCTTACGACTTTTCCTTGCTGTTTACTTTTTCATGCTTCTTCTCATTCTTGTGTTTCAAAGTCAAATTTTCTTTTCAGCTCTGGTCTTTTCATCAAGAATGCTTGAAAGTCTCTATTTCAAGGAAAGACCATATTTTCCCCTGAAGTATTATATTCAGTTTTGCTGGGTAGGTGATTCTTGGTTTGAGTCCTAGTTCCTTTGACTTCTGGAATATCCTATTCCATGCCCTTCAATCCCTTAATGCAGAAGCTGCTAGATCTTGTGTTATCCTGATTGTATTTCCACAATACTGGAATTATTTCTTTCTAGCTGCTTGCAATATTTTCTCCTTGACCTGGGAACTCTGGAATTTGGCCACAATGTTCCGAAGAGTTTCTCTTTTTGGATCTCTTTCAGGCAGTGATTGATGGATTCCTTCAATACTTATTTTGTCCTCTGGTTCTAGAATCTCAGGGCATTTTCCTTGATAATTTCATAAAAGATGATGTCTAGGCTCTTTTTCTGATCATGGCTTTCAGGTAGTCCCATAATTTTTAAATTGTCTCTCCTGGATCTATTTTCCAGGTCAGTTGTTTTTCCAATGAGATATTTCACATTCTCTTCCATTTTTTCATTCTTTTGGTTTTGTTTTATGAATTCTTGGTTTCTCAGAAAGTCATTAGACTCCATCTGTTCCATTCTAATCTTGAGAGAACTATTTTCTTCAGTGAGCTCTTGAACCTCTTTTTCCATTTAGCTAATTTTGCTTTTGAAAGCATTCTTCTCCTCATTGGCTTTTTGAACCTCTTTTGCCAATTGAGTGAGCCTATCTTTCAAGGTGTTATTTTCTTCAGCATTTTTTTGGGTCTCCTTTAGCAGGGTATTGACCCGTTTTTCATGCTTTTCTTGCATCTCTCTCATTTCTCTTCCCAGTTTTTCCTCCACCTGTCTAACTTGCTTTTTCAAAATCCTTTTTGAGCTCTTCCATGGCCTGAGTCCACCGGACATCCACCTCGGATGTCTGGGATACAGAGGCCGACCTCAATGTCTTTCCCTGATGGCAAGCATTGTACTTCTTCATCAGAAATGAAAGGAGGAAGGAACATCTCTTCCCCAAGAAAGTAGCTCTCTATGGTCTTATTTTGCTTCCTTTTTCTGGGCATTTTCCCAGCCAGTTACTTGACTTCTGAGATTCCTCTCCACCCCTGCCTAGATCTGCTCAGCTAGTGTTTGGGGTCTGAGATTCAAATGCTGCTCCCCAGTCTCAGGGCTTTCAACGGGTGGGAGCAGCTGCTATTCAATGTGAGCTTAAGTTCTGGTGCTGGGGTGGGGGCAGGGCTGCCTCCCAGGCTCAGTTCCCTCAGGGGCTTTATGCAGAGACCTTCAGTAACGGAGCTCCTGCCTGCTCAGGGAGTCCCGGGCCACTGCTGCCTCTGCCGCTGCCTCCTGAGTCATGGAGACACCCCGCTCCCCTCTAGGCCAGCCCAGACATCTCTCTCACTGACCTGTAGCGCCTGTGGGTGGAGGGACCTTCGCAGCCGCCAGAGATTCGGTCCCTGAAGCCTGCTCGGATCTGCTCCTCTGGGGCCGCGTGGCCAGGGCAGCTCAGGGGTGGACTCCACTGTCTGGAGTGCGATGGACCCCTGGGGATGGCTTTTCAGGGCTCTCTGGAACGGAAATCTCTTCCACTGCATTGGTGCATGGCTTGCAGTACTCCAGAATTTGTGGGGAGTTCTTTTTACAGGAAATTTATGGGCTGTGGATTCAGAGCTAGCATACGTGAATCTTTCTACTCTGCCATCTTGGCTCCTCCCTTTCATCATTTCTTATAGCACAATAGTATTTCATTATATTCATATGCCACAACTTGTTCAGCCATTCCCCAATTGCTGCACATCACCTTGATTTCCAGCTTTTGGCCACCACAAAGAGAGCTGCTGTAAATATTTTTGTACTTGTGGGACCCTTTCCCATTTTTGTGATCTCTTTGGGATACAGTCCTAAAAGTGAGGTGATATGGTGATATTGCTGGGTCAAAGGACACACATTTTTGTAGCCCTTTGGGTAAAGTTCCAAATTGATCTCCAGAGTGGCTGGATCAGCTCACAGCTCCACCAACAATGAATTAGTGTTCCAACTTTCCCACATCTTCTCCAACATTTATCATCTTCCTGTTCTGTCATGTTAGCCAATCTGATAGGTGTGATGTGGTACCTCAGAGTTGTTTTGATTTGCATCTCTCTAATCAATAGTGATTTAGAGCATTTTTTTCATGTGACTATAGATAGTTTTAATTTCTTCTTCTGGAAACTGCCTGTTCATATCCTTCGACCATTTATCAACTGGGGAATGACATATTCTCATAAATTTGACAAAGTTCTCTATATATTTTAGAAATGAAGCCTTTATCACAGACACTAGTTGCAAAAATTCTTTCCCAGTTTTCTGCTTCCCTCCTAATCTTGGTTGCATTGTGTTTGTGCAAAAACTTTTCAATTTAATGTAATCAAAATTATCCATTTTGCACTTCATAATGCTCTCTATCTCTTGTTCGGTCATAAATTTCCCCATTCCCTATAAATATGACAAAATACACTATTCCTTGCTCCTCTAGTTTGTTTATAGTATTATCTTTTATACCTAGATCATGTATCCATTTGAACTTTATTCTTGTGTACAGTATCAGGCATTGGTCTATGCCCAGTTTCCACCACAGTCTTCCCAGCAATTTTTGTCAAACAGTGAGTTCTTAACCCAGAACCTGAGTGAGGGCCAGGGCAAGGGGGAAGCACTGTCATTGGACACAGAGGATCTGGGTTCAAATCCTTTCTCTGATGCCTATGACATTTGTGACCTTGGATACCTCCCAGAGCCTCAGTTTCTCCATCTGTAAAATTGAGAGGTTAGACTACATGACCTCCAAAGTCCAGTTGGAGATATACAGCAAGGAGTTGGTAATGTGGGATTGAAAGACTCAGGAGAGAAGTAAGGACTGGATATATGGATTTGGGGGTGTTCTGCATAGAGATGATAATTGGAGGGGCTTGGGGCAGAGCTTTAGAGAATATATCCATGCTCAATGGGCAGGAATGAATGATGATCTACCAAGGGAGACTGAGAAGGAATAATCAGACGGAAAGAAAGAGAACCATCCATCCCAAAGCACTTTGTATTTAACTGTTTTGTATGTGGTCATATTTATTTATGTACTTATGCTGAAGACACACGCAAATATATACTTTATATTTTTAGGTATATTTTATTTTGTCCTGAATATACTTTTTGTATTTTTATTTATACTTATTTCTGCATATATACTTGTTTTTTCTATTTATGCTCAACATATTATATGTGTGTATGTGTGTGTGTATATATATATATATAGTTGTTATATATATATACATATATATATATATTGTTGTTAAGTCATTTCAGTTGTGTCTGACCCCTCGTAACCAGATTTGGGGTTTTCTTGGCAAAGATAATGGAATGGTTTGCTATTTCCTTCACCAGGTCCTTTTACAGATGAGGAAACTGAGACAAGCAGGTTTAAGCGACTTGCCCAGGGTCACACAGCTAATAAGTGTCTGAGGTCATATCTGAACTCAGGTCTTCCTGACTCCAGGCTGAGCTCTCTATCCACCAAGCTACCTAACTTCCCCATACATGCATGTATATACATACACATATACGTTCAGCATAAATATAAAGCAGACATAAAAATATAATATATATTAGAAAATACTTTTGAGATATAACTTTCTTGTGCAGGGATTATCCCATTCTTTGTACTTGTATCTCCAGAGCTTAGCACATAGTTGGCACTTAAAGCTTATTGATAGAAACGTCATGAAAATCCAGAGAATTTTTAGAGGAAAAGGCCTGTCAACAATGTCAGAAGCCAAGGGGGATAAGGACTGAGAAAAGGTCATTGAATTCAGTACTGAAGACATTGTTGGTTAGCTTGGAGAAATTAATTTCTACAAGGTAGTGCAGCTGAAAAAGATATTACAAAGAGATTAGAAGTGGGAGATGACTACATTTTGAATGATAGCAGCTCAAGAGCCCAAAGTCTACACGTGTCAAGAGGGAATAATGGAATCTTTGGCATAGAATTGAACCTTAGAGCAGAGGAAGATAAGGGCAGTGGAAACGGTCCTGAATCTGAAGATAGGAAACTATATTAGTTGTAGGACCTTAGACAACTCACTTAACCCCAGAGAGCATCAGTTTCCTCTTCCATAAAATGGAAATAATGATAATTATACTACCATCTTCAAGACTGCTATGAGGAAACCACTTCATAAGCCTTAAATGATATAGAAACATGAGCTGCTATTAAGCCAGTCCTCTGTTCTTACATGAATCATGTCCTGACTGTGTGTAGTGTTAGGCTTAAATCAACCAGAATCTCAGCGTAGATTAATGTGTGTTGAATTCAATGCCTTTTTTTGCAAAAGTCTTAAATGGGTTTGTCAGCTGGTATAGGAAGCTGAAGTTCAAAAATAAAGACAACTAATAAGCATTTATTAAGTGCTTTATTTCATACCAGGAGCTGTGCTAAGGGTTAGAGATACAAAGAAAGTCAAGTCAGTAAACATTTATTAAGTGCTTACTATATGTAAGGCACTGGGAATACAAAGGCAAAAACCAGTCTCTTCTCCCAAGTAGTTCACAGTCTAATAATACACTGTCCTTGCCTTCAAGAAGCTTACATGCAATGGGAGACATAACATGTATATAAATAGGTACTTAAAAAACGTTTTTCAAAAGGCATCATTTCTAAAATATAGAGAGAACTGAGTCAAATTTACAAGAATACAAGTCATTACCCAACTGATAAATGATCAAAGGATATGAACAGGCAGTTTCCAGAGGAAGAAATTAAAGTTATCTATAGTCATATGAAAAAATGCTCTAAATCACTATTGATTAGAGAGATGCAAATAAAAACAACTTGAGGTTCCACATCACACATATCAGACTGGCTAACAGGACAAAACAGAAAAATGATAAATGCTGCAGAAGATGTGGGAGAATTGGAACACTAATTCATTGGTGGAACTGTGAGTTTATCCAGCCATTCTGGAGAACAATTTGGAACTATGCCCAAAGGGCTACAAAAATGTGCATATCCTTTGACCCAACAATATCCCTTCACTTTTAGGACTGTCACAAAAATGGGAAAGGGTCCCACATGGACAAAAATATTTATAGCAGCTCTCTTTGTGGTGGCCAAAAGCTGGAAATCAAGGGAATGCCCACTAATTGGGGAATGGCTGAATAAATTGTGGCATATGAATGTAATGGAATACTATTGTGCTATAAGAAATGATGAACAGGAAGATTTCAGAGAGATGTAATAGAATACTATTGTGCTATAAGAAATGATGAACAGGAAGATTTCAGAGAGATCTGGAAGGAGTTATGTGAACTGATACTGACTGAAAGGAGCAGAACCAGGAGAACACTGTACATAGCAACAACCACAATGTGCGAGGAATTTTTCTGGTAGACTTAGCCCTTTACAGCAATATAAGGACCTAAAAAATTCCCAATGGACTCTTCCACATCCAGAGAAAGAACTACGGAATTGGATCACAGAATGAAGCAGACCATTTTCTCTTGTGTTATGTATGGTTTGGTTTTGTTTTATAGTTTCTCCCATTCATTTTAATTATTCTATGCAACATGACTAAGGTGAAAACGTATTTAATAGGAATGTATGTGTAGAACCTATATAAGATTGCCCACCATCTTGGGTAGGGAATAGGGAGGGTTGGGAAAACAATCTAAAGATATGTGGAAGTGATTGTAGAAAACTGAAAACAAATAAAACAATTTAAAATTTAAAAAATGGTTTATCAAGTAGATGAAATGTAACCTTAGAGGGGAAACCTCTAGTAATTAGGTTCACTATAGAGCTGTGGCCTTTGAGCTGACCCTTCAAGGAAGTCAGGGGTTCTAAAGAGGCAGCAGGGATAAAGAGGGAAAACTTTCAAAGCATGGGAGGCAACCAGTTAAAAGGCAAAGAAGGGAAATGGAGAGCCATATGGAAGGAATAGCAATCAGAAAGGCAAGGCTGGACCATAGAATAAATGACAGGAAGTAAGAGTAAGAAAACTAGAAAGATAGAAAGGGGAAAAGGTTACAAAGAGCTTTAAATGCCAAACAAAGGACTGCATACAAAAAATGAAAACATTAAAACCTAAGGGAAGACAGGGTCGTGCCTCCCCAACCATCTCTCTAGAAGGATGCCCAGAAATCTCCCTTCTCTCCCTGTACCTCGGCCAGCTGGAGTGATGCTCATGGGAGCATGCTGGGATGGGTTGACACACCAGTGTGATCCCTGACTAAAAAACTCAGCCCCCTCCGCCTCCAGGGAACCTTTACATTTTTACATGTTCTTAATTTGCATTTCTCTTTTTCCCTCTAACAAGTAGAAGTCTAGAGAAAAAGCTTCAAGTCAAGGGCAAATTGAAATGTGTACATTTATGTAACTTGACACATCTTGGCCACGTTTTGCAAGTTTCATTTTCACCCTGGTCTCACTCTGGGTTTTAAATAGAATCCTCCAGGAGCAGATTCCGTAAGCACAGGTCACTGTCTTCCAGTTGTTGTACTCGTAAGGTAGAAGAAGAGTCAATGTTTAATTGAAGAGGTTTTAAAAACAATTTGTCATAGCATCTGATTTACAAGGATCTGAGGAAAGAGGGAGAGAAGAAAGGTGAGAGGAGAGATGATGAGCTCAGAAAGGACCCATGTTAGATTTCTGAAAGGAATGAGCATGGTGCTGAATTTCTGAAGGTTCTGCATAGGGGGGTCGTGTGTTGCAGTTGAAATGAGGGTACCCTGAGTTTGATGAATCTGAAATAAGACACTTGATTAGCTTTTTATACCCATTTTAATTTCTTCAAATATCTCTCCAAACAAGTGAGTATGTGATAATCCAAACATCCTCACTACGGAGGGGAAAAGGAAATTCATGCACAGGACTTTTGTGGCCAAAGGAGATTATTAAAAGATATTCTTTATATGTTCAGGAATGGCAGTGGGCTAGAGTTGGCCTCTAATCCGCATCCAAACTGAGGTGATGTAATAGCTCCACATATAATTTCCTAATTTTCCTTTTTTTAATGTAGGAAAACTACTATCTCAGATGTGCATTAGAGATATTCTCCTTTTGGTGATTCCAAAATGATGTCTAGTGAACAAAGTATTATCTACTCCCTTTGCTTACAGATCTACACTTTGAGGTCTTTGAGTACACTAATTAGTGAAAGAGAATGAGAGCGTGATAATAGAGTGTTCCTTGATTTACTCAAGAGTCATTATTGAGGGGTTATGGAGGGTCTTCCCTATGATACTAGGTACTATGGGGATACCTGGGCCCAGATGGACACTTTATCTATGAAATTATTACATATTTAAGAAGGGGAAATTTTCCTGGCTTATTTTAGGAATAGTAAAAAAGAAAGAAAAGAATTATTAATACTTATCAAATATGTGCAAATTACCTGATAAGTACGGGGAAATGATCTTGAGTTGTTCTCTCAAGTGAAGGACCAAGACTTCATAGATGTTCAGGTTTTTTACTCCCCTGGAGATTCCATATAACCAGGTCCCTATAGTGCAAATAATGAATTCCCTTGAAGCAGTTGCATTATTTGAATTTGAACTGCATATTTTCATTAGGCTGGAACCAAAGACCATATTTTACATAATTATAACTTCAAATAGTTTGAATTGAAAAATGTGGGACCACTTCAGGAAATTCATTATTTGCTCTAATCAAGGCCTAGCTGTATGTGAAACGCTAACTTGAATTCCAATTAACATCTCACAAATAATCCTAAAAAGGGGATAAAGACTTATTATTGTAGTTATTTATAAATGTGTGTTCATCTATCTATCTATCTATCCATTCATCCATCTATCCATCCATCCATCTATCTGTCTATCTAGTCTATTTATCTACCTATCTACCTGTATTTAGGATAAAGATTCTAAAAAGGAGAAAAACACTTTATTACTACAGCTATGTGTGTGTGTGCACGAAATACAAGATAGAGACAGAGAGAATGTGTCTATAGCAAGGAATTAAAATTCAATTGCATTCCTGAGAGTGAGGAACTTCCAGCTACAAAAATTCTAAGAAGACAATGTATACTTTCATATATGCAATAAAAAAGAGTATTAGAAATTATGGACCAGATATTATGGAAAGCATTGCTGAAGGTAGTAGAATGGGCACTGGATTTAGAATCAGAAAGATGTGATTTGGGTCAAATTCCCAACTCCTTCCTCCCACTCCTGCTATGTGATCTTGGGAAAGTCACTTAACCACTCTGTGCCTCAGTTTCCTCATCTGTAAAATGAGAGGATTGGACTCAATGTCCTCTAAGGCACCTTACAGTTCTAAATCTATGATCCTAAGTTAAAGTTTTATTGGAGCTGCTACTAACCATCTTACATCTCATCTTTGCCACTGCCTTCAGTGATGAGGGATTATAAAGAACCACGAGTATATGGTCACACATATACTTATCAAGGGACCAGAGAATGGGTCCATCACCATGATGTGATTCCTAGGATGGCTCCCATCATCCTAGGGCATCAAGCTTTTGCCCTGAGCCAAAACATATACTCCATTCAGTTGACCCACGTTAAACAAAGAAAATGCAAACAATACACATGGTACTGGTCAGAGAGTAAGAGTGTCTTTGAGCCGGGGAGACTCTGAAAGGTCTCCGGTCAAGTTGGCATTTAAGCTGCGTCACGAAGGGCACTCTAGGGCAAGCATTCTTAACCTAAGGTCCTTGAATGTATTTTTGTTATATCTTGTTAACTGTGTTACAGTTATAATTGGTTTCCTTTATAATCCTAAGCATTTTATTTTATGCATTTCAAAACATCATTCTGAGAAAGGATTCATAGGCTTCACCAGACTGCTCTTAGGATGTTTTCAGAAAAACCTGAAAAGACTTAGATGAACTGATGCAGAGTAAAGGGGCAGAGTTAGGAGAACATTGTATTTAGTAACAGTAATATTGTATGATGAATAAATGTGAACGACTCAGCTATTCTCAGCAATGCAATGACCCAAGACAATCCCAAAGGACACATGATGAAAAGTGTTATTTGCCTCAAGAGAAAGAACTGATGGAGTTTGAGTGCAGTTCAAAGCGTACTATTTTTCACTTTATTGTGTGTGTGTATGTGTGTGTGTGTGCGTTGGTCTGTGTTTTCTTTCACAATATGACTAATATGGAAATATATTTTGCATGATTGCACATGTATAACCTATATTAAATTGCTTACTATCTCAGGGAGGGAGGAGGGAAGGAGAGGAGGAAGAGAATTTAGAACTCAAAATTTAAAAAAAGAATATTAAAAATTATTTTTATTTGTACTTGGAAAATAATATTATTCAATTTTTTAAGAGACAAAAAGAATTTCTGCCCCAGGGATTTCAAGAGGTAGGGAGTAACGAGTCTTAAGGAAAGAATCTATTGAAGTGATAAACCTAAGGCTTTTCATGTCTGGGGCTGTGGGAATGAGGAAAACTAAGATGAAAGCTAAGAAAAAATGAAAACACTGGCTTTGGGGAATTTCCTGTTGCTTCCTTATTTTGTGGACTTATCAAACCTTAAATATTTCAGAGAAATATCTGGAGAAGTGGGAGAGCAGGACTGACTCATAAAGGACATTGTTCCCTGCTCTCTGCCTGGCTCTAGACTTGCCTGCTTTGGTTGGCAGGAATAGTTAAAGGCTCATCTCTCTCTAGTTAATGGTTTACATTTTGTGCCAGGATCTCCCTGGTGTTTAGTTCATAATCAGCTAATGCTTCAAATGAAAACCTTAAAAAACTCAAGGCTAGCTTCTCATGATGCTTCTCTGAAAGTCCAGAGAGAAATGTGGGAGAAGGAAGGAAAGTAGAATTAATTTGCCAAACATTCCTAGGGTTTTTCTTTGCAAGTTCTGGGTCTTTCAGGATAGTTTTATGTCTAAAACATTGACTCTAAATAAAATGCTCCCATCATTCACACCAGTCCTACTCAGGCAGACAGGTGAGAACCATGGATTTTATAGTGAGATGCAGGAACTCTAGCAGGCGCATATGATTGGTTTCCCACATTGATATTATAGAGTGAGACAGCAACCTAACCTCTTCACATCTCATCTTAATCTTTGTATCCCAAACAATTTACTCAGAGCCTACATTGCAGAGTAGGGACTCATCTGTACCGACAGAAGGAATTTCTTCATCTAGAGTTAGAAATCACAGACCCATCCAAAATATTCTTACGCAGGTGGAATTGTGGATCAGAGGTCAGTGAATCAGTTATCAAGCCTTTATTAAGTGCTTAATATGTGTCCAAAACTGTGCTAACTGCTAAGGATAAAAAGAAAGATGAAAAACAGTCTCTGATTTTAAGGAATGCATTCTAATGAAGGGAGATAATATGTAAATAACCAGGTGCCTACGAGATCTGTACAGAGTAGCTGGCTGGCAATTAATTTGAAAGGGGAAAGCATTTGCAGCTGGAGGGGATAGAGAAAGTTCTCCCAAAACCATAAGCTATGAGATGATTCTTGAAGAAAGCCTGGGAAACTAAAAGGCTAATATGTGAGGAGCTGTTGTTGTGTTCATCCTTTGTTGCTGAAGAAAACCACGCCATCAGAGAAATGATGACATGACTTGCACTTGACTTTGTTTTGATTAAGGGAGGGCTGTGCAGGTCACCAACCTCACTTCTCCTCCAGAGCCATCTGAATCTAGTGACCAGATATTTATCAGGATGACTGGAGATGACCCCAGGATGAGGCAATTGGGGTTGACTTGCCCAAGGTCACACAGCTAGTGAGTGTCAAGTGTCTGAGGTAAGATTTGAACTCAGATCCTCCTGACTCCTGCAATGGTGCTCTATCCACTGCACCATCTAGCTGCCCCAGTGTGAGGACTGAACCAAGTTTGTGGCTGATTGATAGGAGAGAAGGGAACATAGAGGACAAAAGTTGGGAAGGTAGAAACCATAAGATTTGGCAACAGAACGTCTACGTGGAGCATGAGGAGGGGACACTGAGGCTATGATCCTGGCTGATGAGGAGGAGGGTGGTGCCCTTGACAGTTATAAAGAAGTTTAGAAATAGGATAGTTTTGTGGGGAAAATAAGTTTTGCTTTGGATAGGTTGTGTTTAAGATGTCTTTAAGATGTCACCCAATTCAAGATGTCCAAAGGACAACTAATCCAATAGTCAGAAGATCTGGCTTATTTTTCCCTCTTTTCTATCATAGCTTTGTGATCACAAATAAGATATAATCTTCTTTGTATCCTGGTATTTCCAAAATGTGGAAAATAAGAATACTCCTGGAAAGATAAAGTTTTCTGATATTCTTTAATGAAAATTGCTGGATTAGGGTAGGGAAGCAAGGAAGGGGAGATAAAAAATTTGACCTAAATATCCCATAGGTGTCTTAAACTCAACACATCCAAAATAAAGTTTATTCTTTCTTCCAAAAACTCTCTCATCCTCCAGACTTCCTTATTGAGGGTATCAACATCTTTCTAGTCACCTAGGCTTATTAACATCACTGTCAGGCTCTACTCCTCAGACTCACTCCCCATATCCATACCTAATTTTATGTGATTGTTACTTTTAAAGTGACATTAGAAAATTCCTGGCCACATTGATTATAAATAGATGTTTCTGCCTAACAACAAGCACTGAAACATCCCAGGTCATTAAACCATTTAGTCAGTCAGCACAGTCCTTCACTCTTAAAGGATTGATAATTACGAACTGTCAGGTCAACTCTCCATAGACTCATTCAGCTTCTTAGGTCAGTTAGAACTAACTAGGAGTTCTTCTCCCTTCTCATCTTGGGAACAATTATAGTTGGTTTGGCTGGGTTGAGAAGGGGCTCTAACTACACATGGCAATAAGTAGCCTTGAGTTCATTAAACAAAAGGTCTTGCCTTCTCCATGCGTCTCCATTCTGTCTGTGTCTCCTTTTGTTCATACAACTTTTTTAACTATCTTGGGGAGGGAAAGGTCAGAGTTCCTTCTGGCTCACAGCACTGATGTATTTATCCAGGACTGCAGTAAATGAGAGAGACCTGAGACTCCTAGCTATGTTAATCAACCCAATTGTCCATAGAGTCCCAGATATAGAACAGGAAGGAGTCTCCGAGATCATGTAGTCCAATCCCTTAAAACTAATTCCTAGCAACCTATACCACCTTTTCAGCCAAGGGGTTTGGCAACCTTGCACTACAAGCCATGGGGAAGTACAGTGAGTTGCCCAGGGCTGAGAGCCACTAAGTATTTATATAGTGTTTGAATAGTATTTATATAGTGTTTTAAGGTTTCCAAAGTACTTTACCCATGTTACTTCCTTGATTTTCCCAACAACCTTCTGGGTAAGGCAGATATTTTTATTCCCATTTTACAGATGAGAAAACTGAGACTAGAGTAGAGGAGATGACTTAGCAGAGGGTCTAGCACATAGAGAGTACTTAATAAACGTTTGCTAATTGATCGATTTACCTAGCGTCACGCAGTGAGTGAGAGACAGGCTTCAAACTCATCAGGTCCTGCACTCTATATGCTGCTCCATCTCTGCTTCAAGGATGGGCATTCTAACGGCGACCAGCAAACTATTCTAATGACTGAACCATATCAATCCCATTTTGTTTTTGAGGAGGTGATGGGTCTGGACCTGTGATCGTCTCAATGTACATAACTCTAGGTATGGAAATATTCATCATTCATGCAGGCTGGTGGTGTTGGATCATTTCAGTCATGACTAGTTCTTCATGACCTCATTTTGGGGTTTTCTTGGCAAAAATATTAGGGTGGTTTGCCATTTCCTTCTCCAGCTCATTTTATAGATGAGGAATTGAGGCAAACAGAGTTAAATGACTTGCCTAGGGTCATACAGCTAGTAAGTGTCTGAGGCTTGATTTGAGCCCATAAGGATGAGTCTTCTTGATTCTTTTTTTTTTTTAAATTTTAAATAATCTATTTATTTTTAGTTTTCAACATTCATTTCCACAAGATTTGAGTTCCAAATTTTCTCATCTCTCCCTCCCTCCCAAGACACTATGCATACGGATTACCCCTTCTCCCAATCTGCCCTCCCTTCTATCACACCCCTACTTTCCCTTATCCCCATCTTCTCTCTTTTCTTGTAGGGCAAGATAAATTTCTATACGCCATTATCTGTATTTCTTATTTCCCAGCTGCATGCAAAAACAATTCTCAACATTTATTCCTAAAACTTTTGAGTTCCAACTTCTCTCCCTTCCTCCCTCCTATGCCCACTGAGAAGGCAAGCAATTCAATATAGGCCATACTTAGAGGCAAAAGACTTCCATAATAGTCATGTTGCAAAAGACTAACTATATTTCCCTCCATCCTATCCTGCCCCCCATTTATTCTATTTTCTCTTTGGACCTTGTCCTTCCCCTGAAGTATTTATTTCTAATTACTCCCTCCTCCTATTTGCCTTCCCTTCCACCATTCCCCCATCCCACTTCTTTCCTTCTCCCCTACTTTCCTGTAGGGTATGATAGATTTTCATACCACATTGAGTGTGCATGTTTTTCTCTCCTTAAGTCAAATGTGATGAGAGTAGGCTTTACTTTTTGCCTCTCACTTTCCCCTTTGCCCCTCCATTGAAAAATCTTTTTCTTGCTTCTTTTATGAGATAATTTACCCCATTCCATTTTTCCCTTTTTCCTCCCAATATATTCCTCTCTCACTCCTTAATTTTATTTTTTTAGATATCATTCCTTCCTATTCAACTCACCCTGTGCCCTCTATCTATGTACATGTGTATAATCCCTCCAATTACCCAATTACTTAGCAAAGTTTCAAGAGTGACAAATATTATCTTTCCATGTAGGAATGTAAACAGTACAACTTTAGTAAGTCCCTTCTGACTGCTCTTTTCTGTTTACCTTTCCATGCTTCTCTTGATTCTTGTATTTGAAAGTCAGATTTTCTATTCATCTCTGATCTTTTCATCAAGAATGCTTGAAAATCCTCTATTTAATTGAATGACCATTTTTCCCCCTGAAGTATTATACTCAGTTTTGCTGGGTATGTGATTCTTGGTTTTAATCCTAGTTCCTTTGACTTCTGATATGTCATATTACAAATCCTTCAGTCCCTTAAAGTAGAAGCTGCTAGATCTTGTGTTAGGCTTATTGTATTTCCACAATACTCAAATTGTTTCTTTCTGGCTGCTTGAAATATTTTCTCCTTGACCTGAGAACTCTGGAATTTGGCTACAATATTCCTAGGAGTTTTCCTTTTTGGATCTCTTTCAGGAGTTGATTGGTGGATTCTTTCAATATTTATTTTACCTTTAGGTACTAATATATCAGGGCAGTTTTCCTTGATAATTTCATGAAAGATGATGTCTAGGCTCTTTTTCTGATCATGACTTTCAAGTAGTCCCATAATTTTTAAATTGTCTCTCCTGGATCTATTTTCCAGGTCAGTTGTTTTTCAAGTGAGATATTTCACATTGTCTTCCATTTTTTCATTCTTTTGGTTTTATTTTGTGATTTCTTGGTTTCTCATAAAGTCATTAGCTTCCATCTGTTCCAGTCTAATTTTTAAAGAACTATTTTCTTCAGTGAACTTTTGAACCTCCTTTTCCATTTGGCTAATTCTGCTTTTTAAAGCATTCTTCTCCTCATTGGCTTTTTGGACCTCTTTTGCCATTTGGGTTAGTCTATTTTTCAAGGTGTTATTTTCTTTAGCATTTTTTGGGTCTCCTTTAGCAAACTGTTGAATCATTTTTCATGATTTTCTTTCATCTCTCTCATTTCTCTTTCCAATTTTTCCTCCATTTGTCTTACTTGATTTTCAAAATCCTATTTGAGCTCTTCCATGGCCTGAAGCCATTGCATATTTATTTTGGAAGTTTTGGATGCAGAAGCCTTACCTTTTAGGTCTTCCTTTGATGGTATGCATTGTTCTTCCTCATCCCAAAGATGGAAGAAAATACCTGTTCACTAAGAAAGTAACCTTCTCTAGTCTTATTTTTTCCCCTTTTTGGGGCATTTTCCCAGCCAGTTACTTGACTCTTGAGTCCTTTGTCAAGAAGAGGGTATACTCTAGAGACCTATAAGTTCTCAGTTCCTCCAAGGTGGCACAATCAAGGGAGAGGAGTTTACTCCTCTCTTGGCCTGTGCTCTGATCTAGGAGCAAACACAAGCATTCTTCTGCCCAGGATCCGTGAGTAGCATTCCCTGTCCAGAGCCTCCACCAGCTCTACCAGCCAGTGCTCTTACTCACCCTAGGGCAGCCACTCAGGTCTGAGATCCAGATCAGTGACTCAATTCCCCCAGGGTATTTAGGCCAAGAGCTCCAAAAATGGACACTGCTGCTTCCTGGGACCACCTGGGGCCAGAACTAGGGCAGAACCCTGCTCCCTTCTCACTCAGGTAAAAGAGCTTTCTCAGTGACTTTTGAAGCTGTCTTTGGTGTTTGTGGGGTGAGAAATCTGGGAACCACAGCAACTGCCTGGGATTACATGCTGTGAAGCCTGCTCAAGTCCTATCCCTGCTGCTCTGCACGGCCAAGGCTGAGCTGTGCTCCGCTCCGAGCCTGGTGGGATAGACCTTTCCTGTCAGCCTTCCAGGATGTCTTAGGCTGGAAATCTCTTTCACTCTGTTGTTTCGTGACTTTTTCTGGTCTAGAATTTGTTTAGAGTTATTTTTTAAAGGTATTTTATGGGCTTGGGGGGACAACTTCTACTGGATCATCCTTCTACTTTGCCATCTTGGTTCCACCCCCTGAGTCTTCCTGATTCTAAGCCCAGTGCTCTATCCACTGTGCCATCTAGCTGCCCAAGGTAGGCTGGTGACTCAACTGCAATTTAAAATTGCCTGCGTCCCTGAGAAGTTAAATGAACATTCCAGGGGATTGTCACAGAGCTAGTACGTGTCTGAGTCAGTTCCTGGATCCACATCTTGCTAATTTCAAGATCTAACACTCTGTCAACTGCACCATTCTGCTTCTGTTTCTACAGTGAACAAAATCAGAAGTACCATGGCATAGTGGATGGAGTGCTGGTCTCAGAGTTAATAAGATGTGGGTTCAAGTACTACCTCTCACTCCTATTGGCTGGGTTCCCCTGAGCAAGTTACTTAACCTCTCAATGCCACAGGCAACTCATTAAGATTCTAAGTTAGTAGAGGGAGCTTCCTCAACTAAAAGATCTTTACACTAATTGCAATCACAGGGTCAGATTGAAAAAATAAAATGAGATGTCAAAAGGAACTTGTGGCTAATTAGAAGGATGGCTCCTAAGCTCCTTAGAGAGATAACAATACAGTTAGTGGAGTTGGTCTCCTTGTCCACCCAAAGGCAACAAGAGTTTCATGGGGTACTTGGTCATCTCTTCTTGCAACACTCATGAAGGTGAGTATAAGCCAAGAAGTAAAAAAAGAACAAGTTACTTCCTCATCCTAATTGCAAAACTGAAGCACAGAAAGGAATATGAATGGTGGTGGTAGATAGAAGGCTGGACATGGATAAAGGCAGAAAGATGAGCTGAAATCTTGCCTCAGACATTCTAGTGTGACTTGTAGGCAAACCATGCCACTTCTCTATGCCTTAGTTTTCTCATTTGCAGAATGAGGGGTTTGGATTCCATGGCCTTCTTGCTCTAAATCTATCATCCAGTGAGCCACTAAATACAGCCTGTGAGCCAAGAAGAGCCTCATTTAAGGCTGTAGCCACTAGTATAAATAATGCCTTTTCTCTCACCACACGTGAAATGGCATTGTTACGCTTGGATTGAGTCATGAAGATAAGCTAAGCTCCCCCATCTTCAGAGAGTTTTGATAAGATTAACTCAGCATGTGAAATGCAGAGGAACAACAGGCTAGCATCTGCAAGCAGGGTGATAGCTTAATTCTTTCTCCAGACTGAAGCCCCTCCGGCCTTCCCAGATCGAAAGCTGTCTCCTCCTCTGATGGCAAGCTGGAGAGATCAGTCGGCCAATGCCCTAGTGTGCAGCTTCCTGAGCCATTAACAATTTCCTCATTGTTCACAGAGCTGAGCTCCCCTTTAACAAAGAAACTAACCTGCTGTTTCTTTTTACCCTTCTGGAATCATGACATAAACCAGCAGTGATGAGTAAACACAAAGTTTTGGTGGCTTGGTTTTATTTTTTTCCATTTTATCTGATTTATCAAATGCCTAGATTATTGAAATATTGGTCTCCTAGCTTATGTCCATTCTGTCTCTACATGCATTCATCTTCTACACAGCCACCAAAATTATCTTTTTAAGACACTGGTGTGTCTGGGGCCATCCCCTTGATGAAGAGGTTGGCATTCAATGGCTTCCTATGGCCTCTGGGATAAAGTGAAAATCTCTAGCATTTAAAGCCCTTTACAATCTGGCTCCAATTTACCTTTTCAGACTTATATCATTCCCCTCCTCTGTCCAGCTAAACTGGACTATTAGCTGCTCTCAAGATTTGACCTTCCATTTCTCACTTCTGTATATTTACAATAGTCAGTACAGCTCAGCAAGATACCCTTTAATAAATTTGTTGAGAGGGTATTTAGATATAATGGCCCTCTCACTCTGGGGTTTTGGCTGGGAGTTGGCAATAGGAAATGAAGGAGGAAGTAGCTGTGGCATTTACTCTACCCAGGGATAGAGAAAATGGAGGCCAAAACTGGCAACAGATAATGTGGCTCCTTGCTGGAGTTGGATGCCCAGTTCACTCTCTGGGCTATGAATCCCAGTCATTTTGTGGGCATTTTTTGGCTCACACAAGGGAGAGTGGCAGGGTAGAAGTGAACAAGAGGGATTTCCAGGATGAACAATATAAAAGGCATGGAAAAAATTTCAGGCCTTATTACTACCCAGAAAAGGCAACTAAAAAAAAAACATTAATAACTTTTGATTTTCTTTTCCACATACATAAAATGTTAATGAGGATAACTGACCTGTGCATGGGAACACACTTGAGGATTGTAGAAGGGAACAGATAGCTTTCAAAAGTGCTGTTTCACAGTAGACCACTTTCAGCATCTTTACAGAATTGACTGAAGGATTAAACAAATAAAATATTGCACTGTGCTTATTATATGATCACTTGTGGTCACTTAAAAAAAACATTCAATTCAGGGGAGCAAAAGGGGTCTTAATGAAATGATGCTCCTCCACCAAGGTATCTCCCATGAATACATCAAAATAATGTAAGATATAGCAACATGATTTTAGAAAAACTTGCACAAAATGATGAAAAGTGAAATGAGCAGACTCAAGAGGACATTATATGCAATGATCACAATATTGTTTTAAGAATTCCTTTGAGTGAATAAATTATTTTGACTGTTTTAAGTATTCAAATTTACAGTAAAGGATATGGTAATAGAGATGCGATCTGCATTCAGAGACTATGGTTGTGATTTGTCCTTCATTCTCAAAGAGGATCATGACATCAGGGAGAGGATGACGTGACTTGCAGTTGACTTTCCTGAGCCATTAACAATTTCCTCATTATTCACGGAGCTGAGCTCCCCTTTAACAAAGAAACCAACTTGCTATTTCTTTTTCCCCTTCTGGAATCATGATATAAGTCAGCCAGTGATGAGTAAACACAAAGTTTTGGTGGTTTGGTTTTATTTCTTTCCATTTTACCTGATTTATCAAATGCCTAGATTATTGAGGGAGGGTTGTGCAAAGTCACAAGCCTCACTTTCTCCTCCAGAGCCATCTGGGTCCGGTGGCCAGATATGGATCTGGACAACTGTAGATGGCCCAGGATGAAGTGAGAGATCTTGCCCTTGTAAGCTAAGGTCTTTTCAGGTTCTCACTTTGAGAGAGGCGACACTCATTCAGTGAACAGACCTCTTTAAGAAGTGAATCAAGGGATGGCCCCTTTAGTAAAAAAAAAAAAAAAAAATCAAACTGGAAGTGGGAGACCCTCAGGGTTGCTGTCCAAAAGAGAAACAGTTACTGTTTACATTCACTTTGAACCAGGAGGGCCCAAAAAATAACCACTAAGTGGTGCTTAGGCAGGGACCTATTGTCCCATCCTTGAAATTCAGAGTGAGTTGGGTTTAAGGCTTGGTCCTTGAGAAAGAAACCTAACCAAGTTAACCAGGTAGTTTTCAGCCATCAACATTTCTCTTCCTTTGGGCAGAACAGCCTCAGGTAAAGGGATGCATTCAGAGAAATAACTGATAAATAGAAGTATGCATAGAATAACTTTACATATATATGTATGTATGTGTATGTGTATATACTCTTTTGTGTCTAATGGTAGCTATCTTGGGGGGGACTTAGAGAGAGGGAAGGAAAAAAAAGAAATTTGTGTGATTATAACATATTTAAAATGAATAGCAAGTTCTACATAATAGATTTGCTGTTTCATGTGCAATTGCCTTTTTTATTATTTTATGTCATGGAAATACTTGTTTTATTGCATAAATTAAAAATAAATAAATATAAAAAAGGAGAAAGGTATTAACAACCGAAACAGTGTTGTTTCACCATCCTTTTCTCATTAATATCAGGCAAAGCATCAGATAGGGAGACATATTCTTGCTAAAGATGTTCATGGCCTTCTCTGGATTTTGTCATCACACTTTAGCTGCCTTCTCCCTTCTCTTAGCTCCCTTCTTCCATTGGTGAGTTCCTTCCTGAACCTCCATTTTGAGGAAGGGCCCAGACCAACCATCCTTCATTCTTTGGATTTCACTGACTTGGATTGGAAAAATACAAGAACCCAAAGACTGGAGTTCCCTGGATGGGCTGTCCAGAAAGAATTCGCAGACTTGAGGATTCTTGAAGTCAAGGTGGTAAAGGTTTATTACACTTTTCAATGGGCAAGAGTTCTTAGGGAACTTGCAATTTGAAAGCAGCACAGGTAAAGTTTATAGAGTGTATTCTATAGTATAACATGTGCCAAATATGCTAACTAGGTGATTCAGGGCAGGATTAGGGAGTGGTTAAGGAGTGCTCAGTTCTTAATGGAACATGTACTTTTAGTATCTAGTGTGCAAGTATTTTACCCAGAGTTCATCAGGAAATAGCCCAAGGTAGGCTGTGGTTTTAGGCTTGAAATGTCACTAAGTCAATTAATAGTCAGGGCTGACTGAGAAATACCCAGGCTGCCCCCATCAATGTCTTGTTAGACAAGATAACATAAGGTTGTGTACATATGTCTAAGTCTAGGATACATATAATTGGTCAGTGAGTGGTAAATATATCTATGACCCAGTACACAGTCAGTTCAGCCAGTACACAGCTGATTTAATCTAATAAATTTATAGGTGCAGCTGGTTACTGTATCAGAAAAAGAGACAAAAGTTTTGCTAGGGTTGGTCATCGCATCCTTGGGCTGGGGAGGAGCTGCCTGGGATAGTGTTTTGAGGCTAGGGAGAAATGTAATTTTTAAAGAGAAATGTGATTTTAGAATTAGGGTCCAAGCACAGGCACCCAAGCACCACCATGCCCCTATATGATTGTCTTCCTTCCCTACTTGTCCCCTACGGTTTTTCAGCTCCCTTTTAAAAGTCATCTTCCCCATTAGAACATAAGTTTCTTGAGAACAGAGAGTCCCAAAAGTTTTAGTAACAGTTTAAGCCTTAAGACTTTTGGGACACTCTGTATAATACGCATTTAATAAATGTCTGATGAATTTAATATATTATAAATTGAATTGAAAAGGCTCTTCACGTCTCCTATGGTTCAGCAGTCTGGTGTCTAATGGGACTTGTGAGTGACCACTGGGCATAGGTGACTCAGTGGATAGTGCTGGACTTGGAATAAGGAAGAATTTGTTTCATGCACTTACTTTTGGGCAAGTAAATTAACCTTTGTCTGCCTCAATTTCCTCATCTGCAAAATATGAATCGTAATAATACCTCCTTCCCAGGGTTCTTATGAGGACAAAATGAGAAAAATACTTGTAAAGGACTTCGCAAATCTTAGAGGGCTAAATAATTAATAAAAATAAATAGCAAATAAGGTTTAAATGAATAAATATTCTATAAGGAAGAGATAATGAATAAATTAAGCATAATGAATAATAAAATCAGTGTTACTTATTGTTTTTGGTATTATAGTTATTATCATTAACATCAATAACTGCAGCGCACTGCCTGTGAAAGAAAGATTCGGCTTTCTGTTTGGCACATCCATGCGACTAGACCGAGGGCACGGTCAATGTAACTAAGCCCAGATTGCCAGGCTGGGTGGGAGCAAGATACAGAAAAAGTCTGTCCCAGGACAATGACATCTTCCTAGTCCTCCACTCAAAACATTTGCAGATGCCCCACCCCTAGGGATGGTGGTGAAATACGAGGGATGATGGATTGAAGGTTATTTGGAAAAACTCTTAGCAATTCTTGCCTCCTTTGTTTTGCAATCATTGTTTCATGGATCATTGTGGCCAGCCAGCTGGTAATGAGTCTCCCTCTACTTGGTTAGATTGGCCCTGAGAAAACCAACACAGACCATTGCCAAGACTGAACCTGAAACCTTTCCAGCACAATGTAACCTGCCACAGTATGTTCTGCTGGCATAGCCTTCAAGAACCTAGGGTAACCTTCATGCCACTATGAAGCCTTAAAGTAGGGACTTGTGGGTAGACGTGGGCAAGAGTCTCACAAGAGAAGCACCTATGAATGGGTAGAGATATGCTGTGTTAGAGGGAATAGTCACATGGAGGAGATCAAAATTCCTTTGGAGTAGAAGGAGTTTAGAATCAGGGGAGTATGAAAGTGGGCTCAAGAATTCCCTAGCTGACAGGTGAGTGGGTTAGGTTTGAAAGTAGGAATAGGGAGTTGGGAACAATTAGAGAGAAATAGTGACAAGTCGGGGGAACTGGAGACAAATGAGGGCCAGAGCGCTGAGGCAGCTTGGAATAGAAGCAGTATTAATGGGCAAGTGTAAAATTGTACTGCTTCTTGATCAGATGTTTAATTGGAACTTGCTGGCTCTCCACTGATGGATGGTGTTCCCAATGGTGAATCTCTATGATAGAATTTTAAATTCCCCATCATCACTTATACATTCTTCAGGGAGCAGTCTTATGTTGTTGAAATCCAGAACTTTTTCATTCTATTAGTGTGTAGCTGATAATTAGTAGAGTGGAAGGGTCCCTCTCTCCCAAAAGTGTGTGCCCCAGGAATTGTTGGGGAGTTATCCCCTGGAGGGCAGTGATAAACCTCTCAAAGGAAGGGATGGTTTTGTTTTTTTCCTTCATATCCCCAATGCTTAGAACAAGGCCTTTAGCCAAATACATCCTTAACCAAGGTTTGAGGCCCTAAATTTACGTTGAATTAAATAGAACGGAATCCACACATTTGTAACTACCTTCCTTGGGGATAAAGAATTACAAATTGAGAACTTTAGAATTAGTCATCAGTTCAACTCTCTCATCTTCGCGAGAAAACTGAGGCTCAAATTGGGAAGTAACTTACCCACAGTCACACAGGTAGTGGCAAGAGACAAGATTCAAACCCAAGTCCTGAGATTCCAGATCTCAGACTCATTCCTCAAATGAGACTCAAACTCATTTCTGTGTTTCTCATTAGATTGGACTGACATATACTTGGAAACATAAATCATATCAGCAACTAGTGTGTTCATCCCTCGTTGCTGAAGAAGACCATGCCATCGGAAAAGTGATGACATGACTTGCACTTGACTTTGTTTTGAGTGAGGGAGGGTTATGCAGGTTACCAGCCTCACTTCTCATCCAGAGCCATATGAATCCAGTGACCAGATATTCATCAGGATGACTGGAGATGACCCAGGATGAGGCAATTGGGGTTAAGTGACTTGCCCAAGGTCACACAGCTAGTGAGTGTCAAGTGTCTGAGGTGAGATTTGAACTCAGGTCCTCCTGACTCCTGCACTGGTGCTCTAGCCACTGCACCACCTAACTGCCCTCAGCAAGTAGTACTAGAGTGGAGGAGGAGGAAGAAGAAGAGAAAAAGGAGGAGACTTTGGGAAATTTGGCCACAACCTATTGCTGCTAGAGAAGGGCCCCAACCTTTTAACTGCCTCTTCCCTTACCACAAAGGGAGGTGTTTACTTCAATGTGCATAAAGGGAGCTTAAACACTAGGTGCTGGGTCTAGCTTTATTTTTTGAGGAATTAGGAGGGAATCTTGGAGAAAACTCTAGATTCAAGAGTTAGAAGCCCTGGGTTTGCGTTCTGGCTCCCACCATTTGTTAGTCATGTGACTGTGATCTTCAATTAACTTTCCCCAAGACACAGCATCTTATAGGGAAAATGCTTGCATTACCTTAATCCTTGTGCCTTTCCTCTGTTAATGATTTCCTATTTTATCTATCTATAGCGTTTTCTACAGATTTGTTTACTTGCCTCTCCTCAGACTGTGAGCTCTTTCAGGGCAGGAACTGGCTGCCTTTTACTTCTTTTTGCGTCTTCAGTGTTTGGCAGTACCTGGCACGTGGCATGCACGTAATGAATGCCTATTGACTCGTTACTTTCCATACAAGTCTCTTGACCTGTGGGAAATGTTTTGTAGGTCACAGGAGTTAAAGAGATGACTCCTCCTCCTTCTTTCTCTTTCTTCTTCTTTCTCCTTTTTCCTTTTCTTCTTCTTTTTCCTTTTCTCCTCCTCCTCTTCCTCCTCCTCCTTCTTCTCCTCCTTCTCCTTCTTATTCTCCTTCTCCTCCTCCTTCTTCTTTTTCTTCTCCTCCTTCTTCATCTTCTCCTTTTTCCTTTTCTTCTTTTTCCTTTTCTCCACCTCCTCTTCTTCTTCCTCCTCCTCCTCTTCCTCTTCCTCCTCCTCCTTCTCCTTCTTTTCCTTTTCCATCTTTTTCTTCTCCTCCTCCTTCCTCTTCTCCTCCTCCTCCTTCTTTATCTTCCTCCTCCTCTTCCTCTTCTTCTCTTCCTTCTCCTCCTCTTCCTTTCCCTTCCTCTCCTCCTTTTCCTCTTCCTCCTGCCTTTCCTCTCCTCCTTTTTCTTTGCTTTTCCAACATCCCTCCACTCCAGGCATGACACATTAGCCACCTTCTCTCCTCTCAGCTTCATTCAGCTGGGTTGCCAGACTATGCAGGCTGTTCACAGGTCAATAACAAGACTAACTCAGGTATCCATAATCCACAGAGACAGAATCCACAGAGCTGGGAAACCTCCTTTCCCAGCTATTTCACTGAGCTGGACAATGGTTTACCTCTTTACCAACTTGATGACAGTACATTAAGTTACCTGGAAAGGTGCCTGAGGGCAGCAGGACAAAAATTATCACCTGATTTGACCTGGTTGAGGTCTGGCGCTTTTCCTGAACAGCATCGGTATTAACTGGTCAGAGTTGGTTTTGTCAGCTTGATACCTCCTGAGCTACTGAGCCAAGAGGTCTTCCTCCCAGGGCTAGCTGTCACTTTTGACCAAGATGAACTTTGGCCTCTCAGCCTAGGGAATATATTGGAGAGAGAAAGAGACAGAGACAGAGAGACAGAGAGGAGGAAGAGAGAGAGATTGGAGGGAGAGACAGACAGAGACAAAGAGACAGAGAAGATAGACAGAGGGAGACAGAGAGACAGAGAGGAGGGAGAGAGAGAAAGAAGGAGGGAGAGAAATACAGAGACAGAGAGGAGAGAAGGAGGAAAGGAGGGAGAGACAGGGAGAAGGAGGGAGAGACAGAGAGGCAAAGACAGAAAGAGACAGACAGAGAGAGAGACAGACAGAGAGAGAGAGAGAGAGAGAGAGAGAGAGAGAGAGAGAGAGAGAGACCTCAATATTCCTACCCAGGGAAAAGAATGAGAAGAGAGAAAATTATAGATGTTACAGAAACTGCCAGATCTCGTTACCCCAACACCTGGAGAGCACCAGAAGACCAGCCTTAGCTTTCATCTTGTAGTATTCATTCATTCACATTCCCAGCTGCAGTTTCAGAGAAGAATTTTATCATTGACATGACTCTGGGCTCGGAATCAGGGCAGTTGGGCTCTACCCCTCACACACTGAACTTACTCTTTGGACAGATTTCTTCCCATTTCTGAATTAGGAATACTGCATTTTTAGAGGAAATCAATCAATCAGCCAAGAGTCATTTTTTAACGTGTTTACTTCCAAGTAGGCAGTTAGGTGACACTGTGGAATAGAATGCCAGGCCTCAAGTCAACAAGACCTAAGTTCAAATCCAACTCAGACACTTACTAGCTATGTGACCCTGGGCAGGTCACTTAACCCTGTTTGCCCCAGTTTCTTCATCTGTAAAATCAACTGGAGAAGGATATGGCAAATTACTCCAGTATCTTTGCCAAGAAAACCCCAAAAGGGGTGATGAGTTAGGCATGACTGAAAAATTACTAAACAGCAGCATTTGCCAGTACTGTGCTAAACCGTGGGGATTCAAAGAAAGGGAAAAACAGTCTGCTGTCAAGGAGCTTATGTTCTAATGTGGGAAAGAACACAGTGTTGGACACCTGGAAACAGCAGTTCCAGTCCTTTCTGTCCCTCTAATTATCTATATTTCAGCCAAGTCACAACTTTTATGGGCCCTAATTTCCTCTTCTGTAAAATTATGAGGTTGGACTAGTTGACCTCTTACACCTCTTCCAATGCTCCCTAGGGACCCTTGCATCAAATTCAACTTTCATTGCCCAACATGCCAAGTCCCTTCATAATCTAGGCCTACTTTACCTAGCCCAGTAGATGACTCTATTCTCTAATGTACACCCTCTCTTTCTATTAAATCAGTCAGACTCATTCCTAATCCCTTACTCCTCCACCCACACTCCATTTCTGCCTCTTTTCCTTTGTACCTGCCCTTTCCTCCACTTAGAAGCTGTTCCCTGATCCTTTCTGTCACTCCAAAGTATACTTATCCTTCTGGGGCAATTTCAAGCTTCAATTCCTCCATGAAGCCATCTTTAACTATTCCAGTCCAAAAAGACAATCACCCTTGTGTGAACTACCATTGAACATATCAGTTGCCCACATGGCTTGCCATTCAATTATTTTCTTTGTTCTTTGTGTTGGGAACTGGACTACATGACAGAAGATTCTTTTGTGTCTTCTTCAATGCCAACAATGCTGGATATAGAGTAGATATCCAGCTGAACTTGGTGGAAAAATATTCATTGATTGATTGATTCCAAGCACAGAGCTGTGCTTCTTTCTGGATTCAAATCAATAAATATTTATTAGGTATCCTTGAGAAGATGCTCATTTTCACAGGATGCTTCAGGGCATTTTTTCTAAGCTCTTGGTCACTCAGGTCAGCTTTCTAAGATACTCTAGCTGGCAGTCAAATAGGTTAAGAGGTAAAAAAGGTAAGAGGTCATAGTTCACCTGTAGCTCTTAATAGTAGCCAACAATAGAATTACTTAAGGGAGTTCTTTGAGCAAAGGATTCCTCTTGTCCAATTTATCCCTGCCTGTCCTGGATTTCTCAGCTGGATTTGGAATAGAAATATTAATTAGTGTAGGAGAAAGAAGTAGTCCCTGAGGTAAAGGGTCATATGGTCTACAAAAGGAACTAGCATTTCTGGAACCAGGTGACACCAAAAAGATCCCTCAGATCAAGAGTTCTTAACCTTTTTCTATTTCATGGACTCCTTTGGCAAGCTAGTTAAACCCATGGAACCCTCCTCAGAATAATTTTTTAAATTATTGAGGGAAATGCTGAATTTCAGTTAGAGGTTAGTGAAAATTAAAAATGTTCATTTTTACCATGTTCATGGACCCTCTGAGATCTCTCCATGGATCCTTTGGGAGGTCTGTAGATACCAGGTTAAAGACATCAGCTCTAGATCATCTCAGACCCACTAATGCCGTTTGTTTGGGCACTGGAAGAAAAGTTTGAGAAATTATGCCATGGGCTTGTAAACTGTTTGAGGGAATTGAGTCTATCTTACTCAACATCTTAAATAGGGCCTTGCATAGAGTAGGCATTTAATAAGTGCCTGCCAAAGAATGCAGATCAAAATAAGTTTGTTAATTACAGAGCAAGCACTCCAGAGAGAAGAGTGGAAAGAGCAGGTACATTTGGAGTGGAACATTAGGCGCACAGGCTGGAGAGAGACTGGAGTAAGGGAGCAGGTAATTGGGAACAGGGAATAAGGTTTATATACATTAAGAGCTGGGGATTCTGAATCACTGTGTTAAAGAGCATATAAAGAGGTGCAATCTTGCTAACCATTGAGGAATGAGTATCTGAGTTGGAGAGAGGTCCATTGTGGAGGCAGGAGATCATACTCTTAAAGTTCTTCCCCTAAGAACCTACCTCATGACATGTGGTGATATTGTGTCCTGTAGGAGGACCACTTCACAGCACACAGGAGCAGGAGAAGGTATGGCCATTGGACCTCTAGTCAGGAGTCAGGAGAGGGCATTGGGAGGTGAGTCCGGTTCAGTCTAGCCTCTGGAACACTAGAGAAAATACTAGGGATGAAGACCAGACTCTGAGCTGAGGCAGGGCTCCCTTGGAAGTCCTTAGAGGGAAGGTATGTATGTTGGGGAGGCAAGGTTATAAATGGAGGCCAGGATGATGAGGACTTACAAGCTTGTAGAGCATTCTAGGAATGTCCTGGAAGGATGACAGATATAGCTAGGTTTTCAGCTGATGCAGGGCTCACAGGCTCCCTGAGATAATAGACTTTTTAGCAAGAAGCAATTTAAAAATAGATTTAATCTTAGACTTATGATGTTTTTCTTGGCTTTTAAAAAAAACTATCCACAGCTAGGTGTGGGCCCTTATAACACCATCTATAATTAAAGAGTCATCCTGCCTTTTTCAAGGAGAGATTTTCTAGTCACTGCACCTTAGCAGACAGGAGCATGACGATGTGGTAACCCTAAAGAGATGAACTCCAGTCCAATGACCAGCAGGGATAATGTAACTCCCAATATAGACAATGTGCCCAGAAAAGATCACAGATGCACCTCCCAACAGAAAGCAGCATAACCTCACCAGAGAACATCCACAGCCTTACAGTTCTGGGTTTGTCCTGTCATGATCATGGGTATACCTCGGCCATGTATGAACCTTTACATGTGCGCTCTGCATGTTCTCTGAATGTATGCCTTTACTAGTAATGTAATAACCTGTGGGAGCATACACATCATGTGCATGTATGGGGAACCTTTTATTATTTTATTTGCTATTTTGTCTGTTTAAATACCTTTTCTTTGAACTAATGTTTACCTGGTTGACAGGTAAAAGTGAACACATCCATGGGGGCTCATGAGCTATTGTTTTTAAGTAACTACTGACCTATTGGAGAATTCAAACCTAGGTTCACTTTTTGGGGGACCTAAGAGTAAGAGGATGATAGTGCCTCTATATTTTGCTATAGGCAGGCTACCTCTGAAGCATTATATTTATTTCTAGGAGTGATATTTTGGGAGGATGTTGACAAGAATGGAGTACATCTGGAGGAGGACAATGAGGTTGGCAAAGGGATTTGAAAATAGGCTTTAAGATCTGTTCAAGGAAATAAGGTTGTTTAGCCTGGAGGAGGGAAAAAACCTTAGACAGGGAATGACATCTTTCTTCATGTGGAAAAAGAATTAGATTTGTTTTGCTTGGTCCCAGAAGGCAGAATTAGAAGCAATGGTTGCAAGTTACAGAGAGGTAGATATCAGCTCAATGTAAGAGAAACTTCCTAACCACTAGAAATGCCCTAAAGTGTAAGGTGATGTCTTGAAAGATAGAGATTTCCCGTCATAGAGGGCATGAAAACCACTTGTTATATAATAATGTAATATTATATAGGCATATATTATATAATAATGTCACATAGGAAATTTCTCTTCAGGTATGGGTGGAACAGATGAACTTTGGGTGACTTTCAACTCTGATTCCTAGAACAAGCCTGGGTCTAGAAGAAGAGATGAAAATCCAATCCATGAAGAGAGATAGCTTGGCATCTTAGAGTTGAAAGAATTATTTAGTCCTCCCTACTTCTTCATTTTATGGATGAGGAAATGGAGACCAAGGGAACAGCTTGCTAGGAACTGTCAATAAGTTAGGTGGTGGCAGAAATAGTACTGAAATCTACTAGCTGTCACTTCACTAACTTATTAGTCCCAAGCATGTCAGTGTGATATAGCTGTACATGCATCACATATACATATTTGTACCTTCCATGCAAGCATTAGTGGGTCCTCAGTGCTACTTCTGCTAAAGGGAACATTTAAAATTAGTTAAGTTGGCAAAAGGACAGCTAGGTGGCTCAACAGATAAGAGTCCTGGGTCTGGAGTCAGGAAGACTCCTCTTCCTGAGTTCAAATACAGCCTCAGATACTTACCAGCAGTGTGACCCTAGAGAAATCACTTTACCCTGTTTGCCTCAGTTTCCTCATCTGTAAAACAAACTGGAAAAGAAAAATGGCAAACTTTTCTCGTATCTCTGGTAAGAAAACAGTTGCTAAGAGTAAGACACAACTGAAAAACAACTGAAACAAGTTGGCAGAAGACAAAGAAACACAGTCCAACCAAGCCTGCTGCCACTGGCCTTTGGACATCCTGACCCAACCCAGGGCTACAGCTTAAGATCATTAATTCCCTCCCTCTATGAGGATGAGAAAAACAAATCATCAACGGAGCCTATACAAGAAAGGATGTAACATTCTTCTTTGGGAGTTCTTAACCATTTTTGTGTCACACGCCTTTGGCATAAAGCCTGTGGACGGTTTCTCAGAATAATATTTTTAAATAATGAAGGCAATGCTAATTTTTAGTCACAAGTTAGTGAAAGTAAAGGTATCATTTTTTCCTATCCAAGTTCATGGACCCTTTGGGACCCCAATTTAAGAACCTCTGACCTACTGACTCTACTATCCAGTGCCCAGCAAACTCCCCTTCTCTTCTCAGAACACCTGTGTTTCAAGAGTAGAAGACCACCTAGGGACAATTTTCTATTTGATCCTGATCTAATAACTGTAGAAGAACCCCACTGAAGAGCTATCTTACTCCAAGCCATTTCTTTGTATTTTCTCCTGAAAATAAAAATTTCTTTTGAAAATTTTTCCCATCCCCTAAGAATTCTAAAGCACACATTAAGTATGAAAAAAATAAATCAGTTCCCTCTGGCATTTTGGGGAAACCTGCCCTTTTCTTCAAATCTGACTTTGTCTTTGCAGGCCTTACATTAGGTTGTAGCTTAAGTCCCTGGTGCACAAAGATCGTATTGTTTTGGATTAAATTTTGTAAAGAACCACATATTAGTCTGACAGTCTCTCCTCACCTCTCCTCACTGAACGTAGATAATGTGATGTATTTGTCCCACTTGGCCCAGCATGAAAGACCAAGGCTTGTAATAACAAAAGCTGGATTTTTCTCCTCCTTCATCAATCAGGGTCTTAGAAATGGTAAATCTCTCAAGACTAGAACCCTGGAAGCTTTAGGATTGGAATGAGTACCTGATGTCAGTCACACTGAGGAGAATCACTAACTTAAAAGTACTTGGAAGCCCATCAAGGAAGGATAGTATACAGTAGCAAGCAAGTGCAACACCTAGAGTCAGAAAACCAGCTGTGACTCTTGCTGGATAAGCTGCAGCAAGTCATTTGAACCCTTCTGAGACTCAGTTTCCAGTCTTGAATGTAGCACCATTTTTGTCTTTTGCTCTTTAAGGGCCCCGTCAAACTTTTATCTTTGAGCCTCCATTTACATTAAATCTGCCTCTGACCAATCCATCAGGCACTTGCCTTCAAAGTAGATAAAGGAGCATTAAGGGTCTCTAGTAACTTTTTGACAGAGACTGCCTTTTGTCTTTCTTTTTATCCCTAGAACTTAGCACAGTGCCTAACAATAGATGCTTAATGTTTGTGGGCTGACTACCTAGCCACAAGTAGCCATCTCTACCAGTTGTCTTCCAGGAATATTTGGCTCAACTCTCAACTGGAATGAAAGGGGAAGAGAGGGAGGAATAGTCTCCTAAGGCTTTCCCTGGAGTTCTGCCTTGGGTTGGGAGTCATAATGGAGTATCTTGAATCTTCTCCATGCGGTCTCTATACATCAACTACAGTTCAGCATTGCTCTCCTTTCCTCCGGTTACCCCTTTGGTCTGGCCTATAAATATTTCAGTGGGGGTAGGGGTATAAAGGAAAATGAAAAACTTCTCCAGGTCCCTGAAATAGTCAAGTCAACTAGTATCTATTAAGTATTTACCATGTTCCAGGCAATGTGCTAAGCACTAGGAATATTTGTTGTTTATAGCTTGTCTTTCATTCTTGAAGAGGCTCATGGTATCAGGAAGGTGATGCCATAACTTGCAAGTGAATTGGACTTAAGTGAGGGAGGACTGTGCAAAGTCGCCAGTCACACTTTCTCCTCCAGAGCCAGAGCCGTCTGGGTCCAGTGGCCAGATATAGATCAGGACAACTTGGAGATGGCTCAGACTGAGAATACAAATACACACAGAAAGAAGGATAGTCCCTCCTCTTAAGGGGCTAAGCATTCTGGTAGGGGAAGACAGCACATAAAAGAAAGTTGAAAATTGGGTGGGCAGGTTGGAGAGGGTTTAGGATCCCTGGTTCAGGGCCATATTGTAGAGAAAGTCTATTGTAGTCTATTGTAGAGAATCAAGAGATTTCAAGAATTGAAAGTCTATTGTAAAGAATCAAGAATGTAGCCTGGGTGAAGACATGGTTGGCCTGGGCATCCTCCTTAAAATGAAGATTCTGGGAGGAACCAAAATCATAGGTTGACCCAACATTCAAAACAACCTCACTGAAAAACAAACAAAATCTAAAAAATAAAAATAGAATCCCAGAGCAGGCCCTACAAATGGAATATCCCCACACGCATGGGTCATTTAGGGGTCTATTATCTCTTCAAACTAACAGCGCCAAGCCCCTGTTTCCACTGAATCTCACCAATCCAGCAGATACAAGTTCAAAATAGAAAACATTTAATGAAACAGAATACAAGATAAATAACAAGAAATGGGATGGAGTATTGAGCATTCCCAGCACTTATCTTTGGATGACTGTCCCCCCAGATCTCTGGACATATCTACTCCCCCAATCTTGCTTCTCCCTCTGTCAGTTGCAAGCCTGCTTTGCATTCACACCATTAAGACTTCCATTTTCTTTCTAAATTAGGCAAGCTTAGTTATAAGGGAGAGCTTCTACATGTGGCAAGTGATGGAGGAAGAAGAGAAGAAAGAAGAAGAAGAGGAAGAAGGAGAAGGAGGAAAAGGAAAAGGAGGAGGAGGAGAGGGAGAAAGGAGGAGAAAGAGGAAGAGGAGAAAATGACCATAAACAAAACATATGTTTTAATATACCAGAGTAGAAAAGGATACATTAGCAGGATAGTTTTGTGACTACCATGTTAAATTTAATATACATTTTAAAAACAAGATAAATGAAATTCATTTTCATTTATAATTCTATTTTCTCTTTTCCTTTATATTTTGAAATTTTTATACTTATTGGTTTTTATTATAAAGAGGAAAATTTATATAAAAAATAAACTGCATAGTGAGCTCATGCACAGTCTTCTAGAAAATATAGCTTAGAGACTCCTCCCAATCAATGAGGGCTCTCTTCAAAACATTTTTGGAATGTGACATCATGGACTGTTCCTCTATGTGTAAAATGGAGATTTTTTTTTTTTTTTACCAGCTCCATCCCAAGTTTGTTGTGAGGGAAACACTTAAAAACCTAGGTACTAAGTCCACTTACTATAGCTCTGTGATCTTGGGTATTTCTCAGTGACTTTCTTTAAACCTCTTTTTCTTTTACTGAAAAATGAGGATAACTTCTGCTTTATGCATTTTATAAGATTTCTATGAGAACCAAATAAGATCATATCAAAATTTTCTATTAAGTGTAAAACTAGTGCCCTCCCTGGAGATAATACTTTGTATTTCCATCATAGCTATATTTTATATCTATTTGTATAGAGATACTCTGTATCTATTTGTCATCATCATACATTTTCTTTCCAGGAGACTCCCCTCCCCTCCCCTCCCCTCCTCTCCTCTCCCCTCCTCTCATCTCCCCTCCCCTCCTCTCCCCTCCCCTCCCCTCATCTCCTCTCCCCTTTCCCCCCCTTCCCCTCCCCTCCTTTGCTCTCCTCTGATGATCTGCCCAGGGGAAGGTAACACTCCATGGCCAAAAGCTGCTTTTTTTCTTTCTTGCTCAAAGATCAAGCATTAAACTCAATTCACTCTGGAGCTCATAGACTGGACAACAAGTCCCCACCCACCTAGCACAGAGTGAATGTAATTACTAAATAGTAATTGTTTCTTTTTTCCCCAGGAACCCCTAAGGGTCTTCCCCTCCCAGTTTGATTTTTTTTTTCTTTTTTGATTAAAGGGACCATCCCTTGAATAACTTAAAGAAGCCTATTTGTTGAATGAGTGTTTCTCACTCAAAGTGAGAATGTGATAAGGCCTTAGCCTGAAAGGGCCAGAGTCTCACACTGCATCCTGGGCCATCTCCAGTCATCCTGATGAATATCAGGCCACTGGACCCAGATGGCTCAGGAGGAGAAAGTGAGGTCGGTGATCCTGCACAGCCCTCCCTCCCTCAAATCAAAGTCAACTGCAAGTCATGTCATCATCTTGATGTCACGGTCCACTTTGAGAACGAAGGACAAACACAACCTAATAGATTTTTACTTCTAGGTCCCCAGGACCTGATGTTGTCTTTTTCTTATTCAGTCATTTCTTATTCATTCATTTAGTTCAACTCTCCATGACCCCATTTGGAGTTTTCTTGGCAAAGATACTGAAGTGGTTTGCCCTTTCCTTCTCCAGCCCATTTTACAGATGAGGAAACTGAGGCACGCAAGTTTAAGTGACTTGTCCAGGATCACACAGCTAGCAAGTGTCTCAGACCAGATCTTAACTCAGGAAGATGTCCAGGCTGGGTATTGTATTCACTGTGCCACTGAACTGCCCAATACTGTCAGGTACCTAATAAATGCTCATTGAATGAAAGATATAATGAAATGGAAAGGATTTTATTTTTATTGGGGATGGACTAAAGAATATTGTTAGAATTTTGGGGCTCTCAAAAAGGAAAGCACTGAACTTGTGATTGCATTGACATGGAACTTCCTCTGACAAACCCTTCTCTGTAGAATCTGAGAGCATTTCTTAGAACACAGACAGAGGTCTGGTGACATACCCTAGCTAACATAGCTAATATGTGTCACAGACAGGCTTTAAATCCGTCTCTTCCAAAGTTTAAGTCTGGCTTTATTTTATTTATACTCTGTCTCTCAAGTTTTCAAAATGGACTGCAATTTCAAGATGCTTAAACTAAAGATTTAGTCACCTGTCATCACCATCTCTCTCTTTCTTGCCCCTCTACCCCTAATTTCCTTCCCTCTCCCTTTTCTTGTTTGCCTAGTACTTTCTTTCTCCTGTGAAAAATTGTAAAGCAGCCTTCTCAGTCAATCCCAGCACTTTAAGCTGATCTCACTTCTCTCTGAAGAGGAAAGGGCAGGGGCTTGTTTCAGAGCACACGGGGGAGGCACCAATGAAAAAGCAGCTAATGTGGAATCCGAAGGAGATCCCCCCACTCCCTACATCCACACACACCTTTCTTTTTCTAAAATAATGTCTCAGTTAACTTTGGTAACAAACCCCTCAGCAGTTGAGGGTGAAGTGATGGACTCAGGCTCCTGGGATTGGAGGGAGAAATTCTCAAACTAGCAAAAAGCACATTGTCACGATGGTTTGGGGGTGGAAGGAGATTTTGACAAAGCTTCAGAGGAATAACCCAATTCTGCTTTTGAGGTGTGATTTTTCTCTCTCTCTCTCCTTTTGTACAGGATGGATGATATCCAACTGTGCAAGGACATCATGGACCTGAAACAAGAGCTGCAGAATTTGGTTGCCATTCCAGGTAATGGTTCAGATGTCTCAGAAATGCTTGGGGGTCCAAGAGCCTGTTCCCTCTCAGATTCACCATGCCTAGAAGATTGGATCATTCTTCCCTTCTTACTATCTACAGTTTTACCTTTCTTTGCGTCCCCATTGATTAGCAAAATGTCTGGCACAGAGTAAGCACTTAGTAAATTCTTGTGGACTAACTGATCTCTGCTGTTCAAGCACTGTTGTTTAATTCCCCTTGGTGACCCCATTTGGGGATTTTCTCTGTGAAGATACTGGAGTGGTTTGCCATTTCGTTCTCCAGATCATTTTACAGATGAAGACACTGAGGCAAGCAGGGTTAACTGATTTGCCCAGGGTCACAGAGTAAATATGTGAGACCAGATTTGAACTCAAGAAGATGAATTTTCCTGATTCCAAGCCCAGTGCTTTAGCTGCCCTTCAGTATGTACCAGTAATATATTACGAGTCCACAAATGTTTTCCCACTGGCACTGTCTGTACACCTTTCCACACAACCTTTCTAGTACTGTTCTGTCCATTTCAGGCTGTTCTCCTTTGCCCTGCAAGAAATAAAGTCATTAAACTATACACTTATTGTTCTGGAAAAAACTTAAGAGATTATCTAATCATATGGTCCATTGGAAAGCACTGACATAAGTCATTCCAAAATGATACAATTTGTATAACAGGTCTGCAAAATACCTTATGTCTATAATTCCATTTAAGTCTACAACAACCCTTCAAGGTAGGGCCAACAGGCATAATTATCTCCATTTACTAACCGATTTATGCAATATCAATTAAGTTACTAAAAGGTTATCTTTTAGTCAGAAAAAAATAACAGGATTCATTTGGAAAGGCAGAAGGTCAGGAACTTCAAGGAAACTGAGGGGAAAGATGTGAAGAAGCTAGATTCAGTAATATCAGACCATAAACCATAGGTGAGAGCAGTAAAGTGCAAAATTGATCATTTTGATTACTTTAAATTAAAAATTTCTCATAGAAATAAAACCCATGTAGCCAAGAATAGAGGGAATGCAGAAAATTAGGGAAAATCTCATAGACAATCTCCCAGATAGAATATGATTAGGTTGGAATATTGTCGTGGTGTAGGAAATGATGAGCTTCTAGATTTAGAAAATTATGCAAAGATTTGGACTTAGGAAGGAAGATGCTTCAGAGAAACAAATGACAAGTGGAAATAAGTATAATACTGTCATGAATATATGTTTGAATATATATGTGTATGTTTATGAATGTCTATGTATATCTGTGTACATATGTTTACATATGTGTACATATGTAAATATAAATACATATAGCTTCGATTAATTGTAGCCTTCTTGGGGGAAGGGAAAAACAAAGTAAAAAGTGCACAGTAGAGCACAAAAGAAAATATACAAGGAAGCAAAGAAAAGATGGATAGGTTTGAAAATAAAGTGGCATTCAATATAGGTTTTCTTGAAATGCAAATTTATTTTTTATATTGACTTCTCTCATGTTCTGCTGTGTACATGGAATTTTTTTCTAATTTTGTATTTAAGTTTAAAATACATTTTAAAACTTAAAAAAAGAAAAAAGTATTTTAAAAAAACCCAGGCTTACTGAGGTTAAATGGCTTGTCTATGGTCACATAGCTACCGTCAGGCAGTTTTCAAACTCCTACACTTAGGTTTCTTCTGTCTCCAAATTCAGAGTTATTTCGGCTACACTGATCTCCCTCTCAACGACTGGATTTAAAGTCAAAAGACCTGGGTTTAAATCTCAGTTTTTGCTAACTTACTCCTACTCTGTGCCTTTAAACAAATCACTTGAACTTTCTAAGCCTAAATTTTCTCATCTATAAAATGAGGGGACTATGTTAGTTGATCCCTAAGGTTCTTTGGCCTCTTTCTCTTATGATACTTGTGTGACCTTTCTTTAATTTATAGATGAAAAAGCTGAACCTCAATGATGGAAAATGCCTTTCCCAAGATCACACAATTTGTAACAGTGGATGCAGAACTACAGCCAAGAGTCTTTCTAGCCTCCCATTTCAGTGTTCTTTCCACTACAAAACAGCATCCTCAATTAAAGATGAGAAACCAGAAGAAGAAGCCAAGTGCTTTGCTATGATCCCACTGTAAAGCTTGTTTGAGGGCTGGTACTCCTACAGTCATGACTCCTTGGTCTAGAGACCTGTCAATGCCAGTTTTTTTTTCTTTTCTCAGCCCAAAGTCTTCCCTGAATAAACCTCAGCATGAAATAGGCATGAGAGACTCCCTCCTCCTTATCTTTACTCCTCCTCCTCACTTTCTCACCAAGAGTTCTCCCTTTCCATTTTTGGAGCTGTACCAGATCCTAAATGAATTTAGCTGAGGTTAGAGAAAAATCAGAGCTCTTGGCAATGTGTCAATAAAAGTATTAAGTTAAAAATACACCAAACCACCAAAGAAAATTATGTTTCCAAGACAGGGACAAAGCAGAGCCTACCTGCTCCTCAGCAGCTGATGTGAAGATGCCATTAACTAGAGCCACTTAAGACCATCCTCCTGGTTAGTTAGACTCTGGGGGAGGGGGGGCACATGAAAACCAATCTCAACTGTCAATATTCTTCTAAGCCTATGTTCGAATCCTTTCACTGAGGAATGTGGCATTTTCCACCCATCATCATCTCCCCCAGAAGTTCATGGTGTTCCCATCCCTTCCTTTTTTGAATCTCTTCTTAGGTCTTTTTGTATTATCTTAGTCATTTCTTGGTCTCTTTTTTCCAATTTAGTCTTTTATTTTTGGTTTAGACTGTCTGCCCACAAGAACAGGGATGGGGTCTAGTTCACCTGTCTGTATTGGACTTGGGCAAGTCTGCAACTCCAAACAGGTCCATAGCGTGTAAATTTAGCAAACTTGCTCCTCTCCTTCTTCAGCCAAAATGAATTATCCCTCCCATTCTAGGCAACTATGTGGTGAATTGGATAGAGTGCTGGGCCTGGAGTCAGGAAGATCCGAATTCATGTATTTACTAGCTATGTCATTTAACCTCTGTGAGCCTCAGTTTCCTCAGTGGTAAGTCAGGGATAATAACAGCATTTAACTCTCAGGTTGAGATAAAATTTATAAAATTTTAGGTGGCACAGTGGATAGAGTTCTGGATAGAGAGAAACATACAGAGACAGACAGACAGAGAAACAGAGAGAGAGAGAGAACTTAAGAAGCAAAGGAAAGAATGGGACATTAGGAATGGTGAGACACAAAATAAAACAACTAGGGGAAAGAAACCAACTGAGAAAAATGGAGCTAGAAATGATAGCTAGAAATTTTGTTCATAGTTTGTTACAAGTCCTTACATAGTATTTCACAAATAATAAAGTGTATTTATACATTACTTCACCTTGGATGATGGACGGGGACAAGAGGAGACTCACTAAATAGCATTCTGACTCTTCACCATGCCTGGGAATGCTCTCCCTCCTTTATCTCTCCCTTCTCTATCTCCTACCTCTATTTTTCCCTGAATTTCTTCAGGTCCCAGCTAAAGTTCCACCTTCTACAGGAAACCTTCCTAATCCCTCTTAATTCTAGGACTTTCCCTCTGTTATCTATTTCTGATTTATCTTGTGTATAGTGTGTCTACATAGTTTAGACTGGGAGCTCCTTGAGGGCAGGAACTATCTTTTGTTTTTCTTTGTATTCTCAGTGCTTAGCACGATGCCTGGAATGCAGTGGGGGCTTAATAAATGCTTATTGACTGAGAGGCAGACTGCTAGGCATAGTGAATAGCATGCTGGGCTTGGATTCCGGAAGAACTCTGACATTGACTAGGCAGGTGACTATGGGTGAGTCATATAACCTGAACACTGAAGCTTAGTTCCTTCATCTGTGAAATGGAAATAATAATGCCTGTAGTACCTGACTCACTGAGTTGCTGTGACACTCTGATGAAATTATATTTATAAAGAGCTTTGCCAACTATAAAGCATGCTTTCTCTCTCTCTTGTCTCTCTGTATCTCTGTCTCTGTCTCTCTTTCTTTGTCCCTGTCTCTTTCTACTGGGATCTACTCCAACATCCCTATGAGGCATATGTAAAGCCAATCGCAGCAGCACACCCGAGGATTGCTGCTGTGACTACTAATTGCGTAGTATAATGAGCTCTCTATTCAGCAATAAACTAAACATTGTTCAATAAAGTAAAGCATTACATTCACAGCAATATCTTTAAGCAAAATATATCATCTAATACATATATGTATCTCCTAACATTCAGTACATCATATGGTGCATAGTATATATCATTGCATCCCCAAAGTCAGAGGGCCCCAGGTCAGGATCTGTAGCAGATGATACCATACCTCCACCCCTAGGTTACTGTAAGTACAATCTCCTTAATCAATACACAGTGTCCAAGTAAAGTACTCTCTCATCTTGACTCCAGGTTGACTTCCAAACCTCACAGTTCCTCCTCCATGGGCCAACTGCTCCCAGCCCTTACCTCAGTTCACACGCAGGTAGCGCTCTCTTCCTGCTCCTTGTCTCAGCTCATGGGGACTGTTCCACTCCAAACTCTTCCTGCTTCTGCCTGACAGCAGGCTCCAGGGGCTCCTGTCTGCAGCTTCTGCTTCTAGGAAAACAAAGCTTAACAGAGCTATAACAATATTTATATGCATTGCCAGCACCATTATCACCTCAATTCAGTCATAAAGACCGACAAACAGGACTTCTATCTAAGAAATCAACACAGATCAACAGACAGGGCTTCTGTCTGAGGAACCAACAGATCAACAGAGTGCCAATATCATAAACAATCTTTCCGTTAGACCTCCCTACAAGCAAGTTCCTCCAGCCTGCTCATGTTTGCTTCTCACTCCTCTCTCTTCTCCCTCTAAGCAATACAATATATATGCTGTTTCCAATCAAAGACTCTTGATTCAATCAAAGGCAAGACTCAAGGGCACTTGATTGGCTAAAACTCAATCCAGAAAAACAGCAAAAATCCTACCTTGCTTGCTGTTACAGCATCGCCAACCAGACGTCCCACACACATCACATACTCAGCATGCCCAAAAAAAGAAAACTCATTACCTTTTCCCCAAAACTAACCATTCTTTTTAACATCCTTATTTCTGCTCAAGTCACCATTATCCTTCCAGTCACCCAGGTTCACAATTTTGGAGCCATCCTTATAACTTCTGACTTTACCCCCTTCACTCCCTACTCCATTTCCAAACAATTTTTAAATCCTGTTGATTCTCCCTCCATGAAATACCTGCCGGCTCTTCTCCACTCACATTCCCCTAGTTCAGGCCCTCATCACCTCTCATCCGAACCACTGCAATTGCCTTCTATGATCTCCCTGCTTCAAGTCTCTCCCCACGCCAATCTATCCTCCACACAGCTGCCAGAGTGAATTTCCTACAGTACAAGACTGACTATGCTTCTCATGTGCCCCAAAGCTCCTTGTTACCTCTAGGCTAAAGTGTAAGATTCTTCCATTTGGCACTTAAGACCCTTTACAGCTTGGCTGGCTCCAACTTACTTCCCATGGTTATTATATATCACTCCCTTTCGCACACTATGTAGGTTGGTCAAACCAGCCTGCTCACAGTTGCTCAGGAAAGATGTTTCTTCTCCTGTCCTTGTTCACATGATGATCTTCATGCTTAGAATGACTTCCCTTCTCAACATTTTAAAGTGTATATTAAATTCAACACAATAGTAACAAAACAGCCCTGTTCATTCATGGGCAACTAGGTGGTGCATCAAATAAGGTGCAAGGCCTTGAGTTAGGAAGTTGTTATTCAGGCATGTCCAACTCTTGGTGACCCCACTTGGGATCTTCTTGGCAAAGATGGTTTGCCATTTCTTTCTCCAACTCATTTTACAGATGAGGGAACTGAGGCAAACACGGGTAAGTGACTTGCCCAGGGTCACACAGGTAGGAAGTATCTAAGGCCAGATTCGAACCTAGGACTTTCTGACTTTAGGCCCAGTACTATATACATTGTACCACCTAGCTACCCCTAGGTGGGATGAGGAAAACCTAGGTTCATATCAGTCACTATTTTTGTGATCCCAGGTAAGTCACTTAACCCCTCAGTTTCCTCATTGGTGAAGTATGTATAATAATAGCACTTGCTTCCCAGGGCTGTTGAGAGGATTAAAAATGAGATAATTGTACAGTGCTTAGCAGAATGACTGGCAGTAAATGCTGTATACATGTTAAAAAAATTTCCATTTAACACGTCATCTGTGTCCCCTTGTGACCTTCCTCTGTTCTCTTCTGTGTATTTCTTTCGAATTTCATTGACACTTTTTTCTTACCCCCCCTTAACTTCCACTGCCTACCAGTTTTCCCTTCTCTAACCAGTAGACCCTCTCCCTTCTGACAAATAAGTAAAATTAAGCAAATGTTATGTCTCATTCTGTCCTTACAGTTCAGCACTTTCACCAGTCTATGAGTCAGCATCAGTCATGGTTGGTCAATGCACTGAACAGAATTTGGTCATCTTTCAAAGTCATGTTTCTTTACATTTTTATAGTCATTGTATCAATCGTTCCGGTTGTGTTCACTTCATTCTTCAGTAGATATAAATCTTGCAAGTTTCTTTGAATCCTCCCTTTCATCATTTTTTATGGCACAGTAATATTCCAATATATTCATATGCCATAATTCATTCGGCTATTTTCCAATCCTTGTGTACCTGCTTTGTTCCCAAGTCTTAGCTACGACAAAAGGGCTATTTATATTTGTATACATGGGTGTCCTTTCCTTTTGTCACTGCCCTCTGTGGGTTGTCGCTGAGTCAACGGATATGCACATAGTGAGTGTGTTTTCCAAACATTTCCAGAATGATTAGCATAGTAAGAACAAATAACTTCATCTTTATTTACTGAAAATATCATATAAATGTCAGTTGTTGGTAATTACTAAATAGTAACTGTTTCTCTTTTATCCAAGAACCATGAAGGTCTTCCCCTCCCAGTTTGATTTTTTTTTTTTTGGATTAAAGTGGCCATCCCTTGAGTAACTACTTAAAGAAAGCCTATTCATTGAACGGGTGTATCTCACTCAAAGTGAGAAGGTGATTAGACCTCAGCCTGAAAGGGACAGGGTCTCCCATTGCATCCTGGGCCATCTCTAGTCATCCTGATGAACATCAGGCCATTGGACCCAGATGGCTCAGGAGGAGAAAGTGAGGCTGGTGACCTTGCACAGCCCTCCCTCACTCAAATCCAAGTCAACCGTAAGTCATGTCATCATCTTGATGTCACGGTGCTCTTCGAGACCAAAAGACAAACACAGCACAATTATTATTACTATTTTAAGCACCAGACAATTCCTAGATTCAGTACAGAAGATAAGATACCGTTGATTCCTGCCTGAGTCCTTAAGGAAAAGCCTGAGAAAAGGAAGATAGGAGAGCAGTTAGGAATGTGTAAGAAAAAAAGTGCCAGACCCCACAATGCAAGGGTTCAGGTTAGACTGAATATAAGATCAAGACTGGAACTGGTTTTAGTGTGTCCTCAAAGGATAACCCAACAGAATGGTCACAACTTGCTCTGATCTAAGTCTTGGGGGGTTCAACTAGATGCAGTTGGTCCTTTCCAGCTCTTCATTCATTCTTTCATTCAGTAAGCAATTAAGCATCTACCATGTGCCAGGGACTGAGATCTTCATGTCAACAGTTGGACAAGCATGCAATTTTTTGTCCCTGCTTTTAGAAATATGATTTCTTAGTAGTTTTGTGGGTTTCACAATCAAATACACTTATCAGCTTATGGATCCTGACATCACTTTATATGATGCCTGGAGGAATTTGAGAAATTCAGCTAAACTGGATCTGGATTTGAACATTGACAATAGTATCTGTTTCATCTGTTGTTTTGTCCTTTGTTCTAAAGAGGACCGTCACATCAGGAAGGTGATGTCATGAATTGGATTTAAGTGAGGAAGGGTTGGGCAAAGTCACCAGTTTCACTGTCTTCTCCAGAGCCATCTGGATCCAGTGGCAAGATCTTCTAGATCAGGATGACTGGAGATGGCCCTGGATGCAGTGGGAGACCTTAGGTCTTTCCCAGGTTTCAATCTGTCTGAGACAATGCCCATTCAGTGATTAAGGCTAGGTAAGAAATGAGGCAGAGAATGGCTTTTACCTATTAAAAAAAAGTCAGTCTGGGAGAGAAGGAACCTCAGATTTTTCTGGTCAAAACAGAAACAATTGCTATTTACATTTACTCTGAGCCATCAGAGGCCAAACAATGACCAAATGACATGTGGGGTGGGTCATACTGTTGGCCAGTCTTGGAAGTCAGAGTGATTTGGGTTTAAGGCCAGTTCCAGTTGGGCAATGCAGCTCCCTCCCTCCCTCCCTCCCTCCCTCCCTCCCTTCCTTCCTTCCTTCCTTCCTTCCTTCCTTCCTTCCTTCCTTCCTTCCCTCTCTCCTCTCCCTCCCTCTGTCCACATAGGGAATCATACCTTATCTTCGAGTGCTCTGCTCAAAGGAATATAAATTTGAATTGCTGAAACCTTGCAAGATATCTAGCTTGGGGGCTAGATTTCTTTTTTAGGAAACATGCCTTAAACCCAAATCACTCTGGCATGGCTTGCTTACTGGACCTTAGCTCTGGAAAACAGGATGTCTCCTAATGTACTGACACTTCCTACTGGACCCAGATGGCTCTGGAGGACCGAGTCAGGCTGGTGACTTTGTACAGACCTGCCTCACTTAAATCCAATTCACTTGCAAGTCATGACATCACCTTCCCAATGTCATGGTCCTCTTTGAGAATGAAAGACAAATAAAAGTCAACAATTTACAAGCCTAGTAGCTGCCCCACTTGGGACCCAAGTGGCCAGTTCCACTTGGGCAATGCAGCTCGCTCCTTCCTTCCTTCCGTTTCACTTGTCTGGAGATAAAGTCTGCTGCCTGAGGCTCTGACTGTTCTTTAATCAACAATGCTTTTTGTTTTGACATCCAATTCATGTTGCACCAAAAGAAAAGAAGTTCAGCAAAACCATTAGCCACATTTACTGACAGTGTATGTAGTATTCTGCTCCCCTAAACTCTCACATCTGCAATGAAAGAAAACTTTCTTGATTCTTCTCCAGGATCCAGTGTGACCATTACGATTATACAGTGTTAAGTGGTTAGTTCCCCCTGAAAAGCCAAAGTGGCTCTTTTGTTCATTTTCTGAATCTTTTTCTTTATTTTCAGAAAAAGAGAAAACTAAACAGCAAAAGCAGAGAGAGGATGAATTGATCCAGAAGATCCACAAATTGGTGCAAAAGAGAGATTTCCTGGTGGACGATGCTGAAGTGGAGCGATTACGGTGAGAGTGACAAATGGCCCCTTGTCAGGTCTCTGAAGGAGGCGAAACTCATGCCATACTGACACATCCTTGTATCTAGGAACACTCTTGATACTGCCTGTCCCGATCATTCCCATCTTCAGACTCATCAGGGGTATCAAGTAATCTGCCCACCCAATGTTGGAGATCTTGATAAAAAAAATCATTAAAGGGACCTCCAAAGAGTCATCCTTTTGAAATTGATATGCTAGAGTCAAGCTGCAACAGTCATTCCCTTTATGAGTCTGAGGCATAGAACAGGTGTCTCTCCCCAGATCTACCAATGAATGACTGGAATGGAAGCATTACCTAGTTCATCTGGTGCTCAGTCTATTTTCTATGACCCTTGGTCCTGATAGCACCTTGGGGAAAAAAAGTAACTAATAAATGAAAAGGCATTTTGCTGAGCTTCTATTATGTGCCAAACACTGCGCTGGGTACTGGGGATACAAATGCAAAAGTGAGACAGTCCTTGCCCTCATGAACTTCCATTCTATTAGTGGGAGACAGCACATTTAATGGAGTGGGGGGTCAGGGAAGAAGGTTTTGTTCTGCCACCATGGGAATGATGAGTCCTAGGAAGTCCATTATCATACCCATTGCAGAAATAATGGTAATTTTTATTTTATTAATGTTCTTAGAGTACAAGGTAGAAAGTAGAGATGGGGGAAAAATACATACATGGTGACAGAACAGATGGCATAATGTCTAAACTGAATGGAAGCACGAATCATGGTCTTGGGAGGGCTAGAAATCGTGAGATTAGGTGAATTTGTCCTCATTCACAATCAGGACATCTTGGCCCCAAGATAAAGTTCCCAAACTGAATAGGTTAACTCTCCCTTTGAGGAGGAGCATGATCTTTAGAGGGCTCAACTGGAACATCCTTTTCCAGGTGGAGAATGGACCAGATGGTTGGACTGATGGGCATATGTCTGGGATAAATAGAGGAGATGATGGAGTGAATAGAGCAGAGGACAATCTTAAGCTCAGAGAAACTGGAGGAACAGTGGTACTTCAGGCAGTTAGATGGTCAGATGTACCCAGTTGTTGTCTGATATGCCAGTGAGCACAACGGTAAAGACTTCATCAAAAAGGGATGGCTGTTTTCAGAGGTGAGAAGTTAGTGACCAAGAAACCACACTCACCCCAACTCTGACTACAGTTAAGTCTGGTCCATTTCATTGAGGTCTGGGTAGAGAGGGTCCCAAAGACCTCAGCATGATGCCTTGAGGGCTGGTCAGATTTCTACCCAGGCACAGGAAGAGCCATGGTTCTAAATGTGACTCATAAAATTTTATATTCCTTGGGTCACACCTTAAAATCCCTTCCCCATTGTATTTTATCCTTTTTCCTTTTTTACTACATATTTTATGACTCTTTAATGCTTTTGTAGTTCATAGACCTTTTCTCTCCTTTTTTTACATGTCTGCCCTAACAGGGAACAAGAAGAAGACAAGGAAATGGCAGAATTTCTGAGAATCAAGTTAAAACCTCTAGAAAAAGTAACGAAATCTCCAGCCAGTGAGTGTCTTCATCTCTATTTTTCCCCCCAAGAGGAGAGGAGTGGGGAATGGGTTGCATGCTTGGTTTTTAGGTCAGAGTATATTCAGTGAAAAAAGTGAAACACTTTCCAAGAAATCCATGAGATGGCAACATCTATCTTTGTCTACTGATAGTTCAGGGGAAAGAGCCCTGGATCTGGAGTCACAGGACTTCAGTTTGAATCCCAGACCTACCACCTTGGGCAATGTCACATAATAAACATTAGTTAAGCACCTACTATGCCAGAGGCAGTGGGCTAACCACTGGTGATAAAAAGGTAAAAGACTGTCCCCCATCTTTGTGAGGAACTCAGTCTAATGAGGGGAGACAACTTGTAAATAACTATGTACAAATGAGTATTGACAGGAGATGAACAATGGAGAGAAGGCATTCAAATTAAGGGGACTGGGACAAGCTTCTCGTAGAAGTGGGATTTTAGCTGGGACCTGAAGTAAGCCAGGGAAGCCATGAGGCAGAATTGAGGAGGGAGAGCATTTCAGGAATGGGAGACAGTTAGTGAAGAGGCCTGGAGCTGGGAGATGAATTATCTTCTTTGAGGAACAACATGGGAGGTCAGTTCCACCAGATTACAGAGTATATGAGAGAGCAGTTATAATGTATAGGACTAGAAAGGTGGTTTTATGAATCGGGAAAAGTTATGAAGGGTTTTGCACATCAAAATATTTTGCATTTAATCCTAGAGGTGATAGGGAACCACTGGAGTTTATTAAATAATGTCAGACCTAACGAGCAGGAAAGTCATTTTATTTCCCTGGCCTCAGTTTCCTCACCTGGGATGGGACTAGTGGACCTTTAAGATCCTTTCCAGATTTAGCTCTATGATCCAATGGTTTTCATACATGGAGATATGCATTCACATAGGCAGAGATGTGGGGCTTCAGGCTGAGGCTGCAGGAGCAAGTCTCCCCTACTGGAGTAGGGTAGGGTACAACAGAGACACCGGTCCCTGCTTCCTAAGTAGACCCTTACAGGAATACATGGCACAAATTCCACCATCACCCAATGGCAGAACTAGTCTTAGCCTAAACAACCTTCTCCAATCTGGTATTAAGCAAGGATCAGCAGAATCTTAGTAAGAGCTCATGTTTACATAGAGTCTTAGGGTTTGTAAAATATTTTACATACTTAGCTCCAAAAGAGTCCTGTGAGGCAGATGCTATCATTATCCCCATTTAACCGCTGGAAAAGTTAAATGCTTTACCTAGGGTCATATAGTTATAGTAAATATCGTAGGGAGGATGCAAACTCAGATAATCCTGGAGACAGGACTAGCACTCTATCCAGGAGGTAAGAAAAGTTACATAACACCTACGATGTGCCAGGCAGTGTGCTAAGCACTTTACAAATATTACCTTATTTGATCGAGGCAAGCAGAAGTTAAGTGACTCCAGCTAGTAAGTTTCTGAGGCAGAATTTGAACTCAGGTCTTCCTGCCTCCAGGTCCATCTCTCAATCCACTGTACTACCTAGAAACATACTGTATCCCCTATAGTGCCTATAAGACCATACTATCTCCAAATAAAAGGAAGAAGCCTGTTGGTATCACATCACAAGGGGATAAAGGAGGGGTGAGAACCCTGATGTCTCAGTCTCATGGCTGAAATCCCAAGCCAGGACAGATCCTTGGATTCTTGGAAAAAGAGGTTACTTGCTCCTGGGGAGCACCCCCATGGCTGGGAGCTATTAAGCATTCTCAATGATGTTGTTTGAAACTGCTGGGAAAGGAAAAAGAAATAATTGATGTGTCAAAGAAAATGTTAAATTGATATAACTCAAGTTAGCCTGATCTCTGCAACTGTGTGTGTGTACGTGCATGTGTGTGTGTATGTGTGTGTGTGTGTGTGTGTGTGTGTGTGTGTGTGTGTGTGTTTAGGGGAGGAAGGAAGAGGGGAGGAGAGATGGTAAGAGCCCACATTTTTATAGCCCTGTGTGGTAGGTAGAATAAGTACGTATTAATATCCCCATTTGAGTAAAGTCAGTTAAGGTTACATAGGCCCATGTCACATAGGAAGGCTCCTGTTCTCCCTAATTATAAGCCCAATGTACTTTCTCCTCTATCCTCAGAGCTAGATGTAACACACAGAGCTGAACCGAGAGTTGGGAAGACCTAAGTTAATTCCTTCCTCAGACACTTGCTGGATGGATGTCCATAAGCATCAGTTTCTTCATCTGTAAAATCATAGCAATAGTACTTAGCTCGCGGGGTTGTTACGAGTGGAGATCACGTACGCCCTCTGCAGACTTTAAAAGTCAGCATGTGTAAATTGCATTTTAAAATAAAATGTACACCAGTCAAAGCCCCTGCTGTGTGCCAGGCACTGTGCTAATTCCTGGGAATACAAAAAAGGCAAAAACAGTCCCTACGCTCAAGAAGCTCAGTCTGATGGAGACAAACATGCAAACGAGATACACCAGTGATTTTTTTTCTTTACTAACATATAGCTCTTGTTGCAGAATTTCCTCCATACTTTACCCTCTCAGTACAGTCCAAGTCACTATTTGGGTGGGCTGAAATAGAGCAGCAGGGAGCTGGGCAGGCAGGAGATACGGACAGAAGACCAAGGGGACTTCCAGTATGATCCACCACCACATCCCATGTTCATTCGTCTCCCACCACAGGTTCTCCGGCAGAGAAGAAGGCAGAACCCCCACCTACTAAGCCTACAGTTGCCAAGACTGGGATCGCACTCATAAAGGATTGTTGTGGGGCCACCCAATGCAACGTTATGTAGCCCCTGGAGGGCTCTCCCTCGGCCTTGGGGCCAACCCCCACCTTATCTTCACAGCCCCCATTTCACCGGGGTCAAAACAAAACAAAAAAACTTTACGAGGCAGAAGGGATCAAAGGCAACCCTAATTCTGTCACTAGGGCCATGGGCGCGGTGGGGCCCAGCCGTCATGTACAGAGTGTAGCAATAGGGAGTCCCTCACTGTTGCATGGCCCTCCCCACGCGCATGCTGAATACAGGAGTTATGTATAGCAGTTTATCCAACCACTGGGAAAGAGCTGTCTTTTTAAGAAGAAAAGTATATATACATATATACATGTATATATGTGTATATATGTATACATAAAATCCCATTGTGCAAACAAGCTGGGAGAGGGGCATGTTCCCCAAGTGTGTACAATTGTGATTTTTAACAATTTAGCACTTTATAGGACTAGTCCCATGCCCCTTATCTCGCTGAAACTGCCCCACTTCCTGTTTCCCACCTTGCCCTTTCAAAGTACTAGATGATAGGGATTACAAGAAGCCAGCACCGTTTCTCCAATCCTATAACAATGGGACCCCCAAGTCAGCCCCTAGACTGTGGACTTCTTGGATCGGTTAAGAAAGGCACAAGAGGTCGCAGCCCCTGCCATTGCTGGCCATTTGGCACCTTTCCAGGTGTCGTTTTGAGTGCTCTTGTGGCCAATCCTGCTCTCATATTATGTGTGTGAGCCTGGGTCAGCCTTCCCAGCCTAAGCCTCTCACTAGAGCTCAGGTCCCCCTTCTTACACTCCCCAGGAAGGCCATTCTTTGTGCATATCACCCATCTGTGTTTGGCCTCAGCCAGAAGAGTCAAGTCAAAGGGCAAGGCTGTACATGGTTCCCCTGGGCCTAAATTAATTCCAGAGAGCTGAGCAAGGTCAGAGGTGATGAGGACACAGCATAAAGGACTGAGAGGGGCCATCTACACTTGCCAGTGAGTCACCAGAGAAGCTATCCTGATCATGGCTGCCTCAACAGCCAGATTTGACTTCTTGAGGAAGAGTGCCAATGGATGGGAGAGTCAGCGTGACCCAGTGTCTGTGTTCCACTGTGCAGTGGCTTATTTTAATCAGTCTGCCAATTCAACCCATGTAAATCTCTTTGTACATTCGCTGTAGCCAGCAGGGCGCGGTTTGTGCAACATCTCTATGTGTGTGTGGCCTAAATAGTTATGTGACTCAAGACTTACTGATGTACAATCATCCATCTGGAAAAAAATAATAAAAAATGCAAACAAATGAGTAGACATCACTTTTAAAAGGCCTTTCCTGCCTGCTGTGGGCAGCACCTCAGGGGACTGAGGTCAGGAAGCTCGCTTCTCTGCCACCACTCATGCTGTAAACTTGAGGATTCATCCAAGTTAGTTATGAGTGTAAACTAAGGCCAATAAAAACGCCTTTCAGTCCTAAGTTTGTGGCCTAAGTTTGGGAAACCCAACCTGGATAAAACAGAGCAGATGGCTGCTGTTCCCCACACCTCCACCCAGGCTCCCGAGGGCCTAGCTGTTCTCTCTCCCTACAGAGAATGTGGGAGTCAAAATCCCAGTGCCAAGCCCATTACAAACCGATCACTCACTGCTCCAACCAGCAAACGTAGATTGAAGTCTTCATAAAAATGCCATCTCACACATGTCTGCCTGGCCCTGAGCTACACTGAACTCATACTCTTGCCACACTTACTGATTTCTTTCCTTATTTATTCCAGCATTTCACACAAAGGCGGGCGAAAAGTAATTATCCAAGCAGGTCCTGGAACACCGGTAACTCTGCACAGATCTAAAAAGCCTTGCTCGGAATGTCATACACCCACATTCAACCCCACAAATATAGAAAACAACTCCAGCAAAGAGGTTATCCTTTTTTTTAAAAAATGGCCTGGAATAGGATTGTAAAATCAGAACAAATCTCTGGTTCCTTCAGCCCAGGATTCCCTTTTAGATGGCACCAAGGAACACTTTGTGAAAATGAATGGTCATTATTCAACTGGGATGTTATCCTTAAAGGTTAAGGGTCTATCTGCAATGAACTTAACTTCTCTTCAGATAGCATGTTAAGGGTGGATGACCTGTGTGACACGGCACATTCACCTGTCACAGCCTAACTAGACCTAGCCTTTAGCTACCCACAAACCTGCATTTCTGCCTGAGTGGGAGTCAAGGGGGCAGCAGGGCCATGTGGGGTTATTAATGGTGAAACGGAGAGAAACACTGAACTTCAGGAGCGTGGGGGCATCTGGCAGAAATCTAGAAAAAAGACTGGGAAGATACAAGCAGATAATGAGCCTAGTCAAATACCAGAGCCCACAGTCATACAACTATAACGATAACTAGAAGAGACCAAGAAGGGTGCCAACCTAGATAAAAACACAAGGGAAAGGAAACTGAAGGGAGCTTTGAAGAGTCAAAATAAGGATAAAGCTTGATGAGAGTGAATCACTGCTGGGATGAGTTGTCTGATAACAGGATTGGGTGGTTTTCCCACTTCTTTTGACTGGATCTGCCAATGTCAGGGTCTTGCCTAATTCAAGATGTTGAGAGTCATAGCTCATCAAACATGAATTTTGTTATCTCCTTAAATTTTTTTTGCCCAACATGAGCTCCCAGGGCAAGTTCGTGTTGGCTAGGCTTGATTCCTGCCCTGCTGAAATGTGGTTCTTTTCCAAGGCAGACCAATATACAAAGATGAAATTTCAAGATTAAAAAAAGGGGGAGGAAGGAGTAAGGGGAGCCTTGAGCACCAGAACCAGGGAAATAAAGTTCTCAGGCACTCTCCTGCTGTTGGTCAGTGATCTTGTGACCTGACACAGGCCTGCCTGAGACAAGATGGAAAAGTACAGAAGATGATATCCAGGGCATAGCCCTTGCTGACCCTATGAGAGTTATCACTGCCCAATCCCTTGGCATATTCTGAGCTATATATTTCAAGCCATTTGCAGTGCTAACAGTATGTAAAACTCTTCAGGTTTATGCAGACATAACATAGAGGCACCCAAAGACACACAAAAAGTCACCTAGGTAACTAAGCTCCTCAGAGTTGTACATCTCTGCCATGAAGGGGTCTTCATATGTCACCTTTCTGTTCCCTGTAGTTTAACTGCCCAGCCTACCTATGTGTGGTAACATTTTTTAACTTGTTCTTGAAAACAAGGATCCCCAAAGATATACCCTATTCCCAACCTTCAGCACGACAGAAAGAAATTAGACCAAGAACTCACTCCACCACCCTGCTAAGGAATTTGCTAATACTTGATCTCTAGTGCTGGTGCTGCCCCCAACTCCTTCACATTGGTATTGAGGGAGTCAAGGGACCCGTCAGCCAAACTGTTACTCTGACTGCACATCTTTCCCCGCCTAGACAGAAGCAGTTCATTGGTTTCTGGCTGGTGGGTTACCTGAGATGACAGTTTGGCTGAGAGATTTCTTCCAGGCACAGAGGTAAATTCAAGATTCTTTTTGGTTTATTTAATGTTTCCTACTAAAGTGCTCTTCCCAGAAACGCAAGCAGGCTGTGATTGATTGGAAATGACTCACAGCAAGTCAGGGGTACCACAGAGCCTCAGATAAACTTGCTTTTTGTTAATCAGCCACCCCTCTACCTAGAGGCACGGGTACTTTACATCATATTCACTGCAGGTCCTTAGGAATCTTCTCCAAGTGTAATTTGCCCTAAGCAGAGGATGGCAGTATTTGTTTTCTTACAACAGAATAAATATAGCAGTCAAAGTGATAGAGCAAATCTCTAAGGCAGTCAATTTATGATGCCAACTTCAAGGTTAGACTTCACTTGGTTTGGTTTAGTAAGGGGGAAATTAGTGATGGGGCAGAATCCACATCAATAGTTCTGGCAGCAGGTAGTACAACCAAGTGCTATTCCTGGCCAGGGGTAAATTCAAGCCAGCACCCGCAGGGCCGAAAGCATTCTTGTGTTTTAATTTTCCATAGGTTTATCTTATGACTCCAAGCTTTTGTGAAAGCCCAAGGCATAAAGGCATTTCAAAATGCAAGCTAATACCTGGATGCATTTATCACAGAAGCATGAAAGAGAAAGGAACAAGCTGAAGTCACAGCATTCTGAAATCCAGAACTGTTCTATGTTACTCAACTGAACAAATACTCATGTATTTGTATGTGGTTAATAGCCACTTAATATAGATATGGTTGGTTCAAATGTGGCAGGGATGGGTACTATCTGGAATCTAGCTTATCAAGACTCCATGGGAGAATACAGTGCTTTTATGAGGAAGAAGAGGGTTCTACCTACCCTTCCAGGAGTCTATTGGGATGAAATATGCAGGATCCAGGACTTCCAAGGCAGAACGGTCGCTCCTATGGGAATCAAGGGTACACTGGATACTATATTCCCCTTCTGCAGCTCCAGAGAGATCTCCTGTCTGCTACCCAAATGTTCACAGTTGTCTCAACCACCTCTTTCAAAGTCCTCTGAAGTATCTGCCCCATACCCAGCACCCTGGCTCAGAGGAGTCCCTTAGTCACATCTCCCTCTGAATACAGTATAACATCACAAGACTGTGGCTCAGAAATACTGACCGAAACTTGGGTAGAAGTGGGATTACACTTCAATCCTGCTTTGTTCAAGGCTCTATGCCAGGTGTGGGATGAGATAAAGACAAAATCAAAACACTTCCTGCCATCAAGCCCTTCACATTCTAATTGGAGAAAGCTAGGCCATAAACCTAAATATCTATTTAATTCAACCTCTCTTTCCCTACTATCTCAGACCTCTCTTAATTTGGCTTACTGAAAAACTGTTTATAGAATTGAGGAGATTGCTGAAGGCAGATGATTGTGTGGGCTTGCCTTCCTATAATGAAAAGAACAGAAAGAGAACTGAGTACAAGGTTGAGCCTATGGAAATGCCTGAATTATTGTCTAGTGCAAACTTATTGAGAAATGGAGGATGCTAGGCAATGCAGTGTAATTTAAAGAGAATTGGTTCTGGAATCAGAGAACCTGGGTTCAAATCTTGCCTCTTGATAATTACTATGCATATGACCTTGGGTAAGTCATTTTGCTCCCCTAGCCTCAGTTTCCTCATTTACAAAATGAGAGGGTTAGACTAGATGGTTTCTAAAGTGTCTTTTAACTTGAGATCTATAATCTTATCACCTTAAGCCACTGAAGGGTAAGAAATGATAATTTTCCAGCACTGACAACCAGAACACCCTTTGTTTTGGGGCCCTGACTTTATCTCGGCCAGCAGTTCTGTTCTTTAGCTCTCTCCTCCCATCCTCATATGCTTTGTTCAGACAGAGGGTCTCAGTTCTCTCGCTTGGCTTTACTTCTCCCCAGGAGTTCATGTGGCCCAGATCTTTCCACACCTTTCCAACTGTCAGGCAATAACTCAGAAAAAGGTGATAGACAAAAGGGGTAAATTATCAATGCTACAACATTAAATACAGCCTGGAAGATTTTCTTCTCCAGAAATCCTCTGCCCAGAATACGCTCCAAACCTTGATGCTAACAGATGAACTATACTGCTTCTTTTAAAAAGTCTTGAACTTTAAGGAGCTAGAAATATAGACCTTTGGGGGGGGCGGGGCACACAGGTGTAGGAGTTAGGCTCATCAAAAATGAAGTTCAGTTCCTGGAACTGAGTCTGACAGTCTCCATAAGAAGGAAGTGGTCTGTCTTACCTAAGGAAAAGAGGGGAGAATGGAGAGAGAACACCGAATGCCCCTAGTATGGGTTACAGTTGTTATTAAGTCCAATTTCTTCAGTTTCTCCTTGTATCAATCTTTCTCTCTACTCACACAGTCAACATTCTAGTCAGTATTCATCACTTTTCACTTGGACTACTGTAATTGTTTCCTAACTGGTCTCCCTATCTCACGCTTCTCCCCTCTCAAATCCACCCTTCAAACGGCTAGCCAAATGATATTGCTTATACAAAGGTCTGACCATGCCAATCTCTGGCTCATAAACTACAGTGGTATTTCCTAGAAGTAATACGCAAAAATCAAGTACAAAATACAAAAAAAAAAATACAAAACCCTCTGTTTAGCATTTAAGTCCTTCACAACCTGGCTCCAACCTACCTCTAAGGCTTAGAACGTTAGTCTCCTTCCTGCACTCTATGATTCACAGACATCATTCCATGTCTCATCACCTCTGCACTGGCTGTCTAGAACACCTGGAGTATAGGCCCCTTCTCTCCTCCACCTCTTAGAATTCCTAGTTTCCTTCAAATTAAACTTTTCCTGATCCTCCCAACCACCATACTACTCTGGGAAATGGTTTATTCCCCAAAATTGCTTTGTATTTATTGCATACACATACATACATACATAAAATCATACACACACGCACACACATTCCACCCCTTCTGTAGACGGTAAGCTTGATGGCAGGGGCTCTTTTTTTTTTTTAAAGTAAATACTATTTTTTCCCCAATTACATGTTTCAACAGTTTTCAACATTCATTTTCATAAGATTTTGTTCTTAAGCTTTTTACTCTTATATTTCTATAAGGTTGTTGTTCTTTGTTTATAAGACTGAGTTCCAAATTTTTCTCCCTCCCACCCCCGCTTCCCCAAGATGACAAGCAATCTGATGTAACACACGTGCAATTATGTTAAACATATTTCCATATTAGTCATGTTGTGAAAGAAACAAAAGGAAAAGGCCACAAAAAACCCCCCAAAAATGAAAACAGTATGCTTCGATGTGCATTCAGACTCCATGGTTCTTTCTCTGAATGCAGACAGCATTTTGAAGGCAGACACTGCCTTCTATATTCAGTATCGTTTCTGTACTTCTTAGCAACTAGCACCATATCCAGACCATAGTAGGTGCTTGATGATTGCTTAAAATAAATGATCTATTGATTACTTTCAATAAGTACTTATTGAATAAGTACTTATGGCAAACCACTCCAGTATCTTTGCCAAGAAAATTCCCAATGGGGTCACAAAGAATAAGACAAGGCTGAACAACAAGAGAAGTCAGAGATCTGGTTACCAGAGTCCTGCTTCCCTACCATTTCATTACTATTTTATAATTAATTCTACTTGATGATACCAAAAGGCATTGAAAGGAAAGAAAATATAAATGACTATAGTAAATATTATATAGTAAATACAAAGAAAACATAAACGAATATAATACAGTAAATATAATGTAGCAAATTTAATATATTATTAACTATATTAAATTATATTAAAATTATAATTGTTATATTATAATAAATTTTTATATTATTAATTATTTGTATATAATAAATATATATTATGTTATATATTTATTAAAATTTATTTTAAATATAATATAAATATAATCCAAAAAATAAATAAATAATATGTATCTATTTTATAAATATATAAATTTTATATTTACATTTACATATTATTATATATTATTTATATATTGTATAAAATTTTATTATAAATAAATTATAATAAAAATTATATTAAATATTTATATAAAAATATAAATGAATCCATCTTACCCAGAGAGTCATTCTTGAGGTTGAGTTGTACAGAAAATACCTACTTTAAAGGAATTTTGTGCCTGTTTTTATTCCCCTCAATTCTTATCAGAGGATTTTGTTTTCCTCTATTTTCCCCTCCTTAGCTGTAGCATGACACTGGAGAGTCAAGAAGACTTGGAATTGAATACTGTCTCAGACCCTTCCTAGCTGAGTTGATCCTAGGCTCAACCTAAGTCTCAGTTTTCTCATCTGGAAAATAGGGATAACTACTGTACCGAGCTTTGTGAGGCCCAAGTAAGATAATGCATGGAAAGGGCTCTGAAAACCTAGAAGGGAGCTACGACGACAACCATCATCAGATACTCAGAGGCAGAGGCTGACGCTGACCCTGCAGTTGGGTTACCTGCACTTCCTGTCATCACTCTGGGTCACAGGATGGATATGATAATACTTGCATGACCTCTCTATACCACAGACTTGTTCTGAGGAAAGTCCTTTTTTAAAAGGTTATAGCTATAGAAATGTGAACTATTTATTACACTTCTTCAGTTCGCCATCCATGCTCATGAGCGTCATGAGCACTGTACTGTGGAGATATCTGAGAACAGGGCTGGAGAATGCTGTTGTAAACATTTCCACTACTGCCATGTGTGAGGGACTGCACTTGCCAGAAGAAACAACTCCTGAAGCCTCTTCACTGGCTAAGCTTATCCTGAGAAGAGCTTAGGAGCTACACTGTGCCACAGAAAGCATATGACCAGAGGCTGGCTTTCTCGCTCTCAGCTCTGTAAACTCCATGCCTCAGTGTATTGCGCCTTCCACTAGGATTCCAATTTTGAACAGTTCATCACAAAATTCTGATTCTAAGAAAAGATTCCCCACACTAAGGAATAATATCTTGGCCATAAAGTTCTAACTTGCTTAATTAACTCTGTACCTCTGCAGTTCTTAACATTTTTTTGTGCCATGGTAATCTATGTACCCCTTCTCAGAAGCATTTTTAAATGCATAAAATAAATTACATAGTATTACAAAGAACATCAATTATATTGACTATATATAGCTAACAAACAAAGCGTCCAGAGGAATAAAAAGGGTATTGTTTGGGAAGGATTCTGCTCCTGCTCTCTCCCCAAAGGAGGGAGCAGAAGAGCAAATGCTTCAGTCATGCTTTTTCTTCTAGTCATCCTTGCTGGTTTTAGAGGGGTGGACCTGATACTGGAATCCCCAGGGCTCCAAGAAGATTTCTACCTTCCCTTGCCCCTTGTTCTGGGAATTTTGGACTCTACAACTTATGGGTAGTAATGCTACCGTCTACAGCAAAGATCCTTAGCCTGCAGTCCATGAACTTACTTTTTAAAATATTTTGTTGTTTTTTGATATGATTGGGTTTTTTTGGTAATCCTGTGTGCTTTATTTATATATTTGAAACATGATTCTGAGAAGAGATCTATAGGTTTCATCAGACTGCCAAAGAGTTTCACGTCACAAGAAATGGCCCACACTAAAGGCAGATTTCCATAGAGGGAAAAAAGAAGTCTGGACGTGGAGTCAAAAGATTTTGAATATTGGCCCTGACACTTACCATCCATGTGAATATCTTTTTCAGTCCCTGTTCATAACAGAATTTTGGGGACTTAGGGAAATTTCACAAAAGAGTCAAACAAGCCATTAATACTTAAACTGAAAAGTCTTTATTTCTAAACATTTTAACTCACATAACGAACAATTAAGGACTTAACTTGGGTTACTAGAACTTTGCAGAAAAATGCCCTTCAGAAAACTGCAGGCAGAGTAATGGGGACAATGGTCCCAAGCGAGGCTGGCTACACCAGGTTCTGTCAGGCTTTTATTATGTCACATCTCCTGGTGGGTTGTTTTGTTTTTTTTTTATCAGTTTCATCCCACATCTTACTGATGCAGGTAAGGGGCCAGAGGGTAATGTAAGCTCTCATACTTAGGCACATCTCTTAGTTTGCAGTCTCTAATATCACAGACAGAAAGACACTAGGAATTGACTGCCAAGGCGCCAGATGCCCAAGCATTTCCCAGGAAAGGGGAGAAGAGTCAGTACAGGTGGAAGAATCCTAACACAAGAAAGGGTAGACCCCAATAAAAACAAAAATGTTTGTTTTTTAAGATGATCACAATGACCTTAGACAAATCATTTCTCCTCTCTGGGCCCATTTCCATTTTTAAAATGAAGGGGCTGAATTAAATGCTCTAAGGTCCCTTCTACTCTAAATCCCACAATGATCAAAAAATAAAATGTTAACTTCAGATTGTTTCAGATAATATTAGGAACACACAAAGTAATTTTAGAACTCCAAATGAACTGAGTTCATCCATTCAACAAGCATTTATTAAGTACCTACAATATACTATATTCGGCAGTGAGGACGCAAAGACATAAAGCTCTCAAGGAGCTTACGCTGGTGGTGGTGGGGTTACAATATTCACATAGAGAAGTAAATGCAATAGAATTTGAGGAGAAAGAGAGAGAGCACTGACAGCCAAGGAAATCAGAAGAGGTTTCTTGTAGGATCTGGCACTTAAGCTGGTCCTTGCAAGAAGTTATGAGGCAGAGGTGACGAAGGAATATGTTCCAGGCATCAGTTCTAGCCCTTGAGAAGCGCAGGGACTGGGGAGGAGCAGCAAGTAAACCAATCTGGCTGGAGCAGAAAACGTGTGAAGAGAAGTAACACGAAGCCTTGGAAAGGTAAGCTGGGACCGAATTGCAAAGGCCTTTACACGGGGAACTAGGGAATCAGCAATTTCACAAGGATGATGGGTGATGTGACTTGTGCATAAGTCAGATTTAAGTGAGGAAGAGTTGCAGAAAGTCATCAACTCACTCTCTCTTCCAGCGTCCGGTGGCAGGACAAAACTCAGGATGACTAGGGATGGCTCACTGGAACAAAATGCTGGCATTCACCCATTCCACCAGGGGAAGTCTTCACATGTTTGGGGTAGACATGCTCCTAACTCATGAGGGGTTTGAGTTACCCTCCCCGGGTTTAGCCCGTCTGCTAAAATGGTTTACCAGGGTGTGGCTGCCGCACATGCTACAACTTCTTGGAGTCACAAGTGAGAGTTGGGTGAGAGATGGACACCACAGGTGGATGAATGAGCAGCCCTGAAAAGGGCTTGCAAGCCCACACACCAGAGCGAGAAGTCCTTCCTGAAGAGTCATGTAGAGGAAACAGGAAACCACAAGAGATTCTTGACCAAAAGATTATTTTGGCAGCTGCGTGGAGGATGATTAAAAGAGATAAATAGAGCATTTATTAAGCATTATGGGCCTGGCACTGTGCTGAGCTCTGGGGATACAAACAAAAACAAACAAGGTGGTCCTTGCCTTCAAAGAATTTACATTCTAATGGGAGACATCAACCCATAAAGGGGCATTGGAACCTAACTCACACTGGACAGCAGAGAGTGGACATGACCAGGAAGTAGCACGGATGCCTGGTTCCAGGAAAGATCAGGCAAAAACTCACTCATAAGAGCCAGAGGCAAGGTTTAAGGAGGTAAAGGGAAAGATCTGAGGCAGGTTAATGAATTAGGCCACGGAAATAGTCTAGGTGAGAGGTACTGAACTACAACAGTAGACAAGTAAATGAAGAGAAGGTAACAGGTACTAAAGCGTTGTGGAGATGAAATTGTTAAGACTGAACAAGATCAGATATGGTACATAGGAGAGAAAGAAATCTGGGTGACTGGAAGAATGATGGTGTCTATAATAGCTAAGAAGGCTTTAGCCAGAAAAGATGAGTTCTATTTTGGACACATTTGAGTTTGATATAGTTATGGAACATTGGGGTGGAGACGTCTAGCAGGCTTTTGGAAGCTGAATTCAGATGTATTAGCAAGTAAGGAAAAATTAACTTTTAGAGTAGCTCCAACTATGCCTTATGTTTAGCATTCATTTTTTTTTCCACCTTTTAAAAAAATATCACTTATCTTTCCCAACAAATCCCACTAAAGTCCCTCTCCTGTAAAGCCACCCCCTATAATAAAGAATAAAAAGGGAGAGGGTATTCAGCAGAACTAACAAGTCCATCTTTCTGTGTACGTGCACATATATATATGTACACGCATATACATATATGCAGTACTCCATAGTCTTCCACAAAGAAGGGAGAGGAAGTTGGCATTCATTTTCATAGACTGCTCTAACATGCCAAAGGCCCTTGGATTTACTTCTCAAATAAGTCACCTACCTCCAAATAAAATAACCCTCCTTTCATAATCAGGGGTCACTATTCAAGAAAGATACTGTATTCATGTTGTCTGGGGTATATGAGAACTTATAAGAAAACCAAGAAAACTACATACTATAAGTAATGTCAGCTCCGTGAGGTGAAGAGCCATTTTTTTTCAGTATTCCCAGTTATCTAGCATGTTTATATAATTATGTTTGTATATCTATATAATTCTAATGTTTGTATAATTAAATTTACCACCACCACCACCCCACTGCCATCCCACTTCCCCCTCTCCCCACTCCCGTACACCACACACACCTTATTATGAGAAGACTGGAGATACCCATGATGGAGAAGGAAAGACTTTAAGGAGATAGGATAGCTTTACCAATTTGATCCCAGAAAGGCAGAGTTAGCAAGAATGGATGGAAATAGCAGAGAGGCCCATTTAAGCTTGATGAAAGGAAAAACTTACTAATAATTAGTGCTATCCAAAAATGGAATGCATTCTCAGTAGATGGTGGATCCCAACTTTACTGAAGTCTTCAAAGTGGATAACCACTGCTTAGAAATACTGTGGAACGATTTCCTGGTTATGTCTGAGTTGGTCTGAGGTCCCTTCTAGCTCTGATTCTTGAATATGGCACCTGTAACAAAAAGAACCAAAAAACTCCTGAATCTTGTAATCACATTCAATAACTCAAAACCACACGAACCCAAAATGTGGCTCCTTATCGTGGTCAGACCTGTCAATCTACACAGTTCTCTTCCCCCTGTAAGCCTGAGTAAGTTTAACACTGTCATTCTTCCCTATGGCCAACACTCAATCACTCCAAAACATAGCATTTTCTGATCTGGTGAAAGTTAGCTCTCCAATAATTTCACACCATTTTGTATATTTTCAGTGCAGTTATTATATCCTAACGGGTATTGCTTCCATCATCTTATCTATATCAGACTGTTACCACCTTGAGGGGAAAGGGTCAGGTCTTTTCATCTTTATAATTTCTTCAAGTCACCAACCAGCACAACATATTACATACAGTAAATGCTTAATAACTTTAATTAATTAATAGACCAAAAGAGGGAATTGTGATGCTTTAGGGGAAATAAGATGATTCATTTTTCATCCTATTATTATTCAAGAAATTGTACAGAATAAATAATTTTCATAAGCCTAATGCTAAACTCAAATACTTAGATTGAGAGAGAGTATACAGTTAATGGGAAGGGTCATAGTAAGATCTCCTAGACTCTGGTTGTAGCAAATCAGACTGACTTTTAGGCAAGTCAAGTAATGTATTCTCTCTTTAGCTATATTTTTTAGATTTGCTTCCACTGGTTTATCAAATGAGATTCAGATGCACTTAACAAAATTGCTAAGGCACAATGTCTGCACCGCACATTTCAATCTCTGGGTTCTGGCTACACATAAACTTGTTAGTCTCTAAAGAACACAATGATAGAATAATTCTGAAAAAATGCTTGTTTGAAAAACGCTTCAAGTTACATTAAAGAACCTGTGGTTTTACTGGGTAGGAACACCACTCTATAAACTCAGAGCCTTAAAGAGCTGCCAAAGTCCATAGGGCACAACAGAGTCAATGTCAGAGGAAGAATTTTAATCCAGGTTGCTCCATCCATCATACCACACTCTCTTGTATTTCAAAAGAACTGTTAAATGTTTCAAAGAGCTTCTTTTTATATAGACTCGTGTATTACCTTGAAACAACATTCATGTTTTTTTCTGTGTCTTTCCATGTTATCATGGGGGTTAGGATGCCCACTCTAGACCACAAAGGCCTAACCTTCTAAAAGAATTTAAAGTATGATCAGCAGCAGTAAAAGGCAGAACACAAAGTTAATTTTTCTGGAAAGGTAATTTTAGAAATGATGCAAGTTTTATCAATTAAAGGTTGGGTGTGTGTGAGAAACAGTTTGTGGTTACTAACTTTTCCAAGTCAAACAACAGAATCGATGTTAGAAACTTTAAGAGTCCTGACTGGCCAGGTTGCTAAATGATGTGTTCTCCCTACCACATGTCAGTCAAGAAAGCCGGTTTGTACATTTTGCACGCAATAACTACTAGGTAAATGGTAAATACAATTTTCCCAAAGAACAGGGTGTTCAAAACACAAAGAAACAAAAGAAGATAAAGAAGACAGTTTAAATTCCAACAACACGCGCACATGAAACACCAACAAAATGTTATGCTTGCTTGTAAATTTTATTGACAACTGTTTGGTCCCAACACACAAAACAGCACTTTGAACCACAAAAAGTGTTCAAACAAAGTAGACAGTTAAGAAAACATTTCTTCCCCTCTACCCAATCCAAAACAAACAGTGCAGGATGGGAGAGGGAGTTTTGGTGGCTTTTTTTTTAAACAGACAAATCTAAATTGGTAAATCTTTCCAACCAGAAATAATTTAATTGTCCTAATTCTTATAGATCACTTAGTCACATCATTTAATTAAGCCTTTGGATTAAAAAAATATATTGCAATTGGATTGGCCATTTGATAATACATCATGAACACAACTTCCCACCTAATGAATTTTCTTACTTTCAAACAGCGATTTATTAGAATTACACGTAGACCTGGGCCTGCTTGGCTGGCCTCCATAAATGGTACAACTGCCACATTCATAGGATGTTGCAGGATTGCAGATTCTTCTTCCCTTATGATTGCCTCAAGAACCTTTTCTTTTGGTCTGTTTCCAGTGACTTGTAATTACACCTTTTATATTCTTTAAGTCCACAATATTTTGCATATTTTTAAAACAAAAGTCCCAATGTTCTAGCTCTGCCTTATGAAATCTTTGTGTAATTAACTGACTGATGTTTTTGATCAATAAACTGATGAAATGTTTAAAAGCATCTCTAAAAAAAGTTATGTTTGCATTTTTTCTCATTGTACTATGTCTGTAGAGGAAATATGCCTACAGAAGGAGTTACACTGTGCCATTATAGTGAGAAAAATTTCCAGTGAATCTCCATCAGACTCATGGCCATATACCATACTAAGAGTCTCTGGTTTCTTTTTTTTTTTTAAACAAAATGTAACTTGTAAAATTATCTCTGTAGTAGCTATTCTGTGGCATTTCCCTAAAAGCTGGCGATGAAATCTGAGCCCATTTTCTGGCTTTCTAGTACATTGCAAAAACATTAACTTCAAAAAAGAAATCACTTAACTAGTGGAAGACATCGTGTGACAGGTTCTTTCTGTTTTATGAGCACTTCCATCTGTCTCTTTGCCCAACAAATACAATCCATTGTAAATGCTGGGTTACCCAGAAGGGTAAGAGGCCATCTGCCAATGGACATTTCAGCCAACTCTAAAGTAAGGCCATTCCACTAGTGCAGTGCTACTTCAAAGGCTGGCTTTTCCAAATGCCAAGATCAAACATCACAAACAATTGAACACGCTATCAACACTAGAAGTAACCATCAGAATAAAAACAGTTAAAAGACAATATGCCAACATACACACAAAGCTTCCCAGTTACCAAAACTTGCTTTAAAAGTACAAAAACAAGGTTAAGCAGATCAACCTTGGCCTTCCCCTACATAGATAGAATCACTGTGTCTCTTTCCAGTGGAAATAGTATTGATACCTCTCAGGTTAAAGCGCTTTTCATAACCTGCTCTGATTCATGATTTATGCATTTAATGCATAGTTTAGAAAAATCAGACTCTTTCCCACCAATACCACCCCTAGACACACAAAATGTGTGTGTTGTAACCCAAACACTGACTTTAAACTCAAGACACCAAGACCATTTCCTTTTCCTTAACCTAATCCATGTCAAACTGGAACATAACATAAAAGGGAAGCTTAAAGCATTCTCAATTTCCTAGAAAGCTCCAAAATGGAACTGAAAGTGACAAAAATCATTTAAAATAAATTTTGTCACAAAGCCACATCTGTCATCTCCAGACATAGTAAAATGAAAAATAAGGTGGACTTACAAGTCACAAAGAAACAATTACCATTCATACCCCATCTACAAATACATTCAAAACTCCTTGTTTACCCGTTCCATTCTAGTGCATAAACACTTGTTTACTTAACAGGCTTTTGAAAGACGGATCATGCATTTTATTAATACTGTCTGAAAACAACATCAGTAAGCAGTGGTCTAATGAATATCATATGCTACATGTAAGATTACACCACTGATGAAGTTTAATGGAAATAAAACCCAAATCTTTCCATTTGAATTCTTACTTCTTTCTTTTTACCGAACACCATTTTATTAGAGTTAAGAAAATTGGGTAAAATACCTAAAGGATTCTTGAATGAGTGCTGGGAAGTTTTTTCAAATAATTAAAAAAACTCTTCAGCCAAAAGCTGTGTTCGAGGTAAAAGGAACAAAAACATTTTCAAATTCATCTTAATAGAAATTAAATGGCTCATAGGGGTTTTCATTAAAACATGAAAGGGCGTGCAAATAGCTTTGAACCTATTTTTTGTGTGTAGAGTCAGACAGTGCTTTTCCCTCCTAATTCCATATCACAAATCAAAGTTAAAGCTTGGTTATGGGTGCAAAAGAAAAGTTGGCTGCCAATTTCACTTTGTTTTTGTGTTGCTTTCTGGCTGGGCTGTCCACTGGGTCCTTGCTTGGTCGAGACTCTGAGATATCCAATGATGAACAAGGAGGCACTGAGACGTTTTCCAATGCATCAGGCATCCCAGGGCCAGAGAGTGGTTTTTCTTTGCTTTCTGTCTTTTTAGTTTGTTGTTCTTCTGTTAAAACCATGATTTCTATGAAGAAAGAAAGACAAAGACTCAGCTCCATCAAATGGGAGAAACAACATGTTCCTATGGCTTCTCCCTTCCCACAACATATTTCTAAAACCATTAGTGTAGAGGATTTCAGTTTGAGATCAGCAATACTAGACCAACAGCGTTCTTTATGATTTGGTAAAGAAGTCCTAAAGAGCTGCTTGAGATACTTGGAGAGTAAATAACTTGTCCAGAATCACAAAGTTAATGAAGGTCAGAACTGGGATTTGAACCTACATCTGCCTCAGTAGTGCTCTAACCATTACACTAAATATACTGCCTCTAAAATACTTTGGATTAATTTTCCATGTCACATACAAGCATACACTACTTTACAAAACAGCTATGCTTCTGAAAAGCTGAATCAATCAAATTTAAATAAATAGAATTCACACCCTCCTAATGAAATAAAGAATAATTTCAGATGTTCTCTTGATTTCTAGTTAATTTCTCAATGGGCAATGACTCCTCACATTTTTTTTGTCACAAGAATCTGTCAACTAGATAATGATTTATATATGAATTCGCAATAGAAAAGTTACTATACGGAATCCTAGGTGAATGAACTTCTTCGTAGTAACAAACTTCCTCTATTTTAATGGTTGTGCGAACTTGATTTTTTATGTGCTAGCTTTTCTTAAAGGAAGATACATTGGGACTTGGGATTGTGCAAAGTATTCCATATATTCAAGCATTCGCTGAAGAACAGGTGCTGATACTCCACAACTTATACAATCAATGTGAAGGTATGCAAATAATTTTGCCTATTATTAACTTTCAATTACACAGAAAAAAAATCTTACCTAGGTCACAGACCATTCAGACAATCTGACTGTCACTCACAGCCCCTTCATAACTCAGACATCTCTCACTCCCCTTTCTGGCCTTCTCACATCTTTCCTCCCTCCTCCCCTCAAATACACACACACGCCTCAATCTAGTGATTCCGGTGTCCTTGCTGTTCCTCAAACAAGAGACTCCATTCTCTTGGCTTCAGGCACTTTCACTCGCTGTCCCCCATACCTGGAATGTTCTTTCTTCATTGTCATCTCTTGGCTCCTGTCAAGACCAAACTAAAATCTCACCTTCCGTGGAATGGAAGCCTTTCACTGCTTAATTCTAGTACCACTCCTCTATTGATAATTTACTACCTGGGCTGTATTTAGCTTTTGTGTAGATAAACTTTAAGCTTCTTGCAGCCAGAACTGTTTTTCTGTCTTTGTATTCTTAGCACTAATCACAGTGATTGGGACAGAGTGGGTCCTTCAAAAAATGCTGACCATTAGGTTACACTAAGGGAATATAAGAACAGGTAGGAGAATAAACTCAAATCACTGTGTGCAACTGCTTTTGCATGGCTCTTACAAAAACTCTTTGGACGGGAAACTGAAATTAATAAAGGAGCTGATTTTTGTCATTTTACATAACATACTATTCTTCAGAGGTAGGTGGTGTAACATTCATTTCATCTGTAGATTCCATTTATCCACGATGCTCTCTTTGTCCTGTTTGTAACAATAACTGAAGCTAGTCGTAAAGATTAAACACTGGGAATTTTACCAGATAAAGTAATGACTTCATACATTTAATGCTATCCATTTAAATTATACAAAAGTAAAATCATATTGATAATAATAGCTACTTTTTCCAGGTAAATGATGAAAACTCAGTGAATCCTACCACAAGGAGTCCGGGGATGTTCCTCAAACTGAATAAGATCAGTAGACTCAAGAATGACTGGATCAGGTCTCAGCTGTGGGGACGGCAAGCAAGAAGGGACCGGCTCACACAAAAGATCTACAGGTGAAGTATTAGTTAAACAGAGGAGCTCCTGCTCGGTTTGATTAGGACCTGTGGGAAGAAGAGACCAGGCACACTCTGAAAATGTTAACTGCTCAGAGTTCTAAGCCTTAAAGTGCAAGGGAAGTGTTTAAAAACACAAAACAAAAATACTAGCAGTCGTACAAGCGAGTCATGTCCCAACCTGGAGGACTCATTTTATAAAAGAACACCATCCTTCATCAAAAAACAGGTATTTGACACTCAAAATTTAACTTAAGAGTCCTAGAAGAATAAATTAAATGGATTACAGTGATTCAAAAGAACAAATTAATTTCCCCAAATTACTGGTTTATCTTTACCTCAGCCTTTTCACTTTTTAGATGGGAGAAATGAAACCAGCCCTGTCTACCTCAGAGGACTATGTGAAAACAACATTAAATAGTGCATGTGAAAATGTTCTTTAACAGTAAAAATTAAATATAAAGGCCAAGGCTCTAAAAACCAGGGGTGGGGAACCTGTGACCTTGAGGTCACATGTGGCCTTCTAGGTACTTGAGTGTGGCCTTCTGAGTGAATCCAAGTTTTACAGAACAAATCCTTTTAACTAAGGAGACTTGTTCTATGAAGTCTAGATTCAGTCAAAGGGTCGCACTTGAGAACATAGCACTAAACCTTTACCAGAACTATTGCCTTATCAACTACGAACAAAATTACAGACATACCATACTATCTAGATCAGACCTGCGCAACATGGGGCCCATCAAAGGATTTGGGGCAAAAAAAAAAAAAAAAAAAGTAAAGGATGTAAAACAGGTCTATACAACATACCATCCAGGGCAGTACACTCTGCAGGCTTGATCTACATAAAACATACGATCACAGAATTTTAGAACTGAAAAGGGATCTGGAGACCATTATCTGTACTGCTTTACATAAATTTAATGGGGAAAATGAGGATTAAGATATAAATGATTTGCTCAAAGTCACACTAATTAGTGACAAAGGCTGCACTTGAGCCTTGCTCTCCCAACTCCCAGTCCAAAATCAACTTTTTCCTATCGACGGCTGGAACTGAATTGATATCTACATGATACAGTGATTGCAACAATCTCCAACACTCTAATCTTACTGGCCAATAAGAACTGTCACAAGCTTTCTCTACTTTGTATTCAAGAGCAACAGGTGTAAACCTTTAACTTTATCTGTGACCTTACTTGCATTTACTTATCCTAAGTTTTCTCTTACCATTAGCACACATTCCCAGGGTGAGTCCTAAGGATGCACAAGATTCAGGTGTCTCCAGGGTAAGTTCACTGTTGTCTTCCATCTGGTTTTCATGATCACTCACATGATTGGCAGGAGAAAAACTGGGAGAACTCAACCGAGCTGGAAGACAAAACACACACGGGTCAGAAAATTTAAATTACTGGACAAAAACTTTTTTTTTTAAGTTTACTCACTTTTCATGTCATTTTTTAAAACAACAATTCTCTTGTGACCATGTCCTTTTATCCAGACCACCTACAACAAAACATATTCCTAGTCAATGGAGGGGAAGGTAGGTGGGATACCACACCACCACCACCCACACACACATCCCAAACACACACACATCCCAAACACACCCACACCCAGCCTTAAATCTTATCAAGCATGATCTTGCCTGTCAAGAATTCCAAGTCCTTCAAAAGTCACCATATTTAAGTCAAAGCTGAGAATTTAGTAGCTGTGTTATAAAGAAATATGCCTCGAAAGTTGAAAATAATTTTCTATAGTCTTTTTCTTAGCTTTTGAAGCAGAATGGACTATCTAAAAATAATTTTATCTCTACAAAGCTTATATTTATAAAATATAAAATAAAATTATAAAATATAAAAAAAAATATAAAAGCTTTAGGGTCATAATTTCTAGAACTACTATGGACCAGTTTCCTGATTTAAAACATGATTTCTTTAGTGTACATGTAACTTTAAGATACTTCTACTGTACAAATCTCTTAATGTTTTTTACTTACAAAACACTAAAAAACTGAATAATGCTTGAGTTCTCCATTTCAGTCAAATAATACAGCTTATCTGGTATATATTTTTAAATTTAAACTAAATATAAATTTAAGCTGCCTGCCACTGACAACATATGGTTCTAATAGGGGCTCTCAACACAAATCAAAGTATAAATGGCTACCTGAGGAATTGACCCCAACAGCTCCTCCAGGCTACTATAACCATAGGTCTTGGGCTGCAACACTTCTCCTATATATTTGGTATAGGCCACAGGGAATTCATGAAGGAATATTTGCTGGTAGTGGTATGTGTGAAGTAGAGACCGAACATTTTTTGCAAACAAATATAAACTGGTGAGCTTCACATACTCTTCTGTCGTATCAGTGGTAAAAACCTATTAATATCAACAACAGTAACAATTTAAAAAACCAGTAGCATTATAATACAAGCTACCCTACTTGGGAAGCTACTATAAGAACAAAATTTCTTAAAACCTAAAATTCAAATTTCAGCCAATATATTAAGACTATTCTAAAGACCAAGGTCAAAATTTTATACCTCAACCAAATACGGCAGACTCTTCAAAAGTTCAGACAGGGTCATGAATCCATATTCACAAGGGTTGAGAAAAGCACTATAAGTAGTTTCATAATGTCTCTTGAGCTGGTCAACAGAAAGAAAAGAGGTTTCTTCCCAAGACATTAACAACACCAGTAGCTGGGCAGTGAGAGACCGAAGAGACTTCCTATTTATCAGCTGAATCTGCTTGCCAGATTCTGTATCAGCAACCTGAGAAAGGACAAAGAATTTGAACTTTCAAAACTGAGACCATTTAGGCCACATGAACGCAGTTACACTTTTTGTTGTCAGTGAGACCTGCTGATAAAAAGATAATGTTTCTGTATTATTTCTCCTAAAGTGCTATCCATTAGACCAAAAGTTAGGTAGATGAGACAATAATTTGTTTTCTAAAATGCCAAGAGAATTCTGGAAGTAAAATACTCAGGAGACAGAATGAATCCATCAGTCCAAAAGGTTAATGTGTTGTTCATTTGAAATTGTAGCAGTGAAGGAGGAAACAAAAACTTAAAACCTTGGCTACCTTATTTTACCTAATAAAAAGTTGATAACTTACAAAAGAAGTTTGATAAGAAGCAATTTTTTAAAAAAACTCAAGTGAATGGTAAACTACATTACCTCACTATAAACAGTTCCTGGCCAACCTTCCTTCATGAATTTCCCATGGCTTACGCAAAATATATACAAGTGTTATATAGCATAAGAAATATGGTTGTAATTGCCTGGAGCCGCTCTTGGGAGCAATTCCACAGCAGAGAGCTTAACACCTAGTAGGTTCCTAATGAACATTTCTTAACTGATTGACAGACTGGCAGATGAGGCTAATTTAAACATTAAAGCACTGAAAAAATGTAAGGTACATAATCAGGTCACCATAAAATTTATTCCAAAAAGAAAAATTAGTTTACCTTTACAACATGGCAGAGTTTTTGCATTAATGATGAAACTGAACTGACATCATAGTCTTGGAGACGCAGGGTATAACCAAAAGTTTTACCATATTCTGTAAGTAAATCAGTCATCATAAGACAGTTGTCTTTCTGAGATCGAAGAAGTTTAACAAACTGGGAAGCTAAAGCCTTGACACGTTCTACCTCTGTCAACGTAAGGATCTTTTCTTGTCCACATTCCAATACCTAAAAAAGGGAAACAAAAAGAAATGAAATGCTGTAACTCAATGAACAAATAATAGGTACTCACGTATACAAAACTGTTAACTAGAAAGGACTTTTGTTTATCTTAGCGATAATATAATGTCTTACAAGGGTTTTGGTTTTTTTTTTGTTTTTTTTTTCAGTTTCCCCAGCTGTTCATGGTAATCACAGCACTTGTCCAATCTCTCCATTGCAAAGATCATTAATTATACAGAAAATGGATCTAGGTGAAGTCCCTTTCTGAAGATGAAGATGCTCTACACCACTGCAGAGCTGGTTACGGGTACGTGTAGACAACCTATCACTCAGATAACTGTTCAAGTTTATTTCCAACCTGGCAGAATTTCCTCTGGGCAATTTGTATTTAGCTGGTTTAAAGGTCAATGACTCAGTGTGCTGTTAAAGCCCAGATGTATGGGGATATCCAGGAAGAAGTAACAACAATAAAGACCACTTTCTCTCCTACAGTCTGACAAACAATGTTTTCTGGTTCTGGCCTCTGAATGTGAATGCCATGTATGAAGTGGCTTTCGTGCATTTGCAGAGTATACCCCTTTCCTGTTTTCATCTCTCCTCCCCCAAAGCAAGAGAAAGTTACTCATCCTCCTTCTGGCACAATTCTAATATCAAGGCTTCCCTCCTACTCTGGGCTCACCTTAAGAACATCCTATCCTTTAAAAGGTTAATTACTAGAGTTCTCACACACTCTCCAACCCATACATAAAATTTTAAATTTGTTTAAAAACATACAGATCATAAAAGAAATTATTCTGAAAGCTAACTACTGAGTTATCTAAAAAAACACAATGTAAAACAAAATCAGCTAAATCTTTTTATTTAAAAATCACATGCACACTCCAAAACGACATACCAGTCAGTGATTTCCTTAACCAAAGTACTTCAGGACGTGTGCCTGCAATTACTATGGCATGGCAATACAGGTCTTCAAAGTGAAAACTCTTCTCCGCAAACTGCACACAAAAGTAAACTAATTTTAAAAGTTACACATTCTTTTGAACTTACTTGTAAAACATCAGGAATGGCCTCAAAAAGTTCAAGTAGTTTAGTAAAACCATAGTGAGCAAGTTTGCACTGACGGCCAAAGTGGTGATGATAAGAAGGAATAAATTTATTGAAAGGCATCCGGAAATAGGGTTGATGACGCAGTAAATCGACAACCTCTTTGCAGAATTGCTTTGTCCTTTCTATTTCATCCTGAGTACGTTCTTTAAAAGACAAAACAAATATTACAACTCTTTCATGTGCTTATATATATTTAGTATCTATAATGTACCAGGTCTCAGACACTGCTTAAAAAGACATAATCTTTGTCTTCTAGAAATTCACATTATGGAAGGGTGAGAGGGAAGACCCAGTTAAGACTTGATGATGGATGGTAATGAAGGACAACGCTAGGCTAGATAAAATAAATTCATGAGGCCACCCTGAAAATTCCTTTTTGTTAATAAGTTTATCTTCCTTTTCAACCAAATATACTGTCAGAGGTGGTTTTCTAAAAATTAGAACTGATGTGAGCTTAATTTCTTCACTTCCTTGATGAAGGTTCTCTTTAGTGGACAAAAAAGAGTCAGAGGAGCTCAGATAGACTCCTAGCAATGCTGTGTATGACCCTGGGAAAGTCATTTAACTTTAGTCTTCAGAGAGTTGGAATAAATGGTCTCCAAGACACCCTTCCCAGCTCTAAATCTGTGATCCCCCAACCTAATGAAGAAGGGAAGGGCAAAGTAAGGATGAACAGAATTTTTAGTTGGATAAGTAACCCCTAAATAACTTCAATCTTACTATTCTTGAAAAAGACATTTTGGTAATTCTTGTTACTGCCATTTTCCGTTTTCTATAATCATCACAAACTACAGATATGTAAAAACACCTAAAATTTACAATGCTTCTGTCCTGGAAAATTTAATCTATTACTTAAGTATAAACCAATCTGAAAGAAGAATACCCTATGCATACAATCATAATCAAAATTATTACTGAGGTCCATAGCATAGATGACCATGGTCTAGGCCATTTCTAACTGGTGTTCCTTGCAATGCAAATAAAAGTTCTGATGATAAATACGTTAGTGATAAATATCTTCTATTTTTTACATATAAAAATTTCTTATGATATGGGCAATTTTCTCATTTGAAAATGGGCTAAATTTCTTCTTTTCGTCCCTTATTTACTCACGCATCTATTTATGTGAAGATATAGCATATCCCCAACCCAGCAGTTACAGGTTCCATCAAAACACAAATGTATTTGTCACAAAATGTCAGTCAGTGAACTAACATTTATTAAATACTCACTATATTCTATGTATTGGGTTAAGCACTGAAGAAACAAAGAAAGGAAAAAACAATCCGTACTTTCAAGGAGCTCACATGCTAACATGGGAAGGAACATACAACAATGCACAAATGATATATATATACATAAAGTAGATGGAAAGCAATCTAAGAGGGAAAGCATGAGTTTTAAGGGGGACCGGAAAAACTTCTTGTAGAAGGCAGGATGTAAGTCAAGATTTAAAAGAATTCAGGGAAGTCAGAAGGCAGAAGTGAGGAGGAAGAGTATTCCAGGAATTGGAGACAGTCAGTGAAAAGGCAAGAAGTCAAGAGATGGAGTGCCTCATGCAAGGAATAAAAAGGAGACAAGTCACTGGATCATAGAGTATGTGGAGGGGAGTGAAATATGAGAAGACTGAAAAGGTAGGAATGGGATTGGTACAAGCCAAATGGGGGGTTTTTAATCTGATACCAGAGATAACAGGGAGCCACCACAGTTTACTGAATAGAGGGTTGACAAAAGTTAGAACTACAATTTAGTTAGATCACTCTGGTAGCTGAATAGAGGATGGCTTAAAGTGAGGAAAGGGAGACCAACCAAAAGGCTACCACAACAGTTTAGGATGTGAGGTGATGAGGTGAAATGTAGACCAAAGACAAACTTTTAACAAACTTAGGCCAACATACCCTTTTTGGGGATGCAGATCACCATTTCATCATCTTGCTGTGTCAAACAGATTGTTGTATCTGGGATTTCTGATATGATATCAATCAACTCACAAACACCATATTCAGTAACATCCCAGTCTTTAGAAAAACACCTATGTATTAAAAATGAAAATGGAGAAGAAAATTAATGAAATAGTTTAAATTACTTCATTAACTTTTCAAAGGAACATAAAATATAAATATTACATAATCTTTAAATCTTTTGGGGTAAAAGTATTTAAGTTTTTTTCTTACAAACTTACCAGTGATAAGCCTGCAAAAATTCTCTCACAATAACCTGTTTACTGGCCTGGGATTTAAGAAGTTTTAATAAATCTTGGGTGAAGCGCTTCACTTGGGCTCTGTGGGTTAGAGTTAGCAATCGTTTGGAACCCATTCCAAGGATCTGAAAATCAAATACTCTGAATTAGAATCATAACATTCATTAAAACAAATATTCAACAAATACTTGAGTGCATACCACTATAAGGCATTAACTCAACAATCATATTCTCATTTATCAATGTTATTTCCTGTTAAAACCTATTATCTACTTTCTATTGCCCCAGAGAGAAAACAGATCACTTTATTTTGGAGTTTAAACAGAAATATTTGCTATAAAATGAATCTGTAAAAACAAGGGAAATTATTTAAGTATCAGGGTTCCTTCTCCAGCTTCCAACAGCTGCTACATACAGCTTCAAAGAGTTATATCATTAGGAATGTAAAATATTCTGTCAATTCAGAAAAAGGATTCTTATAATATGCCCAAGAAATGCACCTTGTTGGGCGGAGCCAAGATTGTGGAGTAGAAAGATGCACAAACTCTAGCTCCTTCCCCACAGCCCATAAAATACCTGTAAAAATGACTCTCAAGAAATTCTAGAGCAGCAGAAGACACAGAATGACAGAGTGAAAACGATTTCCAGCCCAAGGTAGCCTGGAAGGCTGACAGGAAAGGTCTATCACACGGGGCACAGAGTGCAGTGCAGCCCAGCCTTGGTGGCGCAGCACTGGGAGGAACAGGACTGGAACAGGCCTTGGGGGCAGAATCCCTAGCAGCAGAGGTTCTCAGATCCCTCAACTCACAAACACCAAAGGCAGCCTCAAAGGTGAATGAGAAAGCTTTTTCACCTCAGTGACAAGGGAGGAGGGTCCTCCCCTAGCCTGAACCCTAGGTGGTGGTGGTAGCAGCAGCAGCAGCAGCATCCATTCCTGGAGCCCTCTGCCTAAAGCCCCTGGGGGAACTGAGCATCTGATTTACATCTCAGCCATGAACCCTGCCCAAGAGTGAGGAGGAGTGCTGTCTGGTGTGGCAGAGCTAGAGGCGGCTGGGGAGAGGGCATTCTCCTAGCCTCCTCTTGACAAAGGATTCAAAAGTCAAGTAACTGGCTTGGAAAACGCCCAAAAAAGGGGGAAAAAAATAAGACTATAGAAGGTTACTTTCTTGGTGAACAGGTATTTTCTTCCATCCTTTGGAATGAGGAACAACAATGCATACTGTCAGAGGAAGTCAAAGCTTCTGTCTCCAGTACCTCCAAAATAAATATGCAATGGTCACAGACCATGGAAGAGCTCAAAATTCTTGCTAAAGGAGACCCCAAAAAAATGCTGAAGAAAACAACACCTTTAAAAATAGGCTAACTCAATTGGAAAAAGAAATCCAAAAAGTCAATGACGAGAAGAAGGCTTTGAGGCCAAATGGAAAAAGGGGTTCAAAAGCTCACTGTAGAAAATAGTTCTTTAAAAATTATAATGGAGCAGATGGAAGCTAATAACTCTATGAGAAACCATGAAATGACAAAGCAAAACCAAAAGATTGAAAAAATAGAAGTTAATGTGAAATATCTCATTGGAAAAACAAGTGACCTACAAAATAGATCCAAGACAGACAATTTAAAAATTATGAGACTACCTGAAAGCCATAATCAAAAAAAGAGTCTGACAGCACTTTTCATGAAATTAGCAAGGAAAACTGCACTGATATTCAAGTACCAGAGGGCAAAATAAATATTGAAAGAATCCACCAATCACCTCCTGAAAGAGATCCAAAATGAGAAACTCCTAGGAATATTATAGCCAAATTCCAGAGTTCCCAGGTCAAGGAGAAAATACTGAAAGCAGCCAGAAAGAAACAATTTGAGTACTGTGAAAATACAATCAGGATAACACAAGATCTAGCAGTTTTTACATTAAAGGATTGAAGGGCATGGAATATGACATATCAGAAGTCAAAGGAACTAGGATTAAAACCAAGAATCACCTACCCAGAAAAACTGAGTATAATACTTCAGGGGAAAAAATGGTCATTCAATGAAACAGAGGACTTTCAAGCATTCATGATGAAAAGCCCAGAGCTGAAAAGAAAATTTGACTTTCAAACACAAGAATCAAGAGGTAAAAGGTAAACAAGACAGAGAAATCACAAGGGACTTACTAAAGTTGAACTATTTATATTCCTACATGGAAAGATAATATTTGTAACTCTTGAAACTTTTCTCAGGATTTGGGTAGATGGAGGGATCACACACACACACACACACACATACACGACAGGGTGAATTGAATAGGAAGGGATCATATCAAAAAAATTAAATTAAGGAGTGACAGGAATATATTGGGAGGAGAAAGGGAGAAACGGAATGGGGCAAATTATTTCTCATAGAAGAGGCAAGAAAAACCTTCTTAAATGGAGGGAAAAAGTGGGGATGTAAGAGGGAAAAAGTGAAGCTTACTCTCATCACATCTGACTCAAGGAAGGAATAACATGCACACTCAATTTGGTATGAAAACCTATCTTACACTACAGGAAATTAGGGGAGGATGGGGGGGGGATGGTGGAAGGGAGGGCAAATGGAAGGAGGGAGCAATTAGAAGTCAACATTGTTGGGGAGGGACAAGGTCAAAAGAGAGAATAGAATAAATGGGAGGCAGGATAGGATGGAGGAAAATATAGTTAGCACACAATATGACTATTTTGGAAGTCATTTGCAAAACTACACATATATAGCCTATATTGAATTGCTTACCAGTTGGGATGGGTAGGGAGGAAGAAAGGAAGGGAAGCTGGAACTCAAAATTTAGGAACAAATGTTGAGAACTGTTTTTGTGTACAACTGGGAAATAAGAAATACAGGTAATGGGGTACAGAAATTTATCTTGCCCTACAAAACAAGAGAGAAGATGGGGATAAGGAAGGAGGGGTGTTAGAAGGGAGGGCAAATTGGTAGAACAGGTAATCAGAATGCTCAGCATTTTGGGATGGGGGGAGGGGAGAGATGAGGAGAAAATTTGGAACTTAAAATTTTGTGGAAATGAATGTTGAAAACTTAAAATAAATAAATAAAGAATAAAAAGAAAAAAAGAAAATAAATGACCTTGCCCCACCTAAAAATAAATAAATAAAAAAGAAATTAAAAAAAGAAATGCACCTTGTCTCTTGGAAAATTTTTGGAGAACCTGAAATAATTTGATTGTATCTGCATGAGTCAAATTCACAGAATTATAAAATATTACAGAAGGGGCTACGGATGTTAGCAAAGTCCAACTTCTTCATTATACAGAGGGGGAAAGTGAGGTCCAAAAAGGTAAAATAACAGGGTTAGTCTCCAAATTCAGGGCTCTTTCCAGTACTCCATATTGGTTCTCAGAAACACTACATCCAAGTCAGTCTAAAAACCAGACAATTTATCAAATGAGTGGGGCTTGTATCAGCGACAAGGGGTGAGCCACTACTAATATTTTTACATGCAATGTCCTCTTATCTTCAGTCTCTATTTTCTGTCTTTAACCTAGCTTCTATCCTTAATATACTGTCTGAAATGGTGAGACTTTTGTTTTTTTCATAGAAGTTTTTTATAGACTTATTAAAATGAGTTTTGAACTTTTTGATCTAACTCACAAGACCAGACATCAATAACAAAACTTGATGTCATAAATAGATGTTTTATAAGCAAAATATCTCTCATTTCAGAATTTCTCACACAATGTTTCATCCACCAAAATTTCCTGAGTGTCACTTACCTGCAATACATGAGGCACTGCTTCTAGTAATTCCATTAACCTGGAATATCCATAGTCTGATACACGGCATTGCTTTGCAAAGTGATGATGATAGGATGGGATGAATTTGCCTACAGGTATGATACAAGATGGCTGGTTCTTCAGTAAGTCAATTACTTCTCTACTGAACTGGATAAGTTGTGGGTTGCCCACAGGACTTTTGGAACGTAACAGCCAAGGGTCTAGGATGGAAAACAAAAGTGAATATTTAAAAATATGTAAACAGAATTTCCAATAGGCAAACAAAATGAGTCACTGCTTGAAGTAGCTAATAATTTCAATCAATCAAGTAGAAAAGAACATTGCTCTATTTTATACCCATACCTAGGTATGGCAAAGAGTCAACATACCAGCTGAAAATATTTAAGGGTTACCAAATTTTTTTAAGTATTTGGAAAGAAAATTTTTAACATTCATTTTTTTTAAAATTTGAGTTTCACATTTTCTCCCTCCTCTCTTCCCCTCTCCTTAAAACAGAAAGCATACAGGCTGTATATGTGCAATCATGTATACCATATTTCTATATTAGTTATGGTGTGAAAGAAGAAACAGATCTAAAGGAAAAACTAAAGATAGAGAAAATACTATGCCTCGATTTGTATTCAGACGACATTAGTTCTTTCTGTGGATGTGGACAGCACTTTGATTACTGTATTGCTGAGAATGAAGTCATTCGTAGTTGAATCATCTGTGTCGCTCTTAATAGGTACAATGTTCTTCTGGTTCTGCTTACTTCATTCTGCATCAGTTCATGTAAGTCTTTCCAGGTTTTTCTGAAATCTGCTAGCTCATATCACACTTCTTATATCACACTAATAAGTTACATTCATATTACATTACATTACATTCACATACAACTTGTTCAGCCATTCCCCAACTGATGGGCATCCTATCTATTTCCAATTTTTTGCCACCACAGTAAGAGCTGCTATAAGCATTTTTGTACATGGAGGTCCTTTTCTCTTTTTTATGATCTCTTTGGAATACAGTCCTAGTAGTGGTACTGCTGGATCAAAGAATATGCACATTTAGCAAATGTCTTTGTATTTATTTTCAAACCTAAACAATAAAACCAAAAATAAATTTTATTTTTCATAAAAGTGGTGCTTCCTTCAGTAAAAGAAAAAAAATCAGAAATCCCAAATTTGTATGGTGTTTTAAGGTTTGTGAAACACTTATAAGGTAAAACCAAGATACAGAGTAAAGGCAGGAACTCAACCAATCGCTCCCAAATTCCCCTCCAAACAACATTAAAATAATGCCTCGAAACAAATTCTGGAGTGGCAAAATCAACAAAAAGGACCAGGTGAAACAATATTCCAGTCCAAGTCAACTTAGAAAGTGGGCAGGAAAAGTCTGTCTCACTTAGGGTATGAGGGAAGTGCAGACTAGTGCATGTTGTGCCAGGCAAGCCAGCAGCAAGGTCCTAAGCCCTGGTACAAACCAGCAGTGAAGCCCTGAGCCCCAACTCAAGTCAGCAGCAAGACCTAGGCCCTTACACAATGCAGCTGGCAGTGATGTACACTCATTGCAAGCCAGCAGCATGCCCTTGGAGGCAAGTGAATCTGTGGTGACTTTCAGACCTCTCAACCCACAAATTGTAAGAGGGTCAAATAACTGGTCAAAAGTGGATTATAGGTAACCCTTAGTTGGCACTGAGTGTAGGCCCCTTTTGCATTACCTATACAGGGATCCCAGTCACAGGGCAAGAAGGAGCACTAGGTACATTAGAGCTCCTGGCCACAATGAAGTGTGAACCCTGGTTATAGTTCCAGGGCAGAAAATAGTGCTTGCGGTCACTCACAGACTAGAGTACAGGTCAGGAAAACAGAGACCATACCTCTTCTTAAATCATACCATCTGGGAAGAACTGAAAACTTAGAGATCCCCAGAAATAGCTCTCAAAATAACAGAACAAAAAACCTGAAGCTTCAGACCATGCTCCTGCTACCCTAAGAGCAGAGTCCAACTTTAACACAAAATTAGACATCAAGAAATAGGTTAGAAAAATGAGCAAGCAACAGGAAAAAAAGAACCTGACCGCAGAAAGTTACTATGATGACAGGGATGAGTAAAGGACAAACTCAGAAGAGGATAACAATGTTAAAATGATTAAATGCAAAATCTCAAAGAAAAAGTGATTGGCCTCAGGCCCCAAAAAGAAGATTTACTAGAAGAGCCCACAAAGGTTTTTAAAAATCAAATAAGAGAGGTAAAGGAAAAATTGGGAAAAGAAATGAGAGCGATGCAAGAGAATTCATGAAAAAGAATGAGTCAACTACTTTATGAAGGAAACACAAAAAATGGAAAAAGATGTACAAAAATTGACTAAAAAAACCAATTCCTTAAAAAGTAGAATTGGTCAAATGGAAAAGGACATGAAAATTTACTGATAAAAAGAACTCCCCAAAGGCAGCCTAGCTATAGGAAGATCTAAAATTGTATTATAAAACTGCAATCATCAAAACTATTTGGTACTAGCTAAGAAATAGAGTGATGGATCAGTAGTATAGGCTGAGTACATAAAACACAGTAGTCAACGACTATACTAATCTACTGTTCGATAAACCCAAGGACTCCTTCTGGGATAAGAACTCGCCATTTGACTAGGGAATGGTTAAACAAGTGGTGATATATGAATGTAATGGAATACTATTACATGCTAAGAAATGACAAGCAGGATGATTTCAGAAAGACCTGAAAAGACTTACATGAACTGATGCCTAGTGAAGTGAGCAGAACCAGAAGAACACTGTACACAGTAACATCAACACTGTGTGATGACCAACTTTGATAGCCTTAGCTCTTCTCAGCAATAGTGATCTAAGATGATGCCAAAACACTCATGATAGAAAATGCTATTCACATCCCAAGAAAGACCTATGGAGCCTGAATGCAGATCAAAGCATATACTATTTTCCATTTTTTGTTGAGTTTTTTTTTCTCATGGTTTCCCTTTTGTTCTCATTCCCCTTTTCACAACATGACTAATGTGAACATATGTTTAATTTGCTTATACATGTAAAGTCTTTATTAGATTGCTTGCCATCTTGGGGAGAGGAGACAGGAGGAAGGGAGAAAAAAATCTGGAACTCAAAATCTTACAAAAGTGAAAGTCATTGGAAAAAATAAAATACTACTAAGTGGAAAAAGAAAAGAACTCCCTAAAATATGAAACTGGTCAAATGGAAAAGGAGGTATAAAAGCTCGCTGAAGAAAATAACTGCTTAAAAATTAGAATCAAACAAGTGAAAGTTAAGGATTCCATGAGCAAACTCCAAAAAACAATAAAATCAAATCAAAAGAATGAAAAAAATAGAAGAAAATGTGAAATAGCTCCCTAGAAAAAAGATCAAAAAGAGTTAATTTAAAAATTGTTACACTACCTGAAAACTCATCAACAAAAAAAGTGCCTAGACATCATATTACAAGAAATTATTGAGGAAAATTGCCCTGCTATCCTAGAACCAAAGGGTAAAATAGAACTCTAAAGAATCCATCAATCACTTCCTAAAAGAGATAACAAATGAAAACTCCCAGGAATATTTTAGCCAAATTCCAGAGCTCTGAGGTCAAAGAGAAAACATTGCAAGCAGCCAGAAAAACAAGACAAATACTGTGGAGTCAGTCATCTGGATAACACAAGATTTAGCAGCTTCTACATTAAAGGACTGGAGGGGTTAAGATATAATATTCCTGAGGGCAATAGCCAAGAATCATCTACCCAGAAAAACTAAGTATAATCCTTCAGGGGAAAAAATTTAATTTTAAAGAAATAGAGGACTTTTAAGTATTCCTAATAAAAGACCATGGCTGAATAGACAATCTGATTTTCAAATACAAGATTCAAGAGAAGCATAAAAAAGTAAACATGAAAGAGAAATCATAAGGGATTCAATAAGGTTAAACTATATTCTTACATGAGAAGATGATACTTATAACTCCTCAGAACTTAATCATTATTAGGGCAGTTAGGAATACACATAGATGGAAGGCACAAGTATGAGTTGACTATGATGGGAAGATATAAAAAAGAAGCAAAGGGTGAGAAAGGGATACACTGGGAGAAGGGAAAGGTAGAATAGGGTTAGAGGCACAAAAGAGCTCTTACAGTGTAGTGAAAGATGGAGTGGGGCTGGGGATAGTGGGGGTGGCAGGAGAGATGGTAGAAGGTAAGACTTTAACCTTACTCTCATTTGAATTAGCTCAAAGACGGAAAACCATCCATACTCATTTGGATATAGGAATCTACCTTATTCTACAGGAAAGTAGGAGAGGAAGCAGATAAGAGAAGGGGGGACTGACAGAAGGGAGAGAAGATTGGGAGAAATGGAGATCAAAAGCAAAACACTTTTGAGATGGGACAGGGTAAAAACAGAGAGAAAAAGATAAACAGGGAGGGAAATAGAAAGTTAATAATCATAACTGTGAATGTGAATGAGATGAATCGCCCATAATATGGAAGTGGAGAGAAGAATGGATTCGAAACCAGGTTTAGGGGTGGAGCCAAGATGGCAGAGTAGAAAGACTCACGTATGCAAGCTCCAAACCCACAGCCCATATATTTCCTACAAGAAAAACTTCCCACAAATTCTGGATCACTGCAAGGCATGCAGAAACACAGTGGAAGAGTTTTCCGTCCCAGAGAGCCCTGGAAACCCATCCCCAGGGGTCCGTCGCACCCCGGAAAGCGGAGCCCACACCAGCGCTGCCCTGGCGGCACAGCCCCAGAAGAGCAGATCCGAGCAGGCTTCAGGGACGGAACCTCCAGCGGCCAGGAAGGTCCCTCCGCCCACAGACACTACAGGTCAGTGAGAGAGACGTCTGGGCTGGCTGAGAGGGGAGCGGGGTGTCTCCATGACTCGGGCCCCCTTGGGAGGAAGCGGCAGAGGCAGAGGCAGCTGCGGCCCGGGACACCCCGAGTAGCCGCAGGACCTCCATTACTGAAGGTCTCTGCATAAACCCCCTGAGAGAAATGAGCCTGGGAGGCGGCCCTGCCCCCACCCCAGCACCAGAACTTAAGCTCACATTGAATAGCAGCCACACCTGCTGCGGAAAGCCCATTTGAATCTCAGACCCCAAGCACTGGCTGGGCAGATCTAGGCAGCAGTGGAGTGGAATCTCAGAAGTCAAGTAATTGGCTGGGAAAATGCCCAGAAAAAGGAAGCAAAATAAGACCATAGAGAGTTACTTTATTGGAGAAGAGATGTTCCTTTCTCCCTTCGTTTCTGATGAAGAGGTACAATGCTTGCCATTGGGGAAGTTCGTGGAGGTTGGGGCCTCTCTATCCCAGACATCTGAGGTCGATGCCCGGTGGGCTCAGGCCATGGAAGAGCTCAAAAAGGATTTTGAAAAGCAAGTTAGACAGGTGGAAGAAAAACTGGGAAGAGAAATGAGACAGATGCAAGAAAAGCATGAAAAACGGGTCAATACCTTGGTAAAGGAGACCCAAAAAAATGCTGAAGAAAATAACACCTTGAAAAATAGGCTAACTCAATTGGCAAAAGAAGTTCAAAAAGCCAATGAGGAGAAGAATGTTTTCAAAAGCAGAATTAGCCAAATGGAAAAAGAGGTTCAAGAGCTCACTGAAGAAAATAGTTCTCTCAAGATTAGAATGGAACAGATGGAGTCTAATGACTTTCTGAGAAAACAAGAAATCATAAAACAAAACCAAAAGAATGAAAAAATGGAAGAGAATGTGAAATATCTCATTGGAAAAACAACTGACCTGGAAAATAGATCCAGGAGAGACAATTTAAAAATTATGGGACTACCTGAAAGCCATGATCAAAAAAAGAGCCTAGACATCATCTTTCATGAAATTATCAAGGAAAACTGCCCTGACATTCTAGAACCAGAGGGCAAAATAAGTATTGAAGGAATCCATCGATCACAGCCTGAAAGAGATCCAAAAAGAGAAACTCCTTGGAACATTGTGGCCAAATTCCAGAGTTCCCAGGTCAAGGAGAAAATCTTGCAAGCAGCTAGAAAGAAACAATTCCAGTACTGTGGAAATACAATCAGGATAACACAAGATCTAGCAGCTTCTACATTAAGGGATCGAAGGGCATGGAATAGGATATTCCAGAAGTCAAAGGAACTAGGACTCAAACCAAGAATCACCTACCCAGCAAAACTGAGTATAATACTTCAGGGGAAAATATGGTCTTTCAATGAAACAGAGGACTTTCAATCATTCTTGATGAAAAGACCAGAGCTGAAAAGAAAATTTGACTTTCAAACACAAGAATGAGAAGAAGCATGAAAAAGTAAACAGCAAAGATAAGTCATAAGGGACTTACCAAAGGTGAACTGTTTACATTCCTACATGGAAAGACAATATTTGTAACTCTTAAAACATTTCAGTATCTGGGTAGTTGGTGGGACCACACACAGACGTACACACACATACATGCACACACACATGTACATGCGTGCATGCACACACACATACACACATGCACGCACACACAGAGACAGAGAGCACAGAGTGAATTGAATAGGATGGGACCATATCTTCAAAGAAATTAAGGTAAATTGTGAGAGAGAAATGTAGTGGGAGGAGAGAGGGTGAAATGGAATGGGGTAAATTATATCTCATTCAAGAGGCAAGCAGGAGACTTTTTAGTGGAGGGAAAAAGAGGAGAGCTGAGAAAAAAACATGAAGTTTACCCTCATCGCATTAGACTAAAGGAAGGAGTAAAATGCACACTCATTTTGGTATGAAAACCTATCTTACAGTACAGGAAATTGGGGGAGAAGGAGATAAGCAGGGAGGGAGGGAGGGATGATGGAAGGGAGGGCAATGGGAGAAGGGAGCAATTTGAAGTCAACACTCTTGGGGAGGGACAGGATCAAAAGACAGAATAGAAACAATGGGAGGCAGAATAGGAGGGAGGGAAATACAGTTAGTCTTACACAACATGACTGTTATCGAAGTCGTTTGCAAAACTACACAGATAGGGCCTATATTGAATTGCCTGCCTTCCCAAAGGGAACGGGTGAGGAGGGAGGGATGGGGAGAAGTTGGAACTCAAAGTTTTAGGAACAACTGTTGAGTATTGTTGCTACTAGGAAATAAGAAATACAGTTAATGGGGAATAGAAAGTTATCTGGCCCTACAGGACAAAAGAGAAGATGGGGACAAGAGAAGGGAGGGATGATAGAAGAGAGGGCAGATTGGTGATAGGGGAAATTAGAATGCTCGATGTATTGGGGTGGGGGAAGGGGATAAAAAGGGAGAAAATTTGGAACCCAAAATTTTGTGAAAATGAATGTAAAAAGTTAAATAAATAAATTTATATTTAAAAAAAAAAAGAAACCAGGTTTACAGGAAACACACCTGAAACACAGAATCAAAGTAAAAATAGCTTTAATAAAGTAAAAATAAGGGGCTGGAGCACAACCTATTATCCTTCAGCTGAGGTTCAAAAAAAAAAAGGCAGGAATGGCAACTATGATCTCAGATAAAGCAAAAGCAAAAATAAACTTATTTAAAAGAGATAAGCAAGGAACCTACATTTTGTTAAAAGATATCATAAACAATGAAGTAATATCAGTACCAAAAATATATGTACAAAATGGCATAGCACCTAAATACTTAAAGGAAAAGTTAAATGTTAAATAAAAAGTTAAACAGGAGGAAACAGATTAAAATTATAATAGTGGAGGACCTCAACTTTCTCCTCTCAGAACTAGATAAATCCAACCAAAAAATAAACAACAAAGAAGTTAAGGAGATGAATAAAATTTTAGAAAAGTTACATATGATAGACCTCTGGAGAACACTCAGTAGGAATAGAAAGGAAAATTCCTTTTTCTCATGACAAAAGGCACCTACACAAAAATTGACCATTTATCATGGTATAAAAAGCTGACAACCAAGTGCAGAAAAGTAGAATCATTAAATGCATCCTTTTCAGATCATAAAGCAATAAAAATAACATAAATAAAGGGCCATGGAAACAGATAAAAAATTAATTGGAAGCTAAATAATCTAATCCTAAAGAATGAATGGGTCAAAGAATAAATTACAGAAACAATAAATCATTTCATGAAAGAAAATGAGAAAAGGAGAAAAACATATCAAAACTTATAGGATGAGCCAAAGCAGTACTTAGAGGAAATTTTATATCTCTAAACACATCAAAAAAACAGAGAAAGGGAAATCAATGAATTGGACATGCAGTTAAAAAAAAAAACTAGAAAGAAAAAACCTAAAAGTGCCCAATTAATCACCAAACTGGAAATCTTGAAACTCAAAGTTAAAATGGTTATATGACTTAGACATAAACGATGATACCATAAGCATATTAGGGAAACATGGAATACTTTACCTGTTAGCTCTATAGACAAGTGAAGAATTTAGTACCAAACAAGAGACAGGGAACATTACAGAATGTAAAATAGATAACTTTGATTACATTAAGACATAAAAAAAGTAAAATGACTTCTTTGTACAAAAATATTTATAGCAGCTCTTTTTGTAGCAGCAAAGAACTGGCAACTGAGGGGACATTCATATATTGGGGAATGGCTAAACAAGCTGTGGTATGACCGTGATGTAAGACTATTATGCTATAAAAAATAATAAGCAGGATGCTTTAAGAAAAACCTAGAAAGACTTAAATGAACTGATGCAAAGTGAAATGAACAGAAGTAGAACACTATACACAGCAACAGCAATATCGTACCATGATAAACTGTAAATAATTTAGCTATTCTCAGTAATATAAACATCTAAGGTAATTCTGAAGAAACTATGATGAAAAATGCTATCTACACTTCCAGAGAAAGAACTAATGGAATCTGAATGCAGATTGAAGTATGCCGTTTTTCTAATTTTCTTTATTATTCTGGGCATTTTTCTCAGTATGTTCTTTCACAACATGACTAATATGGAAATGCTTAGCTTTATTGCACAAATATAGCCTTTTTATCAAATTGCTTGCCTTCTCAGGAGGTGGAAAAGGAGGAAAGACAGGAGAGAATTTGCAACTCAAAATTGCAAAAAACAAGGATTAAAAATAATTTTTACATGTAATTGGAAACAGATGAAACATTAAGATATTTTTTATAACCCACATAACTTACATTACTCTTTATTATTCCCATGTTATAGATAAGGTAACTGATGCTTTGAGAAGTTGCAAGTATTGGAGATAAGATTCAGACCCAGATCTCCTCTGACTCCAAGTCAAGCATTCATTCACAAGAGTTAGAAATGGTAGAATAGAAGGATTTATGTTTCAAAAGTTCATCTGAATGTTGGTTATTTTTGAATTCAGAATGTGCTTTCCTATAGAAATAATGTCAATTTTAGGTTGCCAGAGTCACCTACACAAACTGCTTTAGCCACCAATGGAGGTGAAATACGGTACAACCACAATAAATATTTTAAATGTTTTTATAATGCTAAATTTTTAAAACTTTAAAAACTATGATCCAACCATTCTGGAGAGCAATTTGGAACTCTGCCCAAGGGGCTACAAAAATGAGCATACCCTTTGACCCAGCAATATTGCTTCCAGGACTGTATCCCCAAGAGATCATAAAAATGGCAAAAGAGTCCCACATGTACAAAAAATATTTGCAGCAGCTCTCTTTGTGGTAGCCAAGAACAGGAAATCAAGGGGATGCCCATCAATTGGGGAATGGCTGAATAAATTAAGGTATATGAATATAATGGAATACTATTGTGCTATAAGAAATGATAAACAGGAAGACTTCAGAGACGCCTAGCAAGACTTATATGATCTGATGCTGAGTGAAAGGAGCAGAACCAGGAGAACTTTGTGCACAGCAACAACCACAGTGTGAGAGGATTTTTTCTGGTAGACTTAGAATTTCACTGCAATGCAAGGACTTAAAAAATTCCCAATGGTCTTCTAAGGCAAAATGCCTTCCACATTCAGAGAAAGAACTATGGAATTGGATCACAGAATGTAGCAGAACATTTTCTTTTGTATTATGTTTTGGTTTGTTTTATGATTTCTCCCATTCATTTTAATTCTTCTCCACAATGGTGAAAACGTATTTAATGGGAATGTATGTGTAGAACCTATATAAAATTGTATGCTATCTCAAGGAGGGAGGGGGCAAGAAAGGGGGAAAGAGGTAGAGGGAAAAAAATCTAAGTTATATGGTAGTGACTGTACAATACTGAAAATAAATTTAAAAAAATTTAAAAACTATTTCGAATTCAAGTTTCTTAAGTGGATGCCTGTATTTGAGAAAAAAGGGACTTTGATTAGGGAAGAACAAGAGATAAATGGAGGCTTTTGTAAAAATCTCAAAAGTGATTTCTCTGCATTTTTTGAAAGGTCAAAAATTGATGGTAACAACTATATCTGATTTTACTTCAAGTCAAAAATTGATGGTAAGTTATATTTGATTTTACTTCAAAGTAGGTTTTCTTTTCCTAGTTATCTAAGTATCAGTAGCACTACTTTTAATGCTTACTAGTCATGATTAGGATCATTTATTTTTGTTATTCTCAAACACAATAACAGAGGAAAAGGGACAAAAAAATTTTCCTAAGATTTTTCTTTATACATGAGCAAAATTCACAAGAAGGGAAAAGGAATAAGAAAATTAGGGATGGTAGATTATGAGAAAAAGATCGCTTGAAGTGGAATTAATTGAATTACGGATGAAAAAAGACACAAAAAAAAATGCACAGGGAGTACCCACTTCTCTTGAAGTGAGAGAAATGAGGTTCAACAATTCCCCTGCCCTGACTACCAGCTGGTCTCACTAGTCCTTGTAGAGAGGCAGGAAGGGAGCATGGTTTTAGCATGGGTAAGAAGCAGGGGTGGAAGAGGCTGAGCATCAGTACAGTTAACTGTTCATATGTATTCGATGAGAGGCTATATTCTGAATGCCAACCAAACCTAAGTTTAAAATTGTCTTTTTTTACCTAGAGCTAATTTGATTTCATAAATAAATCTCTTCTGTCCCCAAGAGATCAGAAAAATGGGAAAGGGTCCCACATGTACAAAAATATTTATAGCAGCACTCTCTGGTGACCAAAAACTGGAAATCAAGGGGATGCCCATCAATTGGGGAATGGCTGAATAAATTATGGGATATGAATGTAATGGAATATTATTGCACAATAAGAAGTGATGAACAAGAAGATTTCAGAGAGGTCTGGAAAGATTTATATGACCTGATGCTGAGCGAAAAGAGCAGAACCAGGAGAACTTTGTGCACAGCAACGACCACAGTGCCTGACAGTTTTTTATGGTAGATTTGGATCTTCATAGCAATGCAAGGACATTTAAAAAAAAAAATTCCCAACGGTCTTCTAAGGCAAAATACCTTCCACATTCAGAGAAAGAACTATGGAATTCAATTGCTGAATGTAGCAGATCATTTTGTGTGTGTGCGTGTGTGTGTGTGTGTGTGTGTGTACTGGTGTTTTGTGTGTGTTTTGGTTTGTTATATGATTTGTCCCATTTATTTTAGTTCTTCTACACAGCATGACTATAAGGAAAATGTACTCAATAGAAATGTACGTGTAGATCCTATATAGAATTGTATGCCATCTTGGGGAGGGAAGGGGATTGTGGGGGGTAGGTAGGGGGAAAAAATCTTAAGTTTTATGGTAGTGATTGTAGAGCATTAAAAATAAATAAAATGAAAAAATAAATAAATCTCTTCTGATCTAGAATATTACATCTCCAACTGCCCTTGAGACATTTCAAACAGTGTCCAATAGACATCTCAAACTCAGTATGTACAAAACAGAATTCTGTCTCCCTAAACCCTCTCCTCCCTCTTTCCCTATTACTGCAGAAGGTAACACTATCTTCCAAGTCCATAAGGTACACAACCTAGGAGTCATCCTAGATTCCTCACTATGTCTCACTCCTCATATCCAAGTTGTTGCTAAGGTCTGTTGATTTCACCTTTGCAACATTTTTCAAATATGCCCGCTTTTGTCCTCTGCCTTTGCCACCATTTTAGGCCCTCATCACTTCATGCCTAGATTACTGGAATAACCTGATAGTGTGTCTGCCTACCTCAAATTTCTCCCTACTCCCCTCCATCCTCCATTCAGTCATTAAAGTGATTTCCCTAAAAAGCAGTTCTGATCCTGTCACCCCTTCATTCAATAAACTCCAGTAGCATCTTATTACGTCTGGGATCAAATGCAAAATGCTCTGTTTGCCATTCGAAGTCCTTCATAACTGATTAAACCATTTTGGAGAGTAATATGGAAGTATGCCCAAAGGGCTATAAAAATGTCCACACCATTTGACCTAGCAATACCACAGGGCTATATCTCAAAGAGATCAAACAAATGGGAAAAGGACACATGTGTACAAAAATATTTATAGTAGTTGTTTTTGTGGTGGCCAGGAATTGGAAATTGAGCAGATGCCTATCAACTGGGGAATGGCTGAACAATCTGTGGTGTGTGAACACAATGGAATACTATTGTGCTACAAGAAATGATGAGCAGGCTGACTTAAGACAAACCTGGAAAGACTTAAATGAACTGCTACTGAAAGGAGCAGAACCAGGACTATAGACATAGATCATAAGTCAAAGATATTTTATAATTAAGCTTTCTAAAAAAAAGTTCTACAAAGTACCTGGTGTTTTAAATAGCAAAGGAGAAACTTGTATGGTACTTTCACAATTTGTTAATAGATAAATCAGATAACTCCAAATCTGACACAGCCACATTTCACTGTATTTTCTACATATGCTATTAACTGACTAGCAAGAATTCAAATAGACTAAGTAAGGAATATAAATACATACCAGTGTTTGGAGGTGGAGGTTTATTATGTATCCACTTAACTACTTTTATGCCATTTTGTGCGGTAACAATGTTTACTCCAGGAACACAGGTGATGAGATGTTCCAAGGGAACTCCACCTTGATTTTCCTGCACCACTTCTAGATCACTGAACTCTGCAGTGTAGCAATCTGGGAAACTACAATAAAACACACAAAAGTTAGATAGAATCATTGAGAAGTAAAACAAAGATCTCCCAAGGATCTATCATTTCCATGTAGAATGCTATCACTTGAACTTGAACTTAGTAATAAAAATCATCAATGAAATAAGACATGCTTCACTCTGGTAGTGATATTTAAAATATTCACCTTAGTAACGGTACAGTGCCCTCATGTGTCTGTAGAAGACTATGAACCTGGGGTGCAAATGTCTTCAGAGAGAGTATAACATAAGGAATCTTGTATGAGTCTGGATCAAATTCATGTTCACTAAAGTAATGAAAAAAAGTATTTAGTTGCTTACTTATGTTTTAGCAAACAGACTACAATAGCAATTATTTCTAAAGAATGAAAGAACACATTTATGACAGGATGAATTTCTTTAAAAAGATACTTGATGTCTACCTGAAATCTTTATCGGAGTGGTGCTGCTTGCAGACAGGTTCATGATATTCTAGCTCTTCAAATATAATTGGACTACAATTAGCTGATGAGCCATCATGTGACTGGGAAGACCCTAAAGGGCTCTGTCGGGCCTGGCTACTAGGTAGCAGACACACCAACCGCCCATTTCCTTGATCACGGATTGTTACTGTGTCTGTTAATTTATGTAGGTCTGACACAGTCAACTTGTGTCCAAACCTAAGTGGGAAAGGATAGAAATAAGTATAGACTTAAGTTTAGAGTTCAAAAAACTGTTCTCAATACTATATAGAAAAGTTCACTAGTTTGAATAACTTAACAGATTTAAAAAAAAAAACCCAGTATCTCCATTACTGCCATATTCACTAATAGAAAATTTAGTTTGTTAAACACAGAATCCTTTTAAGAAGCAATTTAAATAAGCAGTGAATTTCAGTCAACTTACTTTTTTTCATAGACATCTGTGAACTTATACAAAGGCAAGCAACAAGCAGGAGCATCTTGAAGAATGGATACTGTTTCTGAGCTTTAAGCACAAAAAATTAGAAAACATTTTTCTACTTGCTTCAAAGGATTTTTGTGAACAGATTACAAATCATCAATAAAATTATTCACACAATGAATCTAAGCTCCTGAAGTTCTCCAGAATTTTTAAAACAAAGATTTGGGACCCAAAGGACAAAGTGAAATTACATATTGTAAATTTTATAAAATACAACCAGAAGATGTCTTATTTTACTAGAAATTAAAATTGATAACAATCAGCATTAGCATTATCTAATACGATGGTCACACTTCATTAGAGATCATATGAATTAGAACTGCGACAGTTCAGAAGAGCATGCTTTAAAATAACTTATTAATGACAAAAAAAAACAATTTAGGACAAAAAAGGATTAGTGATGTTTTAAGTAACTTGGCTCTTAGAGAAAAGGATATTTAACTAGTTTTCCAAATGGATCACAGAATCACAGACCCTAACAATAACCAAGTTTCCTATTCCATATCAATCAAGTAATCACACATGTATTAAGCACCTGCTACATATGCTAGGCATACACTTATCAAGGGAATAGTATCAAAGCTAGCATTTATATAGAACTTTCAGTTTCAGAAAGTACTTTACAGATGTTATCTCATTTGATTCTCACATCAACCTTGAAGCAGGAGATATTATCATCTTCCTTTACAAATTAGGAAACTGAGGTTGAAAGGTGATGTGACTTGTCCCTCAAATGTATCCTCCAGAGTGAACTGCCAAAGTGATTTTTCACAAGTGCCTAAGTCATGCCTCCTACTTGAATGGCTCCCTATTTGCCTCTAGGATAGAAATCCCTTTAAAGACCCTTCAGAATATGACACTGTCCTGCTTTCCAACCTCATTATAAATGATTCCCCTCTTTACACTCTACAGTCTCTAGCCAAACAAGCTTTCTCATTATTCCTCACAGAGGGTACTCCATTTCCCTTCTGTCTTTGCTGCCTGAAATGCACTTCCTTTTCCAGAAACTCACATATCCTTCAATTCCTTCAAGACAGAACTTAAGCATTTTCAACTTGAAGATTTCTCGGACTGCTGGAGCCCTGCCCAAGGGTAGTGTAGCAGACAGAATACTAGATTTGAGGCAAAGAAGGTTTTGTGGGGAAGAAAATGGGTTCTGTTTTAGACGTGTTGGATCTGAGGTGTACATGGGACATTCAGTTTGAAATGTCCAGGAGGCAGTCAGTGTTGCAGCTCTGGAGAGAGAATGGGTCTAGTTCTGTAATCTAGAACTCATCTGTATAGAGATGATAATTAAATCCAGGGGTGTTGATGAGGTCACCAAGAGAGAAAATCTAACAAGAGAAGAAAAGATGGCCTAAGGCAGAGCTTTGAGATACATCCACAGAGGGCATGCCTTAGATGCAAATCAAGGAAAATGCTCCTAATACAAAAAAATGTGCATTAGTGATTCTGTTAGAATCAAAACTGTTAACGGCTAATTTTCTCTGAAACAACATGAACTTAAAAGACAAGAGTCTTAAAACTAGATGGGAGTTATTGAGAAGCTATGCTTAATGTATGATGGATAATTTCACTGTTTCTTCACTAGTTTAGAAATAAAGACTTTTAAGTCTTTACTTTTAAAGTTTGATTTCATTTTTCTATTTTTTTAAAGCACCTAACACATTAGATGACTTGTTAATTTCTTAGTGCTCACCACTGTTAAGTTGTACTGCTTAAAATTATAAACTTACAGAATTATAAACCTGAACAAGGATGAAGAAATATTTCTAATGGACTAATTTATAAGTAACCAAGTATTACCATACATTTGAAACAGCTGGAGAATAGGGCACTGGAAGACTTGAGCTCAAATCAGCCTCGGTCACTAACTAGCTTAATGAACATGACAAGTAAGTCACTTAACTGCTCAGCCTCAATTTCCCCATCAGTAAAAATAGAGGTAACAGTAGCACCGACCTCACAGGGTTGTTGTGAGAATCAAATGAGATAACCAACATAAAATGCTCTGAAAAATCATAAAGGACCATATAAAGACTAGCTAGGATGCAGCTGGTACAATCATTTTATGGGTCAAAGTTCACTCTCCTGTAACAGCACTTTTTTTTTTTTACCTCAGCAAAGACAATGACTTATTAGCAGCTCCAGTGGCTAGAGAGACCTGGATCCTCTTGCTGCCAATCTTGTATCTGTGAAGACTGTTCACCGCAACGACTGCTTCCTGCAAATTCTCCATCTGAACGACAGCTCTGAGCTGATAATCTGTATGAGGGCTGAGCTCTACGCTCTTCACCTAAAACAGCAAAAAGCAAAACTGTGTAAGCTTCTTGTCACAGAATTTTAACACAGCAAACCACTAAATATGAACCTGATCTCACTGAGACAAGCTTTAAAAACTTGGTGTTACAGCAGTGCCTTTCCTGTCCTGCTCACTTTGTGTCAGCTCTCAGGCCACAGAACTCTGGACAACGAAGTTAAGGTCCCTAGATCTAAAGATCACAGGGTACCAAACTCACAACAAAAATATTCATGGGATCTTCTCCTGACTTCAAAAATACCAGGAAGATGTAGATCAAAAACAGTAACTGGTGTGTTGTCAAGCAAGCTGTACTAAAAATAGGACACTAGACAGACCAACATACTAACATGAAGAAATTACAATTCTAAGGCAATCTCGGCTTTATATTTTAGTAGTCATTATCAAGAAATACCATCCATTTAGATTTTAAAGTGTCATTTAATCCAGCCCCATGCTCATGGTAAGAGCTCTGTTTTCTGCGGTTTGAAGAAAATCAGAAGCAAAAAGCACTGAGCTTAATTTCCAATTTTTAATTTACAATAACAATTTAATGCTTTATATACTGAGAATGACAATGTGCTGAATTAGGTTTCATTAAACCCCTAAAATTGTACTACACTAAGTACTTAAACCACAAATGTTTGCTAAACTAAACAACTTAAAACTCTTTTAGCAAAGGGGTCAAAGAACTAAACAAGGCAAAAATACAAAAGTAACACTAGGAAAAATTTTGAGAAATTACCTTGCCATGCCTAGAGAAGGCTTCCTGCATAACTTGCTGTAATTCCTTCCGAGACAATCTGTAGTCAATATTACTAATCTGAATATCAGCACCATTTGCAAATGGATCAGGGCAGTCTGTGCTGCTAGGATTGGTAATGCTGAAAGTAAGTGGGGATGCTCTGTTCAAAAGATTTGGAGATCCACTCCTGCTTAAAATAAAAGTATGTTAAAATATTACACCAACTGTAATTATTTTTTTTAAATTTCACTGTACAAATGGACCTTAAAAATTTTTTTTTGTTTAAAAATCCTATATCTTATGAATAATTATACTTATTTTCAAAATAACAACTGTACTATTTGTTGACTTCTAATTTAAACTGCTAAGTGCATTAAAAATTCTTAGTTTTCAGAATTTTTGTGGCATAGTAGATAAGGTATTAATCTTAAGAGTCAGAAAACCTTTAAATCTCATTTCAAATATTTAGCTTTGCTATAATGTTCTCAGTCTGTTTTTACACCTGCAAAATAAGGATATTTACACTAATAACTCCAAAAGTTGTGTGAAAAAAACATTTTTTAAACCTTAAAGAATTATATAAATGAGTTATTATTTAAAAAAACCAAACATACTAATGAGGGATAGTCCCTTTTAGATAATTACTCTCATCAAATTAAAGTTTAAAACTTGGCATATAAAAATTCCATTTAAACATTAGGACATAATTTATTCTCTTCCTATTCTCTGTCCAGTCTTTTTGGATCTCTGTTTTATCACAAATCTTTTCCCTGTAGAGAAAAATCTTAAACCTATTTTATGGATTCTCAGGGGTCTCTAGAATCTTTCTACAATTATCTTTTCTGAATTAAAAAAATCAAATAATATATTTATTTGAATTCTTGTGATATGTTTAGTTTTGTGGTCTCTTCAGACCATAATACACCCACAGACCACTTGATTTAAATTTAGGAAACTTAAAACTAAGTATGACAACTGGAAAAGAAAAAAAGGCCAAACTGATGTTACCAAATTCAGAGGGGGATAGAGAACAAATATAATTTTTGTTTGGCTCTACTTTGACAAACTTCATTATGTTATGAATTTCATTTACAGTGTCTTATACTTTATTTTTCAGGTTTGATTGTTTTGGTTGATAATTTATAATAGGGACTGGACTTGTGATTTCACTCTTTTTACGGGACTCCCAAATAAGGACTCTACCAACGCAAGTTGTCACCTTCTTTGTATCTTAGTCTTAGAGAATTGTTTAGAGCACTGAGAGGGTAAGTAACTTACCCACAATCACAGAGCTAGTATATGTAAAAGGTAGAACTTGAATCCAGGTCTTCCTGGCTTCAAGGCCAGTTCTCTATCCACCATATCACAAGGTCTCTCTAATTTACTGAATTTATAATAAAAATTAGAAAACAAACATAGCTGTTTTGAGTCTTTGAAGTCCTAAATAAGTAATTATTATAACTAATCTTTGTTGAATTAACACAACCAGCAGTGATCTGGTTCTAGGTCAGCTTTCTTCAGCAGGGCCTAAGGACCAATCATAAACTTGTGGCAGATTTCTCAGCTATAGTTACATTCTCTTTTATCTCTGGCCAGCAGTCTTTAAATCCCCCTCTCTCAGTTGTTAGCCATAATCCTCAGTGAAGAGTACAGCATAGTCGTGCCATTCTCATTCCAAAAGACCACTGTGAACTTCCTTCCTAAAGGTTCTCCACAAGCTGAGGACCGCTGACCCAGGGATCTAGGGTCTACTCACTATAGAAAATTATCAAAAACCACTATTTTCCCTAGGGATCTCTGTATATAATAGTGTGCTTTCAACCAAAAGTAGATTAATATTTCCTCTAATTTCCCTTGCCATAAATTTTCAAATAAAAAAAAATCCCCATGAAAAATCTAGACACTCATATGTAAAGCTGGTTTTTACCTAGAAGACCAATTCTGAGACGTAAGCAAAGGACTGAGTTGCCTTGATGCAGTCAGCTTGCTAAAAGCAGATGGATAACTGACTTGGAATATGATCTCCTCTTTATCTTTTTTCTCTACAGGTGAACTGGTAACACTTCGGTTGCTAGGGTTCTCTTTCCTAATTAAAAAAAAAAAATTAAAAAGGTAAAGGTGAGAAGAAAAGTTACTTGTGCCATAACAAATTAATTCAGTTTTTAAATAAAGTAACTTTACATACTTCTGACAGCTTTTATAAACAGATTCTGCTGTTCCTGTAGTTTTAGCTGTCAGAGTTTCAGCACTTGCAGCATGAGAATTATTTTGTGGAGAAGGTGTATCCATCCTTAGCTGGTCCTGCTGGTGGTGTTCACTGTTTTTATTATTTGTATTAGACTCAATTCGGCAGAGCTCCTTTAAAAAATACAAAGCCAATATTGCTTAAAATACAACAGCCACCAGGTCTAAGGTACAGAACAAAACAGATAACTGATAACCCATTGAGTCTGTCAGTGCTAGACAAAACTGAAGTCAAAGAGGACATGCAGAGAGAAACTTGAAAAATCAAGCTGTCAAAATTACCTGTAAACTTTTAACATTAGTACTTTTTGCAGCAGATCCAAGACTTGCCTGTAACCCTTTTCCAGACATGACTTTGGCACTGGGAGACTGTTCAATTCCATCTTTAACTAGGCACAGCTTTGGATTCTTGTTGACCTTTTTGGGAGATTTCGCTTTATCAGCAACAGTGTTTGAACTCTTTATCTCACTAAGTTCTTTATTTTTAGGAGTAAATGACACAATAATTCTGTTGCCAAAAACATCTTCATTTTCCATTCGCTTCTGGGCACGTTCTGCACTTTCTTGATTCAAGAAGCGCAGAATGGCACTGCTTCCAGAAAGGCTGAGCACTTTGCCACCACAGTTGTCTGACAGGCGTCTAAGGCGGTTGCTAATACTTTTGCTATCTCTGTTTGTTGGTAGGTTATAAACATAGAGCAAAGTGTGGCACTGCTGCAAAAGACAAAAGATTAAGTTTCATCAACCCAATTATAATCATTTAGAAACCAAAGAAACAAAATAAAGAGTCTTCAAGCCATAACTGATAATGAAAGGGTATAACAAGAAGAGGGGGCACATTACCCAGTGTCAACTGCATTTTTTACTGTGATATGTATCTTCTAAAAAGAAGTTATCTCCTTAGTAATTCTATCACTCCAGAAGGGAAGAATACCAGAAAGTAAGATAACTAAATTGGCATTTGATGAAATCTTTCAGGCTGTCACTGAAGACAAGATGGAGAGATGAATGTTGAATAACTTGAAACAAAAGAATAATCAACATCATTAATGATGCTAAACTGGGCTTTGTGCTACTTAGCATTTTTATCAAACACTTAGATAAACGCATACATAGCACACTCATCAAATTTTTCAGATGACACAAAACTGGGGAAGATAGCTAACACATTAGCTATCCTAACAAAGTCAGGATCCAAAAAGATATTGAAATGCTACATCATTAATCCAAATCAAATAACATGAAATTTCTGAAGTAAATATAAGGTCCTACACGTGGGTTCAAAAAAATCAATTCTGCAAGAACAAAATGGAAGAGCTATGGCTAGAAAACAATTTATGTGAAAAACATCTAGGAATTTTAGCAAACCGAAACTGAGTAAGACAAAGCAGCTGAAAAAAACTTATACCATCTAAGGATGCAATAAGAGTGGCATAATGTGCAGAAAGAGGGAGATGAGAGTTATGTTGCACACTGCTAGGTCAAACCAAATATAGAGTGTCTGCTCAGTACTGTTATAAAGACATTCACAAACTGCCAAAGGACAGCAATAAGGATGGTGAAGAAACTGAAGACCATGCCTTACAATGATCAGTTAAAAATGCAAATGATTTTTAGACTAGAGATGACTTCAAGAAAACATGCTAACTATTCCGAATTATTTATAGGGCTGTCACAGGAAAAAAACTGTCCTGCTTGGAGCAAGGAGGAGAATTTAAAGAAAAACAGATTTAGGCTCAATGTAAGGAAAACCATCCTTAATGATTATGGCTATTGAAAAAAGAATGGTGCACTCCAGGAGGAAGCGGGTTCTCCTTCACTAGAAATATTTAAGCAGAGATTAAGTGATGAATCGATGAAAATGTTGGAGGGTATTTTTGTTTTGGTGTGGTTTGGACCAGATGGGCTACAACAACCAAGAAGTGTGAGCAATCAAGTAACAAAACCTTTTCTTAACATTTTCCTTAGTAAACTAAGGTAACAGACTTCTTTGAAAGGTTGTGAAGAACAATATACAGATGTCCAAGAAAAGATACTTGAGGTTTTTAACCATTTTTTGGTTGTGTCACAGACACTTTCTCAGAATTCTTTTAAACATATAAGACAAAATACATATGATTACCAAGGAAACTAATTTTATTTAAATAGTTACCAAAGTATTTTTCAAAAAGCAAGCTCACAGACCCTAAGTTAAGAACCCCTGAGCTACAGTAACGTATTTAAAATTATTAAATCTCCTGAAAGTCCTAAAAATGGCTAAAAAGAAAAATGTGAAACTAATGAGCTAGAAACTTTGAGCTAGAAAAAAATACAGAAAGACATAATGTTCCATCGATAATCAGTATTTAGCTTTTTCTTTAATTAAAAGTAAAAAGGCAAAACAGAGATTAAAAATGCCATAAAAGGGCGCACAGATGCAGAATAATTTACTTCCAATCCAGAAATAAACAGGAACACATCAAAAGCTAAAGGCATTCACTTGTGAGGAAAGAGAACAGTCATGAAAGAATAAAAAGGAAATAATAAGACACTAAGTCTGAGGAAAAAGAGGAAGAAAGGAAATAAAAGAAGGAAAGGAAGGAAGGAAGGAGGAAAGGAAGAAAGAAAAAGGAAGGAAAGAAGAAAAAGAAGGAAGGAGGGGGGGGAGAGAGAGAGAGGGGGGGAGAGAGAGAGAGAGGGAGAGGGAGAGGGAGGGAGAGAGAGAGAGAGAGAGAGAGAGAGAGAGAGAGAGAGAGAGAGAGAGAGAGAGAGAAGAAAACTCCCAAAAAAGATAATTTGAAAGATGCTCAAAAAATTATGAAAAAGGGCATAAAATCTTTCGTTGGGAATGATGTGACAGGCAATTGAGCAAATGAATGTTAAAGTGTCATTTAAAGATTTGAGTTTCTACATGAAAATAAAATAATTTCCGATCCCAAGTTTGATAGTCTCTATAATTTAATACTGTGATACAATTAAAATATTCTTAAAAGTCTCTATTTCACACACACATTCACTTACTGGCATTTTTAGTGGTAATCTTGGGGGCAAGTCTGAAATGAACTCTTCAAATCTGATAAGCTCATGAGCATGATGCAGCAGTGCTTCAGAGGCCTGGTTTTTATGTACCAAAATAATATGAAAACCATGCCGGTGCCTCAAGTCACTAAGTTCCAATGCAAAATTGACATCAGCTGAAAGAAAAAAGGTGTTCCCTCTCAATATTAGAAAGTGTAGCACACAATTCTACTACTATTCAATGAGGAAAAAGCACCAGCTATACAAATGAATGTGAACTTTCTTTCAAAATCCACTTTCTTTTAAAGCACATATAAGCACAAACAGAAACTTGCTATAATTTAAAATCTTGCAAAAGGGCAACACAAAATAATCTCTCCTTTAACCACAAACCTAAATGTCAAAATGTTAGTTTTGTAAAAAGGTCCCATAAACTTATTTTCTTGAGATACCCTATTTTCTAGAGATGAAGCCCCCTGAACTAACTTGACAGTGATCTTTTGCAACTCTAAAGTTTCAAGTAAACTACGGGTTTCTAACTTGGTGCCCTACCCCCTTACAGCTCTAATACTGATAAGGTTGGAATCACATGATTCCAGCTGGTTTTTGCCACATGAACTAGTTGTCGGAGAAGTAAATTTTGTTTTGAGACATATTGAAATCTTGTATTGAGATCTGTTTCGTAAAAGATTTTAATAGAAATATTTAAGGAGTCTTTACAAATAACTTGGAATCAGAAAGTAAATCTACTGAAGTACTACCCCTGAGGACACAGTATTTTCCAGATTGCCCCCAAGAAAAGATATTCCAGAGACCAGATAACTTCATGGGACATTTAAGATCCAAGATGAAATGTGTTGATTGAACTGACACTGGAGAGCTTTAATGTGCGTTCATTGTTGATGTTCACTATTGTACCTTGGCTTTTTGTTTCACTGTATCTGAATACCAAGTTCTCTCCATTACCTTGGTGCTTGTTGAATTTCTCCTCTGAATTAGTCCCTGATTTTGGGCATGCTTCCTCTGGCTCGTACTGTAATTGGTCAATGATTCTGATCCCACTTTGTACTTGGAACCATTCTGTATCACCCTCGATGTTCTAAATTGCCTGAGCCACATTTCTTTGTCTCTAAACTTAGTTCAGAAATTCTGGCTCCCTGAAAGCCTAAGTTCATGGGCTCATGCCATCCTTCAGGGCGTGCTCTCTCTCTGTGGTCACTGGCATACTGAGGAGTCACTTTGACCAGTGGGGGAGGATATGAAGGGGCTCCCTGAACTTATTTTCTTGAGTTACCCTATTTTCCAGAGACGAAGCCCCCCTGAACTAATTTAACAGTGATCTTTTGCAACTGAATTCTATTAATAAACTCTCAGTGCCCTCAAAGCTAAATCTGGCTCCAATCTACCTAGACTGGTAAACTGTTGGTATAGCTGGGATTTTAATGGACAAGCAGACTGTCCCCTCTTCATGTGGGCTAGAATTTTCCCACCAAGGAAGAAGAATAGACTCACTCTTGATACACCCTCCCCTTGGGAAGGAGACTCTCCCCTTCTGCCTCCCTCTAGGGAGAGTATTAGCCCTTTCCCCCCACCCACCATACTTCCTGTTTTTGCTTTAACTTAAATATCCAGAGCTTTCCCTGCATTGCTGAGCTCTTTTGTATTTGGTATAAGGAATTCTACATGCACGTTTATTTCTCTTACAATAAATCTAGTTTCTACAGAATGTCTTATGGAGTCATAATTTTTGGTTAACAGTTTCACTTCTACAAAAGTAGCAAATTTCAACATGTATACCCTCAATCCTTAGATTTCATTTCTCATATTACAGTATAATAAAAAATGCAGAATATCAACTCATTTACAGAGGTAGATAATTCCATTTTCTATTTTAAGAAGTTATTTTGCAGAAGAGTTAGAAAACTTGACACCGAAGCTCTAAAGTAATAGTAGATTCAGAATCAAAACTAAAAATGTAATAATGATAAATCTGGCCCTTACATACTGAAAAAGAGAAAAGAAATTCATAAAATTTTCTAGTCTAAAGCTTCTTAACTTTTGGGGGGTCATGGAATCCTTTTAGGTAGTCTGGTAAAGTCTACTCAGAATGATGTTTTTAAATGGGTAAAAGACACAGGCTTAGGAAATCAAATTATGTCGAAATATGATTATCAGAATATTAAAAACTAAATTCACAGATCCCAGGTTAAGAACTTCAAAAAAGACAGTATTTTCTGCTATAACTAAAAGCATAATAACAATAATATAACAAAGCTTAATAAGCATCAAGATTTGTTACATATTCCTTTTTGGGCCTACTTTATAAGTTTTTAGATTCTAAAGTAATCCATAACCATTACCACAGAGTAAATTTAATTTAACCTTGTAAATATGTTAACACAAACTTACTAGATACAAGAACCACAGTGGCTGGTGCAGTGTGAGTATCTGCAAATCTTCTGAGACTCTGTCTGAGTTTATCATCAGCAGCATTTTTTGCAGTAGCATTGATATGTGCAACTGTCACCTACATTATTCATAACAACAACGTGAAGATTAATAGTTGCCCATTACTTTGTAAATATCATCCTTAAGAGAGAAAATTCATGCTATAATTGTCATTTTAACATAGAAAAACATAAATCACAAACACCTTTCAATTAATCAGACTTATTTATATATTTTTTGAATTATCTGGATATTTTACTACTAATTTTTCTTCCTTTGATCAACTTGTGTTATTTTTTTTGCTTTATTCTTTAATTCTTAGATCAGAGGATGGATAGAAGGAAACAAACAAAATTTGAGACAAATTTATTAAGTATTTTTGGTTAAAATGTAGATAGGATAGTGGCAAGGATTTCAAACTATGGTTAAAATGAAATCTGTGGATTATATTCTTATAGTTATTAACCACCTAAGAAATTATGACAATGGGGGAGAGGAGAGGAAAAGGAAGGATGGGAATAGACAAACTCCTGAAATGTTTTTGTTATCAAAGTTATAAGGTTATATTATAAGTCACATAATATAATATATAATAATATGTTATATTGTGTCAAACTTATAAGGTTAGTATATTTTCTTATTTGATTCTCTGAACCTTAACTCCAATACACAAAAAACAGCAACAGTGAATAAATGTATAAATGTACCATATAACAGGAAAAGTTCTATTTCCAGAGGTTGTCCAGTATCACATAAGATACTCAAGCAGAAATTTCAGTAGATGTTTAACAGAAGTGTAATTTTAGAAAATGTAATGATCCACAAAGCCTCCATTATTAAAAAGAACCTAGCATTTCAACAACTATGCATCAATTTTTTTTCCATTAGGCAATGTGATTATTACCCGGCACAAAACTAAAAACATCACCTTGAAAAAATAAAAAATACAATAAATATAGCCTGAAGAAATAACTATCAGGGTTGCTGACTTGCTGAAATGATTACTGAGATATTTCAAAATGTCATGTAATGTCTTTCTTTTTTTTAGTCTTGATTCTGTGAATATTCATTCACATAAAGCTCTCAAAGTAACAATAATATTAACAATAGCACATTTATTGAATCCTTTAAAGTTGACAAAACCTGTAAGGTACCCCATTTCATTTGAGCCTCACAACAACTTTATATGGTTGATAACTACCATCATCTCCATTTAGAGAGGTTAAGGAACTACCCAAGGTCATGCAGGCTAGTAAATAACAAAGGAGAGATTTGAATCCACATCTGCCTAGCTCCAAGTCCAGTACCATCCAACACTGCCCCTCAAAAAATATTTTTTATCAACCAACAAAATATTTATTATCTACTATGTGAAAGGGACTATAGAAGGTAGGCAAAGAAGACTTTCCCATTCATCAGGAAAATAATAATTGAAGAGATAAGGCAACCACATGAAAAATTCATAATATTCAAATGACAACACAAAACAAAAAATACAATTACCTAGGGCATTATATTTATATAATTATATAAAATTAGGAATTAATTATTACTATTACAATATTATCTAGAAAGATAAGATGGTTTCCTGTGGTCCCAAACAGTCAACAGAAGAGAACATACCCAATAAAGATATGAAACTAGTATTACTGGACATTATTTATTATTACATGAAAAAATTTCAAATCATTTGTACTTATTACTATACCATAACAGAGTGCTTTCTTTTACCTGGCAATTATTCAGCTCCTGAATGACTTCTTTGCTTTCTTTACTGATGTCACAGACGCAGATGAATTCTGCTTCTCTGTGGCCTTTAAAAAATTTCTCACGTATTCGTTGTACAACAGTCACAGCTGACCGGCCAGAAGGAACAGAGCAGTTTTCAATGTCCCAAAAAACTCCAATGGGGGGTAAGTTTTCTAGCACCTGTCCCGCTATTGCAACTTCTGATGACCCTTTAAAAAATTTAACATGTTCTATTGTAATCACAGAAAAAGAAAAATTGGTGAAAATCAAGATTCCCATTTGCATTAGACAAGTGGGAATTATTTTTTTTTTCCAGTTAAGTACATTTGGTAGAAAAGGAAACACTTGATTATACATCAAGGAGAAACCACTACTATGGGGGGGAGGGGGCAGGGAATACATAATTTGCCATTTAAAACACTACCTCTACTTACAAGAAAAAAAATCCAAACCCTAAAGCTCACATGAGTTGGTAGAGTACATAAAGCAAGTCAATTTATAAATCTGACATTTTTTGACCAGCCATATTTCTCTAAAACCAACACACATCTGAAAGATTATTGTAGCTATGAAAGTAAAAGAGAAAGTACTAGATAAAGTAAAAAAGGTTGAGCAGTTACAAAATATTTAATATTTAGCACTGTACTAATACCTGATCTAATATTTATAATTTTTTTTAAAAAGACAGAACATTGAACAGTAATTCTGTGAAATAGCTGTTAAAATACAGTGCGGATTCATAAATATTGTTCTTAACCTCCATGACTAAAATTCTCACTTGCATTAGACAAAGATGACAGACTCAGTAACCAATCCTACCAACTGTAATCCTAATTTGACAGAAACAAAGTAGTCTCTTTCAACACTTTAATCCTTCTAACAGAAGAAACCCAGTTTAAAATGACACAAAAACCTATTGGTTTAGTGAGTTTTAGAATGCTGAGGAGTTTTTTTGCTAGAATGAAGGAAAAAAGGAAACAGAGGGCTTTAGCACTACTCTCAAAATTAAAAATAATGAAGTATATTTCTGATATTAACATTTTATATTAAAAATGAGTATAAATGTGTATTTAAATATAATTTACCATATTTTGACGCTGTTTTGCTTAGACTATTTGCAAGTAGCAAAGCTGTCTCATTCCCTGTTCCTTTGGTTCCACAGCCATTACACAAAGGGATAGAAATCGATGCAGTCTGAGTATTTGGAGGTGGAATATTTGGCCAGACTTTAGCAGCATCAATTATACTATTTCTTGCCGGCTGTTAAAAACAAGTTTTTCAATTACGTTATTTTAGACTTTACAATCATACTCACACCCAAAAAGCATGTGCTGAATATATTTAACAATTTTCCATCTCTCTATTAAAATTAATTTTCAGTTATATTTCTTGGAACCAACTGACATCAAATTCAGAAACTAATTCAAAGCAGTTGTCCCTTATTCTCTAAAACAAAATATGACCATGCAAAGAATGGCTAGGGAATTCAATGTCTGAAACTCCATGTTCTAAAGCCCACATCACCTACAAACTATTTCTTCATTTACATGTGCTTTGGGAGTAGCTAGGTGGCAAGGGAAATAAAGCACTGGGCCTGAAGTCAAAAAGCCTGAGTTCAAATCCAGCCTCAAGACACTTATAAACTGTGTGATTGTAGGCAAGTCACTTAAGCCTAGGTGCCTCAGTTTCCTTATCTATAAAATAAGCTGAAAATGGAAATGGCAAACTACTCCAGTATCTTTGCCAAGAAAACCCCAAGTAGGATCTTGAAGAGTTGGACACAAATGAAATTAATTATTTGCTTTACATAATGGGTATTAAAGTTTTTCACATAAATGCAGTCATACATTATAGTCAAGTATCACGTTCCCAATTTTACTATTAATGTGCAAAGCTCATCTAAATTCTGAACTACATTACATGAGTGAATCTGTGAAATCAAATCTTTCAAATGCTTTAAGCGAAAAAATTAATTTATATCACAAATGTGCTATATTCTTCTTGTTTTTATTCAAAGACAAAAGCCTTTGGACAACTGACCTGGTTTTGTAGGTTCACATAAATAAGCAATGGCAAATCTGTTGTAATGCAGTGTAAGAAACTCTGAGAGGCAGAATGGTGTAATGGATGTATAACTGTCAAAAAGGCCCAGGTTCAAGTTCTACTTGTGATATATACTAGTTACGTTACCACGGGCAAAGCAGCCAACTCTCAGTGCCCCAAGTAAATCTTTAAGAGCACAATTAAGGACTAATTATTGACCTGTATCAGTGGAGAGTTTACAAAGGAACTCTCCCACACAATAAAATTACTGGCCCAGATAAAACAAAACATTAAGTTCTACAAAGCATGAACCATCTAGCTCAGTACAGTTTCTAGTTCTTTGCCTTCAATATCAGATCTAATTCTTATTGTTGATTGACTTCACATCTTCCTCTAAGACCAGCAAAAGTTATACTGATTAATAAAATTATCTTTTAAATTAAAAAACTCCATCAAAAGCACAATCTTACATCTATAATGCAAGACGCCTTACAAATTCTTATTTCTCAATTATGTTTATGGACTGCGTAAAAAAAAAATATACAAACCTTGCTTAAACAGTCTTCGCAGTAATGAGAGCCCTTTAGACAAACCGATGGTGCCACATTTAGATGCAAAGGGTTGGTGCACACATGGGATGTGAGCTCCGACTGTGAAATGTGCTCTTCCAAATGCCCGGGAGCCCCACTTGTGAAATCAGAACAGGGGAAATAACCAGAAGAGGTGCAGCTCGGAAGAGCTGGGAACTGATGCAGTTTGCGTACATTACCATGACATGACTGGAAATGGAGTTTTCCACAACAAGGCAGGTGCTTACAGGAAGAGAAGTTACTTTCTATACACATGCTGGAAAAGTCACTTGCAATGCCTGCCAAATTATTTCTAGCTGGAGCATTCTTGAGTGAAGATGCAGACTGAAAAGCAAACCCTGACCCTACTTGACAAGTGATTGTCCCAGTGCCTGGTGAGTCTAATAGTGAGCCAGCGTGAATCAAGCCCCCAGTACCTCTGCCACCAGTGCCGCCGCTGCCACCACCACCAAAGTGCATCGGAGGAGTTGAGGGGTCCTTAGAGCAATGAGCACAGCAGCTTACTTTAGGAGCAGGCGGAAGTTGTATTTGAGGTTGCTGAAGAGGATGAATATCTGGAATTGGGGCTGCTGGGAAAAGTTTAGCGCCAGCATGAAGAGGAGATGGTACATCCTTTAAATCTACAACAACTTTGTTCTCCATGTAATCTTTCTGCAAAATGAAAGATTGGGATGTGCCTTAATTAGGATATGAAACTCATACAAAAGCACAAATTCCAAGTCTATTTAAGTACTACTTTATCTGACAAACAAAAACTGAAGTGGAATAAATAGGCAAAATCACCATAATTACTCAGTTTTAAGGGACTGAAGACTGAAGTAGATGAAATACAAATCAATATAAGTGAGTTCAGATAAAAAGACTACCAAACTTTCCAGAGATTTGAGTTCAAATCAAACATTTACTAAGGGCCTACTAAAGGATACTATACTAAGGGTTGTGATAAAAAGTTTTAGGTAAGACACTATCCTTGCTCTCATGAACCTTATAGCCAAGTGGGGAAAATGATACACAAATATAATACAAAATAATATATGACAAGTACATAAAAAAGGGTTGAAGTACTACTGGAGTTCAAAGAGGGCAACTGGGTAGAATGAAGGCTGAAGAGGAGGTAGTATCTCAAATGGTAAGAATTCAAAAAGAAGTGAAGAGCATTCCAGACAAAGAAACCATACAAGCAATGGAAAGAAAGAAAGTATAGGACATGTATACAGAGTACGTGGGAATAACAGGGAAAATGGTACCACATTATTGGGAGTTTCAAATACCAAGCTTTACTTTTTCTAAGTCAGCTTGGAGAGAATAATAAAGGTGGCTAACTATAGTATGATAGATGTGAGAGTGAGGGTGACTGCAAAAGCCTAAGTAAGTGGTAATAAGACTTGGAGAAAGGAACAAGTATTTAAGAGATGCTAGAGGTAGAATCAACAGGCCTTGGTAACTAGCTAGATGTGGGAAATGAAGGACAGAGGAATAGCTAAATAGTCACCAAGGTTTCAAAAATGGAAGGCAAGGTAAGTAGTGTTACCAATGACAGAAAAATGTGAAATCAGAATGAGGAAGAAATTTAAGGCAAAATATATTAATCTCAATTTTGAATGTGTTAAGTTTAAGGTTGAAATATTCTCTAGACAGGCAGTTAGAGAACTGGGTGTAGAAATCAGATAGTCAGCAAACATTTAATAGACGCCAGGCACAGTGAGAAGCTCTGAGGATACAAAGGCAAAAACAGATTCCACTCTTAAGGAGCTCATACTCTAATGAGGGAGACAACATGAAAATACATATATGTACATACAAGATAGTATAACCTGTAAATGGAAGGTAATCTCAGAGTGAAGAGACTGGGATGGGTATGGTGGTAAGCCTGGTACAGACCGGGTACAAAGCTAAGGCTTGAAGGAAGCCAGGTAACCTAGGAGGCGGAGGTGGGTAGGATGGACATTGTAGGCATAATGCATTGTCAGTTCAAATTCAGAGTTGGGAGATGAAGTGCTGTGTGGACCCCAAAGCAAAAGGGTAGCCAGAGCACATGTGCATGGAGGGGAGTAAAGTTTAAGAAAACCGGAAGCTAGAAAGGTACCAAGTGGTGATTTCATCAGTTCCCATGAAGATATAATCATCATCCCTGTGCTGATGCCTGGATGGACTTGCCTAGCCTGACCTGTCTCCTGTCCTCTGGTCTAGTCTCCAACTGCCTACAAAGGTATCTCGAACTAGACCCACAAACAGCTTAAATTCACTCCTTTCTTTCCTCAGATACTGACTCCACACTGGTAAAGGACACCTCACTTTCCTCACAACTCGATTATAAAAATAGCCTTCTGAGAGGCTCTCTGTTTCAAATTTCTCCTCATTCCAATGGAGCATCCACTCAATTGTCAAAATATCTTCCTAAAGCTCAAGTCTGACTATTTCACCACCACCCCTCCCCATTCAATAAAGTCCAGTGGCTATCACCTCTAGGATCAAATATAAAATTCTTTGTTTGACTTTAAATGCTCTTCAAACTCTGGCCCCTTCCTCCAATTCTCATCTTCTTACACTTTACTCCCCTCCATATACTCTTCAATCCAATTCCACTGGCCTGCTTACTCTTCCTCACATATGATACTCCTCCTGGCTGCAGACATTTTCTTTATCTCCCATGCCTGGAACACTCTCTCTTTCCTCTCTGCCTCCTGGTTTCCTTGGCTCCCTTCCTTGGAGGTTATCTCCAATTTATATTATGTGTATACGACCCTGTGCAAATCACTTAACTTCTGTTTGCCTCACCTATAAAGTGGCCATAATAACAGCACGTACCTCCCAGGGTTGTTATGCGGATCAAATGAGATTATTTGCAAACAGCACTTGGCACAGTACTTGAAACACAGACACTATACAAATGCTTATTTCCTTCCCATCCATTTTTTTGTATCAGCACCATGTAGCACAGTGCTTGGCACATAGCAGACACTTAATAAGTGTCTGCTGACTTGTTTAAATTGGGGAACAGAGGAAACCATTGGAATTTACTGAGTAAGGAACTGATAGCTGAGTGGGGGACAGATTACAGCTGGAGGAGATCTGAAGCAAGGAGACTGATAAAAAAGTTACTGTAATAATCCCAGGCAAGAAGTGATAAAGGACTGACCTAGTGGTGACTGTAGGAGTAGAGAAAGACTTATTGTGAAGGTAGAAATGGCAAGATTCGAAAACACTGAATATATGGGACATGAGAATTAGGACTTGTGGTTAACAACTGAAAAGAAAGGGGCAGTGAAAAAGATAAAACTTTCAGAATCATTCAAATAAAAGTGATAGCTGATGCTGTGAGAGTAAAAGATTGTCAAGAGAGTTGGCAAAGAAAAAAGGTGGCTAAGGACAGACTCAACTTAAGGATCAGAAAGAAGACAAGCAAAAAGTGAAGACAAAGACAACCAGGAGAGTAAGCGTCACAAACCTGAACCAGATTAAAATACAACTGAGAAGTGTTTAAGAAAATGAGCAAAAACAAAATAAGATACAGAGAATGTCAACTTGTGGTTTTGAAAGTCAATATAGAGCCCACAAAGATCTGTTTCTACTTGAGTACACTACCACTATCTTCAAGAACAAACCATCTAAAAGAAGAGGTAGTTCACAGAACCAAACACTTTAGATGGCTTATGGAGAACAAGAACTGGGAAAAGGACAATGTACTGGTGATTAGAAGATTCACTGGTGACCAGAGAAAGCAGTTTCTGCAGTGTAGAGGAAAGTAGCCACTCTGCGAAGGGTCAAGAAGAGAGTAGATAATAATCATATGGAGGTATCAGATGTAGACTACTTTTTCAAGAAATTTCTATTTCTAATGCTGATGCACTCCAATAAATGAACTTAACCTACAACAGTTACTTTACAACTACTCTCAACTGACTAAAATCTCCAAGAATGAAACAATGTCTAATAAGCAATATAGTAGCGAACTAAATTCCTTCCTGGTAATTTTCAAGTAAAGCATGCCAAAAAAAAAAAAAATGTCTTACACTTCCCACACAGAATCATGAACCAAACTGGTTATTAAAAGAGCTCAATAAAGATACATACAGGATGGAAATTGAGAACAAAAATGTATAAAGTAGCACTCATAGTTTCTTCAGTGAGTTTCTGCAATTCATCTGAATTCTAAAATGGAAAACAAATTAGAAAAAGCCCACAGAAAACTAAAATAATAAGCATCAGAGGATAAGAAAATTTTTACACAGAAAAAAATATAAAATAAGAAAATTTTGAAAGGAAATGACTTGCAAGAGATGACTCACTGGTACGGGAAGAGGACAGGAGGAATTTGGAAATAAATATAACAGGTATTAATAAAAATAAGTTTTCTTTAAAAGAAAAAAGCAATAAGGAGTTATGGTATAACAAAGTACTAAAAGTCAATAAAGCTCTCATTTTCCTTTTCTGTATTATGAGAAAAAGATCTCGAAACTTGAGATACAGTAACTATAAACTTCATTTTGATCTCTTCTTTTGTTACATAATACAATATAGAATTTATCTTTAGAGTCAACTGCTGCCAGGTTTAAAGGGTTGCGTTCCTAAGAGTCTAACATTAAATATTTAAAGTATCTACTCTTCCAATGAGCATAGGAGTTATGAAAATAAACTGCTCTTTAGTCAGAAAATATAATGAACAGCCAAAGAACATTACAAAAAGCATATGAAAAGAAAGCTTGTCATTGACCATACTGACATAACATACTAGACAATATGAGTCAGTTAACTATTTCAATAACCAATTCCCTATATTGTTAGTATACCATATAGTTACCGTTTTGGGACTAAGTGGCAATGTCTGTTCAGGACGAGAAAAGCAATTAGAAAATTTCCAAAGCCATGGCTTAGCATCGCTATCTTGTTGAAGCCATCCACGTGACCTACTGCAGGGGTTCTCGGTTCCGTTTCCTTCCATCATACAACCATACAGTGCAGTTCAACATTCTTTTGTCTTTCTTTTCTTTCATTCTTCCCCCCTGTGAAGAATGACTATGATCATTATCTTTTTTAAAGCAGGAAAAAAAATTTTCTTTACATTTAAGATTTCAAAGTTTATAGTGTAATCAAGTGAGTATAATGATCAAACCTTTAAAAATATCAAGTCAATATTATACACAGGAAGATTTAAATACAGTTCATTAAAGTATTCTGAACACTACTTACTTGCTTGAGAATTACTATTCATTTCTATTAATATCAGTCTTTTTATAGGAGCAAACTATCCATCTTCACTACCAAAAATAAGTAATTTTAAAATGTGTTAAGGATATTTTATCCCATATTATTTTTGATAGTATGCAAAATCCACCCTTTCATGACTGCCTGGTCATGGGCATCTTCCATAAATGCTCAGAAAACTAATCAAGAATTGTCTGGGAACTCTGTACTTCATTCCTCTATTTCACTATTTATTACAAACTGATATCACTAATGAAAAATAAGTAAACTATTCATTTATAGAACTGATGATTTATTCCAAGCAGTTCACTCACAATTTGTAACTACAAATTACAAAGATATTCTTGTAATTTAACAAAACAGATCAAAGCACTGTTGCCCATTTACCTGGAGAAAGCCTGACAATGGCAAAAGCAATGTTTTATGCCCGAGTTCTTTTCATATTCTACACAAACATATCCAACCACGTTCCTTAGTCTTCTTTTTTTAAAGTTTATGAAACAGCTACAAACATTTCTTCTCAGTAATTTCCCAAGACACTTTTTGGAGAAATATTTTTAAAATTCACCCCCAAATACTTCTTCCTGGCTTTTCCTTCCAAAAAAATTACTTTTGTAGACAGTACTCAAAAAATCTTCCATCTAACTAACCTTTCTCTTTTTAATGTAGATACTATGATTTCAGCAGGACTTAAAATTGCATGTGAACCTTAATTTTATCTTTTTTAATTTATTGTAAATTGGGGTCATTATTTTAACTTATTTCACATCTAACTCAACTTTCTTTCCAACAGACTTTCACCGTTCTCATCAAATACCAAATCATCCAATTACAGACATGGGATTTAACTGGAGAATTCCTCCAAAGTTTTAATTTTTCTATAGGGGCTCCCGCCAACCTAGTTTAAAAGGAAATAACAGCATTAACTGTATGTGGAGCTAAGTGCTGATACTGACTCAAGCTTTCCCTTCTTCGAAGACCCTGGGGGAAAAAAATGTCCTCCAAATTCACTGAGATGTGAGACTTCTCATACAAGTTCTAACTCACAGAGATATGCACGTTTGTAAAATTATACTGTTTGCATGGCTGGATAAAGTAATAGTAAAATATTTCTTTCAGATGCACTAGTGTTCATCATTCTCTGATTTTTGCTACAACGTATGAGTCACAGAACCTTGAAACAGCAACAGACTCACCAGCTGAACCTTTTGAAAATCTTGAGGTAAAATCAAAAAGTACAATATATATTTCTGATGAAATATCGGATTCCCATTAAAGTCATTTTCCTTTTTCCTTACAACCTGTGGTCATTGACAGAAAGTTACAGATTCTATTATCTTAAATACTGACCATTTTAAATGTACAATTCAATATGTATTAAATGTCTATTAGGTGTAGAGTTCTGGGGATACAAAGACAAACTTAAACAATCCCTACCCTTAAGAAGCTTACATTACACACAAGAGAAATAACGTGCACATGGATAAGTAAAAGAAAAATAGTTACAAAGTAATTTGAAAGTGGGGAAGAGAACATCTGTGAGAAAAAAAGGGGGAGGAAGCGCCTGGAATAGAAGGCACAAGTAAATGTTTCGCTCCATTTCATCCATTTTCTTCTTACAACCAAACTTCTATCTTCTGTGCCCCTACCTTTTTTAATCAAAAGCAATTCTAGTGTGCCTGATACTGACCCACCCTAGTGAAGTTCACCGACATTCCATCCAGAAAGGTTAAATATGCTGACCATACATGCTCATTTCTTTACAAGAGTGTAGCTCCAACCTCAACTGTTAAACTTTAGTGAGGTAAGGAACCAAAGCTAACTTTGTTACAATCTGCCTAATCCACTTTCACTTTCCTTTTCCTGAACAAATTCAAAGTAAGGTGAAATGTACTGAGAAGGAAATAAAGAGTGCCTGAGTCAAATGACTACAAAGTACCAGTGTCACAGACTCTACTAAATCGTCCCTGGAAGCCACATAAAGTAAAACACATAATCAAACAAGATGTTTTAATTAGTTGGACGCATGAGGCAACTCATCAGTCAGTCAATAAACATTTATTAAATGTTCATTATGTGCCAGGCACAGTCCTAAGTACTGAGTTACAAAGAAAGGCAAAAAGACAGTCCCTGCTCGTTAGGAGCTCACAATGTAAATGGGAAAGACTAGAATTAACAACTACGTACAAACATGATACATACAGGATATATTGTAGATAATCGAAAGTCCTGGGCTGAATGCGTTCGACTAACATCAAAGTTGAGCTTTTTCTGGAATAGAACCGGAAACTCAACCAGTCTCTTAAAGAGATAAATTCCAAGATTCTATCCTTGGGACTACGCTGGCACTGCTCTAGGCTCCCGGGATGTGAGGGTAAGGGGTTCTTCGGCGGACTATTCACTTCGCTGAATCCTCCGTGCTACGACGAGCCTTAGAATACCAAGAATTTCTACAGCGGATGTATTCAAACAGGCTGCATCTCACCGGGGACTATCAAACGGCGGTGGCGGTTTTACAGCACACGCTCCCAGTGACTTCTGTCACCGACACCGTCCTATCGTTGTCACCTTCCCCACACAAACACAACACAGAGTGCCACCCCAAGAGAGCCCACGACCACCGGGCGCGGGGCCCCGCAAGAAGCCCTGGCAGACACCACCGACTTCCCTCACTTCTCTGCGGTCCGCCCCCACCCCCACCCCGGCCCCCCAAAGTAAAACAAGGGGGGGCACACGCCCAAAGCGGGAGAGGAGGCAGAGGAGGGCCCGAGGCAGGCTGCGGGGCTCCCGAGCCCAAGGCGGTGGGGTGGGGGAGGGGAAGGGGCGCCGCCCTGGAGCTAGGCCAAGGGGAGTCCCCGAGCCGGCGCAGCCCGAGCCCTCCCAAGTGGTGTGGAGGGGGAGGGGGAAGGCGGAAGGAAAGCGTTCTTCTTCTTTCAGCTCCCGGGGCCAGAAGGAAGGGACCGCAGGGCGGTGACGCGACCCCTCCGCTCCTCCCCACCCCCCTGCACACTCACCTCAGCCACCTGCTCCACCTGCTCTCACATGCCGGCCATACCGCCTTCCCCCCCCACCCCCCCAGCCCTTTGTTTTGATTCCCGACTCCGCAGCTCCCGCCGCCGCCGCCAAGCGCACCCACCACTTCCGCTTCCGTAACGCACCGCCCTGTCGCAAAACCGACGCCCTCACGCACACCCTTCTCACCTCTTTCCCCGAACCCCCTCCCAAGTCCCCCTGGGCTCCTCCTCCGCGGGGCGTGCTGGGAAGCCCAGGAGGCGGGGCCTGGTGGGAACTTCCCCGCCTCCTCGGCCTCGGCCTCCGGAAAGCGAGCGGCCCCTCCCGCCTCCTCCCCGAGGCCACGCCTTCTTCTCCGAGGCCCCGCCTTCTTCCCTGAGGCTCCTCCCCCGGGCTCCTCCTGACCCGGGCAGTGCGCCCTCCTGGAACCTCCCGTGGGGCGGGGGCGAGACAGAGCTGGGTGTTTGTCGTCACCCGTCGGGGGCTCCTTCTGAGTTACAGTCGTGCTTTCCCGCTGACTGCCTGGGTGACCTTAGTCGGGGTGCACCGTCTGTCCGGGTGACCTTCCGCGCGTCGCCACCCCCTCCTCCTGATAGCAGCGCCTTCCCCGCCCTGTGCCGCTCGCTTAGCCTCTAGGTCTATGTGTATGCTGGCTCCCCCGTGACGGTGCGCCCCGGGAGGCCGGGGCCGGCTTGTGCCTCTTTTTGTGTTTGAATCGAGCTGAGGTTCCCTCTCCGGCAGACCTTTTTAAAACTCCTTCTGTGGGCTGGGAGCTCCGCTGAGTGTCCCAGACACTGTGCCTGCCTCTGGGAGCGAGCGCCTTGGAGGACACAACTCTGTAGGATGGGTATCCTATGTGTGTAGGATAATGGAAACAATCTACAGAAGGTCATGGCTTCAGTTTGTTCAGCTGTAAAATGAGGGGTTGAACTGGAACACCTTGGAAGTTCCTTCAAGTACTGAACTAGAAAGCAGGAAAAGAGACCTCCACACCCCCCACCCCACCCCCCCCACCGTCTCTGGACCCCTATCAGGGTCTTACCAAAACATATACGGAATAATATTACAGAAAGAATCCTGGAATAAAAAATATTTTTATAAATATAATACCTATTAAAAATATTAGCTCATTTTAGGCCTAGGGAGATGATAAAACATACCCTAAGGTCCAAGTTTAGGCATTTTATTTTTTAAAGAGTTATGAGTTCAGTCACCGTGACTCCAGAGACCCTAGTTAGAAGAATTTCTAACATTTGGGCAAAAGTCGGGCTCTTTGAATTTATAATTATCCCTAATTAACTCCTGACCTCTTTGTGGTTGAAGCAAAATTTAGTTTACTGAAAACATTTGGGTAATGAAATAACTAATTATGTTATAGAGCCTGTAGAAAGACAGGCCTGGGAGGATAGATTGGGCAAACAGAAGATGTCTTCTTGAGAGTGCCCCCAGGTATCTGTCTTTGTCACAGAGTGACACCTTTGGGCCTGCAACACACTCAGTCACATTCTAAGTTACTCCTCTTTGTAGCAAATCTGATGCTTACACGGTAGGATCTGTGGGGATCAGAGGGAGGAACAAAATTTCCTCAACCAATTGGAATAGACGTTGCCTTTTACTTCAGCCAATGGCTTTCAAAGACTTTTTCCCACCGTCTGAGGTCTTTTGATTGATTGAGTCATTGGTCTCACCTAGCTAAGGTAACAGAGCTTACTCAGGTGCTGGCAATACAAAAGCAAATAGAGACAATCTATAGGGCAACGGTGACCAGAGCAGAGAGGTTATAGGTACAGCGGCGGATGGCAAAAAGATGGCTAGATAGCCTAATCAGGTCTGGGGAGGCTGGGAAGCTCTCACAAGTCAGGAGAGCACAGTTTGTAGGCAGGAATTCCAGAAGAAGATTAGCTCCTCCAGGTCATGGTCTCCAGAGATCCATTTGGAAGAGTACAAAAGAAGTAGGACACAGAGCAGACAGGGTGAAGTCCTCCTTAGGGGCCTTTTTTATCTCCAACCCTTAGTACTAAATAGAAGCACATAGTAGCTACTAAATAAATAATTGTTGAATTAAGGAATTAAAGCTCTCACTATTTCCTCATTTAGGGAACTAAACTGCACATTCTTCAAGCTAGCAGGGATTTCAGAGGCCATCCAATCCATATCCAAACAGGAATCCCCTCTAAATACCTAGACAAATGGTCATCCAGACTTTGCTCCACTACCCCCTGAGGTGGCCCATTCCACGGCTTAGCTGCTCTGATTGTTTCATTTTCTCCATACAGAAGATCTCAGATCTCTATCTCTGGAAGTTCTCCCATTGGTCTTTGCTTTTACTCTCTGTACTCAACCATAGCAAATTGGCAGCCCTTGAGATACTAGAAGAAAGAAGTCGTGCCTACAGTTGGCGTTTTGATTAGACAAATCCTGGAAATTTTGTTGCCTTGTTTCTTTTTTCTTAGGCAACAGTAATACTTTACAATACAGTCGCTACTGCTGTACTGTGTCCTTAGAGTGCCACCTCGTGGTCATACTTAAGAAAATTCATTTTCATTATATTAAGCCAATAAAACCAGGTTTCTGATTTCAAGGAGCACTTATATTGCATCCACTATGTGCCTAGCAGTGGGCCTAGTATTGTGGAGATACAAATACAAAGAGTAAAACAATATCTTACTATTTAATTCCCTAACTCAGGAAGCCTCACCCGGATAAATTCTATTCCAAAGTTGTAATTCTGAAGTCAAAATAAACACATTGGGTTAAAATATGTTGAAGAACTGTTATCTATGAATTTTTTTTATAAACTTAGCTTTTGCAATAAATGTAATTTTAAAATGTCAATGTGTGTGTGTTATGCTATTAGTAATTTCCAGTTGCTTTACAAGTAAAATTTATTGAGATATTTTTCTAAGGACAGACAAGGAATTTCTAATTTTAGGGAAGGAGCTCCTACAATATCCATACATTGCCAATAGCTTTATTTGGTATCTTACCCATTCGTAGCTTCACTTTTTTCTCTAAAAACTACCAATATTTTGTAGCTAGAACACCTGCAGATTTGAAATAATGGTCATTTGGGACAGTAAATAGGTCTGTATAACTAATAAATTCTCATTTCTTTTGATAAGTAAGATTTGTGGTTATTTGCCACTGTTAGTGAAATTAGGCTATTTCTACTGTAACTTAATTTCTTGAATTTCCTAAGAAACTAAATTTTGGACGGGAAAAGGGCAATTCTTTTCTGATGTACGGTTTTGATGATCCTATACCACAGTACCTGAGAATTTAGGAAAACATAAGCTAGTGATATAGAGTTGTATTGTATGGTTGAGGGCAAGATCAAACAAGCACATGAAACATCTTTTATGCTTGTATTTAACTTGCCAGAAGGCAGATGACAACTATGTAGGAGTTTATAAGCTGGTGATTTGCTCACCATCATTATGTATATGTGCAAGATATTTTACAGGTGAGAATCATAAAAAAAATTTTTTTAAAACAATATTCCTTCCAGTGCTTTTCCATTTATCTAAAAAAAAACTAATCAAGCACCTGCTGTTTACAAAGAAGGCATTAAAAAGTTTAAATAATAATAATAATGAAGTTCTAAAGAAGAGGTTCTTAACCTGTGGTCTGCCAACTTTTTAATAATATTTTGATAACTATTTCATTATAATTGATTTCCTTTGTAATTCTATGGATTTTATTTTATATTCTTAAAAACATTATTCTGAGGAGTATGTAGACTGCCTAAGAAACTATGATACACAAAAAAGTTTGCAAAGTTTGCAAAGCTCTTTATACATGTGAGCTAGGCTAGTGATATTTTCCCCAACTGGAGGTTCTATGTATTATAAGGTTCTGCTATTGACTTCAAAATTCAATATTCTGTTCCTGCCCCTCCACCCCCATAGCTTTTAGTGACTAAAGACTCAGTTCCATTTAACTAATTGGCATCAATTACCTTTTACAAAGGGATATTAACTTCAAAGATATAGCAAGAACAAAAGTACAAACATTTCTTCCCCTCTCCCTATTCTTCAGAAATATACTCTCCCCTCTCCCTCCACTTTGGTCCCTGAAAGAGGTGGCTGAGAGTTAACTCAGTCTCTACCCAGCATTAATCTCACCTAATTTAAGTCCAAATGTGACATCATGACTGGATGAACCCTAGCCCTATCTACCTACCACTGGGCTGGGTCCCAGAGGTCAGTCCTTGATCTTGGACCAAGCTGACTGCAAAACCTGAGATGATTGCACCCTTCAACTTCAAATGGCTTGTTTTCCTGATCTTAAGAAGTTCACAGTCTCCAAAATCTACCTCTAGTCTCCTTCACCTAAACAAAAGAACAGACACCAATGCTAGACTCCAGTGGGAAGGACCCAAGACCTCTCTCCTTTCAGCACTGTTTCTCTTCTTTCCCTGGAATGATACCCCACAGGAAGAAGTCAACTAAAGACAGAAAGGATGAGGGGACCTAGTACCTTTTGAATGGACTCCAATTCCAACTAAACAGACAGCTACCGCCATTCAAGGAGGCTCCTATTTACTACATGGTTAGCAGAAAGCGACCAATTATAGTTATGTCTAGACATTCTACAAAATCCACTCCTCAGCTGAGCACTCTGCACATGGTGGACTGAACTCCCTGGTCAGTTGCCTGTTCTCTCTGTCAGTTCAGGAAACCTACCTTCCTTCTAAATGTATTATTTCTTTTTCTCCTTACAACAACCCTGTGAGCTAGATGCTATTATTTTTATTGACATTTTACAAATGAGGAAACTGAGACTCAGAGAGATAAAGCAACATGTCTGGAGTCCATAGCTAGTAAATATCTGAGGTGGAATTCAAATCCAAATGTTCTTGACTTCAAGTATAGTGCTGTGCCTAAACTGCCTCCAGATAAGGCACAGAGTCTACCCTCTTGGAGCTTATAATCTAACCCATAAAACACAGTCAGAAATATTGTCAAATATGTAGAATTATTGCAGAGGATGGTATATGACGTTTCCTTGCTTAACACTGATGAAGAAAGCGTTGCTCTGGCAGTGATACTTCCCTTTTTATAGGGCATGAACTTCCCTTGCTATGGGCATTTATTGGCTTTTTAAACACTGTAGTAAGAATGATTAATTGAGTCATGGCCAGTCCTGCCCCTGAACTATGGCCTTGGCCTTTAAAAATAGAGCTGCCTATCACACTGTTTCACAAATAACACATGGGGGTGGGGAGGAGGGAGACTGGAGTTTTTCACTCCAGCCTCTAACAGATTCACTCTTGATCTGGTCAGATAGGAAGGATAGGAAGACAGCTTTGGAAGGGTTAATAACTTCACTTTATTCTAATCTATTCTTCTCAAGAGGGGTTTGTTGATGATGGGAGTACCAGCTCCTACAGTATTCCTTAATCACTCTTCTGTAGGGACCAGCGTGAAAGGGGCAGCTACCCCTAAGTCTCCATGGGGTCAATTGAGACAGGCACAGCTTGTGCACTCTCCTAAATCCCCTCAAGCCTCAATGGGGTACAGTTAAGGCAAACGCAGATTCTGTCTGAGCCTTGATGGGGACTGATCACGGCACACACAGCATTCCAGTTTATGCATTCAACCCTAAGGGTTCCCCACTCGTTGACCAATGCCCACCTACTTTATAGGGCAACAGTCAAAGAAAGCATATTACCAACAATAGCCTTACAATTTTACATCACCTCATCCCTATATTTCACTGCTCAGTTGCAGTGGGTATTTACAATTTAAGCACCAAAAACATTTACATCATTATATAACACTGTGCAAGCATGGGGAGATATTTTGAACTGTCATGGTGAGAACTCATATCTAACACCTGGGAACAAGAGATTGTTATGGCTATGGATCCTGGGATAAACTATAAGAAAAAATAACAAAAACCCATCATACACACACTAAAATACACACACACACAGCAAAGCAGAGGTGGAAAGGAAAGCAAGATGTTATTTGGACACACATTAACTCCACTCCCTTTAAAGAAAGCTTATGTAGCTCCTTCCAGGGAACCTGTGGCCCAGAAGGGAAGGGAATCATATAGACTCAGAGATGGAAATATTTGGAAGCAGTTAGTGGAATTAAGTTCCAGGAACTAGCCTCTTGAATCCATGTGGGGAGATTCTGGATTATGCTCAATTCCTAGACCAGAGGAGGAGTTTCTGAATAACATAAGACTGGCTGTCCAAGGGAATGGACCCATAGGAAGACTTCCTGGACCAACGAGGAGCCAAACCATGATGTGGAAGAGATAATGTCCTTCCCAGATGAATGTGGATCACATGGACTGTGCAAGTCTGGAAGAAGGGAAGTCATTCCCTGGTGACCCTGTGCTTACCCCCTTGGTATATGTGGGGGAAGAATGGAGGGGAGGCACTTAATCCCAGAGTGGCACTATAAATCAGAAGTAGGGCTCACAATAAGGGTGAACTCACTGACAGTCCCAATTCTCTCCCCTTGCTGAACCGACCAAGAATAAGCTAGTCTGGAAGACTGTATAGTTCTTAAGGAGAGGTAGGGAATCTCTGGAGAGGAGATGTTTTCACTGTTTATAGGCTTGGCTGCTAGTCATTTGTACTTTCTTGTGGGTGTAATAAAGCCCATCCTGTCTTGTAGCTTGAGTGGATACTTATTAGCTATGTGACCTTAGGCAACTTACTTAACTTCTATCTACCTCAGTTTTTCTCATATGTAAAATGGGCTAGTAATAACACTTACTTCTCAGGGCTGTCAGGAAGATAAAATGGCATAATATTTATAAAATGCTTTGTAAACCTCAAAGCACTAAATAAATGCTATCTTTACTATTGTTCTTGTCATTTATTTATTCTCTAGAGACCAAGCCATGAGCCAAATTCTGATATTCCCAAGGAATATCCTGAGTGAGAACAAGATGAGTCAAATTCTGATGTTTTCAATGAAAACTACTGGGTGGTTACATAAACCAAAATGACAGATTTTATTACAGCACCTCCAAGTTACTTGGTTCATGTAAACCCATAGCTCCAGTTCTGGGCAGAGTATTAATAAAGGTAATAGAATTTTTCTCTCCCTTTTTTATTCTAGTTGACTAACAAGCAATATGAACTATCCCAATTCAAGGAAGCAAATTTGATTTAATAGGTTTTACTAAGGCTTTGTGGGCTGAGCCATGAAATATGGTTCTGGAAGGGTATTTCTTAGTCAAAAGAAACCATATAGGTAAAAGGAGGGGCAGGGTAACATGCTATATTAAGAAGGTGTGTTAATGTAAGAAGGCATATTAATATAATAATATAATTAAGAAGGCATATTAATATAATATAATAATATAATTAAGAAGGTATATTAATATAAGAAACCAGAGGGGGAAGTATCATGGAAAACAGTTGGGTAACAGTCAGCGGAGGCAGAAAAGTGAAGCAATATGGTCATCAGAGTATGCTATACACCAACTGAGAGAAACAAGGAAGTGGATGAGTTCACAAACCTGGCACAGAAGCAAGTCATAGTAGTGATGGAAGATTCGGACATCTGCTGGAATTCTCACTCTACTAAAAACTTAAAAATTAATCATTTCTTGATTTGCCTTAATATTACCTATCTATAATATGACTGTTTTTTATAATTTTGCGATGCTGACTTTTGACCTTTTTTTGAGGTTCTGTTTCCCTTGGTGTAGGCATTACATATGGTTTTCTTGGCTCAGTCCATGCTTCTCTGTATTCATCACATTCGTCATTTCCTAAAGCACAGTAACATTCTATTACATTCATATAACACAGTTTTGTTTAACTATTCTCTACTTGCTGAACATCTACTTTATTTCTAATTCTTTGTTGTCACAAAATTTGCTACTACAAATATGTTGGTATATGTGGGGAGTTTCTTCTTATCAATGACCTCCTTACAATGTAAACTCCAGTAATGAAATCTGTGAGTCAAAGGGTGTTGAACATTTTAGTCACCTTACTTACATAATTCCAAATTGTTTTCCATAGTGGTTGTGCTGATTCACACTCTATCAACAATGCACCACAATCCTTCCAATTTTATCATTACTATCTTTTGTCATATTTGCCAATTTGCGGGGCATAAGGTAAAATCTCAGAGTTATTTTGATTTGCATTTCTCTTATCAGTGATTTGGAGCTTGCTTTCATACGGTTATTATGGCCATTATTCTTTTGAGAATACTTTGTTCTTGTCTTTTGGTCACTTATTTAGCGGGAAATGTCTTCATTATATATACATACATATATACATATATAATGTATATATGTATACACATATATATCTATATAGAGAGCTATCTCTATATGTGCCTGTATATATATGTGCATATCTGCTCATTATTTCTATCTCTTGGATACCAAACTCTTATCAGAAAAATTTCCTCATCAATGATAAAGTTATGATTCAAAAAGATCTTTCAGCATTGGTCCAAGTCAAGTAAAATACAGTTCAATGGGGGTAAATGTATAGTCTATTCTTACTTTTAGTTTTTCAAAAATCAATTTTATAAGTACAAGATGGAAGAAGCATAATAGTGTAATAATTTGTCTAAAAAGGGTCTGAAGACTTGTGAATGCAGTATGAATCAATACTGTGATATGGGAGCCAAAAAAGCTAATGGGATCTCAGGCTGCATTAAGGGCATAGCTTTGAGACCTGATTGTCCTGTTGGATTATGGCCTGGTTAGACCACTTCTGGATTCAACTATAGGCATTACATTTTAGGATAACAAAAGGATGAAGAAAACCTAAAAGAGGGGAACTCAAATGGTGAAGGCCTTCACTTTACATTATATGATGAGGGATTGAAACAGCTGGGGGTATTTAGCCTGGCAAATAGAAGATTGACAGTTATTTAAAGTATATAGAGGAATATCAGCTGGAAGAGGGAAACTACTCTTCTTTTCGTTTTAGGTACAAGATTGCCAGAACTTTTTATTAATTTAAAGTCAATCTAAAACTAAGCATTTCTAGTTTAGAGAAAGAAATGCTCAGATTGGCATAATTCTTTCTCTCATGCTCTCTGACATACCTCTCCAGCCAAATACATCACTTTATCTACTAAAACTACTATATTCCCTTTATCTACTAAAACTACTATATTCCTCCCTTGGCCTTTGCCCTCAAGGACTGAAAGGGCTTTCTCTTGATTATCAACACATTAAACCTAGAAAGGAAAAGACACAGCCCTTAGGTGAGTCATGGGACCAATCACTTTAGGGAGGTGGGGAAGTAATAGTCAACTAGAGACTAGGTACTTTTTGTTTTAAGTTTATCAGCCCCAATTTCTATTCCTGGCACTTTACTGCTTGTCTCAACCTACTACCCATGGGAAAGGTCTGGAAAGTGTTTTTAGCCTGGTGAAAATGTTAATTCTTAATATTATAAGTTGAAAAGAAGGAAGTTTTTAAATATGCTTCCACACCTTTCAGTACTCCACAAAAAAACCTCTCTAAGAACAGAAGGTGCAAAGTATCTGTTGATCTACCCTAGGAGAGTTTCCTCACTGAAAATTTCCCTATAACAATATATTCATAGTATTGGGCACAGGACTTGGACCCACTCCTCAACTCGACTCTACCCTCCTCCAAAAAATGATGCAAAGAGGTAAATTTAACCCCAAAGTCAGGAAAAAAACATTCTAACATTTAAAACTATTCAAAATAATTGTCTTGAGTATAGTAGTATTAATCAAAACTTACTGCATTGAAGTAGAATGCTACATAGACTACATAGGCATCCATATGTCCAGGGGTGTACTAACAAATGTTTAACAGCTGGGGGTGATAGTGTTCACGATGCACTTTGAAGTTTCATTTGCATTATCAGCATTTTCTCCTTCCCTTTCTAGACAACAAAACAAAAAAATCAAGCCCTGATTTGTGGCCTTTGCCTATTTTTAAGGTAAGTGCTCATCAGATTTAAGTCAGAAGTCCTCCCAAGTTCAAGCACACCACTACACGCAGCCTTAGCAGACACACAGCCTTAGCCAAAGGACACAAATTCTACCCAAGCTTAAGTAGAGATACAAGGCATGAGGCCATGTATTTTAAACTTGGCCCAGGGATCAGTATCAACATCTTACGTTGGAATGATTATTGCTCTCTGGCTACTATTGGTGTTGATGTGGATTGGGGAAGTAGCCCTAGAGAGGGTGCTAAATTTAATACAGGGAATTTCTGAATTAGGAAATTCTTTGTACATACCTAGAGGACTGAGAGGCTAAGTGAACTGTTCCTGGTCAGTATGTGTCAGACATAGGCTTGAAGCCAGGTCTTGGTGGCTCTGAGGCTAGCGCTCTACCCATTACCCTATGGAGCTGATGTGGTTTCCATAATGACCAAGTCAGCACTAGATCACAAAGATTGTGGGGAGAAAGGGGGAAAGGACAGGATGAATCAGAGCTCCAGAAGTATTCTATTGAGGGGGAAGACTGTAGACCCAAGAGAAAAAAATGACACGGTAGAGAACAAGGCAAGAATCCAGAAGGCAGAAACCAAAAGAAAACAGCCAGAGTAGAGACTAGAAGTTGCTGAGGAGAACTCTGGGCCAAGGCCAGACCTGGGAGTATCATATGTAGAACTTTGCCAAGCCCTAGGAACTCAGAAGAACAGAAACCAGAGAGGGATCCCCCGATGGAACCACCAGCGTCACTGAGTTTAAGATCATATGAACTTGGGGATTCTCCAAGAATTATTTGTAGGCTTTTCTTTGTTCCCTTTTCTGTGTTAATTGCATAATGAGACTATCTCTGACATAAAGTCTTCTGTGGGCAGTTGCTAGGCTGTCTGTGGGTAAACATGAGTTTGCCCACAATTTTGGATGACGCAACCCTAGATGTTTGTGCTATTGTGGGTTACAAGGCTTATCCTATATGTCCCATTTATGTATATGGTATCTTCCCTTTAAAATGGAAGCTGCATAAGGATAGGGGCCATTGTTTTCTTCCTTGTATTTCCAGCATTTAGCAGCGTTTGGCAGATAGTAAGGACTTAACAAATGTTTGTTTGATTCTCAATCTCATTCTTACATTCTCATCCAAGTCAGGCTGTCTCCTGTTCCTAGGGGTGCATTCCTTATTATTTCTGCCTTTTGAATTCCTTCTCTTCTTTCAAGGCCCAGGTAAATGTTACCTTCTCTGTGAAGCCTTCCCTTAACCCTGCTCCCCTCACCGCCATGAGAAAGATCCACACCTCCCCAGCTCAAAGAGATCTCTTCCTCCTCAAATTGTCTTATAATATTTTGTCTAGATATTCCTTTGTTTTTATCACAGTCTATCTTGCTTCCTCCTTACTTGTGTGCATTTTGTATCCCTTCTGTTAGATTCCAGTCTCCTTGAGAGCAGAGATTGCCTTTCATCTTTGTACACCCAGTCCCTAGCACAGTGACTTCTGCCTAACAAGCACTTATTAAATGTTTGTCGAATTGAATTATACTTAAGTTTGCAATGGCAATTATAATTATGTCAGTCAAGTCACCTGACCCAAAGGAATAAATTACAAGATGCTCAATAAATCAATTTCAATCATAGGCCTAAGTGTAAAAAGTCTTTGAAAGCTATTTGATAAAGCTAATGATGTCAGACAGAAAGTTTGTTTTAATTGTCTGGGAGACTTCATTACATTCTCAGAATCCTATATAAAAACATCAACTTAGCTAGGATCCAAGGACATCAAAAATTGGATTAAGTGTGGTCTTCTAGGTAAAACCCCTGAAATGGAACCACCTGGGAAGAAAGGAGAAACACTGCTTCAGTTTTGGATCTCTCTTCCATATCCCTTTATTTTGAGGAGGAAACTTGGAAACTTTGAAGGGTCTAGAGCATGGATGGGGTACCTGCAACCTCAAGACCACATGTGGCCCTCTAGGTGCTCAAGGTCCTAGGCCCTTTGACTGAATCCAGACTTCACAGAACAAATATAATTAATAGAAGAATTTGTTCTCTAAAATTTGGACTCAGTCAAAAGGCCTCACCCAAGGGCCTAGAAGGCCACATGTGGCCTCAAGGTCACAGGTTCCCCATCCCTAGTCTAGAGGATTTATGACTTTACATCCTCTTACCAGCATCCTAGAATCATCTCCCCAAGGTAGCAGAGGGTGGTAGCAGGGTTTGCATTGGTAGCCAAAGACAAATGGACACAGATTCACCATGCTTAGTGGGAAATTCATGAGCTTCTCTACAAATTGGAAAAAAGGACTTCTAGTGGACCAGTGAGTTATTCCTTTACCCCATGTGCTTTTTAAACTTGAACCCAAATTTTCCCCTGGACTCTGTATATCTATATATCTATATCTATATCTATCTATCTATCTATCTATCTATCTATCTATCTATATATATATATATATGGGGAAGAGTGTTTTTTTTGGGGGGTAGGGTAGAGATGTTTTGTACTGACGTCTTATTACATCATCTCCATAAATATCCTTCTCTAAAAGCTGCTTACAACTGGCTGGCTACATTTATCATCAGCTGGTAATCTCAGTGGGTAGGAACCTGAGTTAATGACATTAAAGTATTACTCCCGATACCACTCCCCCCCAATTTTTCATGGATAGCCTCAGAGACCTGAACCAGGGATGTATCCAAGCTCTTGGGACCCAACATGTCAGAAAAAATGGAAGCTGAAATAGGGAGCCTCCAAGCTTATATGAGCTACATATCTCTTATTTTAAGTTATTTAACATGAAAACCATTCAATAGCCAAATAAAGTAAAAACTGAAAACAAAGCTTTGGGAGGGGAGATGATAATTGCACTGTTCCACGATCTGGTCAGACTCCCTCTAGAGTATTATGTTCACAGTTCCTGGTACCACATTTTAGGAAATTCTACTGATAAATTGGAAAGCAAACAATAAGGAACAACATAAAGGGTGAAGATTAAGCCATACGTGGATATGTTGAAGAAATGGAAGAAGCAAGGACCTAGAGAGGAGCCATACTACCTGCCTTCAAGTATTTAAAGGATTGATATATGGAAGAGGTTTTATATTTGTTCCACTTGGTCTTTGTGAATCTAGGAGCAACAGGAAGAAGTTCATGAAGAGAAAAATCTTAGATTTGACTTAGACTTCTGCCCAAATTTAAAGCAATCTAAAAATGTAATGGTGGCAGCTAGGTGGTACAGTGGATATACAGCGATGGGCCTGGAGTCAGGAAATCAGGAAAATCTAAGTTCAAATCTGACCTCAGACACTTATTTGCTGTGTGATCCTGGGCAAGTGATTTAACCCCTATTTGCCTCAGTTGCTCATCTGTAAAATGGGGACACACTGGAGAAGGAAATGGCAAACTCCTCCACCCTCTGTGGTAACAAAACCCGTGAACATAGGTCCATGAGGTCATGTAGAGTTAGATATGACTAAAGGACTGAACAACACCAAAAAATGTGATGGGTTTACTGGAGGTCTTTAGGCAAAGGCTGACTACTTGTTGGGTATGTTGTGTCAACTAATCAAAAAGCAATTATTAAGTTCCTAATACAAACCAGGTAATGTGCTAAGCACTGATACAAATATTAAAAATAAAAATCCTTCCCTTCAAGGACCTTACACTCTATCAGTGGAAACATGTACATATTTGAACACATACTGAATCCATATAAAGTACATACAAAAGGGTTTGGGGATGGGAGGAAACAAGAGTAACTAGGAGGATCAAGAGAGCTTTCTTTCTTTTTTTTTTCTTTCTTCCTTCCTTCCTTACCTTCCTTTGAAAGAAGTGAAGATGTTCATTCCAGCAATGGGGAAGAAATGTCATGTGGGAGGAAAAGCAAAAAGGCCAGAAGGGAAGGTCTGTGGATTGTGTGTGTGTGTGTAAAGCAACATGATGTGTAATAAGCCTGCAAAGACAGGTTGGCATCAGGTTGTGAAAAGTTTAAATGCCAAGCAGAGGAGTCTGTACTTGACTCAAGATTCCTAAAAGTAATAGGGATCCACTGGAGTTTACTGAGTAGCGAGAGTGCTGAGTAGAGGATGGATTGGACGGGGGATTCTTGCTTGAGTGCATGTTAGACCAAACAATCTTTGAGGAATCTTCTAACTCAGAGATTCTGTGACATGCTTTTTTTTCCCCCAGTCAACAGAAGATAAAGCACAGTGAGATGATGTATCTTATATACCTTTCAATATATCATATGACTATGAAAGTGTACATAGGTCTAAGAAGAGTGGCATGTTCTTTTATTGGATTATTGAAACTAAATAGCTAAAAAGTCATGTTTATTTCAGTGATTAAGAAAATTATACATATTACTTTTGCATCTCATTTATTTTAAATACTATTACTTTTGAACCTCATGATTTTAAATAATTAATGCTGAGTATAAACGTTGCCTATAAAATAATTAAGAGAATAAAATAAGCATGTTGAATTTATGGATACCTATAAATAATTGGTATTCTGGAGTAGGGGTAAGGAGATCAGAACACTGACCTTGGCTCAAAGCATTCTGTGGGTGAGATCATTATATCCCTAATTCTGTCTAAAAGATCAGGTTACTCCCATACTCAAGAAGTCCCAGATTGCTCCCAGAATCAAATGCAAACTCTTCTTTTCGACATTTAAAGCCTTTACAATTTGCTTCCAGCCTACTCTTCAGTCACTGGCTCATGTCTCAGCACTCTCTAGCTGACCAAAGCTGTTAACCTTCATTCAGAACTCAAGTTCACAAGTAAGTAGCTCAATTAGGCTAGCAAAATCATGGTAAAACCAGGAAGAGTTAGACACAGGTACCATGGGATGAAACATTCCAAACATTGCCCAGCTATACAGCCTTTCTGGTTGGAGTCCATTGTCATTTTCCTAAGCTACAGCTGTGAGGGCCAACCTGGAAGTTCCGTATCTTATCATAAAGGCTTTCTCCCCCATGAAAGAAGAAACAGTTTAGAAATAGTATAACTCACAAGAGATGGACACAGTGTGGAGAATACTGCAGGAATTTTACATGATTGTCTTAGTCTTAGGTGCCTGGATAAAACAGGACAGCAGGACTGCTATCTCCAGGAAGTCCTGTATATCAAAAACTCCCTCTTATATTGGTTTGATGCATACATCTTCCTGTCCTTGAAGCCCCAGTGCTGCAAAAGAGCTGTTCCAGTGCATATAACATCTTTTTTACCTTTGTTCTTTCTTCTAGTTTGCTGTTGATTTTTGACTTTCATTCTGATGAGTTGATGGTTTTAACCAGGAACAGACACTTTATTTGCAAATGGTTTCCCATGAGTCACCAGTCATTACCTGTCTGTTAAGATCTTCCTGGCGTCCAGTTCAGCTTCCTGTCCACTACGCAAGACTGCTGGCTAGTTAATATTAGAAAGTTAGAATGCCATGCCTGATGTTTATTTGTTCTAATTGCTACCTTCTCTGGTCTTTTACATTTAGTAGCATCACCATAATTTAATGTACTGACATGAATGAAGTCCATAATCAGCCTGGCATTCAAGGGCTTCCACAATCTGACTCCAGTTTATCTTCCCATGGTTATTTCGCACTACTATCTTGTCAGAGTAGCTAGGTGGCATTATGGATAGAGTGTTGGGTCTTGGAGTCAGGAAGACCTAAATTCAAATCCAGTTTCAGACACTTACTAAGCTCTGTGACCCTGGGCTTAACCTGACACTTAACCTTTGCCTATCTTAGTTTCCTCAACAGTTAAACAGGAATAATAGTAGCATCTAATTTACAGATCTGCTATATTAAATGAGACAATATTTGTAAAGTGCTTAGCATACTGCCTGGTACATAGTAGGACTTTAAATTTTATTTTTAATTTATAGAATAAAACAAGCATTTCTATAACACAGTATAATAAAAAAAAAATTGCACATGCAAGTGCAAATCTATTATGTTCAACTTCATATTCCTTTTAAATTACAATAAAATCATCATGTAAATCTTAATAAATGCTCATTCCCATTCTTTTACAGGGTCATAAATTTAGGACAAGGAGGAAAATTAGAAGACAACTGATCCAATTTCCTCATTTTACAGATGAGAAATCTGTTAAGTAAGACATTTAAATAAGTCCAATGTCACACTGGTGACAAACAGCAAAGCTGGGAGCCAAACCCAGGTTCTCTAACTCCAAATTTATTATATTTTCTACTTTACTATATGATTTCTCTTTACTCCATCCAAACTATACAATCCACCTTTTATCAAACCTCTCCTACTTGTTTCTGCCTTGGTGCCTTTGTTTCAATCGTCTCTTACCAACCTTCAGGATACTCTCCCTTCCTCATTGAGTTTGGTGCATGATTTGTAGTTTCTCCAGTCCAACTCCTGCTCTCACACTAGCAGAATCTCCCTAGATTACCATCTCCTCAGTCTACTCAACTAACACGAGTTACTCCTGTACTCCACCTCAGCTACCAAAATAACCCTATCCTTGGTTTTGCCAACACTTATAAGAGTTTCACTTCCATGTTGACGAACTCTCAAATTCCTTTATCTGATTATAATATTTATTTTCTCTTACCCTCTTCTAAACCCTCTTCAATTCAGTTTCCAGTCTCATCATTCAACAAAAACTGTGCTCTCGAAAATCACCAGAGTTCTCTTGATGATGAAATCTAATGACTTTTCCTCAGTGCTCATCCTTCTTGACCTCTCTACAGCTAATTACCTTCTCCTCCAAGATATTCTTTCTTCTTTTTCAAGATACTGCTTTCTCCTGATTCTCATATCTGTATGACCATTCTTCAGTCTTCTTTGCCGGTAGATGCCCAATAACCTTGGATGGCCCCCAAGGCTCTGTCCTGAGCCTTTTCTTATTCTTCTATATGGTTTCATTTGGTGATGTCATTAGTTCCCATGAATTTAATTATCATCTCAACTGACCTTGTGACTAAATTAGATATCTCATGGGCATCTCAAACTCAACATGTCCAGAACAGAGCTCAATATCTTTCTCTTCTTCCAAATTTTACTATTACTGTCAAATGTACTACCATATTCCCAGTAACCCAGGCTCATATTCTTGGCATCATCCTTGATTCACCATTATCACTCACTCTACATTTCCAATCTGTTGCCATCTTGTTTCTACATTTACAACATCTCTCACATGCATCTACCTTTTCTCCACTCATATAACCACAACCTTAGTTTAGGCCCTCGTTACCTCTTGACTGGACTTTTCCAATAGTCTTTTAACTAGTCTCTCTGGCTCAAGTTTCTCTTTATCCTACTCTATCCTCCACTCAGCTGCAAAGTCATTTTCAGGATGGAGGAGGTTGTCAGGGTTAAAGGATTTGCCCAGGGTCATGCAGCTAGTAAGTATCTGAGGTCAAAATAGAACTCAGGTCTTCCTGACTCCGCTGGACCACCTAACTGCCCCAGTCAAAGTGATTTTTAAAATGACCATGTTACCATCATCACCTCACCCTGTCCTTCCTCAGTAAATTTTAGTTCCTCTTCTCTTCAGGATCTAATATAAAATCCTCTGTTTGACATTTAAAATTCTTCACAATACCATACTCACTGCTCCCTGTGTTTCCTGTCTCAGGCTGTGCTTCATGACTGGAAAGTTCTCCTTGCTCTTCTCTGACATTTTGGTTCCCTGACTTCCTTTAAAATACCAGTTCAAATTCCCATCCACAAAAGGCATTTTCCAGTCTGTGGCTGCAAGTGTCTTTCTTGAGATTACCTTTTATTTATACTATATATACTATTTATTATATACTAACATATACGGATAATATATAATATCACATGTGACTATACTATACATTATTTATACCATTATACTATATATTTTATACCAGTATGTTACATATGAATGTTATATAACATATAACAATATATTACTAATGTATAATGCATGTTATTTACATTATTATATACTCTATATTATTTATATCTCTATCTTTCTCTTGCATGCACATAGTTACATGTTATCTCTTTCATTAAAATGTGAGCAGCTTGAGTGTGACTACATATATAATTCTATTTTTTCCAATTACATGTAAAGACAACTTTTAACTCTGACTTTTTAAATACAGGTTTGAGTTCCAAATGTTCTCCCTCTGTCACCTCCCTCCTTCCTAAGATGGTAAGTGATTTGATATAGGTTATATATGTGCAATCATGTAAAGTATATTTCCATATTAGTCATGTCATGAAAGAAGAAATAGAATAAAAGAAAGAAAACTATGAAAAAAGTGACAATAGTATGTTTCAATCTATATTCAGACTCCAAGAGCACCTTTCTTCACAGAACACCCTCACCTCCTCTACAGGGTGATCATTTTATTCATTAGTGGGAGAAACAAGCTCAAGGGCCATTTCCTTCAGCAAGCCTTCTTTGATCTCTCACATCAAAGGTGATCTTTCTCTCTTTTAAACTCTGATTTATGCTTGGTTTCTACTCTCCCATCCAAGTGTTATGTTTGTATTATGCTATAGTTACAGGTGTTTATGTTATTTTAAATTTCTCCATGTTATATTACAAGCTCCTTGTTTTATTCAAAACATCTAGCAAGGTCCTTTGAATATAATAGGGGCTTATTAAATGTTTGTTAAGTTGAAAGTTAATAAACAATAATTCCTAGGAGAGCTAAGAGCTTCTTAGAGACCTGCTTTCATAAGTGGGGAAAAAAAATTTATTTGTGAATGTTTGAATATTGTTTTTCTTAAGTCTCATCTATAATGACAAATTCCTTTCAAGGAGAGATCTATATATCTCACAATTTCTTTCGGTGCCTTGCACACTTCCCAGCAAGTAAGTGGTGTTTAGAAAATGCTTGTTGACTGTACACAAAAGTCTCTATGAATGAACGGATTAAACATGTCACTACAATTTGTTTGTCCTGTTCATTTAGGTAGCAAACTCCTTTATCATAAAACAAAGTTAAATTTCAGTCAGTCTCTTGCTAAGATTTATAAGAAATTACAAATTAATGAAGTCTGAATTAATTACATTTTACAGTATACTAATTAGATCATGGCAGAAAGATAAGGTACATTCTGTTCCAATGCAATGATTGCTGAATTTACCAAGCTAGCACTGAAGGAGCTTTTTCTATAGAAACCTTTTCTTCTATGTTGGTGTTAGTATTTTCAACAAATAAATCATGATCTGAGGCCCATGGAAAAGAAACAAAGACCTCTCAAGTGATAGAAGCCCAAAGGTACAAGAAAAATATGGGAAAAATGGATTAGATAAGACTATTTTTAAGTCCTTAAAGCATTATTTTAACCACTTACGGATTTATACAATTACTAATGTTAAGGTTTTTCTCTCTTCTGTTATTATACTTATTCATTCATTTAACAGACCTTCATAAGGTTTGTAGAAAAGGGTAGGAGGAATAAACCAACATAAATAAGATCCTACCTTCAAAAAAGTTAAAGGATGAGGAGGAGATAAGATAGCAATAAAAATAATATATTTGTTATAAAGAGGACGCGGAAACCAATACAATTGTAGTTATCAAGGAACAGTTTATGTAGGAGATGGCCTTTGAAAAATGATAGTTTGGAAGTCATGATGTGGAGAAATGGAAGGGAAAGGCATATAGCAGGTATCCCACAAAGGCATGGGAGGTAAGAATGCACAGAACCTATTTGGGGCATGAAGAAGTCATCCAATCCAGCTAGAGTAAACAGAATATGAGAAGGAGTAATCTGAAATACAGACAATTTTATACCTGAAAGATCATCTTTAAGAGAGGAAAACATAGTGTAGGCTAGTGGGCTGATTTTGTAATCATTGACACCTAGTTCAAATCCTGCCTTTGACCGATTCTCCACGATCTAGGCTAAGTCCCGTAACCTCTCAACTACTCTCCAGGCAACTCTCCGAGACCAGCAAGTAGTCTCACCTCAGGGAGATTCCACACTGGGAGTCCCCCATCCAGAGGAAGAAGTCACAGGTTCGGAGCCAAAAATGAAGTTCTATTTTCTCCCTAAGGAACACGCTGTCCGGAAAAGTAAGACTCATTTAATGTTCTCAATCTAATTAGTAGGAAAGTTTGATCTGGAATTCCAGGTCTCGTTTCCCTGTCCTAAGTGGTCTTTTCACCATACCGAGCATCTCGGAAACTTTCGAGTGACTAAAAATAAGAGAAAAGCAACCAGCCGTGTATGAAAGGAAGGGGATGCTGATGATTTGCCCAAAGGGAAGGAGTGTGAGGAGGGTGTAGGTGAGAAAGTAGACTTGTTTTGCCTTAGGTGCAACATCCGGAGTAGAGAGAATCCTGGTTTCGTTTCAGCTATGTCTGACTCTTCTTGACCCCATTTGGGATTTTCTTGGCAAAGATAAATGGTTTGCCATTTCCTTCTCCAGCCCATTTTACAGATCAGGAAACTGAGGCAAGCAGGGCGAAGTGACTTGCTCAGGGTCACACAGCTAGGGATAGCAGAGGCAGGATTTGAACTCTCGTCTTCCTGACTGCAGGCCGGGCACTCTATCTAGCGAGCCACCTAGCTCTCTAAGGGAGGACCTTCTGATGATCCATGCCCGCGTTAACCTCGGCTGCTCCGGACCTTTGCCCCGTCTGAGGGTCACAGTTCTGGCAGGAGAGCTGGAGGGACGGCGCGTGGGACCAGGGCACGCCCTGGACCTTGTCCATCCTGGACCCGAGAGGCAACAAACCAGGCTGCCCCGTCCTGTCCAAGCGGACCAGGGTGCAGAGCTCCACCGCACCCGCAGCTGGTCCCGGGACTAGCCAGCCGCGGTCCTTCCCTCCGATCCCTGCCCGCACCCCCGGCTCGGCCTGGAGCTCCCCGGGGCAGTAGGGGAAGGGAGGGGAGGGGAGGGGCAGGAGGGAGATAAAAAGTTTCCAAATGGCGCTGAGCTGCGCTGATTGGTGGAGGAGGTCGCGATCCGCGGCCAGGCCGCCAATGACGGGCACGGCTCCGGGGGCCGGGAGGCGGGGGCGGGGGCCCGGCCGGGCTGGGCCGCGCCGCTCCCGCCCCTCCCGCCTAGTCCTCGGCCGCTCGGAGCCCGGGTAAGTGCAGCGGTTGGCCGCGGGAGCGGGAAGGAGCCGGACCCCGACTGCGGGGCGCGGGGTGCGGGGGGGAGCTCGGCCGGGGCCGAGGAAGGAGCCGCGGGGGCCGGCCGAGCCGTCCCGGGGGCAGCCGCGCCCCTCCGGCCCCCCAGCGGCCTTGGCTGGGTCGCCCTCCCTCCGACCGCCGGCCCCAGTTAGCGCCCCCGCCCTTTCTCCCGGACTTGGGACGCCTGCCTTGTCCCCGCTCCGCGCCCTCGCCCCACTTCGGCCCCCCGACCTTCCCTCCCCGTCCTGGGCCCTTCCAGGTCCGCCCTCCGCTCTCCCCGCAGCCCCTTCCCTTCCCTTCCTCTGCTTCTGCGGCGGGCAGGTTCAGATTTCCCCAGACAGCACTTTGGGAGGTGCCGGAGAGCTGGGAAACAATTCTCATCGCAGCTCGAGTTTCAGTGACTTCTGGGGGTCATGGGAACCCTTCCAGCACCTTCAGATCCTCCTGTTGGGGAGACTGATGCGTGGTTTGGGGAACAGCCTTTATTTATTTTGGGTGTCACGGACCCCTGGGCACTCTTTCTCTGAAAAAAAAGTTTTTAAATGCAAAATAAAATAGGATGACCAAGGGAACCAGTTTTATTGAAATAAAGATAGTTTTCTCTCCCCCCTCCCTCATCCAAGTTTACGGACCACTCGGAGATGCAGAGATAGATGCCACCTGAAGATTTGGGACTTCCCTTTGTTCCTTTGTCACGTTTTACACAAAGTTGGGACTGTCTTTATCGTTACCCTGATACTTATGAGGCTTCTTAAAAAGGTGTTCTTTATTCCTGGGTTGGAGCTTAGGTTACTGTTCTTGTAGATCACATGGCAAGTTTTAATGCATGGGAAGGATGCTTCCAAGGATTCCTGGGTTCCAATCCCACCCCTACATCACTTGTGTTTTGGTTCATTGATGGATGAGACTTCCTCGGTGTGGGTCCCCTCTCCCTTCTATCCATATCTGTGCAGATGAAAACCCTCTTTATTCCTTTTCATTTTCTTGCCCATGGCTTTTCATAAATCTTTTATAGCCCATCCAATCAATGTGCTAGATACCTCCCTCTGATTCTTTTCCTATACAGGGTTACCATTTGTAGCACTCAGGCTGTTCCTCTGTTGTTTCTTGTGACTAGCCCACCTCTTTTTTTTTGGTCATTCATATTTCCTCTTCTTGAGAGTATGTTAGCATAGTTAATATGTTTACAGCTTACTTATTGATGCCCACCATGAGCCTTGTTCGTAAGTTCATTAATTGCATTTAGCCCCAGAATACTAAAAGTTGTTATAAACTTCACTCTACACATTCATCTGCATTGATAAAACAAAGTGGATGAAATTTATCAATGATATATAGACAGTGATATGCGGCTGAATGGATAACATTGTTGAGAACTTAATGTTCTTTTTGTCTCAAACATAATGAGCATACATGCATATATATCTTGGACACTGGACTGCAGATGGACAACTGAAAATGGCACTCCAGCAGAAGAAGCCCATTCCTTTAGTGGGGATTTTCTCTGATGTGTGTGTGAGGCATGGAGCTCTCTAATCGCCAAAGAATCAAAATTACAAATGACCAAAGCGTAATTGAAAGGGAACAAGCGTTGATTGGATGCCTACCATGTGCCAGGTGCTGTGTTCTTGTCCAGTCATGGCCAACTCTTCTGGAACCCAGGGAGTTCTGTGGGATTTTCTTGCAGAGATACTGGTTTGCTATTTCCTTAGCCAGTGAATTAAGGCAAACAGGTTGAGTGACTTAGCTATGGATCACACAACTAGTATGTGTGTGAGGTTGAATTTGAACTCATCAGGTCTTCCTGACTCCAGGTGCAATGCTCTATCCATTGAGCTATCTACTGTGCTACAGCAACCCTGCAAGATGAGTGCGGTTGTGATCCTCATTTTATAATTGGGAAAACTGAGGCAAACAGGTTAAGTGACTTGCCTAGGGTCTCTTACCAGTTTCTAAGGTAATATTTGATCAACAGGTCTTTCTGAGTCCAGGCTCAGTCCACTGCTCCACCTAGCTGCCTCTAATGGAAAGACTCTTATTTGAAGAGCACTTCCTAACTACCTTCATACCTAACTGTTTACCTCATCAGGTTTTACCTCTTGCACTTAATGTTAGGTAGAAATAATTGTGCTTCGGAAATTTCGAAGGTCTCTACTTGGCAGAAGGCTATTCCCATGTTAGAGAATGATTTCTTTAACCCAGTTTATAATCCTGAGAGGTTATTTTTATGCCATGAGTGTTGTTTTTTTCTTCATTGAGTCTATATTGCAGTCTTACTCCTTGGAAGATTATTCATAATATGATAGAGGCATCTTGGTATAGTAAGGTTGAATTTGAACTCAGGTCTTCCTGAGTGCTAGCCTTGGAGTCAGTTCAGAGCCTACTTCTGACATGAGCTGTATGACCTTGGGTTACACATTTAACCTCTGTGTATCTCAGCCTAGTCTCTGTAACTAAGTCATGGGAGGGAATTCCCACCGGAAGTTCTCCATGTTGAAGAAAGGATATGTCCTTTTTATATCTGCATATGATAGATCTTGTGTTTACAGCTAAGAACACAGACATTGAATCAAAACTGAAACAAGGCCTGCTTGCCCCACCCCGGTGATGTCACTTCTGCAAGTCATGGAACTTACTTCTTGTATTTAAAATTATTGGAGTGTGACAGTAATTTCTTTACATTCCTTTCTTCTTTGCTCCCTTTTTTATTTGTTTTAATCAGAAGCGATACATGATGGATCAGAGAGGGAGAATATGGAGGAAAGGGCAGGTAACATTGTTTCCTGTGGCTTTACATGGTTTTGTATTGTCAGGGACCAGCTGTGCTGACTTTCTGTACCGACAGGAAACATGAAATTTGTTTAAAACTTGTTCCTCTTTTAATGGTGTTTTGAAATCAGAGGTGTACCCTGAATTTGTTTTTAAGCTCAATTTTCTGGGAGGTTTAGTTAACCCTTGTATATAATAAGCAAAAATCTGTAGGCAAAAACAGATTTTTGTATGAAGGATACATGACTGCTTTTTTGGCATAAAATGCTCTGGTGGAGTTAGCCCCAGTTTTATTCCTCCTTTACTTGCTTGTTGTGGCAAATATGTAATGAGTTTTATGTGCAGATACTTTTTCTCACTATAACTACCTAGAATTGCCCAGGAATGTGTTCTGAGAAACGGCATAATTTAACATCATTTAGCTGGAGAGAAGACTGAGCTAGAAGTCTGAAGACATGGGCTTTCGTTCCTGTTCTGTCACCCTAATTCTGTGTAACCTCATCCAAAACACTTCTGGGCCTCAGCCATGGAGTGAGTGAATTCAACTGTGTGATCTTGCAGGTTCCTTCTAGGCTTAAATGATTCTGGGACCAAATAACCTAAGTAAAAAGAATGTGAAAACTGGAAATTTTGATTCAGACAAGTTTGATTTAGGACAGTTGGAGGAAAGTCCTGCCTCTATTAGAATGTCTGCTTTTTCCATGGTTCCCAAATGAAAGGTATACCCTGTTTGCTCTTAGTTTTCTTGGCAGGTTAACTTTTATATGTTAAAAAACAGTGATCTCTCTTTGTCAGAGCAGAAGTGTATGTATATGTCTACCTTCTGGGATTAGTAATTTATGCACATTTAAAATAGAGCTAAAAATTTCTTTCTGTAGTATGCCATAGTTCTCAACTACAGCTGTAGGAACACAGGCAAGTCAGCTCTAAGTCTGATGCTATGATCCAAGGAAAATGACTCAAGATAATAAGATTGGATTAAGTACATTTCTGGCTGCTTGGGACAGAAATGTTTTTAACCAGTCTAGTACTGGGATATACAAAGGGAGCTGAGCTTAAGAGCCCTCTTGGAGTCTGAAGCAATTTTATATTTTTATTTGTAGAATAAAACTCTCTGAATAACAACCTCACTTTTATTTGTGGGAATGTAAAAAAAATTGTTTTACGTCACCCTGATAATGAATGCTATATAAGAGATAAATAAGACATGCTAGAGGAGCAAGTCTTTGAACTTTATTGAGCTTGTTTGCTTCGGGGAACAGAAAATGTTAGATGTCCCTATATTCTATGCTGTTTTCAAATAACAAAATCTTAAATTAGTAAGATATTTATTAAAGGAAGTTGTGGCTTGTCTCTTGACTGTCTCAGTAGCACTGTGTGGTTTTCCCAAAGGTTTTTTTTTTTGGATGAAAATGATTGATTGGTAGTTACGCTTAACTATTTTCGTTGTCAGCTTCAGGTTGAAATAAATGTGCTGATGGTAGCTCAGCTAAAACATTTAAGCATACCGCAAGCAAGGCATTGTGTTTTGTAATGAAGGCCCAATAATTCTGTTTACCAAGTCCCAAAGTCTATGACTGTGCTTTATGTATATATGGCTGTAATTAAGACCTCACCCCAATAGTAGGATTTTTGCCCCAGAAACATGCCTTAATTTCATCCTTTCTCTAATCTACAAGGTTATGAAATGCTAGAGAGAATACATAACATAAGGTTATGATATACTACTTAACGTTAGGATCTATTTTGATGTTTTCACTTGTAGTGATATGTGGCATCCTCTGAAAAGGAAACCCTATTTTGAAACTTACTTTATCGTAATGGTGCACTTTTCTGTGTCTCCGGTCCTTTATCTCCTAGCCTTTTCTTGTCAGCTCTCTACTAAGTTCATGTTTATTTACGGATGTGAATTAGGCCCAGAATGGGGACTTTTTTCACCCATTGCCATTTATTTTATTCTATTTGGTTCTTTTCTCACATTTTCATTTTACTGTTAAAATATGTTTTATTCTGAACTTTAAGAAGTTATGCCTGTTCAAATGATTCACAAGAATAGCATGGGCTTTATCACAAATAATCACTTGTCAGTTACCTCTGTATGATTTTTAGTTATTTTTGATTGTCTGGTCCCACACATATGCATGTACAAGTTAGTGCATATGTTTCTAGCTCTTCTTTCTTTGATTTGTATTATGGCTTGTATCTTTTCCATATTTCTTTGCAGTCTTTATGACTGTAATTTTTAGTGGTGGTCTAATGTACTAATTCATTCAGGTGTATCCAAGCTTATTTTAGTCAGCTTTTGTTACAGATAACCTTTTTCCAGATAGCTTTTTCTTCTTTTAAAAATTAAATCCTTGGAGTATATCCCTAGTAGCAGGATTATTTGGTCAGAGGTTTGTCATTTTTGTTATAGCTTCTTGGTTGCTTCTTGAAAAGATTGCATCAGTTTTCCATAGGAATTGTAAGGCTCTCTATTTCCCCATAACCTGTAAGCATTATTTTCTTTTTTTTTTCCTGTGACATATTGATGAATATGAGATATTAACCCCAGAGTTGATTTGTTTTGCATTTTTAAATTATTTTTCAATATGGTTATTATTAGTGAGTTTGAGCATTTTTTCTGGTGATTCTTCATGATTTGTTTTCTCTTTTCATTGTTTATTCATTACCTTTGAACATGTGATTCATTGGAGATTAAGTGTTCTATCAGTTTATTATAAATATATTATAAATTCTTTTGGCCAGGATTTTATCCAATATATTTGCTGTAAAGATTGGGAAAAGTTAATGTTAACTTACTTAACTTGCCTATAGTTTTCATTATACATAATTAAAATATTTTAATAATCAAGTAAATCTACCTTGTCTTCACTAATTTATTTCATTTGATCAAGAGATAAGTTATCCATCTTCCCCAATCAAGACAAGTTTTTGTGGCTCAGTCTAATCTGTCTTTAATTCATTGTTCTCGTAACTTGTTGCTGTGATATATAGTATAAGGATCTAAGTTTGTTTTCTCAGTATTTTGAACAGTTATTCCTTTCACCATTGTTTAATATCTGTGTGTTTATCAAACACTAAACACTCTTTACATACATTTAGTTCTAGTTCTGAAATCTATATTATTATCTATTCTAATTTTTTTCTACTATTAAAATGATATTGATAATTGTTATATGTTTTAAAGCATGTTCTTTTATACAACTGAGAAAAAGCAGAATTATTCAACTCTTCTTTTACTTCTCTTTTCTCTACTGTGGAAACTGATCTTTGAACTAGAAAGGACAGAACAAATATAGCTAAAGGGGAGTTGAAACCAAAGATAAGTAGTGAGAGAGTAAAAACCCTTAGCTTTCCTCAGTTATTTCAAGTGACTGGGTCCAGATGAATTACATCCTAGCATACTGGCAGATATGATTGTTAAAAGCTATCAGTAAAGTGATCTTCAAAGCATCTTGGATAATGGGAGAGGTACCCCCAAATTGGAGACTGAAAATATCCCTATTTTCTAAAAAGAACTGTATGCTAATGAGCTTTTCTTTGATTCCTGACAAAATCCCAGAGTGTATTCAAAGTAGGGTGATAGAACATGCAAAAGAAGAAACTGTGATCACAGAGGTTGCTTAGGTTCATCAAGAACAGGTCATACCAGAGGAGCTTCCATTTCCTTTCTCCTTGTGGAAAAGAGAGGTGTGGGCTAGACGATAATACAGTTTAGATGGGTTTAGAATTGGTTCAATGACTGGACCCAAAACGCATTCATCATTGGTTCACTTTTAAAGCACTGGCTTTGGAGTCTGAGAACCTGTACTTGAATCTCAATTCAGCTGCCTCTCTGGATCTCCGTGAGGAAGCCCTTTCTGCTCTAGATTTATGTTCTTAGGATTCCATATGTACTCTAGTAAAATGCTTCATTATTATTGGTGACCTGAATGAAAGCATAGAAAGCATGCTTATCAAATATACAAATACCACAGAGCTGCGAGGGATAGTTAACTTACTGAATAACCCTCCGGATCCAAAATAATCTTGAACAGGCTAGAATGTTGGGCCTGACCTAAAGTTTAATAGCTATCCAGAAATTAGATCTGGGAGTTTTAGTAGACTGAACACTCTATATGAGTCAACAGTATGATTTGGCAGTTAAAGCAAATGTAGTGTTCAGGATCAGGAAAGTGATAATCCTACTCTACGATGTCTTGGTCTTGGCCACATTCTAGGAAAACCATTGGTAAACTGTCAAGCATCTCTCTAAAAGTGTGTGTGTGTTCGTCCTTCATTGCCAAAGAAAACCATGCCATCAGAGAAATAATGACATGATTTGTACTTGACTTTGTTTTGAGTGAAGGAGGGCTGTGCAGATCACCAGCCTCACTTCTCCTCCAGAGCCATCTGTATCCAGTGACCAGATTTTCATCAGGATGACTGGAGATGACCCAGGATGAGGCATTTGGGGTTAAGTGACTTGCCCAAGGTCACACAGCTAATGAGTGTCAAGTGTCTGAAGGGAGATTTGAACTCAAGTCCTCCTGACTCCTTCACTGGTGCTCTATCCACTGCACCACCTAGCTGCCCAAGCATCTATCTAAAAGAGTGTAGTAAGGATAGTGAAAGACACAAGTTCATGCTCCATTGGAGGAACTGGGGACAGTTAGACTGGAGAAGTAAAGACTTGGAGATGTGATAACTGTCTTCAAATATTTAATGGGCTAAAATGGAAAGAGGGATTAAACTTGTTCTTCCTGGCCCTAGAGGACAAAAGTAGAAATAACAGTGGCAGATTTAGGCTTGACCGAAGAAAAAGCTTCTTATCAATGGGACTCTCTTGTCAAATATGCTGTTGAAGGGATTTTTTGGGGTGGTGGTGGGGTTATGTTTGTGGGTTTTATTTGATTGTATATGGGTTATAAAATTTGGTCCCTTCCAACTCTTAACTAAGATTATTTCTGTTGGTATTTTAAATTATATATTATATTTGATCATCAATATCGGCAGGCCTCCAGGCAGCTTTCTTACAGCAAGTTACAGAAATGATGTCATATCATTTACAATGGTACAAAGAGTTTCCTCTGCAGGTCCAGTCCCTGTTCTCCATAATGAAATTATTGAGCACTGTTTTGGGCACCATTGAGTTTGCTTAGTGCTTAGTAGATTTGGTCTGGTCCCCCACAGATCTCATCAACTAGATCTCATGTAACTGATGACCCAAGAATAAAGCTAATAGTGTGAAAAGGGAAGAGGAGATGGAGCTGATAAGCATATTTGAGAGGTTATTCCTATAATTCCTATAGTATCTCTCTGCCCCTTCCCTCAAATAAAAGCAGACTAGTTTTTTTAAGCATGGAGAATATTTTACTCATCAAACGGAATATTTTCACTCAACTGAAACTTCTTTCTTCAGAATTATCAATGATTTCTAAACAGTCATTTTTTTAGTCTTCATCCTTTTCTTTTCCTCCCTTTTAAGAGTATTTTATTTTTCCAGTTACATGTAGATAGCCTTCAAAATTCATTTTTATGAGATTTTATGTTCCAAATATTTCTCCCTCCATCCCTCCCCACTCCCCAAGAGAGCAAGCAAAGTCCTCATCTTTTTTAGCTTATTTGCTGTGTTTGGCCCTGGTGACCATACTGTCTTCCTTTCTATGCCTTCATGATGCTTCTTCTGCTTCTTCCCCCACTTGTATGACTGTTTCCTCAATCTCCTTGTCAGTATTATGCCTCATAACTCTAAGTGGCTGGGCCTTCTTAGAGATCATATCTACACAATTGAGTCATAACTCTCTCTATATATCCAGCCCCAGTCTTTCCCTTGAGCCTCAAGCCCATCATCACCATTTGACTAGAAGACATTTGAAATTAAATGCCCAGGAGACATTCTAAATTCCACATGTTCAAAATTGAACTCACTGTCTTTCCTCTTAAACCCTTCCTTCCTTAAAATCTCCCACTTTCTGTTGAAGGTATCACCATTCTTTCAATGTTTCAGGTTTCTAACCTTAGCATTAGTTTGGACTCTTCACCTCAAATATCCAGGCATTTGTTAGATCTTGGTGTGTCTATCCCTTCCCTCCATTCACATGCCTGCCACTTTAGTTGAGACCCTTTTTTACCTAGATTATTCTAATGGCCTACAATATTGGTTTCTCTACTTTGTCTCTGACCACTTAGATTTATTTTATACCCTGCTACCAAAGTCATTTCCCATAAGCACAGATCTGACTGTGTCTCTTCTCAAATCTTGCTTATGTCACGGACCCCTTTGGCAGTATGGAGAAGCTCGTGGATTCCTTTTCAGAATAATGTTTTTAAATACATAAAATAAAACAAAATTATAGAGAATCAATTATATTGAAATGCAGTTCTCAGAATATTTAAAAAACAAGGTCACAGTCTAGGATAAAATATCCTGGCCCCAAACTATCTTTCCCCTCCTAAACTCTGCAATTTAGCCGAAATGTCTTTCTTTTTATTCTTCGCATACAGTCTTCTATCTCCTGTCTCAGTACCTTTGTACTAACCATCCCACATGCCTGATATGTATTCCATCCATACCTCTACCTCAGAGATAGCCTGCCTTCCTTTACGAAGCCACTCAAGCACCATCTTTTATATGAAGCTTTTCCTGATTCCAGCTATCTTGTATATGTTTATGCTGTATATATTTATATATGAACTTGTTGTCTTCCCCATTAGAGTATAAGCTCTTGGAGAGTAAGAGATTGTTTCATTCTTTGTACTTGTTTACCTAGCTCCTAACAGTGCTTACAAAGTAGGGGTTCAATAAATGCTTGTAAGTGCTTGTCCGTTGATTGATTGACTATTTACTTTTGCCACTCTAAAGGTGAACCAAGAACCATTAATAGCTGACACAAAGAATCTAATCTGCCTCACCCTGCCTCCCTTATCTCCTTTAGTTGAGATAAAAACCACTATAAGTATTTTTTAAAACATTCTTTCTTAACTTTCACCAAATAGGGCCAGTCACTTTTTAATTTTTTTTTAATAGCCCTAAGATCCAGAGGGGCTGCTAGTAAGAGTGAGGATCTTTGTGGAGGAAATAGTCCTCCTCATATTGGTGAGAAAAATGTGAGTAGATAAAACCTAAAATGACAATAAGAAACAAATGATTGCATTGAGAAGAGAAGTGCTAACAGAAAGTATTACCTTAGCAAAATCTAATTTGCTGATCATTAATAGAAGTTAGCAACATTAATCCCTATATTGAATACATAAGTATTTTGTAAGCCCTGAATGTCCTGGTGATTGTTGGATTTTATTTTATCTTACTTTAAGTATTATTTCCCTGGCAGCATTTTTCTAGTACTTTTGGACTACAGATTGTGCATTGTGTGTGTAATGTTTGAATCTTTCTTTATAGGTAGTATGTCTTGAAAGTAATAGATCTTTCCTCATATTCTTACCATGGAGGACTCAGGTAGGAAGACGTTCAACTCTGAAGAGGAAGAAATTAGCTACTGGAAAGACTTAACTATACAGTATAAGCAACGGTAAGTTATTAAACTTCCCTGCTGATCCTATCTCACTATGTCTCCACCATCTTAATTCCTTGTAGACTGGCATAGTGGTTAGAGTGCTGGACTAGGAGTAGGAAGACTTGTATTCCGATCCTGCCTCAGAAAAGTACTAGCTGTCTGACCCTCATCTAACTTCTCTGACCCTCAGTTTTCTCATCTGTAAAATGAATGAGATTAGACTTGGATCTCTGAGGTTGCATCCAGGTCTAAATCTGTCATCCTGTGATTCTTTGTTTACTACACTCAATATCCCATCAATTCTGAAAACAGAGAAAATGAGCTTTTCTCAGTATCATGTTGTAAGCATCTATAATGTAGTGAAAAGATCCCTTAATTTGGAGTCAGAAGACCTGGGTTCATGTCCTGACTGTGTCATTTAGTAGTTCTGTAACCTTGCTATAACCAAATTGCTTAGTGTCTCAATTTCCTGATCAACAAAGTAGGTAAATTGCTGTACTCTCTATCTCACATGGCTGTTTAGATGATCAAATAATAAGGAGGGGTAGAGCCAAGATGGTGGAGTAGAAAGATGCATATACTCTAGCGCTTCCCCCACAGCCCACAATATACCTGTAAAAAATTACTCTCAACAAATTCTAAAGCAGCAGAAGCCACAGAACAACACAGTGAAAGAGGTTTCCAGCCAAAATAACCTGGAAGGGCGACAGGAAAGGTCTATCTCACGGGATGCTGAGTGGAATGGAGCCCAGCCCAGGCCACGCAGCACTGGGAAGAACAGGACCTGAACAGACCTCCGGGGCAGAATTCCCAGCAGGGAGGGTCCCAGATCCCTCTATCCATAAGGGAAAAAGAAAGCTCCCAAGGTCAGTGTGGAAGGGCTTTCCCAGCTGGACAAGAGCAGGGAGTGGCAGGTGGCTACACGGAAGCAGCCTGGGTCCATTGTCTAGGCAGCTCAGCTTAATACCTCAGGTGGAGTTGAGCAGTTGATCTGAACCTCAGCCTGCAATGGCAGCCTCACCCCCACCTAAAGCCCCTGGGAGAGGGGAGCTGCTGATCTGAATCTCAGCCTTGTACTGGGGAGAGGAGAAGCACTAGGACCCTCCTTCTTGACAAAGGATTCAGAAGGCAAGTAACTGGCTGGGAAAATGCCCAGAAAAGGGAAAAAAAATAAGACCATAGAAGGTTACTTTCTTGGTGAACACATATCTCCTTGATCCTTTTGGATGATGATGAACAAGGCATACTGTCAGAGGAAGTCAAGGCTTCTGCCTCCAGTACCTCCAAAATGAATATGAAATGGATTCAAGCCATAGAAAAGCTTGAAAAGCATTTCAGCAGCCTGCTAAAGGAGAACCAGAAAAATGCTGAGGAAAATAACACCTTTAAAAAGAGGCTAACTACACAGATATGGCCTATATTGAATTGCCTGCTGTCCCAAAGGGAATGGGTGGGGAGGGAGGGATGAGGAGAATTTGGAACTCAAAGTTTTAGGAACAACTGTTTAGTATTGTTGTTGCAACTAGGAAAGAAGACATACAGTTAAGGAGGAATAGAAAGTCATCTGGCCCTACAGGAGAAAAGAGAAGATGGAGACAAGAGAAGGGAGAGATGACAGAAGAGAGGGCAGATTGGAGATAGGGAAAATTAGATTGCTTGGGGTATTGGGGTGGGGGGAGGGGATAAAAGGGGAGAAAATTTGGAACCCAAAAATTTGTGAAAATGAATGTAAAAAATTTAAATAAATAAATTAATTAAAAAAAATAAAAATAAAAAAAAATAAAAATAAAAAAAAAATAATAATAAAAAGAGGCTAACTCAATTGAAAAAAGAGGTCCAAAAAGCCAATGAGGAGATGAATGCTTTAAAAAGCAGAATTAGCCAAATGAAGGAGAAGTTTCAAAAGCTCACTGAACAAAATAGTTCTCTGAAAGAGAGAATTGAATTCAGGGAAATGAATGACTATAAGATAAACCAAGCAGTTAGAAAACAAAACCAAAAGAATGAAAAAATAGAAGATAATGTGAAACATAGGAAAAACAACTGACCTGGAAAATAGATCCAGGAGAGACAATTTAAAAATTATGGGACTACCTGAAAGCCATGATCAAAAAAAGAGCCTAGACATCATCTTCCATGAAATTATCAAGGAAAACTGCCCTGATATTCTAGAACCAGAGGGCAAAATAAATACTGAAAGAATCCACCAATCAGCTCCTGAAAGAGACCTGAAAAGAGAAACTCCTAGGAATATATTGTGGCCAAATTTCAGAATTTCCAGGTCAAGGAGAAAATATTACAAGCAGATAGAAAGAAACAATTAGAATATTGTGGAAATACAATCAGGATAACACAGGATCTGGCAGCTTCTACATTAAGGGATCAAAGGGCTTGGAATTGGGATATTCCAGAAGTCAAAAGAACTGGAATTCCAAGAATCACCTACTCAGAAAAACTGAGTATAATACTTCAAGGGTATAAATGATCATTCAATGATATAGAGGACTTTCAAGCATTCTTGATGAAAAGACCAGAACTGAAGAGAAAATTTGACTTTCAAACACAAGAATCAAGAGAAGCATTGAAAGGTGAACAATAAGGAGAAATCGTAAGGACTTTCTAAAGGGACTTTCTAAAAACCAAACTGTTTGTATTCCTGCATGGAAAGATGGTATTTGTAACTCTTGAGACTTTTCTCAGTATTTGGGTAGGTGGAGGGTTTACACACACTCACACACACACACACACACACACACTGCAGGTTGAGTTGAGTCTGATATCTATAAAAAATAAATAAAAATTAAGGAGTGAGGGAGCAAAATAGTGGGAGGAGAAAGGGAGAAATGGAATGGGGCAGACTATAACTCATAAAAGAGATAAGAAAAATCTTGTTCAATGGAGGAGAAAAGGGGGGAGATGAGAAGGGGAAAAGTGAAGCTTCCTCTGTTCACCTATGGCTTAAGGAGGGAATAATATGCTCACTAAATTTGGTATGAAAATCTGTCTTACACTACAGGAAAGTAGGGGAGAAGGGGACAAGTGAGCTGAGGGCGATGATAGAAGGGAGGGCAAATGGGAGAAGGGAGTGACTAGAAGTAAACACTTTTGGGAAGGGACAAGGTCAAATGAGAGAATAAAAAAAGTGGGGGGACAGGGTAGGATAGAGGGCAACATAGTTACTATTATACAACATGACTATTATGGAAGTCTTTTGCAAAACGACACATATATAGCCTGTATTGAACTGCTGGCCTTCTCAGTGGGGATGGGTGGGGAGGGAGAGAAGTTGGAATTCAAGATATTAGAAACGAATGTTCAGAATTATTATTGCATATAACTGGGAAATAAGAAACACAGGTAATGGAGTATAGAAATTTGTCTTGCCCTACAAGAAAAGAGAGAAGATGGGGATAAGGGAAGGGTGGGATGTGATAGAAGGGAGGGCTCATTTAGGGAAAGGGTAATCAAAATGCAAGATATTATGGGGTGGAGAGAGGGGAGATGTGGAGAGAAAAATTGGAACTCAAAATTTTGTGCATATGAATGTCAAAATCTAAAAATAATAATAATAAATCAAATAATGCAAACCATAAAACACTGTATACAAATGTCAGCTCTTATGTCTTCTGAAAATCAAATCTTTATGAAAAAAGAAAGGATATTTAGGACTTTGTACTTTTTGTAGTGGTCCTCACCTCTGGTTTTGTGTTTGTTTGTTTTTTAATGGTTTCTTATTATCTCCTGTAACCCAAAATAGCCTGATATAAGGATAGACACTGGTTCTCAAGTCACAGGATCTGGGTTCAGATTTCACTTCTGATGTGATTATAATCCTGGGAACCTTCTAGGAGAAGTTTTATTCCATGGATTAGTATTTCCTTCTACTCACTTAAAGGCATTTTAGATTTGGTATTATGTCATCCTTAAGATTTCAGGTTTTGGGGAGAAGAGGTTAGAGAAGAGCCAGATTAAAATTATTTTACTAGTTAATTAAAATTATGGTGCTAAATTATTCCACAAAGTTCTGGACATCCGCATATGAGTTAGTGGCTGGAAATTCTTTTCTTAGGGCAGAAAATACTCAAGAGGAACTGCGTGAATTTCAAGAGGGAAGCCGAGAATATGAAGCTGAGCTGGAGACTCAGTTGCAACAAATTGAAGCCAGAAATCGGGATCTGTTGTCAGAAAATAACCGCCTCCGCATGGAGCTTGAAACAATTAAGGTAAGAAGGATATAACCATAGATCCATTTAGGTACTAGTTGTGTTTTCAGAGGACTATGGGTAAAAAGCCTTCCTCTTCAAAGCAGGCTAGAGTCCCATGTTGTCAGTTTTGACCAGTGGGTTGGTTTGCTTTTCTTAACTCTTTTCTGTTACAAGGGAGGGTTCTGTTGGGCAGGGGAAACAGAAAGAAGCATCAATTAAAATAAGAAAGATGGAACAGAAATCTTTTGCAGGTGTTAAAGGAACAGGAGCATTTTAAGTGGGCAAAGGCACACTGGTAGGGACAAGCTTGGTGGGAGCTATGGACGTAAAGATCTGATCTCCCTGAAACAGAGGATACGTTTGGGTGAATGATGGGGTAGCAGCAGATAGAACTTGGGAGCTTTGTGCCCTAGGCAACTGCATCTTTCCGTATCTGAAAATTATGCCCCTACCTGTTACTTTCCACCTGAGGTTTTGAACTTTCACTGCACATACAGTTTAATTTATCAAAAAATAAATACATATTATGGAGAACAGAATTTCTAACTTGAAGAATCATGTACATTTATAAAAAGTAATATTGAATAGTGTTCCTTAGAATGTCCCTGACCTATGACTAACAAATTCCCTCCTAATTCAGGATTCTAGGCTGCCTGCCATAAACACAGAAGTGTTTCTTCTGCCTATTTTCTCTGATTCTTCATATGCTTCCACCTCAGACATTTCCCTTTCTCTGGACTCTATCCTATTGTTTTTGTCATATCCTATAGAATAACTTACATTTTACTATTAATGCACTTTTCTTTGAGTTGAAGCCTTTCACTTCTATTCCTTCCACTTTCTTGAACTCTACAGAAATCTGGCTTCCTCCTAAAAAAATACTGCAACCCCAGGTACCCTCTCCAGTTGTGGATATTATCTTCCCCTCTGAATCAGAAGAAAGAATAGGGAAAATATCCTTCATTCCTTACTACCCACTTTCATACCCTCCCTCTGCTGCTACCATTCCTTTGAGGTTTACTCCATCATCTATATCAGTCCCTTTCTAGCTCCTGGTTTCAGTTAATAACCAACTCTCCCATGTCATTCTCCCTCCTTTCTTAAGGAGTTTAACACCTGGCTCAGCTAGGTGGTGGAGTGTAGAAAGTGTTGGACTTAGGTAGACTTGAGTTCAAATCCTGTTTCAGGCACATGTATTAGTTGTGTGACTCTTGGCAAGTAACTTCATCTCTCAGCCACATTTTCCTTATCTGTAAAATATAGATAATAATGGGACATACCTCACACAGTTATTATAGAGATCAAATGAGATAATTTCTGTACAGTTCTTTATAAACCCTGAAGTGCTGTATAAATGCTAGCTATTGTTAACTGTTATTTTAAGTCTTTTTCTTATCTTGCTCTCCTCTTAAACTATAAATGTAGATCTCTTCCCTTTTATAAGCAAATGCCTCAAAAAAGCCATTTACACTTTTTTGCTTCTGCTTCTCCTCTCTTGTAATTCTCAACTACTGCAGTCTGGCTTTGAGCTCCTTACCATTTGACTGAAACTGCTTTCTCCAAAGGCATCACATCTTTTTTTTTTTAATTAATTTATTTGTTTTCTGTTTTCAACAATCACTTCCATATGTTTTAAATTTTCTCCCCTTTCCTTCCCCCTCCCTCCTCAGATGGCTTGCAATCTTATATGGGTTCTACACATACATTCTTATTAAACACATTTTCACATTAGTCATGTTGCATAAAAGAATTAAAGCGAAAAAACCTTAAGAAAAAACAAAACAAAAGAAAAAATAGTCTGTTTCATTCCATGATCTGACTCCATAATTCTTTCTCTGGATGTGGATGGCATTTTGCATCAAAAGTCCTTTGGAAATGTTTTAGGTCCTTGCATTGCTGTGAAGGGCTAAATCTTTCAGAGATAGTCCTCACTTACTGTGGCTGTTGCTATGTATAATGTTCTTCTAGTTCTGCTCATTTCACTCAAGCATCAGTTCATACAAGTCTTGCTAGGTTTTTCTGAAGTCTGACTGTTCGTTATTTCTTATAGCACAATAGTATTCCATTACATTCATATACCACAACTTGTTCAGTCATTCTCCAGTTGATGGGCATTCCCCTGATTTCCACTTCTTGGCCACCACAAAGAGAGCTGCTATAAATTTTTGTACATGTGGGACCCTTTCCCATTTTTATGATCTCTTGGGGATACAGTCCTAGAAGGGGTATTGCTAGGTCAAAAAGTATACACATTTTTGTAGCTCTTTGGGCATAGTTCCAAATTGCTCTCCAGAATCTTTGGATCCCCTCACAGCTTCACCAGCAATGGCATCAGCATCACATCTTTTAACAGCTAAATCTGGTCTTCATCCTTGACTTCTCTGCAGCATTTGACCCTGTTGACTATCTCCTCCTTTTCTTGAATATTCAGTCTTCCTTTGTGCTTTCATGACCCTGTTGTTTGAGTTTTTCTCCTACCTTTGTGCCTGCTGCTTTTCAGTCTACCTTGGCCCTGTTCTCTTTTTCTACACCCTCTTTGGATGATCTCATCAGTTCCCATGGGCTGAATCAACTCTGTACAGATAGATTACTCCCAAATCTGCACATCTATCTCTAATTTCTCCCTTGTGACTTCTTTCTTGCCTCACCAGCTGTCTTTTGGACATTGCTACCTGAAGGTTTCTCAAGCTCAGGTTGTCCAAAAGGGAATTCATTGTCTTCCATGCTAACTTTGTCTCTCTTCCACACTTACCCATTTTTGTTGCGGGGATCTCTGTCTTTCTAGTAACTGGGTTTTGTCGGCTAAGTCTGTTTCCTCCCTTGCCCCTCCATACCAATTCAGTGACAAGTCTTGTGAGTTGTATATTTGTTGTTTTCATTCTCTCCTCTCGACTTACATAGTTCTCATTATATATCATTTGCACTATTGCAACAGCTTCCTGATTGGGCTTCCTGCTTGCAGGTTTCCCAACTCCAAGCCACCCTCCACACAGCTGCTGAAATAATCTTCATAAAGCCACACGCTGCCACAGTCCTGCTCAAGAAAATTTGGTGGCTGCCTTTACCAGTAGGAAAAAATACAAACTCTTGATGTAGAGTTGAAGGGGACCTCATGTCATGTAGTCCAGTCCCCTCATTTTATTTTTAATTTTTAGCTTTTATAAAGAAATGTTTACTTTGAAGAAACAGCAAGAACAAGTATAGGCATTTCCCCCAACATCTCTAGGGCGTACTCTTCCCTACTCCTTGGTCTCTGGTGGGGGAAGTAGGCCCAAAACTAGCTAAATGGCAGTGGTCCCACCAGTTTCATGTCCGGTCTTTGTCTCACCTGCTGGGCTAGAGTCCCAAAAGACACTCTTCATTCAGAGTATTAATGCTGAAAGTCTGCTTGGAATATTAGGACATCAAGGCTAGATTCCTCAAATTCCCAGTGTCAAGAAGGCTTTACTACACTTGGAAAAAGGCCAAGGAGGTAGGCCTATTTCTTGGGCCATGTGTCCATAGAGGGTGGAAGGCTCTCAGACCTACCCACACTTGGTGTATGGTCTTCCCAGATTCTGTGGTTAAGTCACCAAGCTCTTCTAGACACAATGAAGTCAAGACCAGCCCTCACATTTTATAGATGGGAAACACTAGAGGGAGGAGTGACTCCAAGGTCCCACAGGCTCTCTGACTTCATTTCCTTTGCACTTTTCAGTGTAGCTTATATTCATACCTTTTCTTCTCCTGGCTCCAGCTCTATTTCACATTATTCCCCTTTGTGTACTATATTTTAATCAATTTTTTCCTGTGTGGAACATACCTCCATCTCTTAAAAATTCTAGCTTTATTTAAGGTTCAACACATGTGCATACTCCAATGGGAAGCCTTTATTGATCCCTTTCCTTATTTGTCCTACCTGTTTTCCCATACTTCCAGTATGTACTAATCTGTTTACATATTGTCTCCACTATTAAGAAGGGAGCTTTTGGGGTGGGGATGAGATTCCTTGTCTTTATATCCCTATCACCCAGCACAGTGCTTTGCACCCAATAGGTGTTTTTAATAAATGCTTGTTGCATTAGATTGGATTTGTTACCTTCTAGGCAGCTGCCTACGTTTCAAATCTCTAATCCCAACTGGTCAAGTCAGGTTATGAGGAATTGTAAAATCAGAGCAGAGAGAAGTTTAGGCCTGATAAGGTAGACAACAGGGAACTGTTATTTTAGGTTACTAAGTAGGGGAATAATATGACTAAAAACTGCATTTTAGGAAGAGGAGTCTTAGAGTGCTTGATGTTTAGTAGGAGGACCAGATGGCTATTGCAGTAATCCAGATGTGAAGCAAATTGTTGGTGCTGAGTAAAATATTAATTTTTTCAAGCATGAAAGTTTGAATTACTTAGACTGATCCCAAAAAGCCAACATTGGAGAATATATCAGCACTAAAAAGTGGGAAGAGTAGAAAATAGAGGAAGAAGTAGAAATCACTTGTACTTAAAAAAAAAAAATAACTCCTCTATACTAAAATACCATGGACAAATACTCATTTATAAATCACCTTATAGAAACATTCAACTGGGACTGACTTCCTCACAAATGACTTATTCATTCTAAGGTGAATATAAAACCCTGTAAGGGAAGAAACAGAGAATTCATTGATAGCTGCATCAGCTGACAGTTTATTATAATTAGCACAAATTGAAAGCTCAACCTTTCAGCAACATTCTTCCTTGTTCATCCTTTCAAAAGAGAAAAGATTTAAATGTGTAAGTGTATTAGAATGGTCTTAACAAACCTGTGTTCTTTCAGGACATATTTTGAAAGGAGGTTAACTTTCCAGGATTTTTGTCAGAATGTACTACATAGTATTCATTATCCTCTGTTTCCCAGTTATATGAATAAGGACTTTAGAGAATCTCCCAATAAAATAAAGTGAGATATCATCAAGTCTTTGGGAATGCCAATGTTGGTAGCTTTGTCATGAGGGAGTGACACCAGCTTGCGCTTCTTGGTTTGGTAACTTATTGATTAAGCTATGTCTTTGCTTGTAACCAGGAAAGTGAGCGCCAAAGGAAACAAAAGCATTAAGGATGTCAGATGTCTCTCCTCATACTGTGAACAATATGCATGTTCTTCAGATGTTCTTTCACAATAGCTCTCTCCACAATTCTCTGGCCTAGTCATCATTACATCACTTAAAACACTCCTAGAGACTGACTCATATTTGTTTCTGGAAACAGCTTTGTTTACAGAACAGAGTAAAGGAAAAAAAAATGTTTCAAAAATTAAATAGAATTTTTGTCCCTGAACATGAGAAGTCGGGTGCTTCTTTTCATTTAAGAATGATTGCAAATTACTTGGCATGATTTTATGGAAATGATTTTAAGGAGAAAAGTTCAGAGGCAAATGTTTTCTTTTGTTTGGGTAGATAGTTGTGAATTTTTAAAGAGAAAAGTGGTCTCTAATTTTAATTGAGTTTAGCATTAGATCATATGAGACACAAAGGCCATTAGAAGGAAAGATCTTAGAGCTATGTCTTGCTTTTACAAAGGATTACCCTAAAACCCACCAAAAAAGTAAGGACCTTCCAAGTTTTAGTATCCTAGAGGTTAAAGAAAGTTTTTAAATTCCTCATGCTTTAAGGGGAAATATGCTATAACAAATTAGAAAAGAGATTAAGGAGAATGTGTTCTTTGCTAATGATATATGATCTAGACAAATTAAAATGCCTAATGAAATAGGTCAATATTGTCTTCATTTGTTGGCTAGAGAGAGAGAGGTTAGAATAACTTCCTTTGGATAAGTAACAAAACAGTAGTTGCAGGATTGACTTTTACTTTTAATGAAACAGCCACTGTACTTTTTCTGAAATGTTAAATCATTCATGTTGGCATTGGTTTCATTTCTCAGGAAAAGTTTGAAATGCAGCATTCAGAAGACTACCGGCAGATCTCTGCATTAGAAGACGACCTTGCACAGACTAAAGCAATTAAAGATCATTTACAGAAATACATCAGGGAGCTCGAACAAGCAAATGATGACTTGGAGAGAGCAAAACGGTAAGGTGGATGAACAGAGTGTTTGATTTTCACATTTTCTTTGTTTTTTTTTTTTTAGGAAAAATTGAAATGATTTATTTTTAACATGAAAATATTTAAGCGATAGAAATATGACTTCTTTGAAGAAAGATTTGCTCAGTTTTTTTAGACAACTTTGCTAAAATCTTTTGATCTAATGGATTAGATAGTGTGGGCTTACATGTAATTTTTTTCTCAATGCAGAGCTACTATCATGTCTTTGGAAGACTTTGAGCAGCGATTGAATCAGGCTATTGAAAGAAATGCCTTTCTGGAGAGTGAACTTGATGAGAAAGAGAATCTTCTGGAATCTGTTCAGCGATTGAAAGATGAAGCTAGAGGTTAGGTGGAGATTTATGCAATTATCCCTGGTGTCCTCATCTGGCAGTCCTATCTCATCCTCCACCTTCCCTGCCCCATTCCACAACATGAAGCAGACACTCCCTTTTGCTGGGAAGTTGAAGTTTACTCTGTTAATGAATGCTTATGAAGCAGACTCAGACTCATTATGCACATTAGTGCTTTGGGTTAGGCACCTCACCCTGTTGTCTGTGTGAGAACAAGAGGTATTCTTTCATGGAATCTGACTGTGACCCATATGGAATCTTTACTAAAGTTCTGTACTCATGTTAGGTTCGGTGTCCATGGTTTTGGCCATTGTGGCAGCAGTAGTATCCATTTCAGGGGAGATGCTTTCTCAGTGTTGCCTTTATGTCTGAGGTGATTGGGTATTGATTGGGAGCAAGGATGGAGGGAATTGTGTTATTTGTGGATCTTGCAGCTGCCAGCTACACTCATGTGGCTTAATGGGAATTGGAACAGTCTAAAATCTTGTCCCCTTCATTTATTACATGGGGTAAAATCATCAGATTTCAGAAGGATAAGGCGCCATGTTGTTCAGCTCTGAATTCTGAATTTTCCACATGGTGGGGCTGGGGATCAAAGGTCTCAGCAATCAGTCAAGTATTTCCTGAGGGTGTGTGTGTGTGTGTGTGTGTGTGTGTGTGTCTGTGACTGTCTGTGTCTGTGTGTCCAGGTCCAGTGTAGAACATGAGGTGACAATCTAATTTGTTTTGAAGGCGTGGGAGGGATGGTTCTCTAATTGTGTACTTCATGCTCTCTGGGTTCTTTTAGAATTCACCCCATCACTTTGTTTTTACACTCAACATTTACTGTAGACTCCTGGTGGCGATTTAGATTGAAAGGAGAATAAATTTTTTGGTGTCCTATTCCTTGTAAGACTTGAGACAGGAATTAGCTGTGCAGCAGAAGCAGGAGAAACCCAGGACTCCGATGCACGATTCACTGGAAGCAGAGAGGACGGACACTGCTGTGCAGGCCACCATGTCTGTGCCGTCCACACCTGTAGCACACCGAGGACCCAGTGCCAGTGTAAACACACCTGGATCATTCAAGAGAGGTAAAGGGATGGTGAGAGAAATTCCTAGCGTTTTTGAAAAGAGCTAGGTGGATAGATACCCTAGTTTGTTTTCATATGTGTATGTGCATATTTGTATAGATACATGGCATCATTCCAATATCTTAAGTAGAAATTGAATAAAAAAGCTGGTAGTGTTCTGAACAATATCCAAGAAACTTGTTTAAATTTGACTAAATTATCGGGTGACAATTCAGTGAAGTGATTTCCAACTCCAATGATCCCATTGATATGCAACTGCATGGCCCTGGTCAAGTCACCTCATTTGACTCATGCATCATTTTCTACATCTGTAGAATAGATATAGCATTATCGACATTGTAGAATTCTGCTGAGGTAGCTAACAAAGATAGTCTTGGAAACATTTTGTCTTTAGTATTTAATGTGAACAGGTACTTTTAATAATGATACCAATACTATATTGTTCTAGAATTAGGTAGTATGTAGTTTGGATTTCCTTGGGAAAACAGAAGTATTTGCCACATACTGCATAAAGAATACAAGAGGTATCCATAGAACAAACCCTGAAGTGGTAGGATGTGAAAATGTTTGTTATATTATTGTAGAATGTTGTAGAATTGGAATTCAGTCATAATAAAGTGCAGAAAAGGAGCTGTTAGAATGCATCTCTGCCATACCTTGGTCTGGGGTCTTGGACTTTGGAGTGTTTCTAAGAGTCTTCTCCCTCTGCACATCCTAAGGGTTGGAGGACAGTTACGGAGGCACTCCTCTCACGCCGGCAGCCAGGATATCTGCACTGAACATCGTAGGAGACTTGCTTCGGAAAGTCGGGGTAAGAAGAGATAGTGTACTATTGTTTTGTATGACTTCTTACAGATGTTGAATTCAGACAGAACAGTAGAGCCTTGGTTGAGATCCGTTTGTTTATTAATAGGGTAGTTATATGAATTTTACACTTGGCTTTGGCTCTTGGTGCTCCATAATGTGACACTTTGATGTGTTACCTACATTTGATTAAATCAGATTTCTTTTGAAAGGTTGAATAATTCAGCTTTCAGAAAAGTGATATTTGTGTAACGTCTTCTCTGTTTCAATATAAAGTCCTTGAAAGAGCAGGAATGACAGTCTCATGTGCTTTGAGCGGTATCTCTAACACTTAACACAGTGCCTGGCGCATAGTAAGTGCTTAATAAATGATATTTTTATATAACTTTAACAACTGAACTTCTTAAGGAAAGTTAAGTAACATAAACAGGAGCTGGTTTAATTTCATCTTCAGCACTTTGTTCCTGCCTGACATTTCTACCTGTGCAACCTAGGGCAAGTCATTTAGCCTTTCTCTTAAGTGAGAATATTATGGTAAATGTCTTTGGTTCCTTCCAATTTTCAGTCTATGAACTTGTGTATTCTGGAATAGAATTCCCTTAGAACTCTGTGCTTCCAAACCAAGACATTTGATCCTTTCCAAAGGCAAGGTGGCTGTATGTTTTACTAGGGGATGTGCCTGGATTATTCTTCTCAAATTGACTTTAAAAGTGTCTAGAAATTTACTTAATTCCAAAACATTAAGGAATATTTTGAGACCATGTTTATTTCTCTTTGTTTCTCATGCAGTTCATTTTTTAAAGGGCTGGGGCTTAGTATTCACTGCAAGGGAAGCTTTTCTGTTTGGGGACTAACAAAACATTCTTCATAATTTTAAAAAAAAATGATAATTTGAAGGCTACAAAATGCAAAGGAAGCTCATCCTATTTTCTGTATGAGTAGGCACCAACATGTATGACTTCACGGAAAGTTGGAACTAATTCCTTTTGTGGTTGCTTTCAGTTTTCTTCTTTAAAGAGCCTAATTTCATTAAAGTTATCTTATTTTCCACTATATTGAACAAAATCTAAAATTTCAGCACCTACTGATGTCTGTGCCAGGCTCCGAGGCTGTTGTGATGTTGCTTTGCTTTTCACAACATCAGTTTTCACGGAGCAAAACCAGTGCTTGGTTGAAATGTATTTTGCCTTTGCACTTATGCCCATGTTTAAAATCCTAACAAACAACCTCAGGAGTTCCTTTGCTAGTCTAGTTGTGCGCATGTGCAGTTAGGGTTCATCTTTTTGTAGAGACCACTTAATTTTTTAAGCAGTTTTCTGGAAAGAACTTGACAGAGTCCTTGCCTCTAACTCAGAAATGAAAACATTTCTCTTTTAGGCGCTGGAGTCCAAACTTGCATCTTGTCGAAACTTTGTGTATGATCAGTCCCCCAACAGAGCAAGTGTTGCATCCTCAGGGCGAGGCATGAAGATTAGAGATGGCAGTGAGAAATGGCCAAACAGCACCGGTGTGCCTTTGGGAGAGAAAGGGTTAGTATTTCCCCTGCAGAGGTGGGAGAAACAAGCTACTGGTTCCACTGAAATAAAAAGTCTGCTTGCTTGGTGATGCCCAACAGCAGTTATATTTATCCCTAGTATAATTTTTCCTAAATGCGCACACACACACACACACACGCACACGCGCTCTCTCTCTCTCTTCTCTCTCTTTCTCTCTCTCTCTCTCTCTCTGTCTCTCTCTCACCTTTCTAAAAAATCAAGAGAATCCTGATAGTATATAGTATCTTCTTTACATACTCTCTTGAGAACTGAGTTCAATATCTGGTCTGGGCAAATAGCTAAGGAGATGCTCATTTCATTTTTGGTTTGTAACAATATTATGAGAATTCTGCAATTGAACTCATGTTAGCTAAATTCAGGAATCTGTTATTTGTCTTTATAACCTCAGACTCCACTGTTTCTTGGAAGAGTATTTTGTTCTTTCCAGAACCTTCAGGAAATTGACTTTAACTTTTAAGGTCAGATAAGATTACCGGAGCTAGACACCAGATCTGGAAATACTTAGTTGTCCTAATCTACTTTGTGTGTTTTGTGTTGGATTGTTTTTAATAAAGGTTATCCAGAAGCATCTTCCAGATCCATGGAGTTTATTTAGAAATATACCCACCACGTTTTTAAACTAAGAGTCAAGTATCTAGGTGACTCTCTGTCAAGCAGAAGTTAACCAGAAATTTTTAGGGTCATATCACTATGATGTGAGCATGATTGCAGATTTCTTCTGAACTGAAATCACTGTTTTTATAGACAGCTTTCAGAAACTGAACATCTCATTAATCCTATTCCACTAAACATTAATCAGAGGCATATATAATCTCATCTATAGAGGAGGAAATTGACACACAATTCTTGGCCTTCAGATTCTGCCTCTAATTATTTTGTATATGCTGATGTAAGCAAATTACTGTCTACTGTATTAATAGCTTAATTTTCATTCTCTCTTAAGGTTAGGAAAACGACTGGAATTTGGAAAGCTTCCTTCAAGTATTCCATCACCATCACTGCCATCACCACAGGGTGTAGTCAAGATGCTGCTTTGAGAATCATGGGCATTAAAGACCATGGTGTTTTAGTTCTGTTACCATTTTTTTAAACTAGTCTTTTAAAATTAGTTTGAATAAAATAGCAAACAAGCATAGTAGTTAACTCCATGTGTTGTGGACCACATGTATAATGTGGAGAACTAGCCAGCAGGCAGAAGTTTTCCTACCAAATTTAGTTTGGCATTGCCACTGTCTTACAGTGGGAAGACTGAACAATTTGATACCTGTTTTATTGTGGAAATGGTTGTAACTTAATTGTGACCAAACACCTGGCTTTATAGCCAGGGTGGTGTTTTACTAGCCATTGATTTCTCCATATATGTGCCAGCCCATCCTTCAAAGGGCCCTTACTTAATTAAAATACACTATATTCATACTGACCCATTTTGTCTAGTACGGAATTTTCAGTGATGTATAGACCTATTAAGGGATGGTTTCATTTAAACTATTTCTAGGAATACAAGGTAGTATTCCTGTAGAATACTTCTTTTAAAAAGGCATAAATGGTACAGGGTACCCTTGTTACCTGGCCGGAACCTTTTGACCCCTTATTGATTTGTGTTTTATCCTAAGACTTATAGTCCGGTTCCAAGCTAATTTTGATTTTGGCTATGGTCAGTAAAAGTTGGTTACTTTATAAGTAAATTGTAACAGTTGACTGTCTGAATCTACTTGTAGGTGTTAGTTTCATTTTCAGATTTCATGAGGCAGATTGAGGCAGGTTGCCCCTGTAAGGTAATCTGTGTAAAACAGGCTTCATTCAAAGGCAAATTCAAATTACATGAGATATCCTTTAAACGGCCCACAATGGAGCTTGTTTTGGAAGTTTTCCTTTCCTTCGAAGAAAGACTGTGTCCTCAAGATTGCCTAAGACATAGAGGATTCCATGCAATCTGCAATATCCATCACTGCTTGTTTGCAACACCTGTGTGTATCTTCAGACGGCACTGGGAAGCTGCACTAACTTCAGGGGCATATTCTCATCTTGATGAAGCAATAGCCTTTGCTGACAACCTTCCACTGATTTAGTTTTTGGGAAGACAGCAAAAATCTTTGAGTTGGGAGTATAGCTTTAATTGCTACTGAAATTATTAAGTGGAAATATTGCTACTATTGATGTTTATTAATCTAAGAAACGTTATTAACCTGTATCGGAAAAAATGCTTTATTTTTCTAAAAAAAAAATGTTTTTGTCAAGAGAAAGTTATGCTTCAGTTTGTTTTAAACTAAGCAGTAATTCCAAGATAGTTATTTAATGTCTTTATAAATAGGTGCATACCCTGTCTAATGTCTCCAATTGGTTCTACAAAAGCGCGGTATTGGGTAAAATGACTTTACAAGGGGCAGTTAAGTTCCATAGAAAAATGTCATAAATAGGCAGTCAACCAAATGATGTTACAATGGGGTTTAGTGATATTATGTCAGGGTTTGGTTATAATTTATTAAGGATTTAATATTGTGAAATGATAGTGATTAGGGCAACGTTATTTGGGGTATGCTTTTATTTGTACTTTGTCATGTGGTTTAAAGCCTTGTTTTGTTTTTTTTTTTACCAAGTAAATTGATATGAGTTGAAAATTACCTTTGAAGGTAAATTATTTCCACACAGGTAGCCTTTTAAGAAACGTTCTGTTTCAGGTGAGGGTACCAACAAAGGTGTGCTAATGTTCTGTCATTTTACTGGGTACTTGTTACTTCTTATAGTGGAAATGAGCAGTCTTTAATTTCCTTGAATCTACCTTATCTGGCTGAGTCAGTGTGCAGAATAAAGTTTGTTCTTAATGATATATGTGTGCAGGCTGGTCATTTGCCATTTGAAATTCTAAAGAAATCTGTTGCTACCCTATATTCTTGCACTCAGCACATACACTGCAGTGACATTTGAAATGATCCTGGTCACTGAGTTTGGAAAGATTCTGGAAAGAAGAAGTGAAGCACTGTCCCCCTTCTGAACTCCTTTCCTCTGTTCCACCCTCCTGATTTGAATTCAGGTTCCACAGTGATCTTCACTGGCAATTGCTGTCAACTTCTCACTTGACTTACTGCTCCCAGAGAGCCTCTCAAGTTTCTTTCTGTCCCAGGACTCCTCTATTTTCTTCTGAGTCCATGGAGAAAATTCCCCAAGAAAAATCCATTGCATTCTAGTGATTTATAACCTTTTATTAGTGAAAGTGTCCTTAAGCACAATCAGGGTGTATATAAAACAGTGCAACATTTCTGCATTATTAGTTTGAGCAAATTATTTCATTTGTAATGTGTGACTAATGAAGGCACTTCATTGTTTTGGTGAACTGTGCATCAGATGTGTAATAACCAGGAAAGAAAAAACAAACATCAAACAAGGGCATATGCTAAACAGACAAAGGGTATGCAGTTAAGGAAAGGATTATGGGGGTAGGACCCCCTGATGTGGTGACTTGTGTCCCCATTTCATGTAAACTAAGGCTCATCTGGGATTAAAAACTGCCAGTGATTCAATACTGTGGTTTTATTCTCTTTCTAAAACTCTCAGAACATTTGCACAGTTCAGGAGGGAACAGAGAGAAGGCATGCATGCATGGCACATATTTCCTGGTAGGATTTTTCTTTTCTAATTTGGTAACGATTGAAAATTTCAATATATTACCCTGTAGACAGGACTGTGCTTTTTAATCATTGCTGTAAGAGTGTTTGTTGAGTGTCTTGTGGTACTGGAACTGAAAATTGATTTAGACAGTGCTAAATATTGTCCTTTGGGGTATCTGACTGCAGTGCGATATGCAAGCAGAGTATTTATTCACTGGCTTTGGTTCCATTGAAGTCTGTATCTCTGGCATCTATTTCTTCATCTGAGCCTTCTGCATTTTCAATCATTCTTCGGCCTCCAGATCTTCTAGGGGGGGCAAAAGATGGCTCGTTTCCTCTCCTAGGCATTTTGAGAAAACAAACATCTTTTAGAAAACAAGTTCCACTCAAGTCTAGATTGGCTTAAAAGTGGAAAAATGCATCAACATGAGAGTACAATTTGAACTCAAGAAATCCAGAAGGCTTTTCAGGGGTAGATGAGATAATTAGCCCAAACATGTCTGTTGTGCAAATTCTAGACTATAGAGCAGAAATAATCCGTATTTGGAAAACTGTGATGGTCATATTCCTGCCTTGTCTTTAATTTTCATTTAGACCCTTTTATGAAAGTAGAGCTCTCCATCCCTAGGAAGTCAAGGGCTTACTTTCAGTCCCATGGTAGATGTTTGCTTTTTTTCTCCCTCAAAATACAGTTTTATTTCTTGAAATCAGGTGAAAGTAAATAGCCAAGGGTAGCCTTCAGGAGGAAACAGAGTCACAGAGCACCCTGAGGTGTGTGGAAGGGGAAGGGGCAATCTTAGAAAATGTAAGGCATTGAAATTTCAGGATTTGTTGGGGTTTTTTTATTAGTTTTTAGTGCTAACTTGTGGAAGCCGCTGGGCTTTTCAGGTAGCAAGTGGTTCTTATTCATGTTGAGGTAAGTGCTTTTTAAGTAAAAATTCACACTGGAACAGCAGCTGAAAGACTGCTGTTAAGATGATAAGATAAATCTAGAAATACCAAATGGAAAACTGATGAATGTACCTGATTTGGAAGAGGAAAGCAGGTCCACATTCAACTGAATTTTGATAGATTAAAAGAAATGATTTAAATAGAATGAACCTGCAAATAATTGAGAAAGATGAAGAAGCAACAAGAGACAGTTTTTTTCCCCAGCATACTAACTGCAATGGTTGAAATAGGTGGGTGGGACATTATCCTCAGTTTGTTTTTTTATGTCTCTGACCTTGAAGATAGGCCTTGCTCCCTTGTCAACGTCTGAGAGCAAACAAAGTGTGTTCTGTAAGAGAAAGTTATCTAATAGAACCATAGCTCTGGTAGACTTGCTGAGGTCAAGAGAGGACCACAGTTTTGTATTTGTTTTAATTCCAAAGGAGCAACCAAATTTACAGGTAAAATTATAGACATAAGCAAGGGCCTATATTTCATGATCGCTGAGAAAAGCAGCAAAAGTCACTCAGATTGTATTGGAAACATGAAAGCACTGGCTTGTAAATGCTACCAGCTTTTGGAATGTGTTGTTTTCAAGTGGGCAGCAATCATGGATAAATAGTTAAAGTTGTATCATGTCACTGCAGAAGACTAGGTCAGCTTCACTCGCTTCAAAGGATGGATGTTTAGGCCTTAAAAGTGACCTTAGAACTTCAAAGGATCAGCATTTACTGTTGTAGGCTAGCTATTATTTTGGTCTTAAAAACTTCAGTAAGTTTTACTTAGACTCCCTCTAAAAGCATAATTCTTTAGGGCAATATTTCCCAACACTAAAGTCAGCGATTTACCAGTGAACTGGAAGGGGGAGGGGAAAGCTACGTACGTACATGTACTTTCCTAGAAATAACAAGGTAGGAAACACTTATGAGAACTAGTGTACCCTTCTGAGTGTGCATGCTTGCACGCACACACACACAAACACACATACACATACACATATACACAAACCCCTTCTTTCTGCCATAGTTACTGCTATATCCTTCATTGTCAAAAGTTGAAAGAAAAGGGAAAGGATTAAGGTTGTCCAGTAAAACACAGACAACTCCAGGAGTTTACGTGTCCCAACTAAATTGTTGAGAAATGGATATTTTGGGGAATTGGATGTTGTGAAAAGGACACATGTTTTGGCATCACATCTGAGTTGCAATTCATCTCTACTACAGGATGATTCACCATGTGATCCTAAATGAGTAATGACCTCCACTTCTATGGTCTCAGTTCTCTGCTCTGTAAAATTAGGTTGGACTTAAGGTCCCTTGCAACTCTAAGTCCTGTTATCCTACAGTTAAAAAATGAATTTTAAAATCCCAGCTCTGCATGGTTTCCTGCCTTCTGTTCTGATGCCAGCATTCAAAGGAGACTTCTTGTGATCTAGAAATCCCAGTCTTGAAGGAAAATAGTTTCAAAACCTAGTGCCAAGGGTTAAGGTTGGGTCTATATATACTATGAGATATGGATGCCACTTAAATGTTTTATTTAAAGGCCTGGTCCTCGGTTAAGTCAAGCTGAGTAAACTTCCCTAGAAAAAAATAACTTGCTGTAAGGATAATACTACTTTTGAGGACACTGCTTAGTATCCTAAACTAGCCTAATTCCAGTATTTGAGAACTCTACTAACAGGATGCAGCTTCCCCTTTGTAGCAAATCAAGCCCTAAGCTTGTTGAAACAAATTCCTGCCTTTGTCAAAAAAAGAGTGCTTCACCCTCTGCCCCTCTCTGCAGCCACCCCCCCAAAATAATAGTGAGCCCTAGAGATGCATCTACTAAAGGAGTCAGGATGGTTCTGCAGAATTACAAGAGTGAGATGGAAAACTGATAATAAAGTCTTTGCTAAGACATGATTCATCTTTAAATATTTTGGTGATAGTAGCAAAGCAGAGAGAATATTCACGCAAATATTACAACACAGGGTTATTTGGCTTCTGAAAGGAAATTGGGGCAAATCAGTTTGCAAAGGATGTAACTTTATATAGGAAAAGACAATTAACTCTTTTCGGAAATTAAAAAGTTCATCTCTTGCAGAAGATCTCCACAAGTATTTTCAGCTGAAGAGTTCTGCCCTACATTCCATGAACGCATTATTCCGTGGTTTTGGAGAACAACTCTGCCATAAGGATGGTAGTTGGTTTTGCAGTGGCTAGCCTGGACCTTCTTGTAACCTATACTGAGTAAAGTGGCCACTGGGAATTAGGACATTCTCAAGCTTCATGCAGTTCAGGCACTAATGAATTATTTTGGTGATAGGGTTCTTTTCTTTCCAGGACATCAATCCTATTTGTGAAAGCATAGTTGTGAGAGAACATTGGTTGTGGTCTCCATAAACGTGGTGCTTTGTGATTAAATATGACCTGTGAACCACAGTAGCTAAATGGGAGCAGTTTTCCTTGCCAAAAAAAAAAGTTGTATCTACAGCAAAATATTGATGCTCAATTATCAATGCGTTTTTAAGGGTGCAGAAGAAGACTTCATGCAGATAAGAACACTCCAGCAATTCATTCAGTGTACATCCTTAAAAATTAAGTACTGTTTAGTGTAAAATCACATGCTAGCGTGTTTCCTAGAAGTAGGGAAAGAAAATGGGTCAACGAATAGTCTTATTGTAATATTTGTCTCTTGGGATAAAGGACAAATTGGTACCAAGATGTTTAAGCCTTCAGATTTTGCAGGAATCTCATGGAAATTTGCCAGGACAAGAAAAACGAAAATGGAAACTTGGTACAACAGAAATGAGCTGCCAAGTTGAAGGCATGGTACCTGGTGAGTCATTGCGAAGGTTCCTGTGGGCCTCTGAAACAAAGAGAGAAGAGTCCCTGGTGGTTACCATTGGAAAATGGAAAAAATTCCATTTACTTATGTACTTTTCAACAAACTTAAAGCATTTGGTATAGCACCTTAAAACCAGCCTTGCAGATAACCAGGTACCTGATGTCTGTGACAAAGATACTGACTTTTACAAACCTTTTTAGAGAGAGGGAACTGAAATTTAAAAAACTAATAAAATTTTTAAAAAATTTTAAAGGTTGGGCTGGTAAATTTCATACACCAAAGCTTCTCTTAAAAAACTATGTTACTTCATATTTTGTGAATCTCTTGCACTACTGCCTCCCTTGCTCAGACAAAAGAGCATTCAAATGACTTGCTCCAGAAGCCTGACTTTGAAACAGGAACTGAGAAATTGTAGATAAAAGGCTTTTGGTAACATATCAGTTTTATCTCCCCTTGGCAGAGAATAGATCATCATGCTCATTGCCTTTACACCCAGTAAGGGGTTAGAAAGAGAGAGCCACCATGTAACTGGCAACATGCTAGGTAATGTCTTAGGCTATAGAATAAAGAAGAATTCCTATGTTCCTGTAAGGTCTATCCTGCTGAGGAAGTAAATTTCTATTCTCTTTAAGTACCACATTTCCTAGAGATGCCTGGAAATCCTAGAACCTGACTAGAAGCCCCTCCTCATCTCAGAGATGAGGCTGGATTGCCTTTCTAGACCTGGAAACAGAGGGTGACATCCAAGAAAGGCAAAAGAGGTATCAAACTTTTCCAAACAATTATTTGATGTATATCTTGTATTATAAATTTTGGCTGTTGATTACCTCTTTTTTTTGTACAGATTGTAATCTACCTGAGGACAGGGATGCCTTATCTTTTCCAATACCTCCCTCCCAAGTGTTTAGTATAAAGCTTGGCATCCCACAAGTGCTCCAAGAATATTAATAAGTTGATGAGCTGATATTTTATGCACAGAAAGTAACTGAGATGGCATGTTGTTTGGTTGGAGTTAGACATAACTAAAACTGGGGAAAACTCCTTCCAGCATTTTAACCTATAACCCTAAGACCTTAAAAAGAATAGTATGATTTAATACATCCCAAAATCTTTGCTTTGTAATTCGTCTCATCAGCCTGCATGAACTGCCAAGACTAGCCCCTGTCATTTTGTCCTTGTCCAAAAACTTTCAACAATGCTGAACTCTTCTCAGGACACCGCTTTACTGCTAGCAAGTGAGGCCCGTGTTACTTGTGACAAATAATCTGATATTCTCCCTTTCGGGTCCTTCCTGGAGGCATAGCAGAGGCTGCCCTAGAGGAGTCACAAACTGTATTGGGTACACTGGTCCCTTGTGAAAGTGGGATCTTGAGCTCTCTTCAAATGAAGCTGCTGGGCTCAGGTCCTTTGACTATTGAGAGCTCTTACTGTGGACATAATTCTATATTCTATTTGCTCTTCCTCCTACAGAAGACAGGATAGGAGGATATATATATATATACAATATTTATATATGTATAAATATATGTACCTATACACACATGTATGTATATTTTCAAAACACTGGAATGAATTAAGAAGGAAAAGGAGGCAGATTTCACTGACTTTCAGCTAATTGTGGAAATTTCAGAGAGGGATCTGAGCAACAAAAGTCACAGTCCTTTCTATCATCTGTACACCTTCCTTTCTTCAAATTGTCCTACCTATACCTGTGTGTAGAGGATGAGGCCTGGAGTCAGGAAGACTCATCTTCATGAGTTCAAATCTGGCCCCAGATACTTACTAGCCATGTGATCCTGGACAAGTCACTTAACCCTGTTTACATCAGTTTCCTCATCTGTAACACGAGCTGGAGAAGGGCAGGGCCAACCACTCCAGTATCTTTGCCAAGAAAACCCCAAATGGAGTCATGAAGGGGTGGAAAGGACTGAAAATAACTGAACAACAAAAACCTATACCCTCGGCTTCTCTGTTGGGCTCCTGCTCCACCAGCCTAGAAAGGCCTTGGTGGAGGCCTCTAAAGATTCTGCCCCAGACCTTACCTGAGTTTGCTCTTAAGTGCATTCACCTCCCGACCCATGGCCTCGTTACTCTCTGTGGCTTCGTCCAATTCCCTCTGGAGCTTCCTTCGGTTGGCATTGATGCGCTGGGATTCTTCCTCTGCCTCCTCCAGTTGTCTCTTCAGCTGCTTCACCCTGGTGTTACCCTTCTCAGCCTGGGAAGAGAGATCCAGAAATCAGGAAAGGGCAAAGAGAAAGGGGCTGGATTCCTCTGGGAAGGAGGCCACCTGCCCAGGTGGGTTACCTGTTCTTTATATTGCTCTGCTAACTTCCTTTCATCTTCCACTTGCAACATAGCTTCTTTCAACTTCTTGTCTTTCTGGCGTAAAGTCTTGGTAGCTGCCTGTTTTTCCCTATAAACATCAGAAAAAATAAACAAGTTTACTGAGTGCCTACTATGCATAAAGCTGTTTGTTGTCTTTGAGGAAAGATAGGAAGGTAGACCAAACATAAGAGTTTGCCATCTTGTTCTCTGCTTTGAAGGAGATGCTTTCCTTTTGGAAGCAACTGGATGGCACAGTGGATAGAATGCTAGGCCTGGAGTCAGGAAGATCTGAGTTCAAACCTGGCCTCAGACACTTAATAGCTATGTGACCCTGATTGATTTTTTTTATTAAAAGGGCTAACTCTCAACTCAGTTCTTAAAGAGGCAAGGCATATTCCCTTAATGGGCATTACCTCACTTTAAGTGAGTACCTAAAAAGACCTTAGCCTAAAAAGGTCAAGGTCTCCCACTGCATTCTGGGACATCTCCAGTCATCCTGATGAATATCTGGTCACTGGATCCAGATGGCTTAGGATGAGAAAGTGAAGCTGATGACCTTGCATAGCCCTCTGTCATGCAAATCCAAGTAACTGCAAGTCATGTCATCATTTTCCTGATGTCATAGTCCTCTTCAAAAACAAAGGACAAACACAATGTGACCCTGAGTAAAACATTTAACCCCTATTTGCCTTAATCTACTGGAGAAGGAAATGGCAAACCATTCTAATTATTTTTTACAAGAAAATTCCATCAACAGCATTGATGTGCTATGGTCCACAAGGTCATGAAGAGTTGGACACAACTGAACAAGATAGATGCGGAGAGCTTTTTGGGGGAGGGAGGCAATACTTGTTCTGAGTTTATATTTAAATGACTTCAGTAAATATCAGAACTGCTACAGGAATATAGTGTGATCCTTGACCTCAATTATCTATCATTAGAGAAAATGCTTTTACTTCAACATTAACCTTTCCATGGAGACTCTAGAAAAACAATTTGTAATAGGAAAATACCTTCTTCTGGTGAAAGATAACTGACTGTATCATTAATGGATGATTTATACAAGTCCACATTATGATCGAACACAGTCTGTGGTCCTCAGTTCCCTAATGCCTAGAATTGAGACAATTCCTTCCTTTCCTTGCCTCCAAGTCTGGACATTTTCACTGTGTTTGAGGGCCAGATCTAAGGCCTTTGATAATCTGAAACTTTATGGACAGATAGATGCAAGTGGAGTGAGGTCCTCTGGTACCTGGCTTCCTGTTCCACCTGTTCTTCCAACTGGGCAATCTTGGACTCTAAGGCAGCAATGGTCGCCTTGAATTTGGATTTGACAGCCCCCTCCATCTCTTGGAGTTTGCTCTTCAGCTCCTTGTTCTGCCGCTCGAGCTGCTGCCGGGCACTCTCGTTCTTTTGGGCTGCACTGCGCTCTGTGGCCAGTTCATTGTTGAGCTGTTCCGCCTGGGTAGATGTGGAGAAGGAATTTCAGGGCTCAAGGGAAAGACTCATTCAGCCTCATGAGGAATTATGACCTTTAATCTTGGTGAAAGACAAAAACCCTCTAAGATAGTGATTCAAAGACTTTCTTTGACATACACTCAAGGTCTGTCAATAAACCCCTTAAAGCCTCTAGTTTCTGTATGATCAGATTATATATTAAACACTACCAGGTATATAGTAGCCATTATGCTTTTGGTTAATGGTGATAATAGTAATGATGATGATAATAATATTTACATAATGGTTTAATATTTAATTATAATTTCATTTTTAAATAATAATGACAATAGCATTTGTATTATGCTTTAATGTTAAATTATTAATATTTAAATAATAATGATATAGCATTTACTTCAGTGCTCTAAGGTTTACAAAGTTCTTTACAAATATCTTATTTCAGTCTCACAACAATTTAGGTGCTGTTACAATCCTCACTTTACAGGTGAAGAAACTGAGGCAGACAAGAGATTAAGTGACTTCTCCAGAGCCACAAAGCTAGTAAGCATCCATGCCAGGGTTTGAAGTTGGGTCTTACCGACTTTAGGTCCAGCACTCTCCACTGTGTCACCTAGCTGCCCCTATTAATGGTTAATGGCTATTTGCAAATGTAACTTCAGAGTCATGCTGGGTATCATTGCAGCCAGAACATCAGGAATGCCTCAGTTATCCACTCCAGGCACTCTGTCAAACCCTTACCTGTTGTGTGGCTTTCCTGAATCGATCACTCATGGCCTCCATATTGCCTTGTTCTTCTTCCAATTCTTCCTCCAGTTGGGCAATTCGAGCCTCCAGGCGGCGCTTATCATCTTGCAGGGCATTCCTGAGTAACAAAATGATCATAGGGTTAAATCTGGATAACATCCCTTCCTCAAACATCTGAGCCTGAATAAGGACCAGTTGATTTTTTTGTCTCTTTCCTTTCCCTTGTCCTTCATTTGCCCATTTCTTCTTCTCATGCCTACCACAGTATTTACTCACAAAAAAACAACATGACATATCCTTTATCAAGAAGTCCTCGATAGGAAATGCTTAATTCCTGTTAAGTAACAATGTGTAATAAGCTCCTTCAGAAAGTTTTTTGCGCTCTTAGATTTTCACCCCAATGACAAAGCGGGGTTGAGAATTTCCATGTGCTTCTCATTGTAAAGATGAGTTTATTACTGCCAATCCAGATGATTTTTCCAGCTAACTGGGTGGTGTTATTTCGACACCAGGAAGACCTGAAGGAGTGAAACACTTTGCCCCATGTGCTCTTTGGTTTCCTGCAACATTACTTCCCCAAAGACCGAGTGTAGAGGCTGGTCTCTTACCTCCCAGATACACTGCTGGCCAGCTCCTCATTCAATTCATCTTTCTCTAGGTCGGCTTGTTTTCGAGCCCTCTCGGCAGCAGCCAGATCCTGGAGAATTAGGGGGAAAGAGAAATCTGCTGTTTTTAAAAGAAGAGACTTTTGTGTCGTTTTCCTGAAAAGTTATTCATGGTCCCTTTTACTATTCATCCAACTGGGATGCTGAATCCTACTGAGGATCATCCATGTCTGTGTCTTCAGAGAAAGTAGGCCAACCAAATCAGACTTGAAAATAGCCATTCGAATTATTACCAGGAGAGAAAGGCAATTTATATTGGGAAAATAGAAAAGAACTTAAGTTTCCTTAATCTTGTTACTTTCCTTGGAGAAAGATTGACAGGGAAAAGATTGGCATGAGTGGGCGCATTGAGAATACTGATTATAAGCCTGTAGTTACGACAACACAACTTGAGGATTTACTTTATTCTAGGTGAGGTCTTACCTCTTGGAGTTGCATGAGATCTGCTTCTAAGCTCTTGGCTTTCTTCTCATTCTCCTTGGCAGTAGCAAAGATCTCTTCTCTAGAGGCCCGGGCATCTTCCAACTCTCTTTGAAAGTCCTTCATCTGAGCCTGGATTGGTTCAGCAAGAGTGGACAAGAGGAAAACTGTAACCCCAAGAGTGACTCTATTTCCCTTTTTAACGAAGTTCTGTTCTTAGGTCTCTCTTTTAATTCAAATGTATATTTGCCCTGCATACCACAGGCACCAAGAAACTATAGAACTCCTCATGATATTTTGACTTTTAGCCTCAGAACCTAGCACCCTCTCTTCTTTGGTTGCATTCTGTTTACCCAGATGGACCTATCTTAGAAGAGGAGCCCTGAGAGGCAGTGGAATTTACTTGGTCTACTATTCACATCTGCAGCTTCATATGGGGTCATGCACACAACAGGTGCTTAGTGCATGTTAGTTGCTGAAAGGGGAAGTCCTACTTATGTTAAAAGTTCAAGAGATATACTTTCTTGGTAATCATTTTATTAATAATGCCAGTATGTTTACTAATAAAAGGATGGCTGTCCCTCTCTTAGACCAAAGACAATCATGGCAGCAGTCTCAAGGCTTATATGCCCATTGGAAGAAGGGTGTGCTTGAGGGTGGCAATCTACTCTGGCTGGTTAATAATTAATGAGAGTGAATATTACAATGAGGGGCTTAACCTATTCAAATGAACTTTGATTATGTCATTTACTCCTCAGTTACCCCCAGTCTTGAGCAATCTATTCAAGGAATTTATCCCACCCAAAACTGATTAGAGAGCACAGTGGTTTCCCCACCTGTCTGAACAAGATTGTTAAGAAAGTCAATCCAATCTCATCATTAGTAATGCCCTTCAAGTGACTGAACTTTTAAAATCAGGACTTTAGAAAAAGGAAGCTCTGGATTTCCCCAAATCATTGTTTATTAATAATAATTTCTTTAACTCACAAGGCTGTAATGTTAGAAAGATTGTGTCCTGTCTTTTTGTCTGATTCAGAGACTGATGGGTAAACCTAAAGTGGATGGATATCTGCATCATGACCAGTGAGCCCAAGGAGGAATTCCACCCACCTGGAGTTTGCGGAGTTGCTTGATGGCTTCCTCCCGCCCTTTGATGGCTGAGTCAGCCTGTAGTTCCAGATCTTTGATGTCCACTTCTAATTTCTTTTTGGCCGCAGCTGCCAGGGCCCGCTGTTTTCGCTCGTCTTCTAGTTCTGTCTCATACTCATGGAGCTAACCAAGGAAAGGAAAGGTTGGTAGGTGCAGATTTGCTTTCTGGGAGACACCTGAATTTAGGTATCATCCCCAGGGGTGGGTCAGAAATGGTGGTCAAGAGGAGGTGCCCATGGCATAGGAGAGCTCAACCAACAGAAATTCCCAGCTGCTTAGATGGAATGTCTCTGTTTAGTGCCAAGGGTGACTGTAGGTGTCCAAATGAAGCCCAACTATACCTACAGTAGACAATGGGGTCCCTCAGGGGAATCTGAAACAATTGTTGGTGTGATCTACTACCATTCAGTACTACTCCTGCAGGAAGTGTGCTGGTAAATGTTAAACAACCAGCTCCTCCGGCACCTTCCCCTTCACTCCAAAGTAGACATACACTTTTATATTTCATTTGCATTACTAACATTTTCTCTTTCATTTTCTTAATTCTAGACAATCAATAAATCAAGCCTTGATTTGTAGTGTTTGCCATTTTCCAAGGGGTAAACGCTCTCACTGAAATTTTAACAATCAGCTTTCTGGAGCTGGTATGACTTGGCTGTAGGACACCCTTAATACATGCATTTCTTTCTGTTTCCTTCTTTTATCTTTTTTTTCTCCACTTTCCTAATCCTTCCTCCCCAATCCTCTATTTCTCTTCCTCACATAAATTGTTTAGAATCAAAACTCAAGTTCAGATAGCATTTTCTTCAGGAGGCCTTTTCCCTTGTATCTCAGCAGCTAGCACCCTCTTTTCTAAGGCTACCTTGGAGCTTTATTCTATGCACTCTATGTATATCCTATGTATCTTGTATGTTACTACTGATATACATGTTTTTTTCTCCTTTAGAACATCAATTCCTTGTGAGCAGGGATGGATCATTATTATCCTTTGTCCCTCTGGACAATCAGTCAGTAAATATTGATAAAGCACCTTTTATGTTCTGGGAACTACTGTAGCAAGTACTGGGGATATACATATATACACGCACACACATATACACATATATTCATGAATGTATATACATACATGAACATATATACATACATGTATGTATGTATGTGCATGTATATATATGATCATAAGACGGTCCCTACCCCTAAGAAGATCACAGTGTAATGGGGAGGCCAACAAGCAAACATACAAAGAAGCTATGTATAGGATAAATAGAAAATAATTAACAGAGAGAAAGCCTGGAATGAAGAGGGGTTGGGAATGGCTTCTTGTAGAAGTTGAGATCTTAGGTGAATTAGATGAAATTAATTACATTTAAAGGAAGTCAGGGGAAATGGGTAGGTGGAGTTAAAGGGCGACAGCATTCCAGGCACAGAAGACAGCGAAGGAGAATGCCCAGAGTCATGAGATGGAGTGTGTTGTTTGTGAAACAGCCAGGAGGCCAGTGTCACTGGACGGAAGGGTATGTGCTTGGGGAGTGAGGTGTAGGAAGACTGGGAAGGTAGAAAGGGGGTGAATTATGAAGGGTTCTGAATGCTAAACACAACATTTTGTATTTGATCCTGGAGGCAATAGTGAACCTTTGGAATTTGAGTAGGCGAGTGACATGGTCAGACCCCTGCTTTCAGAAAATCCCTTTAGTAGCTGAATGGAGGATGGAATAGAGTAGGCAGAGTCTTGGGGTGAGCAGGTCCACAAGCAGGCTGTTATAATAGTCTAGGCATGAGGTGATGAGGGCCTGTACTAAGGAAGTGAAAGGAGATGGGGGGCAGGGGGATTCGAGAGATGTCGCAAAGTTGAAATAGGCATTGACAACAGAATTGGATATGGGGGCTGAGAGATAGTGAGGAGCTGAGGGAATGGGAGGATGGTGTTCCCCTCTGATGTGGATACAAATGGTGCCCTAGAGGTTAAAAAGAATATTAAGGATTGCTTTTCCATACTTTAAGCCCCTATAGCTTATTCTGTAACTTGAGGGCATCCTAAAGTCCTTTCCCCTTTATCTTGAAATATCACAAAACTTCTCCTTAATCTCTATCAAAAGGATTGCTTTTGTCTCCCTTCTCCTGTGTTCCCCCTGTCCTTAATTCTTCAAGTCACCATCCTGGATCATAAAGAAATCCTTTGGTCTCCCTCATTCTGTCCTGTCTTTAATCTTTAACCTCCATAAAAACCTCTAAAACCACATCATCATTCTGAAACCTCTATATAAGCATAACCCCCCCAAATATGGGGGTCTCACTTAGTTTCCTTGCTGAGGAAGCCCATGTTTGCTAACGATAAATAAAGTTCCCAATGGCTACAGAGAAGGTCTATGTGAATTCTTTTACATCTGCACTACTCTCCCAAAATTTGACCTCAACACTCTATAGCAATAAATCTCAGTGCTTAGTAAATTGTCTGGCACATAATAAGCACTTAATGATTGAGTTCCATTCATTCAATAGCAAATGCCCTGAGATGGGAGTATCTAGGGCATGGTACAGTGAATAGAGCCCTGGATCTAGAGTAAGAGGACCTGACTGAGGATCACCTTCTTCCATTAACCAGCTTTGTGACCATGTTGATTAACCTCTCTGAGCCTAAATTTCCTTACCTTTAAAATAGAAATAATAATATTTGTCCTCGTTAGTATTGTTATTTACTCAACAGCATTGTTGTACAGATCAAGAGAGGTATGTAAGGTGCTCCATAATTGCAAAGGGTTATATATTTTTGTGCTGCTATGGAACAATGTTTTTTTTTTACAACTGCCAATATTGTAATTATAATATTGTATTTTAACAGCTACTAATAGTATCATTAATTTTTTGAGTCAGATAAGAGCTTCTTTATGATATGGCTCACTAAGATGCAGAATTTTGTATAACTCAACTGTTTTTGGAGTCTACCTATGGGGGTTAGTTATCAGAAGCATTTTTGTTGTGAAAGGTTTAATGGTATGAATGAATGAAAGGATGAGTATTGAATTCTTACTACTCTGCTAAGCACTGGAGATACAAATACAGAAGCAAAGATAGTCCTGCCCCTCACTCAAGAAAGCTTACATTAATAGGGGGAGGCAACACACTTAGGGAAGCAGTGGTTAATCACAGTTTTTTGTTATTATGTGAGCACCATTTTCTGAAGATGCCTAGGAATGATTTCCAACATCGTTTTTTTTAATTAATAATCCTGTTTTGTGTTGAATTCTATATCTTTGATTTTTATAAATTTTTAATTAAATCTTATGATTAAATATTTAATATCTTAGTTTAGATTTTTCTTTATTTCTCTTTTGCTATTTTTAATAGAAGTTTTATTTCATTTCTATGTCATTGGCACATATAGGTATTTGAATATATGAACAGGAGCATAAGAAAGTGATAGAGGCAGCATGACCTAAGAGATGAGTTTGGAGTCTGAAGTCCAGAATACCTGTGTTCAAATCTACCTCTAACAATGACTAATTATGCAATCCCTGAACAAACCCTGTTTTACTCAGGTAACTCTCTAGGACATGATGGATGGATTAGCTGTAGACTGTTGTAAGGGAGTTTCAGTGTAGGAATCCCATATGCTTGCTGCTGGCCTTGCATTCATATATAAGAAACAGACCAAGATGAAACTAAGGAGAGGATAACTGTAAATTATTGTGCATGTCTATTAACTACAGTTTGCAAGTTGACCTCATCCCAAAAGATATGTATATGGATTTTAACTGAATGGTACCTACATCATCCAAGTCAGATGAAATGATATATGCATGTCTCTATGTACATCATTTTTATAAGGACCAGCCTCTCCTTTCCCTCCCCACCAGGAACATTACCTGCTTCTGTAGCTGCCTCCTTTTCTCTTCATTTTGTTCATCCCTTGCTTGGAGATCTCTCTCAAACTGGCCCTTCAGGGCTTGCATGTTGACCTCCAGCCTCAGCTTGGCATCTTCGGTGGCCTGCAGCTCATCCTCCAGCTCCTCCAGTTGTGTCTTCATCTCCTCCATCTGGGTTTCCAGAGCTCGTTTGGACTTCTCTAGTTCATGGACCTTGTAGACAGAATAAACATTATCACTTTGACCACCATTTGTATATTCAGGCAGCTAGATGGCATATTGAGTGTTAAGTGTTGCACTGGGAACAGGGAGATCTGAGTCTAAATCTTATCTCAGATACTTTATTAACTGTGTGACCCTGAGCAAGTCACTTAACCTCCCTTGCCCTAAATGAAGATAATAATAGCACCTACTTCAAACAGTGGTGAAGTCAATTACATGTAATATAATCTACAGATATTAAAGTGTTATATAAATGCTATAGCTATCATCATCATCATCACTGTTTTAGTTATTACATACCATGATGAGGATTACCAATGAGTAACATTGCTTTTAACCGTACATAAGATATTCTTGACCAGAATATCTGGTCTAGACTTTTCCTCTCCTCCCTAGGTCTCCAATCTCTATCTTCTACCTTGGCCCCAATTCTTTCTATCTCAGCTCCGGTTTCAGGAACTCCTCAATATTATAGTGATATAAAATGATTTTGGCCACAGGTCTGTGCTCTGAGCTCAGCCTTTACTTTTCAGATTCTGCCCTGAATCTGTAGCTGGTGGCATCTCGCAATTGTAGACTCCTATGGTGAGTAAGTATAGGCACCAGAGCTGGCAGGCTGGCACAATATAGATGAGAACAGGGATGGGGGAAGACTCACATTTTTGCCCACGTCATCCTTGGAGCTAACCAGATCTTCCATTTCAGCTTTGAGCATTTTGTTGGCTCTTTCAAGTTCTTCTTTGGATTCCAGAGCCTCCTCCAGAGCCCGGGCTAAGGACAAGGCTTTTGTTTCCTTCTCTCGTGCTTCCGCCTCTGCTCTGTCTCTTTCATCAGCGTATTTGGAAGAGATGTTTTTCTCCTCTGCTAACAACTGCAAAACAGTCCCCAAAAATGGAGGTAAGCACCAGCTAGATCTCTAAGTCTTAAGGACTTTGGAGGTTGTTTCTGTACATGTTTTCATCTTCATTTCTTAATCTTTAATGCAAAAAAAGTATTACCTATAGAAATAATTTAGCTATCTATGCAAACAATTCAATATAATAATTCTGCTTTAGTTTTTCTCAGTTGACCACATTAAAAACCCAAAGCAACTGAACTATTTTCTATATGTAATTCTATCATAGTCCAGTGATAGTAGCCACATGGTTCGATTGAAGTCAAATTCAGGTAAGAACTGCATCCTGTTATGGACCTGTGAACTTTGCTCTAGTCCTCTCTCCACAAGTATCTGTCACAGATTTGTGCTCTTGGTCACAAGAGGGGCCAGGGGAGAGTGGAGATGACCAGCACAAATCCATCTCTACCACCGGAAAAACTCAAAGCATAACAAACTACTGCTATTAGCATAATCCTTATCTGCAGACAAAAAGGACAGTATTACACAGTAACTCCTCACTTATGCAAAGATCCGGCTACTGGATATTTTAAGCTTCCAGAAGATAACTGGAAATAAGAAAATAAAACAATGAAAAAGCAAACTTACAATGTCCGTAAATGCACTTTACTAGATGGGAAAAGTATAGAGTCAGAGAGAGTGTTAGATCCTCACCTTGACACTAAAGTAGATTAGAAACAGCGAGGGCAGATTGACAGTAGGGGAAAGAAACAACTAACAGTGATGATATGAGATTAAAACTGAAAAAAATAATCTGCATTATAAAAACCACATATATCTGGGACTGCTTAATATAAACGGAAGCACACTTATATGTACTTCCATGCTGTCCCAGAAGGCATGCCTGTACTATAGAACAATAGGAGATATGTGCTCTGTTTATGTGTGTACATCTGCAGTGCTAAAAGCACTGAGTTAAAGATCTGAAGAATCTTAGCCTGACAGGTTTTGAACCCTGCCTGGGCTTCTATAATGCTTTGCAGTTTAAGAGGAGTGGAATGGTCAGAAATGCTCCGATTTCTGCCCATGTGGCCAGGGGGCACGGTGGATAGAGTGCTGAACCTAGAGGCAGGAAGCCCTGAGTTCAAATTTGACTTTAGACACTTTACTAGCTGTATAACCCTGGGCAAATCACTGAACTTCTGTTTGCCCCAGTTTCTTCAGCTGTAAAATGATGGTAATAACAGCATTTACCTGCAAGGCTTGTTGGAGCATCAAATGAGATGATTTGTGTGCTTGGCACAGTGCTTGACATACAGTAGTTGCCATATAAATATTTATAACCTTCTTTTCCTTTACCCTCCTCCACCCTTCCCACTTGCTCTGTGATTTTTCTGGGTGACTCATTTTGAGTAAAAAAATGGGTTTGGAAACTCAAAACAATGGGTCAAAACCAAGAAATTCTATGGGGATGAATATGAAATTCTACCTTTAGATTTAAAAATAATCAACGTTCCTAGTTCAAAATGGGAAAACCCTGGCTTAACAGCAATTCCTATTATTAAAAAAAAGACAGGGATTTTAGTTGGCTACAAGTTCAGAATTAGGCAACAGTGTGACACAGTTACCAAAAAAGTAAAACAAAAACAAAAAAAAGAGAATATCCAGGAAGTGATAACAACCAATTCGATAATTCAAATGCATTGTCACATGAGAAATGATCAACAAAACTGGTGAAGAGGAAATTAAGGAGGAAATGATGTCTTCAGATATCTGAAGAAGTATCTCATTGAAAAGGCACACTTGTCAAACTGATAAGATAAAATCCAGAAACGGCCAAACGTTGGATCAGCAGTGGCAAGATGCTTACGCTAATATACTGTTAATAGAATTTTGAACTGGACCAACTGTTCTAGAAAACAATTTGGAATTATGTAATAAAAATCAGAATTTCACAGTCTTGGATTCAGCACTCCTAGAAATACACAGAAATAGACAGAAAAAAAAGGCCTGTATAGGATAAAATATTCATAACAGCACTTTTTGTGGTAGCAAAAAAAAGTGAAAAAAAATGAGTGCCTATTGATTAGGGAATGACTGAACAAATTTGGGTGTACTGTGTGCCATAAAAATTGACAAATGTTAGGAAATAAGCGCAAAAGGGGAAGACACATATAAATAGTTGCAGGGTAAAGAAAGCAGAAGTAGGAGAACTGCATACAAAATGAGTACAGTAATGTAAATAAAAACAGCAGTGACAGCAGCTGAACTTTAATCATTCTGGGTTCCAGAGAACAAATGACAAAAGACACTTTCTGCTTTCTGTAGAAAGGTGAAGGATAAGGGATATAGAATTTTGCAATTGTTGTCAGAAATTTTTCCTTTGTTAGCTTTACTTAATTATTTTTCTGCATTACAAAGTACGGGTCAATATGTCTGTTGGAGAATATATTCAGAAATGACTTTAACATAAAAAAGCACCAATAAAATGATGAAAAATAAGGGATTGGACTTGATTTTGTGGTAGAAGTTCCAGGGAAATTGATTTTTTCTTAACAGAGGGAACTTCCTCTTTAAACTACTCAGGAATGCAAGGCATCAGTGAGAAGTCCACAATGGATAAATGATCAAAGCATACAAACATAATTTTCAGAATAGGAAAGAAAAATGATTAATAATCAACTGAAAAATGTTCATACTCAGTAATAATGAGAGATGAAAATTAAAACAAATTTAACATGTCACCTCGGCTTCATTACTCGGGACAATAAAAATTAAGGATAATGTTAGTGAAGTTGTGAACATTCATTCATTACTGGTAGAATTGCAAATTTGTAGAATATTTTTGAAGAGCAATCTGCTAAAATACAGTAAACATTACAAAAATAATCATATTCTTTGATCCAATTATTCCACTGGTAGGAATACATCATGAAATTTTCTTTCAGCCAAAAAGGAAGATGTCTGTATAGATTTTCACAGTAGCATTATGTGTAATCATAAAAACTAGAAGCAACCTAAATATCCAACAGGGGAAGAATTTATTACATGGGGTACATTCATGTCGTAAGGTGCTGTAGTGCAATTAAAACTGACAGGTGCAAAATATGTAGAAATATTTGGAAAATATCTACATGAAATAATGAAAAGTGAAAAAACAGCCCAAAGAGTGAAGTACACATTAACTCCCATCATAAATAAGGAAAAGTCACTGAGAATGAATGGATAAAAACCACAAATGCCTCTTAGAGGGAGCAACTAAAAAACCATTATGATACTTTACATATCGAAATTAATTTAAATGTAAATACTTACTAATCAAGTTTAGTTGGTTGACTTGATATTCAACATTGATCTTTGAATTATACATTTTAAATAATGGAATGGCCTCTAGGAGGCAGTAAATGCCTACCCACAAAAGGTGAATGGTACCCAGTCAGGTTGTGGAGAGACTTGAACTAGATGATCTCTAAGGCCCCCTTGGATAACTCTAGGAATAAGTGATCATCATAACAATGACCCTGAAGTGACTGGGAAAAGGTTAAACTATATTTAGTACGCTCTGCTTAAGAAAGTAAGGAATCTGTGCCTAACATATTTTAGAAAGATTCTGTAGATTTAAAAAATAATAATTTTAGTCCTTAAATGATTTTGAGTTGTTTGGAATAGTATGTGTATGTGTATGTATGTATGTGTGTGCACACATGCACACATATGTATGTATTATGTATATGCATATACACATACATGCAGAGATATGTGCATATGTATGTGGGTGTGGGTGTGTATACATATATACATGCACATATACACAGAGATGTAGGTGTGCTTGCATGTACCTGTATGCATGTGTGTTTGTATGTGTGTGTATCATATAGGTATGTGCATATACATATATACACATGCACACATATACACAGGTATGTATGTGTGTTTTATGTGTATATGTGTACACATATATACACACATACAAATATATACACACAGAGATATATGTGTATGTGTATTTTATATGTGTGTATATACATATATACACAATATATATACACACTGTATGTACACACACATATTCCTTGTCAATGCTCGATAAATTTAGCAGCCAAATTTAGATCAAAGTCATCTTCGTAATAATCGTTTCCGAAACTGGTTTCACTGTAAGGGTAGATCCCTCTTCACTTTCTACATTCTGGTTTATAATTCAGATTGTTCTATGACTGGAGATTGGGTGGCCATTCATCAAGGAGAAATAGGGAACAAAAATACCCAGAGGAACTTCCAATACTAACTTGACTCAGTTGACCATTTACTATGTGAACCACCACAGGAAAGAGACCAGAAGAGCAGATTCTACCTGGTCAAACTTCTTTTGTTTCTTTTCCAGATTGGACACCAGTTGGCGTTGGTTGTCCAAGTCCACGACCAGGTCGTCCAGCTCCTGCTGAAGCCTGTTCTTCGTCTTTTCCAGTTTGTCATAAGACGCTGCCTTCTCCTCATGCTGCTGGGTGAGAGCTTCAATTTCTTTCTGGAGCTTCTTCTTGCCTTCTTCAAGGCTCTCCACAGTGCTGGCGAAATCTTGCAGTTTCTTCTTTGAATCAGAGAGCTGAAATAAGAAATTCTGGTAAGAAGAAGGGTGTGTTATAGTGTCCTCCTGAAATAAGCCCACCTTGTATCCTATCCTTGTAAAATGAAGTAAACCAAGATTTCTCTTCTTCTTCTTGAAGGCATCCAACCAGTGGGGAGAATGGAGAGGCTAATAGCTAAACCAATGAACTAAATCACATGGTATAAGTTCTCCATGGTCCACACTTTAGGGTTCTCTAGGTCTAAAGATCCAGTAAGAATTCAGGCTCAGGAACTGAGCTGGGTATTGGATACAGCATAGAGTCTCAGGACAAAACCCTTCTGCCTCTTCCCAAATCCTGCCTGTCCTTTGAGTGGGATCAAGATGGCACCTGTATATTAAGAGTTGAGATGTGTCGCTCCAGGCTTTGCTTGGCTTCTACTTCCTCATCCAGTTGGTCTTGCAGGCTATTCCTCTCATCTTCCAGCTGGCGAAGTTTAGTAGACACATTCAACTTCTGTCGTGTTTCTTCTTGGAGCAGCTCCTGTGAAAAGAACGCACCCAGTTCCCCTACCATGAGGATTTGTGTCTCAGCCACGCTCCCATTCCCTCGCTGGTGTGGATGATACTTACCTGAGTATCCTGCAGCTGGGATCCTAGGGATGCAACATCTTTGGCCAGTTTGATGGCCTTCCCCTCTGCCTCATTCAGCGTTCCAGTGACACTCTCCACTTCATTCTAAGGTTCAATTACATGTAAGGGTTGGTTGATTCAATTGACAACCCTCCTTAACCGTACACAAAATAGCACTCTATTGGATGGAAAAGCTAAGATCTGCTACATCTTGGGATCAAATACTGAATTATCTGAGATCTCTAGAGTACAGTCCCACCTAAGAATGAATTGCAGAGTAAGCCTATGTTGATTGGGACTTATAGAACTGCCTCTAATCACAGCAATCCAATTAAATTAAAGATATAAAAAAATAGAAAAGGCTGACTTGGGTGATGGTGGGTTCACCTTCACAAAAGCTTGCATGACCACTTACTGGGTATGTTAGAGAAGGGAATCTTTGTTTTTCAGGCACAGGTGTATTTGCCTTTGAGGTTCTTTCCAATTCTGAATTATTGGGATAAATTGGCTTTAAGCACCTTAATAAGAGAAGCACAGGCAAAGATGACTGTGTCTGACCCATTCCATTTCCATAAGACACACACAGGTTGGACATTTACCATGGGAAGAAAGACATGCCCTATCCTTAGGAAGTATGTTTACTAGAAGGAATTTGTGGTTCCCTATTCCCATACTTATTTCTTCATCTATTTGGAAGTACCTCAAGATAGTGCTTTATACCCATCCTTAAGACCCTAACCCATCATAAATTTCCTTTTTGTCACCCTAGAGAAGATTGTATTCAAGATCTCTGCTGTTCTAGATTTTTGTCGTTCTAATATAAACCATTTTAATTCCCTTCCTGGAATCCATCTCATTCACATTTTCACAGATTCTCCAAATTAATCGAGTCTGTACCCAGAGGAGAAGTTGCTTTTGTTACGATGATAAAATCAATCCTCTATAGAACACTTAGTCTCTAAAGTACAGAGGGATAAACATCTCTCTCCTATCCTGAACAAATAAAATATTAATAAGATTCTTAATATACTTTGCAATTCACAGAAAAGCTAAATCAATGCAAATGAGTCAGATTCCTGAGAAGAGAAGAAGGAAGGGGAAATGCACTCATGGTCTTTAAGAATTACGAAATGAATGGTAGCACACTGTTCATTTCCACCAAGAGACAAAACTAAAGGAAATTGGCTGATTTTGCAATAGTGGAGACTGACATTTGCTATAAAGAAATTTCTGTGAGACTTCAGAATGAGCTTTTTGGGGAGGCTGAGGGAGCCTCCTCTTGGAAAGAGCTAAGAATTGCAAAAAAAATTTAAAAAGCAAAAACCAAATCCATTGACCCATTATGGGCTAGGTCCAGAGTTGGGTAAAGCAGAAGAAGAGAACGCACAAGTATAAAACCAGGAGAACACTAGGCAACAGTTCAAATGAAAAGAGCATAGGAGTTTCAGGGGACAACATACTCAACACAAATTCACAGAATGATAGCAGCCAAATCTAATGTGATGTTGGGATGCACTGATAAAAGGGTACATTACAGAACAAGGGAAATTATAGACCCATTGCATTCTGCCCTGGTCAGACCAAACTCAGAGAAATCTGTACAGTTCTGGCTGGTATGTTTTAGGACAGATAATCAATAAGTTGGAATATGTTCAAAGTAAAGAAAATAGAATAAAGGGATTTGCGACTACTGCATAGGATTGGTTGAAGGAACTGCGAATATTTTATGTTAAGAGAGAAGATCTGAGGGGTTGAGGATGAGGTACCATAGCTATTGTCAAATATTTGAGCTATGTGACCCTGGGCAAGTCACTTAGCCCTGTGCCTTGCCCCCGCCCCCCAAAAAAATCAAATCAAATATTTGAAGGATTATAAGGCAGAACTGGATGCAACACAGAAGTTTCAGAGAAGTCTATATAGGCTCATTGTTAGGAAAAATCCTAACAATTAGAGCTATCCAAAAATGGAATAAGCTCCTAGAGGAGGCAGTGAGTTCTTTAGTACTGAAAATCTTGAAGCAGATGCTAGCTGAGCACTTGGAGTAGTGGACAAGGAATTCCTGATCAGGCAGGAGTTGTCCTAGGCTATGTTCTTTGCCAACTCTGAGATGATGTGGTGCAAACTAGTGTGGTAGATAGGGCACTGGGCCTAGAGTCAGGAAGACCTGAATTCAAATCCAGCCTTAAAACCCCTTACTAGCTGTGGGACCCTGGGCAAGTTACTTTACCTCTGCCTCAGTTTCCTCAATTATCAAATAAGGATAATAATAGCATCTACCTTCCAGGATTGTTGCAAGGATCCAATGAGATAATATAAGATGTGACATATAGAGTAACCATTATATAAATATTATTATCACCTCAGTTTCCTCAACTGTAAAATGGGGGTTTTATGATCCCCCAGCAGGGTTCAGAGCAGCACCCATCTCCCAGTGTCGTTATGAAGAATCAAACAGATAATATTTTTAAGGTGCTTAGCGTAGTTCCTGGCACATAGTAGACTATATATATATATATATATATATATATATATATATATATATATATATATGTATTATGACCTCAGTTTCCTCAACTCTAAAATGAGGATGATAATGGCACCTACCTTGGAGCATCAGAAGAAATGATCATTGTAAAGTACATAGCATAGCACGTGGCACATAGTAAGCACTACATCAGTGTTAGCTGCTATTATTATCACCTTGGTTTCCTTATCTGTAAATGGGGATAATGATAGCAGCTCCCTCCCAGGGCTGTTGTAAGGATCCCACGAGCTCGTATTTGTAAGGCACTTATCACAGTGCCTGGCACATAGTGCACACTATGTCAATATTAGCTATTATTATGGCGATGATGATGTGGCTAGTTGTTTTGTTACTAGTTTTTATGACTAGTTAATACTCAGAAGGTCTTTGCCAACCCCAAGATTTCGGCAGTTTCAGAAAGCCAAGGAAGTTCTCAAGTGGCCAGGGCTGGGACCCTGCCTGTCTCTCTAGTCCCTAGTTGTCCATGCCCCTCCACTGGGCTCCCGAACTCACCTGTAGCTTGTGGACTTTATCATTGAGCTCTACTCGAATCCTCTCCCCATCACTGCACTTGGATTGGAGGTCCTGCAGCTGCGCCTCCAGTTTCTTCTTCTTGTGCTCCACCTCCTGCTTCGCTTGGTTCAGGGACCTCAGCTCATTGGCCAGGTCTGCGTTGTCCTTCTCCAGCGTCTGCTTGTTCTTGTCCAAGTTGGCCTTGGCCTGTTGCAAGAGTATAAGAGGAGACGCATGATAACTAACCCTGTAAGGCTGGTTGAGACCAAAGGATGCAAAAGCTGCTCATGGAAGCAAGGAGGTCTAAATGAATTCAATATTTATGGAGCACATACTACATGCTTTTGTGGTGGGTGAGTAAACAGATGAGGGGAAACATGGTCTCTGCTCTCTTCCTAATAGGGGACTAAGACACAAATGCACAAATAAAGTACAAGTACAAGTAGGCATTTGTTATCACAGGCTGTGTGGGTCTCAACTTCTTTTTTAAAAAAGACAAAGATAATTACTCTCTACCCTCCTACCTAGTACAGGCCAGATAATGGAAAGAACCCTAAGAAAAGTAAATTTCTGGGGAGGAAGGAAGAGAAGATGAAAAGAGACCTGAGTTAGGAGTAGTCTAGGAATGATAGTAACTGGTGTTTATGTAGTTTGCAAGGTTTGTGAAGTACATTAAATATATCATTTTATCTGAGTGTCACAACCTTGTAACATAGATGTGATTGTTATAGATGAGGAAACTGAGGCATAGAAAAGCTAATGACTTAACCAGGATCTCTCAACTAGAGTCTGAGGTGAAACGTCAACTATTTTCCCTTCTCCAAGGCCACTCCACTGAGTCACAGCTACCTCTCAAGATGGAATCTGGGCTCTAATCCTTGTTCTGTCACTAACTAGGTATATGATGGTAGACCCATTAAAGAGGCAGAGTTATGTTATATGATAAGACAGATGAACTTTGATATCCAAAGATCTGGATTCAAATCTCAGTTCTGCAGTGTGACTTGGGCAAATCAACTAACCTCTCCAACATTAATTACTAATCTCATAGGTAGTAATACCAGGCCTGTTAACTTCACAGGACTGTTGTAAGGATCATGTAAAAGAATATGTGGGAAGATACTTTGAGAACTTTAAAGAGCCCTAGGGCTCTCAGGTTGTAGTATGAATATCTTTAGCCTTCTTTCAGGCATCTGGTAGCACAATAGATAGAGTGCTGGGCCGAGAGAGGAAGACCTGAATTCAAATGTGGCCTCAGACCCTTAATAGCTGAGTGATCCTGAGCAAAGCACTTCTGCTCTTCCTCAGTTTGCTCATCTGTAAAGTGGGAGATAATATCACTCATATTGTACAGTTGTGCAGATCTAATGAGATAATATTTGTAAAGCCCAGTGCATCAATGCTAGCTATCATCATTATCATGATGATGATACTGAACAATGTAGATTCAGAACCAGAAAGATCCAAATTCAAATCCTACCTCATGAACGTTTTAGCTATGTGACTCTGGGCAAGTCCCTTAGCCTTCCTCACCCCCTCAGTTTCCTCATCTGTTAAATGGGGATCAATGAGATAATATATTGTAAAGGATTCTGCAAACCTTATAAATGTCGGCTGTTATTGTGGTTTCTTTCAAATATAAGGAGGGCAGATAACTCACTTCCACTTAGCGATGCAAGCTGTTGTTTGACAGGCCAAATGAAATAAAAGACTTGGAAATGGCTCATTCCCACCCTACTAAGCTGCCTTCCTTCCTGAAAGTCCCAAGACATGCTGGGCTTACCCTCTTGAACTGCTCCAGTTGTTCTGTGAGCTCTTCTACCGCCTGTGTGTGTTTCTGTCTCATCTCTTGGACCTGGGCTTCATGTGTCCGGGTCTCCTCATCGAGAGCTTTCTTCAATACTGTCACTTCTTGTTCCCTTTTGGCTCTGAATGAGAACAAAACATGAAAGTTATTTGAAAAGGTATAGGGGGATGAAGAGCATGGGGGAGGGACTTGAGACCACATGTGGCTCCCTACATCCTCAAGTGTGGCCCTTTGAATTCGAACTTCACAGAAAAAATCCCCTCAATGAAAGGATTTGTCGGACTTAGTCAAAAGGTTGCACCCAAGGACCTAGAAGGCCACATGTGGGTTGCCCCCTCTTGGACTTACTTGTTCCTACTTGATGGATTATCTATGACTAGTCTGTACTCTCAAACCAGCTTCCCTTTGTGGTCTTGTGTTTGTGCGAGTGTGTGTGCGCGCGCGCATGCATGCGTGTGTTCTGAAAGATAAAATAATTTTAATATCAACCTAACCAAAACATAATCTAGAAGTCAGACATTCACCATGAATCATGGGATGCAAGGCCACTAAATCCAACCCATCTCACTGTTGGGGTGGTTGGTTTGGTCACTGTCTTTTGTTGCTTTAACTACACTACTGGTTCCCCTCTCCATTCATATGGATAACTAGGACTTGAATTTTAAATACCACTGTTTAAGTAAAAACCACATTTTTTTTAAAAAAAAAGAGGCCCAAATGGCTATTGTGGGAGATAGTCTGTGTGTGAATTTGAGGGATTATGGATTCCTTGGGACATGGAACCGATGACAGATTTCTGTACCTGAGTTCCTGCTGGGTGGCTGTGCTGTCCAGGGTATCCTCTAGCTCTGTCTTCAAGGCCTCCAGCTCTTCCCCCAGGTCTCTCTTCTGTTTTTCTGCCTTATTCCTTGCTGCCCTTTCTGAGTCCAAATCTTCTTGGAGGTCAGAGATATGGCCCTCTAACTCTCTGATCTTCTTCAAGGCATTGTTTTTCTGAGCAATTTCATCATCAAGCCTGTGAGGAGGAAGTTATCATGGCCTATACCAAAGGCCGTACTTATACCCTATCTCTATAGAGATGCCACAAAAACTCTTTTCTAGGACTAGATGCTCTCATTCCCCCTTATATCAGCAACATTCCTCCTATTATCATGGATACAAGTCCCAGAATCTGAGAGAAACTGGGTTGAAGAAAAGTGAGACAACCCATTGTTCCATTCCAGTACTACTTTTTCTGGGGGGTAGTTTGGTCCTGACCTGTGATTTCACTAGCATACAGTCTTAATGTGGAGATTTCCTTCAGTGATCTATATTGCTACCTCATATGTAACTTCATAATCTTAAAAGAGTTGTCTGAGGCAGTGAGAAGTTAAGGATTTGCCTATGTTAGTATGCCTCAGAAACAAGACTTGAACTCAGGTTTTCCTGATTCCCAAACCAGTCATCTCTCCATTATATCACCCTTCTTCTAATCCTTTACTGGCATCAAATTCATTTATTCAACAATTACAGATCACTATGTTCAAGGTGTTAGTAGGTGCTATGGCAATACAAAAAAAAAAATGTCTAAGACCTGGTTCCTGCCCTCAGAAACCTGAAAGGAATTTACAGTCAAGTAGGAGAATAAAATACGTACACAAAAAACTATTAACATAAAATCGTATCTAATAAGTAGCGCACGAATGGTACAAAGGACTATGGAAACTCAGAGGAGGTAAGGATCACTTCTAGTTGGGTTGAACAGAAATGATTTCAAGGAGGAAAGGATATTTAAACTAGGTCTAAAAGGACTGATAGAAGTTCAATAGGAGGTAGTTTGAGGGTGAAAAGAAAGCACCAAGAATTCCAGACAGAGTAAAAAGCGTTGAGGATAGGTTTGGAAGCAGAAAAGGGCAAAGTGCATTTTGTTACCTTAAAAACACACTAAGACTTTTGGGACACCCTGTAGTACCAACCCCAAAGGTATTGGAAGATTACACCCGGGCTACCCAGGCTGACAGAGTCAGTCCCACATACTTGGCCAGAGCTGCCTGGAGTTCCTCTTCTTTCTTGGCCAGCTGCATTTTCAGCTCAGCAATCTGGGCCTGGAGGTCAGCGATCTGTTCATGGAAGTCACTTGCCTCTCCCTCTAGCTTTCTCTTCAGTTTCTCCAGCTCTTGTCTACTCTTCTCTTCCTTCTTTAGACGTACTAAGAAAAAGGCAAGCATCTCTTGAAACGGAAGCAACCAGCTCAAGGGATGCTTGGGGAATAGGCCTCTGAACTTAGACAGAAAGGTATTGAGCACAGAAGTCAGAACCAAGAAAACAACACACACAGTGATAAAAGTCATGTAAACCATGACAGCAAAAGTCAAGGATTACGATAAATTGTAATGGACAACCTGGATCCCAGACAGAGGAAAGGTCTATAGACGTAGAAAACACAACACACTTTGAGATATGGTGTCTTTGAGATATGGTATCAGCAGGCTTGGTTTAAATTTTTGGTTTAAAGTTTGTTAAATATTTTTTTAACATTGTTAAATTTTGTAACATTTTTAATTGTAAAAAATTGTTGTTACAAGAAATAGTTCAAGTGGCAGAATAGGAACAGGATTAAGGAGTCATGCTATGGTTATGAAAGCAGAAGGAAACAATTATATTATTTTTAAAAGATAAGAAAATGAACCTCTGCTGAGTAGACTTAAATTGAGATAATCAGGAAAGTGATACCTAGTCCTTCTCATTATTCAAATAATGATTTTGAGGTATGAATAATAAATAAAAATAAGAAAACTTCATAAGAATATATTAGTTTGTGGTAATATAAGAATATATTAGTGTGCATTTCCCTCACAGCAGCTTTAAGAGGAGTATCTAGGGGTATCCAGTTTGAACTGACTGGTGAGACCCAATTGTTAAATTTTCACTGTGATCATTTACACTTTGGAAACTGACTAGCTACAAACTGGAGCTTGAGTTCATGTTTTGTTGATCATTGGGACTTGAGAAAGTGATGAAGAAAATGTAAACAGTGCAGATTAAACTTAAAAGTGTATCAAGCAACACATTTTTTTTTAGGACAGACAATTGCTAAATATTTATCAGTACTCCACTGGGTTATCATTTCTATTCAAGATTCTCCTCCTATATCCCTATATCTTAGCTCTTTAGGGAGAAAGGACATTTTCTATAGTGCCTACTATATGTCAGGCACTGGGTCAAGTGCCTTTTACAAATATTATTTAATCCTTAAAACAATTCTATTATTTTAATTTCTATTTTATAGTTGAGGAAACTGGGGTAAACAGAGGCTAAGTGACTTCCCAGTCTCACATAGCTAGTAAGTGTCTAAAGCTGGATTTAAACTCAGATCTCCCTGATTCCAGACCCAGTGCTCTATCCATTGTACCACCAGCTGCTTCTAATTATTAATAAATTATTAATAGAGACTATTTTATAGTCACTTCCCTATTTTTGCTGAGGGCTCTACTTATCCTTCATCATACTTTTGGCATAGGGTGGATCATGAGTGATTGTCTTAAAACATAGCTCCAATCCAACATTCTCATGTTCCCTTTTCTAATTTCCTTATTTATTAAAATAAGTTCAGTTGCAAGACCCTCGAGCTAGTGCATTTACCTTCCAGTTCTGAAATCATAGATTCATGTTTGTTCTTTAGCTTTGTAAGATTCTTTGCTTTTTCTTCCTCTTCTGCCAGATTTGTTGTTAAATCACTTATCCTTTCTTCAAGGAGTTTTCTTTCCTTTTGTGAAAACAAGAAATATTGTTTGTTGGAAAAAAATGCATAGAAGGAGTTTCCAGGTAGCAACTAGGAGAGAGAATATGATTCTGCCAGGAGTAACCTAGAATAAGGAAGGAGGTCCCCATGATCTTGATACAGTTAAGGAGAATGGGACAAGTCCTCAGAGAGTGCTAAACACCTTTTCTCTCCCTCTCCCTCTTTTCCTCCCTCCCTCTCTCTCCTCTCTCTCTCTCTCTCTTTCTCTCTCTCTCTCTCTTTTTCTGTCTCTCTCTCCCTCTTTTTCTGTCTCTCTCTCCCTCTTTCCCTCCCTCTCTCTCCCTCTCCTTTCTTTCCTCCTCCCTTCCCCCAAACTCATACGTATAAACCAGACGTGAAAAATTAAACATTAAAAACCAGCAAAAAGACCTCAATAAAATGCATCGAAGTAGATCTTATATAATCTTAATATATATTATGTATAATATATAATATTATACATAATATATATTAATATATAATTTTAAAAGGTCTGAAAGACAGGTATTTAAAATTCCTGGCACAATCCAGCCACATCCTGGAGGAAAGAGGGAACGTGTCAGGTGCGCGTCAGTAACCCCGACCTTACTAAGCTCAGCCCACTCACTTTGGTTAACTTGTTGTTCTGATCGTCCATGACCAGAATGTCATCCTCCATTTTCTTGATTTTCGCCTCCGCTGTGACTTTCTCAAGTTGTAATTTTTGCCTCGCGGCTTCTTCTTCCTCCAGCTGCTCCTCAAGGTCCTTTATTGGGGACAATAAATAATCACAGTCACAGAATCTCAGAATAGGAATGGTCTTCTGAGGCTGCTTGAACCAGCATTCACTAAGCCTATAACCCCTTTTACAAAGCTGGCCCCTTCCTCCCTTCCCAGGCTACCTTACTCCCCTCCACATACTCCAAGATCTGATCACCACTGGCCTGCCCCAGCACCAAGTCTTAGCCCTGGCTATCCTCCATGACTTAGATTCTATGCCTTCTCACTACTACCTCTTAAGTGTCCATGACTTTCTTCAAGGCTCATTTCTTTCTTTCTTTCTTTCTTTTTCCGAGGGGGGAAGGCAAAGCAATTGGGGTTAAGTGACTTGCCCAAGGTCACACAGCTAATAAGTGTCAAGTCTGAGGCTGGATTTGATCTCAGGTCCTCCTGACTCCAGAGCCAGTGCCCTATTAACTGAGCCACCCAGCTACCCCCAAGTCTCATTTCAAACACAGCTTTCATTCCCCTGCCACTAGTGCCTTCCCCTTTTAATTCTGTATACATCTTCTAAATCATTTCCATGTTGTCTCCCTCATTAGGACATAACTTGTAGAGGGTGGGGGCTGTTTTTGCCTAAGTCCTGTGCAATGCCAGCACTTGGCATAGTGCCTGGCATGTAGTAAGGATTTAATAAATACTTGTTAGCTGAGTGGTCATCTGAAAGCAGTACAGCTGGAAAGAGGGTATAGAGGTCATCTGGACCAATCAAGCAGCATTTACATATGAGAAACTGAGACACAGAAAGGAGAAATGATTGAGCTATTAAGCGACTAGAGCCTAGGCTTTCCTGAAGTGGAAAGAATCAGGGAAAGAGAGGCTGGATTGAGAGCCCGTACTAAGGGTAGAGAAGGAAAAAAGCCTTCCTTGGGTATATCACAAAGGGAGATGCAAAAGGGGACACTTCTCTATTATTTTTTATAAATGCCTATAGTTTCAATACTGCTAAATGACTTTCTATGGCATCTAGTTTTTTGTGTATGTTCATGTGAGACAAATAAAAAATGACTATATTCTTGTGGTTTAGTCATTTTCAGCTGTTTTCAACTCTTCATGCCTCACTTAGGGTTTTCTTGGCACATACTAGAGTAATTGGCTATTTCCTTCTCCAGTGTGTCTTCGTTGTACAGATGAGGAAACTGAGGCAAACAGGTTTAAGTGACTTTCCCAGGATCTCACAGCTAGTGACTGTCAGAGGCCAGATTTGAACTCAGGAAGATGAATCTTCTGACTCCAACACTCTATCCACTGAGCCACCTAGCTTGCATTACAGTAGCTTATAAAAACTTCCAATGGGCAGTAGTCTACGATAGCGACAATTACTAACCCCAGCATAGAGCTCACAGATGCCTTTTGGCAGGTCCGGCAGGACCAGAGGAGCTCCCATGGGCTCTAGGATCTCTTTGGTTAAAACCAAGAAGATGCTGTGCTGAAAGTTCTCCATGGCATATATGGGCTTTGATTCAATTCAACACCACACCTGTTTTGTGTCTATATGCAAAACACTAGGATAGGATGTAAGAATAAAAAGAAAAAATGAAGCAGCTTGCACACAGGGAATCTGCGATGGCATTATCTTTCACTCTCTCTGTTTCTGTCTCTCTCCTTCCCCCTCTCATTTTTCTCAGTTCTCTCATTTTCCTTCCTCCCTCTTTCTCTTCTCTCTCCTCTTTGACCCTTTCTCCCCTTTCTTTTCTCTCTTTTTTCTATTTCTTTTCTCTTTTTTCTCTCTTTTCATTACCCTCCTACCCACTCCTCTTTTGCTGTCTTTCTCCTCCCTCCCTTTTTCACTCTTCTCTCCTACTCTGTTTCTTTTCTCCCCTCTCTCTCACTTCTCTCAGAAGAAACATTTTTTATATTATGGGGTCACAGTCCTAGATTCATACCTTTAGAATAGGAAGGGACCTTACAGGTCGTTTAGCCTAACCCTTTCATTTTATTGACCAGAAATCTGAAAGCCAGAGTTTATGTGACTTGCACAAGGTCACACAGATCATAAATAGCAGGAGTAGGATTTGACTTCTGGTCCCATGATTCCAAAATCCATTGCTTACTCCACTCTACCATGTTAATCTAGAGTTGGAAGGGTCCTTAGAAGTCATTTAGCCCAACCTTCTTATTTTACAGCTGGGGAAACTGAGAACTAGACAGACTAAATGGCTGGAATTCAAACTCAGGTCCAGTAACTCTAAATTGAACCGTCTTTCCGCCGTGCCCTTACCAGCATCTGTTGTGCCATCTTCTTCTTCTCGGCCTGTAGCTGCTGGCCCCTGTCCTCCTCTTCCTCCAGCCGGGCTTCCATCTCATGCAGGATCTCCTCCAGCTCCTGCTTCTTGGCGGCCAGTCGTACCCGCATCTCCTCTGCTTCCGCATAGAGTTCAGTCTCAGCTTGGAGCTGTTCCTGAAGGAGGTTCTTCTCCTCGGACAACTGGGCAAATTCAAAAGGGTTCCCGAGGTTATGGCACAGGCTCTCCACTCCCTCTGCCCTCCCACCAGTGAGCGTGGGCTCTGTGGTAGATGAATGGCTATCCCACGCTCTTGCCCTTCTCCAGGTATCCAACCTGTTCCAAGATGCACCTTTGCTTTGGGGTTTTGAAAGCTTTTGGTGGTACCTGCGTGTGCTTCTGTTCTAGCTCCTTGAGTTCACTCTCTGCTTTCTGTTGCTTCTCCTTGATCTTCTGAAGTTCATCTTCCTTTGCCTGCATTTCTTCTTCTTGGCGGGTCACTTGGAGCAGTGGTTTCACCTAGATTATACAGGGGTTTTATTTCTGTTGGGTATTTAATAGATGATGAACAATGAGAGAGTTATATTAAGTGGCTCTGTCTCAGGCACTGAACTAAATGAAGAGCGGATTCCCTGAACTTAAATCATATTAAATGGGTCTTCATGGTTGAAAATAATTAAAATGACCGCCATCTCAAATTTAAGGCCTTACTTATAAGAGATATGGTGGCTAAGGGTGGGGAAAAGGGAGCACAAAAAGGTGGGGTAGAATGGGAAGAAAAGAGCATTGTAAATGTTCGGGAAAGGAAGGTGTACACAGCTCAGAGCCCAGTTCTGCTCCAAACTCCGCTGAAGTTTGGAATCACCCTAATGATATCAAATTAGCAAGAAGAAAGAAGCCCACTCACTTTGGTAAACAGTCTCCACCACTGCCAATTCCTTAGTTTGAGGTAGGCGGCACAGTTTCTCTGGATAACTTTCATGGCAGTCAGCTGCTGCTGCCTCTTGGCAAAGGCTCTGCAAACCAAAGCAGTGATACACTGAGGAAAGACCATCTCTGAGAATGGAGAATTCAGAAAGATCTGTTTTCTTAGAATAGAATGACTTCATCTGGGCTATACCTGTCTCTGCCTTGGCCTCTAATATCCTACTCAGTATATTTTTTCTCCATTCTGCTAACTACATCATTTTCCTTTGTCTCTCAAATTGTGAGTTCAGATGGAAACTACCCTAGAAGTAGGAACTAAGTTTTGTTTAAGTTATGTTAAGGAAAAAATTAAAACCTAACAGAAACAAAGGGTCACACCTATCATGGACACTTTATATAGTTCATATTTTGTATTCCGTAGAAGCTCAGGACTTCAACACAAAGAACTGGTTCTGGCCACCAACCTATCCTAGATAAGTAGGAGGTGAAAGCTGGGCTAGCCATGGGTCACTGGGGAGGCAGGGTCTCCATAAAAACACATTGTCTCAAGGTTATAACCTTGGACCACAAACCTTTGAATGCTGGGACACTTTCAACTAACCAGAAGGACACCATTGCCGTTGCTGGTGTATCACCCTCTACAACTGTATTTTTTGAAAGAAGAAAAATTCTGCTCTCCTTCAGGCTATAAATTGGGAATATCTCCAGTCACCTTTCCACCATTTTCCCCATCAGAGGGCTATGAGGCAAAGTGAATGATTTTTCCCATCCCTGAATGGTTATCATCTTGATAAAATCTACAGTACAAGGGTGATTTAGCAGTCCTAGCATCTTCAATTGGACTTTAGTAATGAAGTCATTGGGATAGGGATGGAAACACGGCTATCAGCATAGTGCATGAGACTAGTCCCTAGGGCAGACTTACACACCCTCTGTCTACTTGGTAATCCACTGACATGAGTCTTCTGTCACTGCTCTCCAAATGTAGGAACTGGTCAGACCCAGCATATCCTAAGCATATAAACTCTTCATCAGGGCTTTTAGACTTCTGGGTACTCTTTCCTTCAATAGATTAAGCTATCTAGCCTGTAACCAGTCCCTCACAGCCTACAGAGTAAAGAGGGCACCCGTTTTTCTAAATCTCAAGTTCATGGTCCATTATTATGTGATCCTTCATAGAAAAGATGAAATTCGCAGTGAAAAACATTTATAGGGTTGCATTCCAGAGGTACAGGGAAGGAGGTAAGATTGAGATATGAAAAATATCTTTACTTTCTTGCCAGATAACCCCGACTCATTGCTTGGAATGCCATGATGACATCCGTGATCTTCAAGTCTCTCTCCTCTTCCAGATGAGCTAGGACACCAGTTCTAAAGAAGATTTTACTTTGCCCAATTCTGTACAAGTTGGGATCAAGTTCTAGTGCTTTAATCTATAGAGGGAGGAGGAAAAATATTCTTACTTCCAACAAGAAGTCTAGTGAAGAAAAGCACAAGTGTCTTCTCAAAGGTCTAGATGCTCAATATATGGGCAACGTCTTTACATACCATGAGGATACAAGCCTGCTTCCCATCCATGAACCCTTTAGGAATGGCATTTGCTGCCAAGATCTCATAGCTGGAAATAAATGACAAAGTCACTTGGGGCTGCTTCACCACCATCTTTCTTTTCACCTGATCCCCACTGACTAAGCATCCCCACCAAAGTAAGGTGTTCAGAAACAGGAGAGAACCTACCGTTGGCGGAACTCTTGGAATACAATCCTGTTGGGGAAGCCCTGACGACAGATCCGGATGCCTTCCAAGACTCCGTTGCACCGAAGCTGCTCCAGCACCAGAAATGCATCAAGTTTTCCAGACTATGAAGACAGTTAGAAAGTGATGAGGGGAAGAAAAAAGCAATGGGCAATCTAGGACCATATGCAAGCTCAAAAATGAAGTTACTGAGAGCTGATGTGTACATATCATACAAATTAAAACCACCCCCTACTGAAAGATCTAGCTAGTACAAGACTACTGCTATAGATTTTCTCTTGGTCCTTTCTCTGACCTACAGAGTTATGTGGAGCACCCTTAACTGACCAGTGATAGAGCCCTTGAGGTCATTTGAGGTCAGATGACCATATCTTTTCCTCTTCCCCATGACTGCCACTATTTCTTCCTAGTCCATCTAAGCATAATTAGAGTTGCTCATGGTATCCCCAGAGAGGCCATCCTTCCCCATTCAAGAGCACATGAGATCCCAAATCCCTCAGCTTGGGCTTATGGTACTCTTTGGGGAAAGGTCTTAAAAAGTTTAAGGTCATTTGGGAGGACTTAGGCAAAGTCAGATAATCCTCTTTAGAAGCTGGATGAGACATAGGTTTTACCCGCTTTTCATGATTGGGGATGATACATCGGACAAAGTTGGGTGTGGTGTTCCTCAGCGTGGTCATTAGCTTGCCAAGTTGCTCCTTATATAGTTGTCCCACTGTCCGAAACATGCCCTTCTTTGTCTTAGAGGCACTAGGCAGGGAGCTTTCTGTCATCTTGGCCATCTGGTCCAGTCCCACAATGCGATCCACTATCAAGCACATAAAAGAATCATGTCAACCTTACCCCTCGCCCCATATTGCAGCCTATTTTCAGTGCTGCTCCACATTCTTCGTGGGCAGAGCACAGGGCCATGCTAGGAACTTATGACTGATGCATAGAGCTTTCTGTAAGGAAATTCTTACAAAGGTGTCATCCCTGTTGACCTGGGAAACCATGAATTCCCTTCCCAATAGCTATAGTGGATGAAGAGCTGGATTTGGAGAAAAGAAGTCCAGCATTCAAATCCTAGCTCCAAAACTTATTAAGCTGTGTGGCAATGGAGACAAGCACATGTTGGTGAGCCTTGGTTTACTGATTTATAAAATGAGAATTATAGTCCCTACAATGCCACATTAATGGATTTGTGGTGAAGCTTAGATGGTATAATACATACAAAGTACTTTGCAAATCTTAAAGTATCTGTGAAGGCCAGATATTATTTTTTCATGGACATGATCACTCTCAGGACAAATCGAATGCTTTTCTTTGTGAGCTGAAGGACCCAAGAGGTTAGAGGAGTTGGAGTGGGGAAGAAGAGGTAAGAGATTTGCCTATAAACCTATCTGGGAAGGCTCCAAGGAGCCTGTGAGTAGTAAGGAAGTGGGCTTCTCTCTGATTAGCCTTTAAGAATGGAAATAAACCCCCTTAACCCTTAGTACTTCTCACATAAAGTCTATCTGAATGAGGAGGAGCAAGTGGAACAAACATTTATTAAGTACCTACTATATGTCAAACACTGTGCACTTTACAAATATTTCATTTTATCTTTCCAACAACCTTGGGATTTCCCCATTTAAGAATTGAAGAAACTGAGGCAGAGTTAAAGTGACTTGCCCAGGGTCATACAACTTTTAAGTATCTAAGGCTTCACTTGAACTCAGGGTCTTACATAATCCAAGCCCAGTGTTCTATCCACTGTATCACCTAGCTGCCTCTGGATCGTCAGTGTCTCCCATAAAACTCTTTCAGATTGCACTTAGAAATAAGACAGCCTTGCAAATAAGCACTGGTCTATGGAGTCTGGAAGAATAAAATAAAGTTGTAGGCACTAAGGGTTTGGATAAGACAGAAAAATACCACCCTTATTCTCTAATTGTGCTTCCTTAAGCTACTTAGTAAACCTTTTCACCACCCTCAGGATATTGATGAAATCTAGGCTGGTTTGGGGGCATCCAAGGGGACAATCTCTGGGCTGATTGCTTCAACAAAATTTCATTAGCTCATCATCTAGTTCAAGTTGGGAACTGGATCTCAAATCTCCCTGGTGTGATTCTGTTATTATGGGGCAAGGTAGGATCAGATACTGGCTATGAACCTTATCTGGAGAGGAGAATGAGGAATATAGAAGCAAATTTTCAGATTGTCTGTGATATAGTCAGGAAGGGGGACCATACCATCTTTCCATAGGTCAGCTACGAACTTGTCTGAGGAGGCATTGAGCAAAGAAGTCACATTATCATTCAGGGGATCCATATTCTTTGTCAGCCAAGCACTTGCATTGTAGTCAACCTGTCAAGAATATTGCCATTTAGAAGGCAACTAATTAATTGATCTCAATTAATAAGGGAGAATAATTGTTGGATCATTATGTGGTTATCTCCAATGAGATTATAATAAAAGGAATCCTAAACTCATCGGTTATCACTGGAATCAAAATAATAAGTCAATCACTAACCATTTTTAAGCATCTACTATGTGGCAGGTGCTGCTGAGAGCTAGGGATACAGAAAGAGGCAAAAGACAGTCTCAAGAATCTCACAGTCTAATGGAGGAAATAACAAGCTAACAGATATATACAAACAAGCTGTATACAAGATAAACAGGAAATCATCCACAGAAGAGACTTTAGAATTAAAAGGGGCTAGCAAAGGTTTCCTGTAAATGATGAGATTTTGGTTGGTTAATAAAGGAAGTTGAGGAAGCCAGGAGGCAGAGACAGAGGGAGAACATGCTAAGCATAGAGGACAGCCAGAGAAAATGCCTAGAACCAAAGAATGAAGTGTTTAATTTATGGAACGGAAGCCTTCCTCAGATGCTGGCAAACTGAACAACAAGATGATGGGGAAAGACATTGAATTTTATAATGGACTTAATTTGTAGTAAGAGAGATTTAGACTAAACAAGAGGAAAACTTCTTAGAATGCCTCAATTAAGAAATCAATCAAGCGTTTATTAAATAGTTACTAGGTGCAAACACCTTGGGCACACAGAAAAGTGAAAGTCATCATGGGATCACAGGCTTAGAGCTCTGAAGCTCAGAGAAATTTAGCCATGTGTTCATGATCATGCAGTTAGAATATAGCAGACTTGAATCTAAAATATAATAATAATTAAAATTTACATAGCTCCTACTATATGCCAGGTGCTTTACAAATATTATCTCATTTGTCCTCACAACAATCCTGGGAGGAAGGTGCTATTTTCCCCATTTTATACACGAGGATCCTGAGGTAGACAGAGGTTAAGTGACTTGCCCAAGGTCACACAGCTACTGCATTTGAACTCAGGTCTTTCAGACTGAGCCCAGCACTCTATCCCTTGCACTAGCAGCAGATTTATGACCCTTGATCCAGAGTTCTTGCCACCCTGCTACATTGAGGCTTGAGCCGCTTGGATGGGATTAGAACAGTCTCATCTATAAGCAAGGGGATAGACTAGGTTGCTTCCATTGTTAAGATCACACAATTCTCAAATTATTCTTGAAGTCCCATTCCCAATATTAGTTTCCAGGTTGTCTTTCCCATTTTGACTGGGCAAGTTCTTGAGTAAGGAGTTAGGGAGCAATATTCACAGGGGTTAACAAAGTCCTAAGACAAGAGGGAATAGCTGTAGACAGGGGAATTAATTAATACCTTTCCAGCATAGTGGATGATGGAGAACTCAGTCTTGTCTTTGAGCTGCTTGGGTTTCTGAAATTTGGGATGACTGCCCTGTTCTGAGCATAGCTTCTCCACAAAGGATTTGTCCGTGGCTTTGGGGAACCAGCACTCCTCATCCAGCAGAGCCAGGACACCAGGAGGGTTGTTCTGGGGGGGGAAAGCAGATCAAAGTCATGGTTAATTCACAAAACAAAACCAACAGTACCCAAACAATGGAGAGATGAGAGTGAGGGGGGCTGGGAGGGATATAAAGAGGAAAAGACAGAGAAAGGGAGAATTGGCAATGTGTATTTTATTTGTTTAATTTCAACACGTACAGGCATTCTCCTACTGCCTATCATTTTCTTCCTTCTCCCTGTAATTTCTCTTGGTGCTGTGTGATGGTTCCAAATGACATCATTTCCAAGTGGACTTGACCTTACTTGGCATTCCCAACCTTGATTGCTAGGGGTGGGTGGTTCTTATTCTCTCACACCTTCGTTTTCTTCATAGAGGGTCAGGAGAACCAAAGATGCCCTGTGGCTTACAAATGCCCAAACATTAGACAGATTCTCCAGATAAGTTTCATTCTTCTTGACCCAGAGACTTAGAGTGCTAAAAGAAACACTCTGTAGAAGGAGAACTTCTTACGTCAGGTCAACAACAAACATTCATGAAGTGCCTATTACATATCAGGCACTATGTTAAGCAATGGGGATACTCCATCTCTCAGCCTTGGGCATTTTCTCTGGCTGTCTCTGATGACTGGAAGGAAGACTCTCTCTCTTCTGCCTACTAACCTCCCTGGCATTCTTCAAATCCCAACTAAAACCTCACCTTCTACAGGAAGTTTTCCCTAACCCTTCTTAATGTCAGCACCTTCTCTCTGTTAATTATCTCCTATTTATCCTGTATGTAGCTTGCTTTGCATATATGTTAGCTTGCATATTGTGTCCCCCAATGAATTGTAAGCTCTTCAGGATAGTTTCAGAAAAATCTGGAGAGACTTACATGAACTGATGCAAAGTGAAGTGAGAAGAACCAGGAGAACATTGTATACAGTAATAGCAATGTTGTATGATGATCAACTGCGAATGACTTAGGTAATCTCAGCAATACAATGAGATGAGACAGTTCTGAAAGACTCATGATAAAAAAATTCTATCCACCTCCAGAAAAATAATGGATGGAGTCTGAACGCAGATTAAGGCATAATTTTTTTAAACTTTATTTTTCTTGGGGTTTTTTTGTCTGCATTTTCTTTCACAACATGACTAATAGGAAAATATGTTCTGCATTACTGTACATGTAAAACCTATATCAAATTGTTTGGTTTCTCAATGAGGGGGGAGACGGGGATAGAGAGAATTTGAAACAAAAAAAATTTTAAGTGAATGTTAAAAATTGTTTACATGTAATTGGAAAATAATATTAAAGAAAAATATATAATATAATACATGTTCTATGTTATGTAATATATGTTATATCTAATATGGCATAATATGTATTATATGATATGTAATTATTATAGATAATACATGTGATAAATTGGGGATAATCAACAGAGATTATCTAGCTAATGCTAGTGCTAACATTAAAGAGGATGTGGAGAGACTTGTTATGGAAAGACAAGAAGGCAGAATGAGAGGTCAAGGGAACCTCACTCCTTATGATTTCATGTAATAATGAAAGCAAAAAAACCTTGAAATTCCTCAAACTGGTCAGATATCCTGATAAAAAAATTTAAAGTCAATATCATACCATAAAACAAGTAGCTCTGAAATAATTTCAGTGCAACACCAAAAATATAGCACAAGACAATCATGAAAAGAAGGATGGACTGAGGCAGAATCCAAAGCTGTATCATGCACCATGAAAGAATTCTAAAAGAACAGCTAAGTGAGTAACAGACAGAGTGAAGAAGTTAGAGGAATAAATAGAATAAACTAAATAACAATAGCCAATCAGCCATGATAAGGGACAAACTGGGAAAACTGGAGACTCTCAGGAGATGCTAGAATACAACAATATGGAAATCAGTAAGGAATACATGAAAATATCAAGAAATTACAGAGAATAGACTTCATATACAAGAGTAAGATAGCAGATGTCCTAGGTAAGTCAAGGGGAAAATTCATAAAATAATTATATTTTTAAAAGATTGAGAAATAATACTGATAAAAGGGATGGATTTGGAGGATAAATGAGAGGAGCAAATCTAGAATTACTGGGACCTCAGGGGAAAAAAATCTGACCACTATATTTTAGAAAATTATACAAGAAACGCAAACTCAAGTAAGATTTGGTTAGAGGATGATGAGAAACCATAGTAGCAAGTATGGCAGTCTGGGTAGTAATCAAGACAAGGAGGTTTATTTTGAGAAGTACCGTTACTGCTATACAGTAGCTAGAAACTAACATATGCACATGAAACTATGATGTACAACCAGAAGGAACTGCTAGTTGCAAATCTGTCTATGCAAACACAACCACAAGTGTTTATACATATGCATACGCATCTATACGTACATGTGTGCAAGCATATGTCTACGTGTGTATGCATGCATTGATACACGGGTGTATTGTATATGCATGCATACACGTGCATGTATACATGTACACATACATACATGCATATACATAGATACATATAAAAATAAGCAGGTAGATGGCACAGTGGGAAGAGCGCAGGGCCTAGAATCAGGAAAACTCATCTTCCTGAGTTCAAATCTGGCCTCAGTTTCCTTATCTGTAAAATGAGCTGGAAAAGGAAATGGTAAACCCCTTCAGTATCTTTGCCAAGAAAACCCCAAATAGGTTTTCCAAAAGTCAGACGCTAGAGAAAATGACTGAAAAACAAAACATTAGAGAGATAGAAAGATGTGTGTGTGTGTATGTATATGTGTGTATGTGGGTGTGTGCTCTCCTTTAAGAAAACAATTCATTGGAGAAATGAACTCACCAATTAGAAGGTATAAATAGAATTTCTACTTTATGTAAAAAGTTCTTTTTAGTTAGCATCTCTAATGCACTTAAGCAATTGTTTACAGGTCATTAACTTTTTAACAAACAGGCTAGGCAGAGAAACTCCAAGCTTAAATTTTAGGAACCACTGCCTTCTGACAACCCCCTCCCACCCCATCCCATAAGTCAAAAAGATTGTCCACTGAGGGAAGCTATGCACCCAATGTATAGTAATACCATCAGCCTTGCTGTCTCTGTACAAAAAGCCCCCATAACCAAAAAATAGGGATGCATATGTGTCCTACAAACAAAGATGAACTCTCACCGGCCTCTCAATCAGTTCAATGCAAGGTTGCAGATCCAGGCCAAAGTCAATAAAATTCCACTCAATCCCTTCCCTCTGATATTCCTCTTGCTCCAGGATAAACATGGTGTGGTTGAAGAGCTGCTGTAGTTTTTCATTTGTATAATTGATGCAGAGTTGTTCAAAGGAGTTAACCTACAGACAAAGCAGATCAGAATAGACCCATAAACCATGAGAAACTAAAGGGGAAAATATGAAGTTGTTGTCCCTCAGAGCAACTTGGGCACCAGTGGAAAATCCAAAGCCCTTGATTTCTCCAGCTAGAGGAGTTTATTTTTTAAGATTTCAGTATATAAGTTGAACTTAGAAACTAATGTTAAATAAAAAACATTCTACATGGAATGCAAAGCCAAAAAAAATTGGCAATCTGGCCAATAAACATTAAAGATTTTTACTTGCCTACTGGAAGTAGGAGGTACAGTTAAAAAAAATATGGCTCCCTCTGCTTTGCTCCCTCCATTATTGCCAATATCAGAAAAATATGGCTAATCAAATTATTTAAAAGTCACATCTGTTGGGCTTGAGGATTCAGGATAATGTAATATATTTAGTTACTTAAAGATAAGGGCATTACTGATGCTGTGGGAATTTGCTTGAAACAAAAAATAAAGCCACACTTGGGAAAACTGATTCAAGGTCTCTAGCGAGCTTGTCTAAATTTCTAATTTTGTTTCAAGGTCAACTCCTCTCTCAAATGTGTCCACTCTGTGATAAGAAAAGCTAGCTTATCTCTCAGGCAAAACCTAGGCAGAAGACACTTTCAAACTTTCCCAGGCTGAAGTGGGACAAGGGTGAGCACTTGCAATTTTTCTTTTGAGGCAATTAAGGTTACATGAATTGCCCAGGGTCATACAAGTATTAAGTGTCTGAGATTTGAACTCAGGTCCTCCTGACTCTAGGACCAGTGCTCTATCCATTGTACCACCTAACTGCCCCAGAGCCCACATTTTCAAAGGCCTTCTCCACATAGTTTATAAAAAGTAAATAAAGAACAAAGATCTCAACAGTGGTGCAGTAGATAGAGCTCCGGGTCCAGAATCAGGAAGACCTGAATTTAGATCTGGTCTTAAGACACTTACTAGCTATATAATCCTGAACAAGTTTACTTAATCTCTGTCTGCCTCAGTTTCCTCAACTGTAAAATGGGGGATGATAATAATGGCACTTACCTCTCAGGGTGGTTGTATGGAAAAATGAGATAATGTTTGTAATGTGTTTTATAAACCTTAAAACACTATATTTATTACTGTTACTGTAGTAGGGCCCAACTCGGCCACCTTCCTTTCTCCAGAAAGAAGGTGTGTCACAGGCCACAGTCGTCAAAGCTTCTTTTACTTTACCTCAAAGATCTCAAAGCCAGCGATGTCCAGGATGCCCAAGAAGGATGCTCCTTGCCTGTGGGTTTTATCTAGAGCCTTATTCACTCGGGTCAGTATCCAGCGGAAGAGGCGCTCGTATGTTGCTTTGGCCAGGGCTTCTACGGCAAAGTCAGCCTGGAGTGGTAAAGAAGCCAAAAGACTACTTGCGAAGTCTCACATGAGGTCAATCTTTATACAGCTTTTAATTTGGCCTTCTTCCCAAACTTAACACTTCCCAAGAGAATGAAAATGCCATTCATAAAAGACAAACTGAAAGACATGGGCTCATACTGTAAGAAATATATTGCTTAGCCATAAGAAAGAACTTTGTGATAGAAGTGATTAAATGCTTATTTAATGGGGATATTCAATATTCAATAAGGTGGCTGAAAGATATTTAATAGGGTAACAGGGTAATTAAATGCTATTAAACATGCAGTCTTAAGATCTTTAAAGACAGGAAAGAGGATGAATGATTCAGAGAGTTGCTGCTTGGAAAAGCTTGGACTTGACCCCAAATGGACCCTTTCAGATCCAGTATTCCACAGCGATCAACCCAGATGATATCATTACCTGTTCTTTGGTCTGAGCCTTCTGCACCACATCCCGCCCAACTTTGATCCGGGGTGTAAGGATGGACCTGGTGAAATCTGTCACGTTTATACCCATTAAATGGCAAACTTTCTGAGCAGCTAGGAGGTGAAGAGACACCGGTGAGTTCAAAGACAGAGATTTGTAAATTAAGACAGACAAAGAGACATTTATAGGATCTGTAAAAAAAAATCTATTATTTTAAATGTAGCACAGGCCTAGAAGCTAAAAGAGAGGTTTATAGTCTAGATAACTAGATTACAAAGTTCCTTAACGGTAGGGATAGTATCTAATTTATGTTTGTCTCTCTCTGTTTCCACCCCATGCTTAAGACAGTAGGTGCTTAATAAGTGTTTGTTGAATGAATGAATGAAGGATCTATGAGTGGGTGAGACAGGACTCCTGCCTCTGGTATTGTATTTCTTGAGACCAACTCAAATAAATTCAATCTAAAATGCATTTATTAAGTGCCTACAATATGAAAAGCATTGTGATAGATTCTGGGAGTAAGAAGATAAACCCAACACCTCCAAGAGTCTACACTCAAGGAGCACACATTCTTCTGAAACCAAGCACTGTTAGGAATAATTCATTTGACCAGGTATCATAAATATGGAATGGTGACACTGTGGATGGAGTGCTAGACCTGGAATCAGGACCTGAGTTCAAATCTAGGCTCAGACACTTACTAACTCTGTGACCCTGGGAAAATCCCTTCACCTATCTGCCTCAGTTTCTTCATCTGTAAAATGGGGATAATAATTTGTCCCAGGGCTGTTATGAGGATTAAATGAGATATTCCTAAAGTGCTTAAAATGATATATCAATGCTATTATTATAATTATTAAGATAACTTAGAACCATAAAGGTTTCAAACTCTCTTTAAAGCAGTTTTTAAAATAGAAGGCTCTTAATGTAAATATGAAATAAGTGTTATAATAACTGATTTATGCTATACATATTAAAACAACATCCAGTATCTATGATGGTTTAGGCATAGTAAGTCTGAGACTGGTTGGAGGTAGGGAGGTGGTATAGGGGGTATATCATTGAACCTGGATTCATAATGACCCAAGTTCAAATTCATCTTCAAACTTACTAGCTATGTGACCCTGAATAAGTCACTTATCCTCTGCCTGCCTCAGTTTTCTCATCTTTAAAATGAGGTTAATAATAGCATCTACCTCCCAGAGTTATATAAGAATAAAATGAGATAATATTTCTAAAGCACTTTGCAAAACTTCAAAGTACTACACAAATGCTAGCTCTTCTTACCATTTTTAGACAGAGGATTAGGAATGGTCTAAGCAAAATGGTATAGAGGAAAAAGTACTGGCCTGACAGTCTGGAGACCTGGACCCCAGTGACAATGCCACTCACTAACTTTCTGACCTTGGGCAAATCATTTGACATCTCTATGTATTTCTAAAGTAAATGATTTCTAATATCTTATCCAACTCTATAAGTCTATGATTTTATCTTCCAATGACTTTTCTGACCCAGGTACATTTGAATTAAATTCTTTTTAAAATATCCATTTAATTAAAAAAAGTTAGGTATAGATTTCTTTAGGAATTACATAGTCTGAAAATGAAGTCACCAGTAATTTGAGCACTTTTTCAAGTCCTTCATAGGTTCTAAGAATAAAGAACTAAGTATGAACTGCCTAGATACTATTGTACCCCCCAAAAAATCTTTTACTCTAATTGTTTTGAAATAGTGGGGAAAAAATACCTGTGTTATCTGGCATAGATGCTTGATCTGTATTTCTTTCCTTCTTAAAGACAATATTTCCAAGCTGCAGGACTGATGAAACAACCCTCAACATGGCTGTGGTGAGGGAGAGAGAAAGAGATAAGACATAAATCTCAAAACAAAGACTCAATTTGTAAAAGACAATTTTAAAAATCATCAAAAACATGGATTTTACCCAATATATTTCAAATTTCAAAAACTTAGAGTATGATGATACTATGTATCAGGAAAGGGAAAATAACATAATTTCCCACTCAAAAATAAAATAAAATTAAGCAAAGAGAAATTTCACAAGTAAGACTGTTTTAAGGCTGTGTGTCTATATGTTACATATTAGGATGAAAATGAAAAACTGAACTTATGATATAAACATACCCAGATATTGAGATGTTTACCATTATTTGCAAATGACTTCAGTTGGATTTTGGGCAAAAAACATATTTTCAAGGGAAAAAAATAGCTGTAATCAGCTTATAAAAAACATGGCCCAAGCAGTTTTCAAAACATACAGAAATGATCCAAAATCATTTAAAATCTCTAATAAATTAAAAACATGAAAATGAAAACAACTCTGAGATAACACATCACTACAGTACCCTTTAGATTGCCAAAGATCACGAAAAACATTAAAATTGGCAAGGCTGCACGGTGAGCAGTGTTATACTGTCATGTTCTTCACTAAACTAGAATTGGTTTGTTTATTTTTTTAAGACAGCATAGCTTTATATAATAAGGGCTACAAATGTGCTATATTCTTTGATCTTGATCTCTAGGACTGTACTCTAAGAACATTATTAAGATGAGGGAAAAAGTCCTATTTGTACAAAACTATTCATAAAACTTGGAAGCAGCCCACATATTCAGTCATTGGGGGATAACTGCACGAATTGTAGGAACTTAAGGAAATGTTATTGTGCTATAAGAAATTATAAGAGAGAGTGTAGGAATATTGAATTAGTCTTATATTTAGGGAGATCCTAGTTCTAATTCTGCCTCTGCTTCATACTGGTTGTGTGACCATAGACAAGTCATCTAACTTCTCAGTGCCTTCAGGCAACCTTCTTAAAACTACAGATTACAAATGGGATGCGGATCTTATTTGCAATGCTTGAAGGATGCTTCCATAAGAGTGCCCTCTACTGGTGAAATCACACATCTTGATCACAAAGCAGCTAACAAAAATACAGAACATAAATATGGGCAAACATATTCACCTTTCTAGCCGCATAATTGGAACTTTAAATATTTGTTCCACTGAATTATTTCAGTCAGCTAGATGTCATTTAAGGCCACCCTAATTTGACTACTTTGATGAGGTAGTCTTGGGTAAAGAATCTTCATTCTTCTTGTTCTAAGCTCTTCTCTAAACCTACAGAAGGGCTTCCAGGGATAGGGAACCTGCAGCCTGGAGGTCACATCTGATCCTGTAGGTCCTCAAGTGTGACCCTTTGACAGAATCCAAACTTATCAGTGAAGTTTACATTCAGTCAAAGAGCCACATTTGAGGACCTAGAGGGTGACATGTAGCCTCAAGGCTTGGAACTATTCCCCTTAAAACTATGGAAGCAGTGTAATTTAGACTAGTGGTCAAAAGAATTCTAATTTCCATTAGACAGAGCTCCTTGAGAGCAGGGACTATTTTTGCCTTTCTTTGTGCCCTCCATTCTTAGAACTGTACCTGGCACACAGTTGGTGCATAAAAGATGTTTGCCAACTGACTGATTCTGCTATTAACCTAGCTATGTGGCCTTATGCAAAAAACCTTCCCTCTCTGGGTCTCACTTTTCTGTAAAAATAAAGTCTTGGACAAGATGATGTCCAAGGTACTTTCCAGTTCCAATATTCCATGAGTCTGTCTTGAATGTAGTCAAAGTCCTACTTGAGGTCAGTTGATGTTTGTCTGCTTGAGTTGAACAGCTGTTCTTGAGAGCCTCAGTTTCCTCACCCATAAAATGAGAGGTTTGGACTAAACGGGCTGTTTAGATGCCTTCTAGATCTTAACTCTATAATCTCATGACTTTTTATTTCATTTTTGTAGCCCCAGAGTCATATAGTGGTGATACCATATACTCTCCCTCACACGCACATTGCAGGGGAAGTATATAATACCACAGAGCCAGCCCTGACTCATCTGGTCAATCAGAGTTTCATGGAGCCATAGGGCACAAGGCCAAAAGAATCATTTTCCTCAGCTTCCATTTGGAGGTTGAGGGGTAAGGTTTTATATTTGCTGCTGGTTTATATAAGATCCACGACAGATTTTAACTTTCATCCTTGCATCCTGATGGTTTTTTTTAAAGGAGAAATGAAGAAGAATAACCCTCCCCCTCTCCAAAAAAACCCCCAAACTGCCTACAATCAAAAATTCAAAGGGGAAAAAACCTTGTGACCAAAACCAAATAAAATGAGTCATTCTTGAAGATTCCAAGTTATAGGGGCACTAATGTTAAAATATTGGATTCATATTTGGGATATTCTCCAAAATTTCAAAGCAGTTGTGCAGTTCATCCATTGGAGGCAGCTAAGTGATACAGTAGATGAAACACCAACAGAATGTGTCACAGATTCAGTCTTGGGATGCTTCACTAATGCCTAGTGACTGAGCTCAGTCTCTCCTCCTTTGAGAAGAGTTGCCCCACAGAAAACACCAGGACATGACAGAGGAAAGTAAGGGAAATCTCTATGTTTCTAAATGGGTATTTTTGAGTGATAATAATCTTGGGTTGTATCCAAAACAGAAAAAAGTCTTAAAGAATTACGTTTTTGAGAAAAACAATTTTTATTTTAATGACCTTCATAGCATATTTTGTTCTCATGGTGAGATATTATTCCCTGCCATTTATTTAAAGTTGTAACATTAACATGGCCTTACTTTTAGAGGCATGGCAGTAAAAAAAGAAATTTTTAAAAGAAACATTTATCTCTACAAGAGGTATTTTCTTTTCTTTTTTTCCCCAAAGACGAGCCCATAATATCATTTTCCTTTGTTTAAGCTCTAATCTCTAGAATAACAAGTACAGAAAGCTCATTTTTGTCTCAAAAAGACACCCTGATACTGGTAGTCAAGGGTGAATGTCTAACATAATACTTCTGGGTCCTGGACTTAAGGTTCTTAGATCCTTACCAAGCTGTTCTTCATCAGTGAAACCCATAATTCCCATGGCCTCCAAGGTCTCTTGGAACATCTCATCATCCTGGGCAGCAGGAATGGGTACAAAGCCATTGGAAAGAAATGTATAGTTGTTGAAACCTTCAAGTAATAAATCATCTGAAAGGAGATAACCATGGTCAGGAGACTAGGATAATGGCATTTTTCTTTCAATAGGAAGTATTCTTGATCCCATGACAGTGACAAATCTAAAGGGATTTAAAAACCATCCCACTCTCACTTTACTCTTTTCCAAAAGAATGGAGGGGGTTGTCAAAAAAGAAAACCAGTGCTTTTTATGCTGAATTTGGCAGACAACATTACTAAAGGTATAGATAGAGCTGTCTCCAAGCCTGGAATAATGTAAATCTTTTACATCGAGCTTACCTGGTTTTTTGTTTCACTAAAATACCTTTTTAAGGGCCTTTTTTTTTTTTAAAGAGCAAGTCACTTGGAAACTTAAATAAACAAAGAAGGAATGAATAGGGCATTTTGCCAATTTGTTATTATCCAGGAAAACGGAGGCAAGACAAAGATGGGAAAAATCAAATTTCCTAGTCGTCTCGATTCTCTTTTTCTACTTTGCTTTTCATTGGCTATTAACAAGAATCAGAATTGCTTAGAAAGAACTTCACCTCCTCCTTTGCTCCTGCCCCACCTTCAGTAGGGGGTGCAGATATTCAACGATAAGGCCAAGAGGCTAATGACAAAGAGAGAGAGGTAAATGGACCGTATAATTCACAAATTGGATTATTAGTTCTCCAGTTACCGAGTGTTAACTTTAATTGGTCTTGTGATACATGAGAAGGGAAGCCAGCAGTCATGAGCTGGAGGTATAGTCTCTTTTTTTCAGACCACTTGGGCACCCCTTAGTATTCTGAGTCAGGCAGAAATTTACTAGACCTGAAGAGGAAAGATGTGTCCCTCACAACCGCATCACTCCTTTTCCTATCGGGACCCAGGCTATTCTTCCTAAAAACTAAAGACATCACATGCAGGGAAAGAGCTGAAGCCACTCAATTTCTTGTCTAATCTTTGTCTAGACACTTACTTCTCATTTGTTCCTTAGCCCCAGCAATCATGTAATAAAAGATGTGAAATGTCCTCTCATCTCTTGCTTGGCGAATGGCACGTGACTTTTCCAGCAGGTCTGGTGGGACGAATTAAGGATTCTCATTGTCCAAAGGGCATCCTCCCTTGAAGTAGCCCAATTAATCATTCCCTACCAACAAAGGATGCTTTTGGGAAAGTATCCAAAAACCTAAAAGTGTCTAGAAGCTCTCATGCTTTGAACAACATTCCATCACACTGGAAATGAGGCAGACAGCAAGGCTGAACCCTTTATTGCAGTCCATCCCATTCCTTTCCATCCAGAAACTCATCAAAGAATTGAGATGCCATTTCCTTCCTTTCCAAGTTAAGGCCTTGGCATGTAGTAAGCACTCACGTGTTGTCTCCCCCATGAGAGCAGAGGAAGTCTTGCTTTTCTGTTTCTACCCCTCGCATAGCAAGCATTGAATAAATGCTTTTTCACTAATTGGTTCAGTGACTGATTAATTAAACACAGCAATAGTAGGTCATTCTAATTCTGAATCATCAGCCTCCGTAGCTCTGATGGTGACCTGTGAGGGTAAACAGTACCTTGGAGTGTCTGTGACAGGCCTAAAGCACAGACGGGGAAACATAGGAGTGAATCAAAGGGATTGAAAGCCATTGTTATTTTAGTTGCTTTTCAGTAATATCCAACTCTGTGACCCACTTTGGGGTGGTTTGCTGTTTCCTTCTCCAGCTCATTTTACAGATGAGGAAACTGAGGCAAACAGGGTTAAGTGACTTGCCTAGGGTCACACAGCTAGTAAGTGTTTGAAGTCACATTTTAACTCAGATCTTCCTCACTCCAGGCTTGGCATTCTATCCACTGCACCACCTAGCTTCTCTGTGGGAAGCAATAAAAGGGTATAAAAACAGAAAGGACAGAGGGGGAAGAGGAAAACAAAGAAAGAGGTCTGTCTATAGGGTAGAGAATAGTAGAGTGCTGCTACCAGTCACATTTAATGACATCTGTATGGATACTGTCATAAGGATGGATAGCTGAGACTAGATAAGTGAATACTTTAAGTTCTCAGGAAAAGAGCAAGGGCCATTAATCTGAGACCCATGAACTTGAGCTGTTTTATTTTTCTAATTGTATTTCAAATATTTGGTTTTCTTTGTAATCCTATGTACTTTATGCATTTAAAAACATTATTCTAAGCATGTTTTAAATGAATAATAAATTTAAATAAGATATTAATTATTAATCAAATGAAGAAAGTTTAAATGAATAACAAATTCATAAAATAGTGAATAGATTTAATCCTAAGAATAACATTTTAAGCAAATAATGACTGCCAAAGGGATCCATGGCACAAAAAAAAAGCTTTGGAATCCCTACGCTAGAGAACTCCTAGTCATCAGCATTAAAGGAATTCTCACCAGTCTTCCCTTTGAATAAAAATCAAATTCACTGATAACTTTGGGCCTATTACTGAAAGAAAGGAGGTAGGGTATATAGGACAGGGCTCAGTCAGTTGGAATGGCATAAGCAGGGCTGGACCCTCTCAGAGGTAAGCATAACTTTAGAGGATGAGGGATCCAGCAACGTTGGCTTGCTGGCTCTGGAAATCTACCTCATGACCTGGGCTCGTGGAAATTTGCCCAGACTGATTCATGTCGGTCACTCCTCCTTGGTTACTAACCACCTCAATTTCTCTGGCAGATATTTGTTGTTGTGTCATTTCATTGTGTTCTAACTCTTCATGAGCCAAATGGGGTTTTCTTGGTAAAGATACTAGAGTAGTTTGCAATCTGAGGCAAATACGGTTAAGTGACTTACCTAGAGTCACCCACGTAGTAAGTATCTGAGGCTGTATTTGAACGCAGGTCCTCCTGACTCCAGGCCCAGCACCCTATCCACTGCACTACCTAGCAGCCTGATTAATATTTCAACACCTAACTGTGGTCTATACACTCTGCCTCAAGTATCCTTCTTCAGACTAGTCTTTGAAGTGGGGTAAGGTAGGGAGGAGGGAGTTTTATTAAAGGAAAATAACAGCCAAAGTTTATGTGTTCAGCTGTCTGAAAATAAATTGACCATCTGTAGTATTGGCTGCTTCACAGAGAGAATTGAGATCTATTCAGCGATGAGCTTTGAATCCACAGTGGGTGGGCCAGGGGACTTGATGGTGAGAATCTTAACTAACAAAGTGCACCTGTTTGGTTTTTTTTTTAAAGAATGAGTCAAATAAACAGCAGGATGTTACACTATTGAATAGTGCTTGCAAGTGAAATGGACAAGAAACACATCCCAGAAAGTAAAACAATTTTCCAAAGGAAAGATGCCTTATGCAACAAAGTTAGTGGGCAACTAGATGTATCAGGAATGAGAGTTTAGGGGAAGGGAAAAGGGGAAATGTTTCTTAAGTACCTAGTACCTGCCAGATATTGCACTAAGTACTTTACAAATATTGTCTCATTTGATGAGGGGTTGGCAGAGCTATAACTAGCAATTCTGACTCCTGGAGCTAGCAGCAGGGCAGATGCCTTCAAAACAATGTTTTAGTGAAAAATAATAGCCAGCAATTACAAAGCACTTTAAGTACTTTGTACTTATATATAAAATACTTATACATAAAGTGCTTTATGTATATTATTTTATTTGAGTCTCATGATAAACCTGGGAAGAAGGTACTCGTGTTTCAGTCATGTCTGACTCTTCATGACCCCATTTGGGGTTTTCTTGGCAAAGGTAATGGAGTGGTTTGCCATTTCTTTCTCCAGATCATTATACAGATGAGGAAACTGAGGCCAACAGGGTTAAGTGACTTGCCCAGGGTCACATAGCTAACAAATATCTGAAGCCAGTTTGAACACAGGTCTTCCTGATGCCATACCTGGCAATCTACCCACTGCAGTGCCTTGCTCCCCATTAGGTACTATTATTATCCCCCTTTTATAGATAAAGAAACTGAGACTGGGAGAGGTTAAGTCACTTGCCTAAAGTCACAAGGCTCAATTAGTGTATGGCTGTTGGTGGAGGAAGTGGTGAAGTGCACCATGTATAAGCTTCCTATTTTAATTAATGAATCTTTCTAACCAAGGACTAGGTTTAGACAGTTCTAACTTCTATCAGCTGACTACAGCATGTTGTATGCTTTCTTTCAAAGCCCCAGTTACTCTGGCCTAGTTACAACACTGGGGCGGAGGGGAAGAAGCGGTGGGGAAAGGACAGGCAACTACCGCTCAAAGAAAGAAAGCAGATTCTGTTGGACCATGGTATGAAGGACCAAGAAAAATTCAGTGGATACAGCTGGACAGAGAAGCATGATGAGCATTCCATACCCAGTCTCTTTCCTTTACTGGTATGGATTTTGCCTGAATTATGAGTAGTTATCTCTTTAATTTGGACTATGGACACAGACATATAGTTCCTGAGTCCTTAGATTTACGTTCAAGAAAATACCATCTGCTGCGTGCTGTTCTCCCTCATATAAATGTTAAATTAATTTTATATTTTTAGGAGGATAAGAGATAAAAAATCATGGACTAAGAATATTAGAAGGGAATTTGGATACTATCTCATCATAGGCTCACAGATTAGAGATCACCTAACCTACTTCCCTCATTTTAGAGATGAGGAAATGGAGGCCCAGACTGGGTATCTAATGTCATTTAGGTAATGAGCAGGAGACTCAAGATTTGGGTCCAGGTCCTCTAGTAGACACTCCAGCCTTCCTGTTACTTTATCATAAATGCCACTTTAAAACTGAGGCCCCAAAATGAGAAAAGACAAGAGGTTTGGGCTAAAAATTTTTATGATGCCCATATTCTTCCAGGTAAGTATTCTCTGGGCAGCAATGGCATGCCAAGATGAGATTTCTGTAAGTGAAGTCATTGAATGTTGCCTAAGATGCTCCTTAATTCAATAATGACCCTGTTGGCATACTCAAATATTCCCACTTCAGTCAAACCTCTGACTGCAACTACTTTAGAGAAAAGAAAGGGGAAACCAGATGGACAGAGGATCTTCTCATCTGCTCACACCGTCCACAATAATTCTTGCGGTTCTTAGATGAGCAATATGACCGCTGACGTTACTCCCTTCCACCCTTTCTAGTAGAATGCCATGTTTTCCAGTCTACTGTAAAGGATACATGTTTCAATATTGGCTCCCACGATGTAGCCCGTCACATCAAAGTTGATACGGATGAATTTGCCCTACCAATGAGAAGATAACATTTTTGTATGACTACTAATTAATCTACTTCAATGTTATGCTTTAAGGATGGAAGGAACAAGTAAGAAAATACATTCTCAATTGCTTATTTAACAGAACTGAATCCCTCTGTCTCCCTCTCCCCCCCCTCCCCACCAGGATTGAGAACATCTCTATTGTACTCCTAAGTTGAAACAAAGTGACATCCATGGATAATATCAGGTCAGCCAGTGCCAGATCTGGACCACCTGCCATCAGAGTCTCCTCTTTTAAAAAGCATGTTATGCCAAAATGCAGCAACAAGTAGGCTCCTTTTGGTCTGTAGTCACTTTGTATGATCAAAGATCCAAAGTTGGAAGGAATTTCAAAGGTTATCTAGTCTAACTCCTTCATTTTACAGAAGAGGAAACTGAGGCCCCAGGAAGTTAAATGACTTGCCCAAAGCCACAAATGTAGTAAATGGCAGAGTCAAAAATCAATCTCAGGTTTCATGCCTTCAAGTTTAGAACTCTTTCCATTGTACCACAAGGCTATATTTTATGTAGCTCTCTCCAATTTGGGCTCCATATTTCTGATTCCCAGATGTAGGATATTTCATACCACATCAGAGGGATTGCCCTAACTCACACCCTCTAAGACTGAGTCTATGAAAAGTGAATATAGAATTCGCCTTCCTGGAGAAGGAGAGGGAAATGATACTTAGAAAAATGAAAATAACTTGTGACCCTTGGGGGAAAATGTTTGTGTGAGAACTTTGCGTGAGTCATTTAAAGGTATTCTACTTGATTGGCTGATCAATGAGAAGGAATGAACTTTGAATGAATGAAGCAGTGATCACCACAACATTTTCCCCAAGAACCATGGAGCGCAATAAGAGAATTAGGTTGGGGGTGTAGGGAGGGAATGGAATCACAAAAACTTGAATGGATAGCATCCATTCTTCCTCAATGGAGGCTATGTATAATTACCATTCAATTTGCATATGCAGGAGGAGATAAAGGAATAGTTTACTCCAAGGCCATTTCAAGTTCAACATCTTTTTTTATTTTCTCACCTAAGTCACATTCTTCTCCATATCTCCTCATCCATCTACTGGCCCAATCCAAGTTCTTTCACACCAGAAGTGCTCAACAGAGAATGGCAATGGGGTGTGTAGGGGAGTGGGGGGAAAGTGAGGCATTCTTAAAGAGTTCTAGATTGGAGACCAGTGGATTAAGTGGAGACCAGGCAAAGTTCTAGGGTTGCATTGTCATCTTGGTGCACTCTGACTTGCCCTCATTCAAGCTGGGAGATACCATCCTCACACTTGCCCTCCACAAGAGTCCTGGGTATTTTTGCTACTTACGAATCTTGAGGAGTTGTCATTCTTGACAGTTTTGGCATTGCCAAAAGCTTCCAGAATAGGATTCGCTTGTAGAAGTTGTTTTTCCAGCTCACCCTAAAATTCATTCACATTTAGTTATCAAAGAAGTCAGTACAAACCCCAATGCCCCTGATGATATTAATAAACTCCACTCACCCAGTGGATTATTACTGTTACTACCCTTTAGGTTGTTCCTAGGAGATATTTTGCATGTCCTTAGTCATTTGAAAGTTGCGGGGAAGAAAGAGTATGGCTGCTGTTGGCTGTATAAAGAAGTTTACCCTTTAACACTGTTCTCTTCCAAGATCAAAGTGTATTTATCTCTGGAACATCACTGCTATTCTAAGCTAAACCACAAAGTAATGTTCTCTTGGTTAAAAATATATATTTATTTTTTGCAATGCAACCAAAACAGGTAGAGATTTCTTCTTCAGGTTTGCTTTCTGTTTTATTTTTTAAGGAAAATGAGGATATCATTAGAAAAACCTGCCAGGAGTCACTTTAATGTAGCAGCAGCAGAAAGCTACAAAGCATACTGCATCAGCTCCATTAATCAGGTTAAAATGCGGCTGAGAACAGGAACAGCCACTTTCTCTCTCTGTCGGACCATGAGCTCCCATGCACAAAAATGGAGCCATGTTGTTAATGATGACAGGGAATGATAGCTAATTAGACAGGTCATGCCAGAAAAGCAAATATGCACTTTGTGGCCCCTCAGCCTTATTCCAGCGTCAGAGGCGAAGATCAGGTTTGCCTGCCAAGGAGACGTGCTTATGCATTCTTCCAGTTGGCTGGAAAGTATTCATTTCTTAGAGCCTTGTACTATTTCTGCCTCCTTATTAGTACATGCTTAGTTTCCCCTCCCTTGTTGAAACAATCCTTTCACTTCGGGGCATCTTGGCTCAGGTCTCTGGGATTTCAGTCAGATACTCTCCGAGCTGAGAAGGATTTTCAGACAAAGGTAAATGATAGAGTCTTCTCCTTGCTCTGATATTTACTCTGGGGAAATGAGATAGGAAGCTGATATTTATTTATATGTATATTTATAAATACACTACCACCCCCAATATTCCCAGGATATCCCTACAAAAATAAAAATCATTTTAAAAAAATAAAAACATTTCCACAGAAATTGTGAATAACTGCTGGAATTCCCCTTTACCAGATACATGGAAAGTTACAGTTTAGGGGTTGTGATTTCTCTATCTACTTCTCCAACTGAGGAAAGATGAGAAACACCTTTTTTTAGCTCCCCGTTAAGGAGCCGGCTTGTACAACTCTAACTAACTTGCTATTAAGCGGAGACCTAGTGCTAACCTTCCCAGGCAAGCTTTTTAAAAAGTAATTTCCCCTGTCGTAGAATCATATATCTGGAAAGGATCTCAGCACTTATCTAATTCAACCTCATTTTGTCTGGGAGCGTTGAGTAGTCGTACGTAGAGCCAAGAAGATGGAAAAGATGACCTCCGATGGGCTCATAATCCTAGAATTCTGACTTCTAGCCCCTCGATTCTTAATTATAATTCTGGCAAGACCTGGTTTTGTTGGATAGCTAGTGGCTTCAGCAATCAGTCTTATTATTCTGCCACTGGAGCTTGTGTTTTGCACATCAGAACGGCTGTTCTTGAAGCTTCTTGAGGCTGAGCAGAGGTAGTTAGCAGAACATGCTGAGACAGACGGACAGATATCACAAGGAGCACTGCAAACACATGCACTGGGACACTGCTTTACAAGCATGGTCCCACTGGGGGAGACAACAGAGCATGCCAAGGCTATATTTCTTGTCAATCAAACCTCAACGGTGGAGGGTATATTTCACAACAGTCCTAAAAAGCTCAACCTGACAAGACAGAAATCTTTTTATTGTTTCAATCAGAAATTTCAGGCTGATTGGCTCTTTCAGGATCGTAGGGAAATTCATTGGGATAAGGAAAATCCATCACAGGCAGATAAGAATGGGAGTTCCAGAGAAACCCCTGCAAATGTCAGACAACAAATTCTCTCAATGGCATCTGACACGGGCAGGGTTGTTGTGCGAAGATACTAATGAGTGCTACTGTTGCTTCAGATTGTGAGACACAAGAACCTAATACGTTCTACCATCAACTACGGGCACTCTGTTGGTGCAACAACGGCATGCAGATCTATCCTCTGTGCCTTCCCAAGCACACCGAAGAAAACACACTCTAATTCATTTACTCACGTAAGCAAAAGATGGGCCTTGCTGTAGTTGAATAATATGGTATAAAACAAACGTCAATGTTATTTCAGTTACGCAAACATGGAGTTTTGGTGGGTACTTACTTATGTCTCTTTATTTCTAAACCCTCCACCCCATACACAGATGCTCACAGGCACACACGCACACACACACTTGCATATATACACACACACATGCGCATGCATACATACAGTCCAACAATATAATATTCCTAGGAAAAATGGAGAGACACATTCCTTACTCATTCCTTCTATTTCTTTACCTACCGATCTCTTTCTTTCTGTCTCTCTTCTTTTTTTAAACTACTGAGAACACAGTCACATATTTCAATTCAGAAAAAAAATTGGTTAAAATGTTCTCTAGGCCTTAGGACTGAGGAGCAGTCATAGGCTCCTAGGACACCTAGTCTCCCCCTGCCCCCATTTTACAGAAGAGTTTAAAATGATTTGCCCAGAGTCATACATCTAGTAAGTATAAACAGTGGGATTTGAACCCGGGTCTTCCTGCCTCTAAATCCAGTATATTACCCACTAAACTGGCAAGACTAGGAAGAGATAGTTGAATCTTCTTGAGATCCCACAGTGATAAATCATAGTATAAGATACTCTCTGGCCCTCCCCATAGTCAAAGCCTAATATGAATATTATAGTTTAAGGTTGAAATACAGGGAAATATTTTTTCTTTTGTTTGGGTTTTAGGACTGAAATAGGAACCCAGAGTCACAGGAACAGGCCACAGCAAAAAACGTTAGCTATCTCTAGATATCTCTGGATTTCTGTTCTTTGTCAGGTTTCTGGCCCTATGATGTAAAGGCAAGCTAAACTTTTAGATGGCTATAGAATTAACTCATGATAATCTATAATAAATAATAGATAAAGGTGAGCAGGGACCGATGAGCTCTGCAGACAGTCCCCAAAACTCATCTCAGCCTCCTTCATTCACCAGAGATGCGGGTACTGTCCGATGGATAAAATAGTATAATTTCAGATTAGTATTTCACTTCTACTCCAGTACCAGACTCACATGAAACTGATTTCAAGGAAGAAAAATAAGAGACTCCAGGAGGATTCAGAAAGGGCCTTAGGTAATCCACCAACTGAATGGATCGGAAGGCTCAGAATCAACAGATGACTGGAGAATCATTTCCCTATGCAGGACTGTTTGAGTTTCTCCTTTCTTTCTCAGAGAATAAAAGACAGGCATGCATGTGGAAATGAGCGAAACCCAACATTACACTGAGAGCTCTTATTAAAAAGTTGTGTTTCCACCAAATCATCACTTATGAGGGGACAAATTATTTTAGTTTTCTCTAGGCTGACTGACTTCCAAAGAGCAGAAGTGCCTTCAGGGTCTGCGTCCTTGCTGAGCTGAGCTCATGCAAGGCCCCACTATAAATAGGCATTATACATGTGGCAGCTATGAAGGCTTTTCTCTCAGCAAAATACATTCCTGTTTTAAGCCTAAGGGCCCTTCAAATAAGACTTTCCTCCCCACCCCCTTTTTCCATAGACCCCAAAGCCCTGACATAACTGTTATAGATTATCTCTGAATATAATTAATTGCTGGCTCAAAGAGTCAGAAATTAAGCCTTTCAATTAACGTTTTTTCCTACCCCTAGTCAATTTGGTGTTCAAACCCCCAAAGAAGGGGTCACTTACAGTGATGCTTGTGTCCTTTTTGCCCTTATGGGAGGAAGCCACCACAGCTAGATACTGGATGACCTTTTTGGTGTTTTCTGTTTTCCCAGCTCCAGATTCACCTCTGAAAGACATGGAGACAGTACACCATGATGCTCTTTGCCCATTGAGAGGCAGGCGGAGAAATCAGAAAAAAAAAAAATAGGATCAGCTTATTGGATGAAACCTATAGTAGGAGTTTGGATTAGAATCAAATCAACCAAAGAGCATTTCCAAAGTACCCACTATGTGCCCAGCACTGCTCAGGGGCCCCCAAGGCATCCACGTTCTACCAGCAGAAGCAACACATATTTAGGTATAACAAAAAATATACAAAGTAAATATAAGGCAACTGTTATGGGGAAGAGGAAGAAAGGAGAAGCAACAGTTGATACAACAGGCTAATTGAAATCCAAGATATTTACAAGTAACAATATTAAATACCTGTAGTATTATTAGACAATAATATTAACCATGAGCTTCCAATTTAAGTCAAAAACAGTCTCAAGAGAGGGTCTGGGGTCTTGCAGGCTAGGTCTCACAGTGAACAGAGCACCGAACTTGGAGTCAGAAGGACCTCAGTTCAAATAGCACATCAGATACTTGACACTTACTAGCTGTGTGACCTTGGGCAAGTCACTTAGCCCCAACCGCCTCAAGATTTCCCCCCTCCAAAAAAGTTGGATGCAGAATAAGATGGGACAAGTCCTGCACAGAGAAGGCATATGTTCTATATGTTTTCTCATATGAAGCAGAATGGTATTAGGAAATTTGGAATCAAAGAAGCCATGTTCTAATCTTGGCTCTTAGTCCTTTCTTGCTATGCCTTTCCTCCTCTGTAAAATGAGGAGATTGGACCAGGTGACCCCCAAGGTCTACAAACTTAAACTTACAGACTACAAGCTCTAGTCTGTTCTAGGTCTGTAGGCAGAGTCCCCTGAGGTTCAGCAGAACCTAGCCTTGGTAATGAGGCAGCTTAGACAAGGAGTGACCTTACCATGCAGTGGCCACCAAGCCTTTAGTGAGATAGAGGGGAGGGGAAAAGGGAAAGGGAATATAGCCTAAACATTTTTTTTCCCCTCTGTTGTTTCCCTCCTTGTCTGGTCCACTTCTCCAGCTCCCTTTCTTTTCTTTTCTTTAAGAGATAGTTAAACAGTTTTGAAAGAAGTCTGTTTGCCCTCAGGGTCAGGTTCAAGGCTTCTCAGGAACTGAACCAATGCCACCAGAACTATTACAGTTCCTGATCTTTTTCCTAATTAGGAAATGAAGAAATTAAGTTCCTCTACTGAGGGCCCATTAAGAATTAGTCATGTTAAACCCAAAAAGAAAAGAAGCACGTGCACTGTCTTTCTGTACAAAATCCTGTTGACCTCCCATACCCAAAGGATAGCTTATAGGAAAACTCAATTTTCTTTAGGAAATAGGAAAAGTGAGCATCAGATTTCTGATAACAATTTTAAAAAATATTTTGTGTGTTTTAATACTGACATTATATATTATATATATATATATTTCCTTTGTAAACAAGCTTATTGGGTGAGTGAAAGACCAAGATTTATATTCTCATTTTTTGTAAAAGGAAAAAAACGATGGCAAAAGGAAGGAAATCATCCTCTCCACAATTAGACACATTGAATTGCTGTGTTAGCATGGATCTTAGAGATCATCTGGTAGAACCCCCTCATATTATTTTTCTATTGAGTCATTTCAGTCATGTCCAACTCTTTGTGACCGCATTCGGGGTTTTCTTGGCAAAGGTACTGGAATGGTTTGCCATTTTCTTCTCCAAATCATTTTACAGATGAGGAAACTGAGGCAAACAGGCTTAAGTGACTTGCCCAGGGTCACACAGCTAGTAAGGGTCTGACGTCAAATTTGAACTCTAGTCTTCCTGACTCAAAGTCTGGCCCTCTAATCATTGTGCCATCTAGCTGCCGGTTATTTTTTTACCTTAAAAAAAAAAATCTAGACAATAAACCCCAAGTAGAATGAGCATTTCCACATACAAAGTAGAACTGAAAAAAAGAGGAAAATGTGAAACTCTGAATTTTTATTATGAAATGCTTGCTTTTCCTTTTTAAAGTATAAAATAAACTTAGCATTAAACTTTCATACTTGTCCTACTTGTTTTTGCTTCCTTCTGTCCTTCATTTTGTTCTCTTTTGTGCATTTTTAATGCCCTAATGACTCTCTTTCTTTCTTTCCTTTTGTGGGGGGAGAACCCTATTACCAGCCCCCTCATCCTCTTAACTTTCTCCCCTCATCGTTAGAAAAAAGAAAAACAGAACCCTTGTAACAAATTCCCACACCGGCCATGTCCAAAAATGTTTGTCTCATTCTGTACATCACCCCTCCATTAGGAAGTGGAGGGCCTGCATCCCCATCAGTATCTCCTCTATAATCTTATTTTACCAGGAGGGAACTGAGAACTCTGAGTGGTACCTTGACCTCTCCCAGGTCTTCAGAATCTATGTCTAGTGACACAATGAGGGAAAGGCAAACATAGAAAAGGGACCTGGCTCTTCTGACGATCAAAGGGATGATCTCACCTGCTCCAAGGACGTTATATCTACGTCATGTCTCTGCCCTCTAGAAGATTGCAGCAACAAAGATGAGAAAGGCAGTACGGTCTAGTAGTAGATAGTGATCTGGTCTTAAGTCAGGAAAACATGGGTTCAGCTCCTGCCTTTGTGACCCTGAGCAACTTACTAAACCCTTTAGTGCTCTCAGTACCTGTCTAAGATTATATATTGTAGCACAGCTACATGGGCAGAACTACTATGGGAACTCCCTAACCTATGAGATCACAGGGCTGGACAGTGAATAGGGTTGGCAACCTTTCAGAGGTGGGATGATATAGTCCCGCTCTCCTGGAAAGGCAAGGGAGGGGAGGAGAATGTTTGTGGGTCAAGGTGGGCATAAAGCCAGGAACAGGTCAGTTTAAAAACTTCTCCCCATACTAAATTTTTTACATTCAATTGGATTAACACATTTTTCTTTCATATATCCATTCTCTGTCCCCTTAACTTTCTTCCTCCCTCCCCACTAAAACACCCTAGAATTAAACCTTTCACACGTTAGTATGAATTACTTTACCCTACTCTCATAATGTCTAGCAAAATTATAAAAGGACTTTGGGATCCAGAGTTTTGATTGACTAAGAGAAAGGAGAGATTATTTTTTTAATTCTAGGAAACTACGTATTCAGTACACTGAGGCACACCAGATGCACAAGCAGATGTATATACTTCTTATAAAGATGCAGGCATATAGTACATCTCATATACTTAGAATATACTAATATTCTGAATATACCTAGAAATGTCACGCAAAGATAGAGAGGTAGGCAGCAATAATAACAGCACCAGTTACAGCTAATATGCTGGTAAATGTTTAACACTCTATGCCATATACATCTGCATTATTAACATTTTCTTCATTACTTTCTTAAATCTAGACATCAAAACAATAAATCAGACCTCGATTTGTAGCATGTGCTGATTTCTGAGATGCAAATGCTCACACTGAAAATTTAATAATTGACAGTAAGCTGATTTAGTGTAATACCATGAAGCTTTAAAGTTGGCAAAGCACTTAACAAATATTTTCTCATTTGGTCCTTCTAAAAGCCACAGGAGGCAGATGCTATTATTATCCCCATTTTATAGATGAAGAAACTGAGGCAAGCAAAGTAAGTCACACACCTTAGGAAGTATCAATGCCTGGATTTAAAGTGAGATCTTCCTGACTCTCGGTCCAGTACTCTACCCGCTGTGCCACCCAACTGAACCAACATCTAGCTAGTTTTTCACCACCCTTCCTTTCTAGGATTAATTTAAAAATTTCTACCTTAAATGTGTTTTTTTCCCTATCTTCTCACTTTCACAATTTAAGACTCAGTCATGTTCCATGCAAGGGGCCTGTCCCCTACTTTGGAGAAAAGGTATTGAACCAAGAGTTTAGAAATCTAGTTTATCCTATGTTTGTTTGGCTGACAGTTTCCTCTTTTATTGATTAAAAAAAAAAAAAGAGTATCCCAGGCAAACTTCCAAACAAAGCAGACCAATAGGTTTTCAATCAGATCACTGTTTTTTGGGAAAAATTAAAAATCTCTTTCCCCACCTCTGGCTTCCAACTTGGCTCTCTAGTTCAAGAGCTAGTAATTCTAGTCTTTTTAAACTGCTTCTCCTTTCTCTCTGGGCAAGGGTAACCATGCCCATCTTCCTTTCTTGAGTCCCTGGAAGTATTGCCATATATGGCATCCTTTCCTTTTTAATTACCCTGTCATGCTCTAGGGCCTCTGGAACTCAGCATAGATTCTTGGAATACACTGCTTAACCCTTTGTTTCCCAAAGGCATTACAAAAGTTTCCATGTGGTATTCTGGGGACATGTTTACTTTTGCTGAGAAAGTAAAATGTATTCTGAACCATGGCCTGCTTCCAGAAGTCTCTGGGGCTTAGGTTGTTTCTAACTCTCCTTCCCCACCCCTTGCTCTTCTAAAATGTCCTTCCTATTCACAGAAGCATAGGCTTTTAGGGTTAGAAGGGACCCTGGCAGCCATCTGGTCCAACCTATACTCCCAAAAGAATTCCTACTACAACACTCCAGAGAAATGATACCTAATCAAGGGTGGGAAACCTGTGGCCTTGAGTCCACATGTGACCCTCTAGGTCCTTAAGTGCAGCCCTTTGACTGAATCCAATTTAACTGAATTCCAGTTTCAGTCAAAAGGCTGCACTTGAGGACCTAGAGGGCCACATGCAGACTCAAGGCCAGGGTTCTGTACCCCTAGAACTTCTCAGAGAATTCTAAGGATGGGAAACCCACTACCTAAGGAAATCTATTTTACTTTGGCATAGCTATAATTGGTAGGGAGTTTTTCTTTATGATCAAGCCTAAATGTGCTCCTTGGTAACACCCAACCATTCCTCCTAGCTCTATACCTTGGGGACAAAAAGAATAAATCGAATCTTTCTTCTACAAGGTGGATTTTCAAGTATTTTAAGACAGTTAAAGACTTCTCCATTTTAAAAAGACCCCAATTCTTTCAGTTGATTCTTATATGGCATAAGCTTGAGACTCTTCATAATACTGGTTTCTCTTCTCTGGACTTGCATCACAACATTCCAGATATTGTCCGACAAAAGCAGATTATGAAGGGACTATCATCTCAGCCTATGCCGCTCTTAAAGCAGCCTGAGACTGCATTAGTTTTATCACATCACCCTAAACTAGGCATAATAAGGGAGATTTTTCTGCTGAAAATAACCACATAATGCACTCACTATCAAACCAAGACCAATTAATTTTTAGATTATTCCTACTATTAGTTCAAATAATGACAGTGAAGAGATTTAGAGCAGAAACAGACCTTGGAGCTAAGGTTCTCAACTCTGCTATTGCTGAGTTGATTTTCGGTGGTGTCCAGCTCTTCTTGATCTCATTTGGGATTTTCTTGACAAAGATACTGGAGTCATTTGCCATGTTCTTCTCCAGCTCATTTTACAGTTGAGTAACTGAAGCAAACAGGGTTAAATGACTTGTCCAGGGTCACATAGCTAATAAATGTCTGAGGCTAGATTTGAACTCTGGTCTTCCTAACTCCAGGCCCAGTACTCTATCCACTGTGCCGCCTACCTGCCCTGGTTCTTAATCTTGAAGTCTGTGAATGTAGGGAATTTACAGAAATATGTTTTGATGACTGTATTTCACTATTATCAGATTCCTTTTTAATCTTATATATCTTATTTTATACATTTTAAAATACTATTGTGAGAAGAGGTACATAAATTTCACCCAGACTGCCTCAAAGGGTACATGATGCACAAAAAACTTGAAACCTCCTGCCTTAGAGTTATCTAGGTCAAACCCCTCATTTTATAGATGAGAAAACTTTCTCTCTCTCTCTCACACATACACATATCCTTCCCTCCCCCTCCCCGAGTTAAAATGACTTGTCCATGGTCACATAGGCAATAAATGTCACAACTAGAATTTGAACTCATACCCTTTGATTCCAAATCTAGCATACTTTCTACCATACAATTCTGTCTCCCATATATTATAGTCTTAGAGCAAGGGACAGAGTATCAGTCACCCCACAAAACTTTTACCAGTAATTACTCCAAATGCTAACGTCAGCACGATAATATACCTGTCCCTGATTAGCAACGTACAGGAGGTTTTAGAAAAACAAGTTCAGTATCCTCAGCTGTTTTTCAGTTCCTTTCTTTTCTTTTTTAATCTGTCTTTCCCCCAACAGTCTAACTTTTTTTTCTTAGGATCAGCCCAATTTTGAAGCTGGGAATCTTTGGGATTGTTCCATGGATCTGGTTAATTTATTGCAACTCATATTAAGAGAAGGATAATAACATGTTAATCTCACTGTTATCATCACGCTGGAAGGGCCTATAATTCCACGTAAGCCTACAGCAACGAAAGTCACAAACCTCATTCTTGCTCCCTGATTTGCTTAATGTACTTGTATTTCGATCAAAGTTAAAATCTTGTATTAAGCTATAGTTTCCTTTCTTATCAGTTGCTTTGTACTCAGCTTGTAAACACATTATGATTCATTAAGTAGAATGTTACCCTCCATGCCGTCATTGATCATATATGAAAATTAGCATTGCATGACTTCAAGATTAAAAAAAAAACTTCCTAATTTTTATAAAAGAAAGACTTTATGCTACATGGCCCTAGGCAGGTTACTTAAACTCTTGAGGCCTCAGTATCTCCTTCCATAAAATGGAAGCCAGCCATCATTTAATTTCTCACCAGACTGTACTCCTTGTGATTTCTCCATCATGGCCTTGGGTCTTCCTTCTCATCTTCCTTTTATGCATTATCTTCGCTATTCAAATGTAATCTCCTTGGGGAAAGAGACTGGCTTTCTTTTTGCTTATGTCTGAATTCTCAGTAATCAGCTTGGTTGCCTGGCACTACTAAGTGTTTCATAAATGCTTGACTGACAAATATTGACTGACATGTTGTTGACCGACTGTTGTTTCCCAAAGTCTGAGGATCATAGCATGTAATCTAGTCCAGTCCCCTCGTTTCATAGATGGACTGATATTAGCCACCTGGATTTTCCAGAATTATAGCCTTATACGTATTGGACTTCCTCATCCACTAGATAAGAACAATTCTGACTTCCCTCACTTATCCTACTGCTCCTCTTACCAGGCCATCTTCAGAGAAAACAACACCTCTACCATTTTCTCTGTCAGTGAAAAAGAATGTTTTTATTGAGGCTTTAAAAAATTCCCATCATTTTTCAATTTTTGTTGCTGTTGTCTCGTTTCAGTCAGGTCTGATTCTCTGTGAGCCCATTTGGAGTTTTCTTGGCAAAGATACTGGAGTGGCTTATCATTTTCTTCTTCAGCTCATTTTATAGATGATGAAACTGAGGAAAACAGGGGTAAGTGATTTGCCCGGGGTCACACAGCTAATAAGTATCTGGAGACCATATTTGAACTCATGAGAATGAGTCTTCCTGATTCCAAGCTCAGTGCTCTATCCATTTCTCCACTGAGCTGCCCCATCAATTTCCACTACCCTACCCCAATATAACTCTCTCTTTGGCAAAGGAAAGCAGACAAGCAAAACCAGTTCATACACTGAACATGTCTGACATTGTAGATAGTATTCCTAATCCATAGTCTACCACCTCTTTGTTAAAAGGATATACACCATTCTCCTTCCCACTCTACCCATCTAAACCAACTTGGTCCAGAAAAAAAAAAAACTTACATGAATTCCTGGCCCACAGTAGTTTAATTTATTTTACACAAATAGAAGTCGGATCTTCACAGCCTCAAGATGCTCTGTGACTACCCTTACTTCCAGCTCACTTAATCATCTTGCTGAAGAGAGGGAACTGTTTCTGAGAGGAAGAACCCTTGTGTTTGAGTAAAGATTGGTGGTTCACCACCCATTCCATAGATTTGGTCATGTTATGCATCCCCAACCTCTAATCTGCCACAGCTCTCCTATTTCTAACTCTAACCCTGCCTTCCTTGCTTAAGGACATAAATTTATTGGATCATTAATCTAGCACTGAAAGGGACCTCACTGGTCATGTAGTCCAATTCCCTCATTTTACAAATGAGGAAACTGAAACCCAAAAAGAGCAAATGACTTACCAAGGTAACTCACATCCTCATCTCAAATTGTATTTAAGGGAAATAGACTAAAAAAAAAAAACCCACTTAGCAGTAAATGTCAGCCTTCCTTACTTCATTCCAGCAGCCAGAGAAGTTAGCTAACTGTCTAAGAACTCTTTATTTGGCTTACTGAGTCTGAACCAAAGTCAGGATATTTGATGCCAACTCATATAATCTTCTGATAACCTAAAATGTTCTCCTTGTTTCAGCACCACCATAGGCAGAGCAGGAATGGTTTCAGACCAGCTCATCCTCTTCATTAGCTCCCTAGACTTAGACACTCCCAGTCTTGAAGACTAGAAAGTGGAGTGCAAATGAGGAATGACAACTTGGACACTACCTGATTCATTGCCACAAAGAGAGCCAGTGACATCAAAGGGGGTGTCTTGACTTGCTAATGAATTGGATTTAAGTGAGGCAGAGTTGCCCAAAGTTGCCAGCCTCACTCTCTCTTCCTGAGTCATAATTTAGCTTTAGATTTAAAGTTGGAAAGGATCTTAAAGGTCATCTAGCATGATCTCTTCATTTTACACATTAGAAAACTGAGGCCCAGAGATGGGAAGTGATTTGCCCAAGGTCACTTGGCAAGTAAGCAATGAAGGTGGAATTTAAACCCAGTTCCCCAACTTTAAACCTAGGCTCATTCCAATTTACCGTGCTATCACATAAGAGTGATCTCCCTCATGGAGTTCTATGGTTCACACTCTAAGGTTCAATCTTAGCAGCAAAGTGACTATCCCTCTGGATTTCCTTGTTTTTGCTTAGGCAGGATGGGTCCATGTAGCCAAGAGGATACCATTTCTGAGTACATAGAGGTTCTTGGCCATCCCATACCTGGAATGTTCTCCCTCTTCATCCTCTGCTTCTTGGCTTCCCTGAATTCCTTCAGTCCTGGCTAAAATCCCACCTTCTACAAGAAGCCTTCCCAATCACTCTCAGTTCTAGTACCCTCCCTCTGTTGACTATTTCCCATGTAGCCTGTATGTAGCTTGTTTGTACATAGTTATTTACATATCATCTCCCCCATTAGAATACAAGGTCCTTGAATGCAGGACATATCTTTTACCTTTCTTTGTATTCCCAATGCTTAGAACAATGCTTGGCACATAGTAACCACTTAAATATTTATTATTGACTAACAGACTACTAAGGCCAACCTTGGGAACCCTTGAACTCATCACTTGGCCCTTTCTCTGACCTAGAAATGTGTTCTATGATTACAACCTAGACTAGGACCCAGACCATTCCATTTCATTGTATTTCCTTCCACTGCTTATGCTGGCTACAAGTAATCAGACAAGTAGGGGTGGCATGATAAGAGATATGTAGTTAACTCTTAACAGAATTGGAATCCACAGAAAATTTAAAATCTCAAATTGGTTTCATACTGTCACCCAGCATATCTGTGAACCACCTGATCCATTTTAGTTGGCTCAGTGAATGTGAACATTTTAATATTGGGACCTTAAAATCAAGTAATGTTAGAAATGGAAGAGGCCTCAGAAGCAGAGATCACACACTCTCTGAGCAGGAAGGGACGTTGGAGGCCAACAAACTCAACCCAAACCTGAACAAGAACCTATTCCATAACATCTCCCAAAAGTGATCATTCAGCCTTCCCCATGAAAGTCTCAAGTAAAAAGATATTCATTATCTCCTAAGGCAGTCCATTACATGGAGATTTGCTCTAAGACTGGAGTCAGGAAGACCTGAGTTCAAATCTGACCTCAGACACTTACTAGATGCATGGGGAAGTCACTTAACCTTTGTTTGCCTCAGTTTCCTCATCATTTTCAAATGTACTGGAGAAGGAAATGGTAAACCACTCCAGTATCTTTGCCAAGAAAACCCCAAATGGGTCACAGAAGAATCAGACATGACCGAAACACAACTAAACTGAAATGAGGTTTGCAGCAGACTGTATGTCTGGAGTATTCTCTTCCCCTATCAATCTACCATCTCTGTCCAAACAAAAAGGACGTGGCATGACCTGTTCTTAATAAAGTTATGCTATCTCTTAGAGATGATCACTACATTTTCTAGATTTTCAGAAAATGTCACGTTTATAATTCATTCTAGAATTCTTCCAGGGGTTGAAGTCAAGTTCAAAGACCTCAAGTTTCCAGACTCTACTTTTCTTTTCTTTTTTTTTTCTTCTTAAATCAGGGGGATTGCCCTTCCCAGTTCCTATGGCATATCTCTGGGCATTGACAGTGCCTCAGTACTTACAACTTTTAGTTCATCTACCCTTGGAAAGAATTCCCCTGAGCCTAGTGAGTGTGTCTAGTCCAAATTCCTCAATTTACAGGCCCCTGAGGCTTCATAGAGTAAAGTGACTTGCCCAAGATCACAAAGTAAATTAGTGGCGGAGCCAGGGATAGAACCCAGATTTTCTTCCTCTAAGCTTAGTCACTTAAGAAGTAGGGTCTTCCAAGGATTGATGACATTTTGCTATGTCACATTTTATGGGTATGGGGGTAGGGCCTGACAAACAAATGAGAGACAAGGCAGTCTAGTATGGTAAATAGAACAGACTAGGAGGAAAGAAGGTTTGAATCTTGCCTTTATGACTTACTAGCTGTATAATTCTGGGCAAATCACTTGACATCTCCAAATCTCAATTTCCTCATCAGTAAGATGGGGATAATACTACTCCTTATAAATTAAATAACACCTGTGTGTAAAGTGCCATATAAATTAAATAATACATAATGTGTATAAAATACCATATATTACTGTTATCTTCAGAGAAGAAACACACAAGTAGTGCATTCTAAAGTGAAATATAATTTTGAAAGATCTAGTTTGGATCTGTAACTTCAAGGGATGCTGCAAATCAAAAATTAACTGTATTTTGAACTTATATAACAGTTTCCATATCTATGACTTCATTTTATTCTTATTATATTCCACTGAGATAAGAAAAGTAGGAAGAGCCACCATATTTTGCAACTGAGTCTCTGAGGAGTTGCCAAAGTCCTCAAGTGAATGGAACTAGAACCAAATTACTACACTATTTCTTATTTGTATCAGTGGTTAGTTGTGTGCAATTCAATTCCACAAGCATTTATTAAGGGCCTACTGTGTATCAGAGATCCAAATCAAAAGTGAAAATTAATCTTGTCTTCAAAGAGCTCACATTCTACTGGGGGCAAAAGTAGCACAGGGTAGGCACAATGCATATATACATAAGAAATGCACATACTCTATATAAATATATACACACATACATACAGATAAATGTACATGCTATATATGTTCAAATTCAAATAACTATATTTAAATTATTTTTGTATGTATGTATGTATTCAAAATAATTTCAGGGTAGAAATAGGGATAGTAGTACGCTAACCCACCTAAAAGATGCCCATGAGCAACTATTAGGACAACATTTTTGTTTGGTTTTGAATTGTCTTTTTTAAAAGAAGGAAAAAAAACTGAGCCAAATGGAAAAACAAACTCACTGGGGACCTGGTCCAGAGAAGGAACAAGCTGTCCATTAATCACCCTACATGAAAGACAAAGAACTTATTCGGGGGAAAGGAAGAAAGGCTGCAATCTATAGTCCATCAGAAACAGTGCATTTTTTATAGGGCTCAACTTTGGCCCTTGGGAGAGATACAGGCTCCAGCTGTTGGGAGTGAGTCACCTCCCAGAGAAGAGACAGCTACCCTATCTACAGCCTCTGGGAGCGCAGATCTGTATCACACCTGTCTCTGTACTCATTCCTGGAAATTCACTGGCAGTTAAGGATTGGGACCTGAGGGGAAGTATCTCTGGGCCATGTCCTTGATATAATTAGTCTAGAGTCTCTTAGATCATTAGCCTTTTAAATATCACTCAAGGATGCATCTGACTACCTTCAATAATCAAAAAAAATTGAATGTACTGGAGCCAGGAACCAAGGCCCCTGGGTAGAACTTCCTGGGTACAACTGGAAAACTCCACCCATCCTGGGGTACAGAGCTTTAGTCCCCTTTCAACTCACCAGTAGAACTAGTGGAATTGATTCTCCATTCTCCCCATCCTCTTCAGGGGTGGGAAATCTGTGGCCTTGAGGCTACGTGTGACTGTCTAGGTCCTCAAGGGTGGCCCTTTGACTGAATCCAAACTTCACAGAACAAATCCCCTTAGGGATTCAGTCAAAAGGTCACCCTTGAGGACTTAGAGGGTCACATGTGGCCACAGGTTCCTCACCCCGGCTATATTCAACAGAGCCAAGTTTTCAGGTGGCCTCCACATAGAAGGCCAAGAATACTCCTATGATATCAAGTCCCTAGTAAGTTTCCAGGAAGTTTTTCTAGTCTTTATTGCTCTTCCCGCCTCAGAAACAGGCAAAAAAGTAGTTTTCCTCACCTTCTACTCATCCTTGTCAACTTTCCCACCTTCCCCCTCCCCCAAATCTCTGGGAAACAATTCAATGAATGTCATCTGGGGCACATTTATTAGAAAAAAGTGAAATTTCCTCCTGTGTGTAGGGTGGTGGTAATGGTGGAGTCTTGTTGGAAAAACCAAACTTTAGAAAAACAGGTAGATAGAAACAGAAAAAGGGACATGGGAGGAGTCAGGTCATAGATCTTGAAAAAACTGAGACAGAGACAGAGAGACAGACAGAGAGACAATGGAAGTGTCTTACTTAGATCTGAGACCTATGTAAATAACAGGGAAGGAAAGAAAACTAGGACGATTTGTATGAACTGATTTAGAGTGAGGTAAGCAGAACTAGGAGGACAATCTATGCAATAACAACATTGTTGTAAAGATAAATAACCTTGAAAGATTAGGAGCTTTGAGCAATGCCATTAGATGGCAGAGGACTGGTAATGAAGGCTATTGCCCATCTCCTCACAGAGAAGAATTAGACTCAAGGTACAAAAAGCACCCTGGACACGGCCAGTAGGGAAAAATATGTTTTTCTTGACTCTGCATATTTGTTTCAAGGGTTTTGTTTTTGGTTTTCTTTTTTTAATGAAGGAAAGACAGAAAATAGATTTTTGTTACTTGACAAAAAAATTAATTTAGTTTTAGAAAAATACACATTAAAGAATAGTAGGAAAACCAGAAGGGAAAGAAGATAAAAAGTTTTGAAAGCTATATTTAAAGGTTATTATATACTTAAAATAAAAAGCAGGCAGTTCCAAAGAAAGACTGTCAGTTTCACATACAATCCTATTTCTCTGTGATCCTTTGTGTATGGAAATGTTCATTTTATTTAATGTTAGTTTCAGAAGAAAAAATAAAATAAATCAAAGGGAGGGAGGGAAAGTCAGAGAGAGAAAACACAAGTATTTGCCTACAAATGTGTATTAAACAGATTGAAAACAGCGGCTTCACTTACGTGCACAGGATAGACTGATCTTCTCGGTCTGTGAACAGAAAAGGAAAACGTCACGGATTAGAATCAAACCAGGAGCTGAGAGTTCTTAATGCCACTTTCAAGACTGTTAATTCCTCATCTCCTGCTTGGCCTCACCACATCTGTGGGGAGTAACGGGAAGGATTAACTAACTATCCCTAGGTCACAGAGACAGACCAAGGCCTTGAAAGTCAAACTCAGAACATCAAGGCAAGGCAGGGTCTAAGCTCAGAATCCCAGGGCAAGTCCCAGAACAAACCCAAAGGAAATCCAGGAGCACCAGTGCCAGAGGGCTATGAGAGTCCTGGACACACTACATCCAGTCATTTCTCAAACGTCTCCACATAGGCAATTCCTTTATGCTATAGTTAGCACTCCTTCCTAGGTGGGACCCTGAGCAGCAAACTTCTTTAAAAAATGTTTTTAGTCTATAGAAAAAACCCCTAGAATGACCTAACACTCTTACAAAAGAATAAGCTAGAGTCATTAGTATTTCGCATAGTCCGCAGACATTTACTAACCACCCACTGTACTGGACATATGGACTCACTGGTCCCAAAGAACTAAAAGATGTGGTTTGTGCCATGAAGGCCCTTGGGATCTTGGGGAGAGAGATCCATGAGGCGATAATAAGAACAATTACAAAACAGCATGTGAACAGATGGGAACGAGTTATCTGTGTCAGGTAGGGTTAAACAGTAAAAACTTTGTTCTCTGGGCCAGAGAGGGAGCAAATATCCTCTCCCGGGGAATGAATGACCTGACAACAGAAATGTCAGGAACAAAAATTTTTTAGTAAGGGATAGTGAGAAGAAAGACTAGAAAGGTGGCAGGAAGAGGAGCAAATATTGTATATGGTGTACTCTCTGGGGATTTTTACATAATAAGTTGGAGATGAATCTGCCTACTTGCCTTAGGCTCACAATCTAGAGAAGCAAACAAACCAGGTCATAAATTCTTAGAGCTTCATCTACTCACAAGTAGTCATCCCAATATCATAGAACAACATGTGACCAGAGGCAAAAACCAAACCAAATCCTTCTCAATAACTCATTCACCCAAGTGACAGAAGGATCTAGCTCATTGCAGAATCATGTGGTGCTAAATTCTCCCAAAGGAAGGAAAAGAAGAACGTAAAACAGTCAAGGGAATTTTAACTTCTGTTCTTTTTCTCCTTTCCCATCTCTTTTAACTTATGGAATTCCTCCAGGGAGGTGAATGGGCTTTGAGTATTTGTAGGGACTGTGGAAAGAGGTGCTGAAAAACTCAATCCTCGAGAGATCTGAACTTCAAGTCTCGAGGCTAAGACAACCCTTTCGCTGGAGTGGTAAGGGGCTAAAAAGTCTTAGAGGAGATAACATTTAATCAAGCTGCAGAAAGTAGCCAGAGCCCTATCAAAGGACCAGTCCCTTGAGAGAGGGAGCCTGAACTAGCTTCCCTGCCCCACCCCCATTTAAAATTCTCAACTTCAAATCCAGATGAATCCTTTTTAGGACCTCATCTTTTGACCTCCTAAGCTAGGATTCATTCTTAAGTGGATGAACTTGATCTCCTTTAAACTTGAGATAAGCAGAAAGGAAAAATTGCTCTCACAGAAACAGAAAAAAAAAATAAGGTGTAGAGAAGGATAGTGTTTAAAAACAGAATCCCAACACCCTGAGTTGACCATCTCTATCAACTGTAGCACTTTTTGGAACTTGTTTTGGTTGGTTTAGGGAATTTCCAATGGGAAAACTCCCTCCACCAATGCAGACTGGCAAATGGTATGTAATTTATAGCTTTGGAGAGTTGCCAGGTCATTAAGCCCATTGACTTGACCAAGGTTCCACAGCTAGTCCATAATCAGAGGCATGACTTAAGCCTACGTCTTGCAGGACACAAAGGATAGCCTTTCTATCTTCTTTAATATGCTGCCTCAAAAAAAAAAATGCTGCCTTTCTCCATCAAACTGTTACCTCCCACCAACAGTTACTTGTACTGAAACTTTCTCTGCCCTTCCATTTTTACTCAGTGCCAAAAATTCACTTGAAAATAGGATCATATTAAATAAAGATAAATTCAGGGCTGAGGGTAGGAAAAGTTACACCACCCAGAAAGACAGGTTCCCATGACAATGGACTTCGATGCCAAAGCATCTATTTTGAGAAAGCACTTGTGATTGTGAGACAAACAAATCCTCTTAATCCATTTTCACCAATGACAAAGTGGAATAATTTTCCCACTCATCAAAAAAAATTTATGCCCAAAGTGCGAGGAATATTCGTGTCAGATTTTAGGCAGAGGGCACTTCACAGGACCCCAGGGATAATAATTGGAGGGGAACTGACTTGGGAATGCTAGCTAGAGGGCTGCTTAGTGGTGGAGACCCATGGCCTGGGAAATTCCCATCTGAAATGCACTGGTTCAAAGCGTGGGAAGCCATCAGTTATCAGTTTAATGGGAGACATTGATATTCCACATAGTTATCAAACCATGAATATTCTGGGCCCCCGGAGTAAAAGCAGACTCAGATACTCTGGTGCTTCCTATTTCATTCATTCCTTGTGTCCTGATTTGATTTAGGATCCTGAAAGGGAGGTCTGGGTTTGAATTTTGCCTCTGTCACTGTTTACCCTATGTGAAAGATTAAATTCTGCCAGGTATCCCCAGAGCTTCAGTTTTCTTGTCTCTGACATGGGGGTGATTGTCCTTTTTTTCTCCCTTAAAAGGCATCTGTGGATGAGTGTCATAAATAACTTCAAGGGATCTTTCACCAAAGCTGCCAACTAATATTCTACTGCCCAGCTTTCAAGACACCCAGAGCCCTTGTGCTCTTTCGAAGACACCTCGATTCCCAAACCTCATCCTCCTTCCTCTCCCTCCTCCTCCTCCCTAGAACTCTAAACAGCTGAGTGAGTAAAGAGGCATCCCTAATCTCTCCCTCAGACTTGGATTTCTCCTCTCTTAGAAGTGGTTAGCATCTCAGAAATCCTGGTGAGAAGAGGCAGATGGTCTCTACATCCAGGGTGAGTTTTCCCAGAGGATGAAGTGACTTGGCAAATCCCTTCCCAGTTCCCTCCTCCAGCCTGCCCTTGGAACCATGGAGGGCCCCCAGCTCCCAACAGACTTGGCTATTTCTGCCTGATCACAAACATAATCTGATGGTTTATCACTATGAAACAGCAAGTTGGCAACCGGACCATAAAAGGAGAAAACGCAGCTCCGAGCTCCACTCACTCGCTTCCTGCTTCTTTAGACTTGTTCCTGGCTAGACTGCCCAACGGGTATCATTCCCATGCCAGGAGACTCTGGGATCCAGGGAAAAAGAGTCCTATATCTGTGGAGTTCTCATACACTTTAGTTGTATCTAGAAACTAAATTCATTCTATTTCCTTTCCTGTCCTCCATACCATTGAACAGCTTCTCATCAGGGGACCCTCTGGTCAAAACGACTCACACGAGGAAGTCATCTCTATTGCCCGTCCTGGGAAATAAATTAGAACTACTGCTTAACCTTTTCAATGGGTGAGGGAGGGGTAAAAAGGAAGGAGAAAATTTGAAACTCAAATTTTCTTTAAAAATGAATGTTAAAAAAATTTTTTAAGTAATTTTTTAAAATATTGATAAAGAAATAGATAGTCCAATGCCGGGGCTAGGAACAGATCCCCAGTGTTAGTAAATATTTCTCATTTTGGAATTGGATGGATGTGAGTATTAATGGATAAGACTGGTGATGTGCTGATAAATGCTTAACAACTGACTCTCCAAAAAAAAAAAAATGACAACAAAATATACTCTCAATACACTTTCACATTTAATCTGCAGTGCTAACATTTTCTCCATCATTTTTTGAAATCTAGGCAACCAGCAGATTAAGATCCAATTTATAGAGTTTACAGATTTCTGAGGCCTGAGATATAAAGGCTCCCATCGAAAATTTAACAAGCAGCTCTTGAGAGCTGATTGTAAACTGACTCCAGCATACCCCTGGATAAGACTCTGCCATAGCAGATAGTCTCAGAATCTCCACATTGAGCTTGTTCCAAAGGTGTTATTACTATTACAAATAATAATCTGTCCATATATAAAGGTGTTACCAAAACAATATGAGTAGAGTATGTACCTCAATAACTCAGCAAGTATTAATTAAGCTCCTACAACATGCCAGGGACTAGGAGCAAATCTTGCTTACTGCCTGTTTTTGTACTTCCTACGATTTTTAAATAAAGTTTTATCTGCCCTTGGGTCATAGTTTGCTGACCCATGATCTAAAAGACCCAGACCCTATTTGTGAAAACTTGACTATAGAAAAATGGGGTGCTAGGTAGAGAGCTGAGAAGGAAAAGTCACTACACTCATTCAACTAAGGAAGCTAATTCTTTTTAGATGTTTCATTTAGATTTTAGAAGATGACCAAACAGCCTTTCAATCAGTCATAGAGTAACAGGATCTTGTTAGATGGAAGGGACCTTGGACATCATCTCCTCTAGTTCCTATGTGAAGCAAGAATTCCTTCCATAATATATCAGGCAAGCCTCCACTTGAAGACTTCCTGAGGCAACCCATTCCATTTTAACAATGTTAATTGTTAGGTAGCTTTTTCTTAGAATGAACCAAAATCTAGTTCCCTGTAACTTCCACCTGTTAGTCCTAATTATATCCTTTGAAGACAAGGGGAATCAATCTGAATCCTCTTCTAACATTTGAGAATAATGCCTCCCAAATCTTCTCACCTCCAGAATAAACACTCTCAATTCATCAGAGCTCTTTCCAGAAACCAGATCCATCCTCAAAGGATGAAGGATTTACTATTTTTGAAGGTCTTCAAGTAGAGAGACTAACTGATCAGTCTTTGAGGGCACAGAGGAAGGCATTTGAACTTATAGAGGAGTTGGGATCAAGTTTTCTTGCAACTGAGATTTTGAGGATACTTTTTACAAAATATATCACAATATCTGGAAACAATTTTCAAAAAAGATATTGAATCACAAAATATAAGTATTTAAAGGGACTTTAAGGATTATCTCAACTATTCCTTTTATTTGATTTATTTGAATTTCAGAGAATTTAGAAAACTGAGACCCAAAGGGAGGTAGTACAGTAAATGGAAAGAATCTTGGACTTGGGATCAGGAAACCTGGATTTATAACTCTCCTCCAATATTGACTAGAGCTGTGAACATGGAGAATTTGCTTAAGCTCTTGGAGCCTCAGTTTTCTCATCTATAAAATGGGGAGAATAAAACTTGTCCCATTTACCTCACAACAAGATTGCTGTGAGGAAATGCATTTTGGAAACCTTACAGTACTAGATAAAATTGAATAATTAGTATTTATGCCAATTATTATCAATAAATGGTCCAAGTTCTTATTACTGGCAGAGCCAGGATTAGAACCCAGACTCATTCAATTTCTCATTTGCAAAGAGCACAATATGATCACAGGCATAGGACTAGAAAGAACTCCAGAGAGCATCTAGTCCAAGACCCTCATTAGACAACTTGAGAATTTGCCCAGAGAGACATCACTTGCTTACTTGGAGCCATTACAGGAAAACTTCTTCCTCCAAATCCAATACATTTTCCACTCTACCTGGATAGAATCTTGGGTTAGTCACTTTACCTTCCTAGACCTCAGTTTTCTCATCTGTCAAGCTAAGTTAACTCAAGACAAGTTAAGGAGCATTTATTAAACACCTATTATTCAGTGACATTACTGCCCCCCCTCCTCCTCCTCAGCATCTCTAAACTCTGGACATTTTCTCTGGCTATCCTCCATTACTACAATTCTATCCCTCCTCATCTCCTTCCCCTAGATTCTCTGAATTCCTTCAAGTCCTACTTAAAATCCCACCTCCTACAGGAAGCCTTTCCTGACTCCTCTTAATTCGCTCTGTTGATTATCTCCAATTATATCCAGTCTACATCTTGTTTGTACATAGTTGTTAGAAGGTAAACACCTTGTGGGCAGGGATTACTTTCTACCTTTCCTTGTATGCCTAGTATTTAGCACAGGGTCTGACACAGTAAGTACTTAATGCATATCTATCCACCGACAATGTGCCAGGCATTATGCTAAGTGCTGAGAGTACAAAGAAGGCAAAAGTCATCTTTCCTTCAAACAACTCACAATCTAAAGAAGGAAACAGCATGTAAATAACTATATACCAAAAAAAGACATACAGGACAAATTGGAGACAATTTCATAAGGAAGGTACCATATTAAGGGGAATCAAGAAAGGTTTCTTGCAGAAAGTAGGATTTTAATTGTGTGTGTCTGGATTCCAATGACTCTGAAGGAAATAGTGAGGTTGATGACTGCACAGCTCTGCCTCACTTAAATCCAATTCATTTGCAAGTCAAGATACCACCTAAGTAAACAACGAACAATAAGGATTTTAGCTAAGTCTTGAAGGAAGCTAAGTGAAGCCTAGGAGGGAGGCACAGTCACCAAAAAAATGCCAGCTGAAGAGTGTGAACTAGACCAGGAGTTTTTAACCTTTTTTGTGTCAAGATTCCTTTTGGCAATCTGGTAAAGTCTATGAATCTTTTTTCTGAGAATGTTCACTGCTTTCATTCATGATCAAAGGAAATGCTGCTTCATTTCTTCTTTATGAGAATAAAGGATCCCTTGAAATCTATTCACAAGTTCTTTTGGGGTCCATGAATCTCAGATTAAAGAATCCCTAGACTAAATGAATTCTAAGGCCTCAGCTCTAAAATTATTGGATTCCATGGCTTCGAGATCGTCTGCTTCAGCCTCCAGCTGAAGCTGTATACCTTTCCTACAGCATCATTCAACATCTGCTTGAAGATCTCCAGTGATGAGGAACTCGCTATAGGTTATCCCATTCTATTACTGGGTAACTCAAATTGCTAGAAAGTTTTTCCTTATAGATTCTTGTGGCTTTGGCTCCTAATTCTTTCCTCTGGGATCAAACATATTTGACCTGTCTTTCACAATACTGGTCAGTCAACCCTACCATGCTAAAAGCTTATAGGACAGGAAATGTGTTTGTATACTGTCTTGCCAATGTTCCTCAACATTCTCCAACAGTGTATAGTCTGTCTCCACAAATGGCCTGTAGGCAGATTTTTTAATTGTCTATCTTTCTCCTGCTCCAAACTTTTTCAATGCTCTGCACACAGCAGGGTTCAACAATAATGGTAGTATTAGCAACAACTCTATTAACTATTAATAATTAATTAAGGATACTATTAACACTTCACATTTCAGTAGCATTTAAGGATTGTAAGTTGATTCCCTATAACAACCCTGTGAGGTTGGCAGTACAAGTCTTATGAACATCATTTTACAGGTAAAAGAAACTGAGGCACAGAGAGATGAAGTGGTTTGCACACAGCTATACAGTAGAGCAGCTAGGTGGTGAAGTAGACACAGGGCTAGCCCTGAAGTCAGAAAGACTCCTCTCCCTGAGCTCAAATCTGGCCTTAGATACTTACTAGCCATGTGACTCTGGACAAATCACTACATCCTGTTTGCTTCAGTTTCCTCGTTTGTAAAACGAGCTGGAGAAGGAAATGAATGGCAAACCACTCCAGTATCTTTGCCAAGAAAACCCCAAATGAGATCACAAAGAGTCAGACACGACTGAAAAACTGACTGAATGTATAGTAAATCTCAGAGCTAGGATCCAAACTCCAGATTCAAGCTATTGTTATATGACTGATACAACTAGAGGAAATAAAACAGATAGATATAGAATATGTGTCAAGAAGACTCAAGTTCAAATCTGACTTCAAACACTTCCTAGCTGTATGATCCTGGGCAAGTCACTTAATCTGTGCCTCAGTTTCCTCATAGGTAAAATAGGGAGAATAAATAGCACCTACCTCCCAGGATTATTGTGAGGACCAAATTATTATATTATTATAAATTGCTTAGCATATTTACACTTTAGCACCTAGTAAGTGCTATATAAATATTAGCTATTATTATGAGTATTTCCAAAGCAACATCCAAACAAATGCAAATTATAGAAAACAACATTTTTTAAATCTGGACAGAAGACACTTGGTGACTAAAATAGAGTCAGTTAAATGTAGATGTAAAGCCCTTCTTGTTATTCTATGTGTTCTATTCATTTTCTGTTTGTTGGCAAAAACATTTAAGGTCAATATTTTTTTTATTTGTTCAAATGTTTCATTTCTATCGAGCTGTTGTTGGTTTTTTAAATCTGTGTTCTCATTTATAAAATGTCTCTTTATATTGGTTAACTCTTATTTTGGGCCAGAACCACTAAGCAAATAAATCCAGCAGCAGGCCGGGGAGAAACCCAACTGAATGCAAACTAATACAGGACAAATCAGTTACCTATGTGCTGAAAACATAGAGACCCTCTCACTAATTGATATTCACTGAGCCCTTAAAACACTCTCACCTAGTTTCAGAGATTCGGGACAACTTGGCAACCAATCCTAATGAGCATTTTTCTTGACCGTTGAGATAGTATTTCTATTTCCAGAAAAAAATCCGCACTCTACTTCTAGCAGTATAGGCAGAAAGCCAAGAAATAAACAGAGAGCCAGAACTTCTGACAGAATCTTGTGGGTGCAAGTCTATTTACACAGTCTGTATATAGAGCATACATCACACCCTTTACAGATATATGGGAAGCTAAATATTTATCTTAGGATATAGATGTCTATGTATACAGCCAGGGATGCCACAGCTTCCTGTGACTGCCAACAAATCTTCTATTGAAGATCTTGTTGGTAGAGAGAATAGCAAGAGTCCTTGGGGGAGGGGTGAGAAGGAATAAATGGCAGTATGACACAGATGAAAGAGAGCTGACTTTGGAATCAGAGGACCCAGATTTGAAATTTCACCTCTACCACTACTGTATGACCCTGGGCAAGTCACTTAACATCCTCGGATCTCAATTTCTATATCTTTAAAATGAAGGACCAGACTAAATGATGTCTAAGAACCTTTCCAGATCCAAATCTGTGATCCTATGGCTTTCTCTTGTCTTTTTTCTTCCACTCTCATGGCTTCGACTACCACTTCTATGGAGAAGACTCTCAAATGTATATCTCCAATCCTGATCTCTTAGTCAGACTTAGATGACTCAGACACTCGTCTGGGAGTCATATTGTGATCTCAGACTCAACATGTCCACAGTCCCTTAAACTTGCTCCTCTTTCCTGTTTAGCTGTTTCAGTTAGTGGTACCATCCCCTCATCTTCTAGTCTCCCATGTTGGGAACTTGGTGCTACCAATGATGCTTCTCTCTCACTTCAAGTCAGTCTCCATACCTATTGATTCCCTTCTCTATGATCTCTCGGATCTGTTCCCTCTTCTCTACTCCCACTGTCTTAATATAGGTCACTGGTGGGGAACCTTTGGCCTCGAAGCCACATGTGGTGGCCCTCTAGGTCCTCAAGTGCAGCCCTTTGACTGAATCCAAACTTCACAGAACAAATCGCCTTAATAACAGGATTTGTTCTGTAAAACTTGGACTCAGAAGGCCACAACCAAGTGTGGCCTCAAAGCCGCAGGTTTCCCACCCTCGGTATAAGTAATAACAAGAATGCTAATAATTTCATAGCACCTACTATACTATGTGCCAAGCACCATGTTGAGAACTTTACAATTGTCATCTCACTTGATCCTTGTTACAACCCTGGTGGTAGGTGCTATTTATTATTCTCTCAATTTTGCAGGTGAGGAAACTGAGGTAAATAGAGATCAACTAACTTGCCCAGCTAAGTAAGTGTCTAGCACCAGATTCAAACTCAGATTTTCCTGAGTCCAAGGTGGGCACCCCATTCACTACACCTAGCTCCCTCAATCACCACCCACCTAAACTATTAGAGTGGAGGCAGCTAAGTGGCACAGTGGATAGAACGTGGGCATCCAGTGAGGAAGACTCATCTTCCTGAGTTCAAATCTGGCCTCAGACAGTTACTAGCTGTGTGACGCTGAGCAAGTTATTTTACCCTGTTTGCCTCCATTTCCTCATCTGTAAAATGAGTTAAAGAAATGTCAAACCACTCCAGCATCTTTGCCAAGAAAGATGATAAAGCATGCATGTTAACCACCTCTTAACAGAGACATGAACTTAAGGTACAGCTTGAGACATATATATACATATTTTAAAATAACCAATATGGGAATTTGACTCACTTGATTAAGCATATATGTCATATGACATATATGCCACATGTTTTCCTTTTTTTTCAGTGGGAAAAGGAAAGAATAGAAAAATAGACTTTTTTTTATTTGGGGAGAAAAAAGAACCATAATGAAACCATATGAGTAGGTTCCTGTACTGTTATGTGGGGATAATAATACTTGTCTTACCTGCCACAAAAGAATTTTTCTGAGGCTCAGTTAAAATAATGCATATGAAAATATTTTGAAAAACTAAAAGCATCCAATGTATATAAAGTACTAAGATCATGACCTGTCTTTATATTGTATTCAACAAACTGTACCATTGTAGAATCCCAGATCTAGTTGAACCCTATCATTTTACAAATGAGGAAACTGAGTCACAGAGAGGTTCTAAGGCCACAAATACTAAGCATTGGAAATGGGACATAAGCCCAGATCCAGACTCCAGAGGCAAAGCTCTATCCACTGTACCACACCAACTCCCTAGATACTGTGCTAGGAAAGCAACAAATGATTGTTTGGTATACCTTTATGTATCCTCCAGTGCTTAGCATAGTGTTCATGTAGGTATGTAATAAACATTTGTTGAATTGATTTGACCTCCTTGAGTGTATCAAGGGACAGTAAAACAGATTACAAGTTCATCCTTGCCAGCAATGACCTCATCCAGCTATTTTTGTCACAAGATCAGAAAAATTAAGAGTTTCTGATGCCTTGCAACAGGATCCACTCTTGTCTAAGTTAAGAGGAATGAAGAGAGAGAGAGAGAGAATGAGAGAGAGAGAGAAAGAAGGCAGAAGAAAAAGAAGGGAGAGGGAGAGAGAAGAGTGAAGGAGAAAGGGGGAGGGAGGAGGAGGGAGAAAGAGGGAAGAAAAAGAGACGGGGGAGTGAGAGATGGGGAGAAGAAGGGAGGCACGGAAGGGACTGAGGGAAGAGAAAGAGAAGGGAGGGAGTCAGAGAGGGAGAGAGAAAGAAATGATCCTTTTCTAACTAGGAAATCAACATACCCTAGTTTATGGAGACCAAAAAGGGATAATTATTGGCTTACGAAGTCTATCTTTTTTTTTAAGAGTGGGTAATAATTAGTTTGATTGTAATTGGGTGGGAAAAGCTATTTGTTGGCACCCAGTACAGGGACTGTAGAAAAATACCCAAGTTTCCTTTCCACAGAGTGTAATTTTATCTGTCACTCTTTCCTCCTGGGACCCAGGAACAACATGGGGAAGAAAGTGTCCAGAGGGACTGATTATCAAGGAAAGCTAATTATGCTTTCATCACATTTCCTGTATCAATTCACTTAACTTCAATTTCCCAACCTCTAAGTCCCCTGTGATTTCAAAAGAACAAATTGCAAAACATAAATAAATAATATTGCTGGAACACATGTGCTGCCTGCCTCTGCTCCCAGATTTCCAGAGGAGGGGGTCCTGTACACCTGTCAGACTTTCTACCCCTCCTCCACCAAAAGTAACTCATGCTTTTCTGTCAGTCTTAGAGGCTCAGAGACCACACACTTCAGTAGCTGTACCTCTACTTTTGAAGGATAAGAAGCATCTCAGCCCACAGTATCTTCTCGCCCCACCCACTTCCCCTGAGGTGATATATGATTCAGCGGCCCCCATATTCTAACATGAACCTCACACTCTGGTCAGGCTCTCCTTACTATTCCATGAATTCCCACCCAATATGCTTTGCTCACATTACAAACTTTTCTGATACCTTCCACCAAGATCTATTTGTCAAAGCACAATTAAACCCCACTTTCTTCAGTGTCCCTCCCTCACCAATCTCCCTCTCTTCAGATATCATGGCACTCAGAGCCTACTGCACAATATTGTCTTCTACTATTCTAACTCAGAAGGTTCTCAGTAACTAAACTATCAGCTCCTTTGAAAACTTGGGAAAATATTTCCCAAGTGCTTAGCACAGGGCTACATACACAGCAGAAGGTCACTAAATACTTGCTTGACTGAATGACTCAGTACCAAACATGCCCCCCCTACACACACACACACGCCTCCTTTTGTCCCCCCCTCCACATATAAGCCCTCCCATCTTTACAGACTTTCCACGTAAGGTAGAACATACAGCATAAGTAACGGAAAGATGTGGGCCACACAATTTCCCTTTGACTCTCCTCCCACAATAACATATACAAAAATAATAATCAAGCCTCCTAAGTAATGCCAGTATCCTTGGGTCAGCATTCCTTGTGGTTTTGCTTCATTATTCAATAACAATGGTTCCTCAGTTCTTTCCCCAAACTCCTTCAGGACGGGATGAGCTCCACAAAGCCAGCCAGGCCCATTTCCTAAGAGACCAGGCCCCACGAGGCTGGTTTTTCAGGTGTTTAGGTCGCTGCCATCCCTCCCTCCACATTCTTAAAAACGTGACAATGGAACAGGAATTATCCCCGCTTACACGTGGTCTTCTAAGTACTTCAGGGTGGGTCTCTTCCCTTTGCTCTAGATCAGAATATCCATGTTTAAGGATATCTAAGAATTCCTGAGCCCAAGGACAGTAGTTACATTCAGGAACACCTCACACGATACATGTACCAACCAATGACATCCAGATACCTTAGCTCAGCACACTGTCTAGCTATATTAAGCTTTTAATAAATGCTTTTATGTTGTTGCATATTCAACTCTTCAAGACCCCATTTGGGGCTTTCTTGACAAAGATACTGGAGTGGTTTGCCATTTCCTTCTCCATTGTGTCCCCGTTTTACAAATGAGGAAACAGGGTTAAGTGACTTGCCTAGGGTCACACAGGTAGTAAGTATCTGAGGCTATCAGGAAGACAGAAGATGAATCTTCCTAACTTCGACTCGGCACTCTATCCACTGCACTACCCAGCTGCCCTTAATAAATGTTTTATCTATCTAAATTAACTCATTTCCAATGAAATATTATATTCTTTTGGATTTTTTTTTTTACATAGCCAGCAAAGCACTTGAACAAACCGAAGAAATACTGAGGCAGAGCTTAGTTCTGCTGTGGAGAAGGGAGGATTTGAGGCCATGCAAAGTAGATCCCTAGCCTCTGACTGAGGGGAAGGAGTTTATGCCCAGCTCTCTACACACAAGTCCCACTGCTACTCCAGGCCCACAAGGCAGAGAGAGGAGGTCGGAACAGCTTTGTCTCGTGAGGACCTGGAAGCTGGCTCCCAGCACAGTCTATGCCCGTATTTGCCAAAGCTATTTGTTCCCCTACCCATTTCCTCCCTCCTCTTTCCCCTCTCCCGTCCCCTAGTCCTCCTCACGTGGGAGGCTGCCTTATGAGGGAGCTCAGAGTTGGTTTTTCCCTTTTTCAGTCACAACATTGAGGGACCCTCTCTGCCTGCCAAAGAATTCCCTGACCCAGCCAGGAGTGGCCTGTGTGGCTCTCAGAGACAGGCAAAGGGAGTGATAAATTTTCCTTGGGTGAAACTCCCCTCACATCCTCCTGAGGAAGATCAGGAGGGCCCTTCTCAAGTGCCCTTGCTTCACCCCACCTGGTTTGTCTCCCACAGCTCAGCCCTCAAGAGGAGGCCCAGTAATGCAGGGGCCACAAGGAATTTTGGAACTTACCTTGCAGCATGCTCCTGTAGGCTGTGTCTGCAATGGCGTAGATGTGGGGTGGCATCTCATGCCTCTTCTTTCCTTTGTACATGTCAATAATCTTCTCTGAATAAATGGGCAGGTATTTATAGGGATTGACCACAACGCAGAACAGGCCAGAATAAGTCTGTCAAACGGAAAGTCACAGAGATCTGCTTACTCCAAGATATTCACAAACAGCAAATAAAAGAGAAAAAGCAGCTCAGTTCTAGTCCTATACTAGAAACCCTTCCCTAAAACAACAATGTGAAACTGGCAGGACAAACACCAACTTGATAAACCAAGGAATACAGGTTTGTTGAATGAAGGAACAAATCAACATTCATTCCTTTAGACTGTAAGATTCTTGAGAACAGGGACTGTCTTTCGGCTTTCTTTGTGTCTTAGCACAGTGCTTGACACGTAGTGAGCACTTAATAAAGGTTTATTGATGAATTGAATATCATCAGTGTTTTACGGTATGTTCATGGTTAATGCTGGTTGGTTGTTCAGGCATGTGGCCCATCATATCAAATATCTGAATCCAGGAAATAATGAACCAGGTAGTAGCAGGGATCTTCTCGGCCCCCTGTTATCATAGAGCCTTTACTTCTGTAGCTGTCATCCCATTTTCCAACACTGTTGGAAGGCAAGTGGAGGAGAGTTAAATAATTCTATAATTCCCATGTTAGAGACTGGGAAAACAGATCAACAAAGATGGTAAATGACTTCCAGACAGTAAGCTGGAGGAAGTGGCATAACACTGGTCATGCCCTCCTTTGCTCAGAAATCTTCAGGGGCTCCCTATTGCTTGTTAAATAAAGTTTACTCTGCTTTGCCTAATATTGAAAAACTTCTAAAACATACCTGTCTAGACCTCTCACATTACTCCTTTATCCAGTGGATTTTATGCTCAACTTTATGTCTGTCCCCCAAAGATGTACTGTTCTCTTATGCCTCTGTGTTTCACTTAAGCTATTTCTTCTATGTGTGAAAAATCTCGCCTTACCTTTTCCTGTTGAATTTTTACCTGTTTTTAAAGTCCAACTAAAATGCTGCTTTCTCCAGAAAGCCTTCTCTTATTCCTTTACACCGTACTGTTTTATAAATATATGTTTAAGCATATATATGTACATAAGTATATTACATATTACATGTGTGCTATGTATTATTATACCTCTATGTATTATGTGTATATTACTTACATATATCTATAAATATATAAACATATACACAGTTGTGTCATATTGTCCATTACAGATATGTTTTGGGATCTTATCTCTCCAGTAGACCATCAGGTCCTTATAGTCAGGATCCATAGGGATCATTTCTGATCTAAACTTTATATAAGTAGCTAGGGAGACCAGTGGATAGAGTGGTCCTAAAATTAGGATAATGTGGGTCAATTTCTAACCTCAGATACATAGTTATGTGACCCTGGAAAAGTCACTTAACTTCTGTCTGCCTCAATTTTCTCATTTGTAAAACTGGATAATAATAGCATCTACCTCCCAGGGTTGTTGTGAGGATAAAATGAGATATTTGTAAAGTAGTCAGAAAACATTAGAGCATCACATCAAGGCTAGTTATTACTGTTTATTATTTCCCCAAAGCCTGCCTAGCTGGATGTTCAGCACATAAGAGGCACTTAATAAATGTTTATGGATTGCTTGATCGAACCATTTCTGAAAACTAAACCTGAGGACTCCCTCAGACTTAGATTCAGAAGATAATAGGTTCTGACTCTTACTGTGTGACCTTGCAGATGTCACTCAGTTTCCTCATCAGTAAAATGAGAGGGTTGGGCTGAATGATCCATAAGGTCATTTCTAACTCATATTCTGTGAAGCCATGATTATCAGAATTCTACCCACATCATCTAGTCCCCAGGCTACATACTGCCTACCTAAGGAATTAAATGCATGTGTCTGAAAACCGAAAAATGCTCTTGAGGTCCATTCCTATGTTTGGTAAAGATGTCCATGTATAGCATTCCACTGATGCCAAAGGAATGGTCTCTAAAATGAGCCAGGACAGGGTAGCCTTAGCATTCATTTATAATGTGGCACAATCGCTGAAGTCCTCATTCTCTCATTAGGGCAAATAGGGATGATACCAATATGAGACTTCTCTGACGATTAGGTCTGGGATAATCTCTTGGAAACCGTTCAGGTTTAAGTTCATGATGCCAGACTAGGAGTTAAGTTCTTTCTTCCTTTTAGGCAGCTGGTAGTGCAGGGGTTAAAACTCAGCTTAGTCAGAAAGACCCAGGTTCAAAACCAACCTCAGATACTTCCTAACTGTGTGACTCTGGGCAAGTTGCTTAACCTCTCTTTGCCTCAGTTTCCTTAATTGTAAAATGAGGATGATAATAGCTTTTCCCTCACAGGGTTGTTATGAAAATATTCACAAAAGTGTCTGGTGCATAGTAGGTACTATATAAATGCTTACTCCCTTTTCCATCTGCCTTAATCTGGTCAATGATTGGTTGTTTGAGGTTTTCTGGATCTGGCAGGGGAACAAGAGGGGATGTCCAGCCTTGGTCTCTGCAGCCAGTTCTCTAAAAAGATGAACCAAATCTCATAGGTCCTTCTGGACCAAGCCTGCATCCCTAACTCCTCCACAAAACCATCCCTGACTTTCCCAGCTGATCATGTTTTTCTCTCCTTTTCCTGGATTTCTGTGGAACATAGACTCCATACTAGATAATCACACTTGATTAGACAGTACATCATGTTGTGTTCTTCCTCGGTTGTTTCATGTGCATGAATCTTGTTTCCCATCAAGATCACAAGTTCTCCTAGAGCAGAAGGTCCTGTCTATTCCTTCTTTTTTATCCTCTACCTCCCCAGCACTTGGCAGAGTGCTGAGCACACAGTGGACATTTGATAAACACTTCCTAATTTGATGTGAATCTAACTGGACAGTGCAGATTGCAACAAGTCTAGGTCAGGGTCATTGCTCTTTTTTTTTTTTTAATAAATATGGCAATGATACTACATTATGTAAATTCACTGGGACTTGTTCTTCTTTTAATTAGGTTATGATGGTAGTTGATTCAGTTTTCCTCTCCCCTTCCCCTCATACAATCTTCTTCTGTGTCTACATCAGGACATCAGCTGCCATGTCCTTCCTACCTCCAAGGGTTGCTCATCCTGGAAGGCATTTGAGTGGGCACCTTGCCATGGGCAGGTTTCAAACATCAGCCCAAGGATTTCCCTCTTGTGACCGTATTAGGAAAAAGTTGAAGTTTTCCTGGACACTTTACATAGTAAGCCAGCAAACCCCAGAGCTATGTCTGCTAGGAGAGCTTGCTGGCTGGTCCCGTTGCCCTTGGCAGGAGGCAGAATCCACTGATATGACACCTTTACTTCCCTGCCATCCTGAGGAAGACATTCATTCCCCAAATGGCTATGCCAATTCTTGCTTGGGATGCTCAGTTCTCCTGGTAAGAGTCTTGGAAGGGAGGCATTTCTTGCCTCCCTGCCCCCCCACCAAGAAGAATAAAGAACCGAAAGAATGTCCTCTTGTCTTCACTGAGGAATTCCATCTTAGGGTAGAAATACGGAGTACAAAGAATAAGGATGCCCAATTTTCTCTTTATGCTTCTCTTCCTGAGGTGTACCTCCTTTCCCCACCTCACAAAAGTCTGTCTCCAAGGTCCTGTTCCAGTCCTACCTTTTTTAGGAAGCCTGCTTCCAACCAACCCACTTCTGACCTCTTCTTCCTCTGAACTCTCCTTGTGATTAAATGACAATTTAGCCAATGTTAACAAAAGGTTTATAAATGACAGAATTTTGGAGTTAGATGAGAGATTCAGAGGTTGTTTGAAAACCACAAATTCCTAATAAGTGAATGTCTAGCCTCTACTTGAAGACCTACAGGGAGAGGCAACTTACTATCTACCTAGGGCATCTCATTCCATTTTTTGATAGCTCTAATAGTCAGTTTCTCACAGCTTTTCACTTCATTATTTTTAATGGGTTTATGAGTGATAACATCTTCCCAACTTAATTATAAGAAACTTGAGGGCAGGGACCCAAGAGAGTTCTAAGCATATATTGGATACTTGGCAAATATGTGTTGAATGACTTATTGACTCAGGAAAAGTGTGAAAAGAAAGCTGCTGTCTGAATGACAAGATGGCAAAAGACACAAATGGTTGATGTTGGAGAGGCAGTAGGAAGAAATACACTGTTGGTACAGCTGTGTTTTGAAGAACAAACTGGACCTCTATTAAAAGTCATTAAATTGTACACACCCTTTAACCCACTCATCCCACTGCAAAGAGATCAAAGAGAAAAAAAGTCCCATGTGTGCAAAAATACTTATAGTTACACTTTTTGTTTAACAAAAAATTTTGTTTACCAAAAAATTGGAAAGGTGACATAGTTGGGAATCTACCCTGGAGTTGGGAAGCCTCAACTTCCCTCCAGAGGACTAACAATGAAACATTATTAAATATGTCTCCCTCGTCTTGCAGAAGAATGGTAGACAAGGGGTAAGGAAGTTTGGATTCAGTCAAAGGGCTGCTCTTGAGGACCTAGAGGGCCACATGCAGTCTCAAGGCCATAGGTTCCTCACCCCTGTATAGGTTCAGAATGAGGCATGCATGGCCCTTGCATTGATTTATTTCACTTAAATAGACTTCTTTGTTATTAGAAAGGGTTTGGGGCATGAAGAAAGTTATTGGAAACATTTAAAAAATCAACAAAATATTTATTAAGGGAAGAAAGAAGCCTGGACTGGGAGTCAAGACTTGGGTCCTGAGTTTACACTAACTTACCCTATGACTTTGGATCAGTGATTTCCCCTCCCAGGTTCTTGTTGTTCTCTGTAAAATGGAGTCATTGGCCTGATGAACTCCAAGGTCCCTTTTATCTCTAAGATTCGAACAATTCAGCCAATGCTAACAAAAGGCCCATAGCTCTAAGCTCACCTTGCAGAACAAGAAAAAATTTCTTTATTATAAAAAAATAAAGTCTGATTCACCTTGGCAGTTTAGTTGCAAGAAATAGAATCACCGTGCAAGTCCATTTATGAAAAGCTTTTGCTTTGGGGCAGCTGGATGGCCTGACCTGTACCTTCTTTCCCCCTTCATGGCTAACAATTTCTATTAAGTGATTAAATCAACTGGAAAGAAGAGGTCTAAGTGCAAGATCATCACATGGTTTGAAAGACTTTAATCTACCCAGGGAAGCGAAGCAGGAATTTGGGATGTCTAATTACATTTTTGTCTATGGCTGCAAAGATATTTTAGGGACTGTATTTTATGTCTCTTCATCTTTATACAAGTCCCATAATTTTTCTGAGTCTATTTTCATCCCAGGTACAGTTTTTGAATAGAGAAACTCATAAAGAGACACAACTTTTCCCTTTAAGCCTCTGATGGAGACAACATGCATTTGAAAGAGACTTATGGACCCAGGAAAATCTTGCTTCTCAGTTTTTTCATTTTGGTGGGCTGCACCAGCAGCGCAGACTAGTGTTTCGTTTTTTTAAATAAAAGACCTTCCTAACAAGGCAATTTTCTTCTCATCCTTTTCCAAAATTTCCATTGATCAACTGATATTCCCCAAAAACAAATCTACAATTTTCTTCAGGCAAAATGCAAAATACAGACCCTGCAATGGCAAGATGAAGACACTAATTATGTAAAAGTCTGTTTTTTCTTCTTCTAGCTAAAGACTACCCATCCTTCGAGCTGCAACTTACGTCTCCTTTCCAATAACTCCATTTGACACTGATCTCTCTTTTCTCTGACTGCCTCTTACACTGAGAATGATAAAAATCATAAGGTGTGGAAAAGGCCACCCAGTCCAACTCCTACTCAAAAATTGAATCCTATTACGTGGCCATGGATCTTCCCTAGAGGACAAAGAGGCAGCAGGATATTGGGATGGAGGTGTTTGCCTGTAGGGAGAAGGGAGAAACAAAGGCTTGGACTATTGCATGCAGTCTATCATGGAGATTTATCCATCCCACTTTGGAAAGTTCCTGCCATCCTTCAAAAAAAATGTCCTCATGAGTCACAGTTTCCCCTGGAGTCTAAGTTATTCTAGGTGAAATCTGCTGACTCCTGGTGATACACGTAGGTCTCCAGAGCAGAAGGACTTAGGAGTTTGGGTTTTCTCCAGGGTAACATGAGGTAGTGGAAAGAGCCCTGACCATTAAGTCAGAGCCCATGGGGTTCTGTTCTGGCTCTCATTCTTAATAGCTGTGTGATCAATCACAGGCAAAGAATATCCTCTCTGAGTCTCAGTTTCCTTATGTGTAAAATGGGAGGGTAACAATACGTATACTATCTACCTTACAAAGGCTGTTGCGGGAAAACTGCTTAATTAAAAGTCAATGCTGATGCTGGATGAAGGACGTGGAACCAGGAAAACATTGTTCCCAGTAACAGAGACATTGTTCGATGACCATCTTTGAAAGACTTAGATCTTCTCAGCAATGCGACAATCTAGGGCAACTCCAAAAGACTTTAGATGGAAAATGCTATCCACATCCAGAGAAAGATCTATGGAATCTGACTGCAGATCGAAGCATCCTGTCTTCTTTTTATTTGCTTTTTCTTTCTCATGGTTTTTCCCTTTTGTTCTGATTTTTCTTCACAACATGACTACTGTGGAAATACATTTAAGATGATTGTACATGTACAGCCTATATCAGATTGCATGCCATCTTGGGGAGGGGGAGAAGAAGGGAGAAAAATTTTAAATTCAAAGTTTTATGAAAGTGAATGTTGAAAACTAAAAATAAATAAGTAAATTAATTTTTAAATGTCATGTAAATATAAGTTGCTATTATTACAGAAGCATTCTCTGGAGATCCCAGAATGACCCTTGACTATCTCTTATGACAGCCTAGCTTCCAGGTTGTCAAAGTTAAATCAGGATAACCTTTCTCAAGGAAGGTTGAAAAAAGGTTTTTAATGTTCTTCCCTCTGTGATTATCTCTAATTTCTCCTGCAAATGTTGTCTTTGTCCATAGTGGTTTACATGTCATCACCACTGAACTATGAATTTCTTGAGATTGGGGACTACTGTTGCATCTTTGCATCCTTGGCACTCACCACAGTGGCTGGAAAATAGTAGATGCTTCATAAAAATGTCTATTGACTTGACTTGTTGACTCTAAAAGGAAATAAAAAATACTAGCTTCCTTGTCCCTAGGCCTAAGTAAATGGAAAAAAGTAATAACACATGAGGTTGTTAAGTTTGGGAAGCCACTGGGATTCCCCCTGGTGTCTGCCTGGCTAGTCCCAAAGGCTCCCACAATTCCCCCAGATGACTAGAAAGAGGATTGTCTTGAGACCAGGAGAAGCCCTCCCCAGGGTACTTACATAAATAAGTCCTGAAAAATATCTCTCCCTCAGGTTATGTAACACAGATGCTTCATTGAGGCAAGTCAACTCTGCCATGTCTTCCACTTTGGAGAATTTGGGGGGATTCATCTTCTGGATGTCATCTTTGCCAACTGTGATTTTCTTGCCATTCTCGGCCAGCTCCACAACCACTTCATCCCCTTTCTCCTCTTTGATGCTGGCAGCTTCGAAACCCTGTTTCTCTGAAGGGACCCATACTAGTCTTTTGGCTGACCAGTCGGCCTGGGCCACTGGGTTATTGATGAAGTTTTTGTCCACGAAGAGGAACTTCTCATCATCACTGAGCTGAGCTTTCTGTGCCATGGTGTCTCAGTGATCACCTGGGAAATAAGCAAAATGTGATCTGAATCAGTCTGGGATGAGGCATGTTTTCCAAATAAACTCCATTTGTTGAGAAGGGAGTTATTGGCTGTGAAGGCAGCCTACCATCCACCAATCATCATCAAACAATACTTATGAAATGCTTATGAATGGAAAAGTCCCAAGGCTGTGTTCCTAGGGTCACATGACCCTTGATCCATGAGGTCAAGATCTTATTTCTGTTGTATTCCCACCCCCACCCCTCACCAATGCTCAATGCAGTGGTTGATTTGTAAGTAATTGAGTAAAGGGAGAAGGAGAGGCTGGGCAAATATAGTCTTACTACAACTCCAAATTGTATAGTATTAGAAGTAAAGGAATGAAGGGTGGGGAGTGAAAGATCATAGGATTATAAGAACATAGGGATTTAGAGGACATTTAGTCTATCCCTCCTGCTTTAAAGAAAAGGAAACAGAATCAGGATAACTAAGTGACTTAATTATCACAGGTAGTTAAGTGTCAAAGGGAGGTAGAATTTGAATCCAACTCTAAAGACTCCGTACCATGCTATGTTAGGGGACACGGAGAAGGCAAGGTCTCTGTATTCCACAGGACCATAAGATCACAAATTTAGAGTTGGAAAGGAATTTAGAGGCCATAGAGTCCAAACCTTTGATTTTAGTGTTAGGACATGGATGCGAAAGTGTGGGAGTTTGACTAACAAGAAAAACACAGAAACTTGTGGGGATGGTAGGATCTCATAAAGATTTAAGGACTGGGTGAAATGGATGTTTCTTTTTTTGTGTGCTCAACTTTTTATTTAATAAGATGGATTTAATAAATCATATTTATGTGATTTATTAAATAATAAAATTTAAGAAAACTAATATGGAAAGAAATAAATAGGACAAACATGAAATACACACTTTGCATGCCTGTGGAATGCTCTCAAAAATTAATCTTGTATTACTCAAAAAATCTGATAAATTCAAAAATACAGAAATTATACATGCTATAAAATGTTATAAAACTATGAAAATTACAAAATGCAAGAAAATCTACACCACTATCTTTCAGCAAATCAGAGTATATAAAGAAAATAGATTTTTGACTGTAATGTCAATTACCAGAACTGATGGAAATAATTCTCCCATATTGTAATAAATTTATTTGATCATAGAAACTTACATCTACAATCATTTAACAACTCTTTTAACTGTCATTTTTTAATCACTTTATTAATGGCAAGATCAATACCCTTTCTTCAAGGCAGATAAATCCAATGCTTATTATCGTTGCGTAAAACAAACTTTTGAATTTTGTGGCAAAGCTACTGGTAATAATATCCTTTGCACATATGACCTCAAAAGAGCAAGGATGTTTTCCTTGTTGGACAGAAATCGGCACTGCTAATCACCAGCCTCACCAGCATCAGTCTTGGTGAAGTCAATGATCTTGCCAATTTCTTTTTTTTTAATCAATTTATTTAGACATTTTTCATTTTAGAGTTAGGTTAACTGAGGCCCAGAAATATAAATCAAATTTTTCAAGGTCAAACAGGTAAGGAGTGACAAAGCTGGAATGTGCACCTAGGTTCATTGACTCTAAATTCAATATTTTTTCTACTGTACTACACTGTCACAAATATATGAAAAGGTATGATAAAATATTAAGAGAGGTGAGATATGACATGCCATAACAACACTGTCAGTAAAAAGATGCTTTTTGATCCCAATAGAATGTAAATTAAAACTGATTTTTTTTTTCATTTAGGATTATTCTTTTCTATTCAAGACTGGACCCTCTGGTTGCCTAAAATTCTGGAATTCTTTATAACTGTGATAGTTTTCTAACATTCATTATTAGAAATAATAATTTGTATAAATATCTTTTTCTAAACTTCCTGAAATTTTCCTTCTCCCCACCTCCACCATGAAATTCATTTATGAAGAAAACTACTGTTTTCTCAGAAAGATTTTTTTAATGAACATTAAAAAAAACAAAAAATGAGAATATAAAGCACTTTTTTATTTCCCATGATCAATCTTTTATTTTCAGAAGGGAAAAAATAAGATGAAATTATGGAATCACAGAATTTTAGAGAGAAGGGACTGCCATTTACCAACACACCTGACAGGTAAGTGATCATCCAGCCTCTGTTTGATGACCTCCAGAGAGGGCCACCTAGAGAGGGCCATTTCATTTCTGGACAATTCTAATTGTTAGAGAGTTTTTCAGGACTTCAAGGCTAAATTTACCTTTTTGTAACTTCCACCTATTGTTCTATCCTTTTAGGATAAAACAAGTCAAATCCCTTTGTCTCATTATCAGCCCTTCAAATCCTTGAAGATAACTATCATATCTACATAGAGTTTATCTTTTGGTAACCAAATCAAGAAGTGATCATGATTCAAAGACCTACTCTAAGTAGCTAATTGCCAAATTATATTTCTACCCTTGACCTATATCGTTAGTCCCACATCTCCGCTTGGATGTCCTTAAGCATCTCAAGCCCAACAGATCCAAAAGAAAACTCGCTATCATTTCCCCTAAACCACTCCTTCTCCAAATGTCTTTGATCCTATTGAGGGCACTACTATCTTTCTAGTAACCCAGGTTTGCAACGTCAGAGTTAGCACTGACTCTTTCTCTCCTTTACCATAACTCCCCTTACCCAAGCAGTTGTTAAATCTCATCAATGTCACCTCCACAATATCTCTCACACCTATGCCTTTTTCTCTTCTCTATAGAATCATTACCCTATTCAGGCCCTCATTACCTTTCACTAAGACTATTAGAATAGCCTCTAAATTAAACTCCTAGCCTTCTGTTTCTCTTCTCTCTAATCCACCCACTACACAGTTTACAAAATAATTTGTTTAAAAGGATCCACATATACAAAAAATATTAATAGCAACTCTTTTTCATTGTGGCACAGAATTAGACGCTTAGGAGATACCCATCAAGACTGAATAAGCTATAGTATACAAATCTGATGCAACACGATAGTGCTATGAGAAATGATGAAGAGAAAGGTTAAAGAAAAAATCTGACAAAAACTTGTATGAATTGATACAAAATGAGGTAACCAGAATCAGAACAATTCATGCAATAACAGCAAGATTGTCAAGATAATCAACTTCAAAAGACTTAGTAACTGATCAACTGAATAAGGAACCACAATTCCAAAGGACTCATGATGAAACATGCTATCCACCTCCCCAAAGACAGCTGATGGATTCAGAGTGCAGAATAAAGAATATTTTCTCCTCTTCTCTTTTTTTTTGCTTTTTTTGGGACATGGCTCATGCAGGAATTTGTTTTGCATGTTTTACATATTTGAAATGGGGTTTGTTTTTCTTGCCTTCTCAACAGGAGGGAAAGATGGAGAGAGAGAATTTGGAATTGAAAATAGGATAATATTGAATTTAAAAAATAAAGAACAAAATAAAAATAGTAATCTTCCTAAAGCATAAGACTGACCCTGCTCAAGAATCTTCCATGACTTTCTACTGCTTCTATGATAATAGAATAAACATCCCTCAATTTGACACTTAAAACCCTTCACCGTTTGGCTCCCGCCTACCTTTTCAGGCTTATTCTACATTAATCTTCATGCGCTCTACATCTGGCCTATTTTTTCTTTGGCGTTCCATTTCTGGCCTTTCTGACTTTATATAAACATGTCTGGAATGCACTTCATCTTTCTCTTCCCCCCTCCACATTCCCCCAGGATTCCTAGTTTATGTCAAGGCTCAGTCCCTGTGCTACTTTCTAATAGAAGTCTTTCCTGATTCTTCTGGATGTTGGTGCTCTGTCCCTCCTCAAATTGTCATCTATACATTTATGTGTCTACATTTAGGATGTAAGCTCCTTGAGGGCAAGGATTGGTTTTTCTTTAATCTTTGTATTTCTATGGTCTAACACAGCACCTTGTACCTAATAGGCACTCAATAAATATTGTTAGATTGGATTGGATTTCAACTACCTGCTGAACATCCCTAAAAAAAATGTCTTTCTGTCACCTCAAACTCTGCATGCCAAACTCCCCAAACACTTACCTCCTCTGAATCTATTTCCACTAATGGCAGAACATTCTTCCACTGGAGATCAAGCTCTGAGGGTCATTTCTGGATTTGCCTCTTCCTTCACCTCCATATCCAACTGGCTGCCAAATCCTATTAATTCCATTTCCACATTTCTTACATCTGTGTATCTTGCCCTTTCGTCCATTCATCCTCACTTCAACCAATCTAATTACCTAGATTTTGTCGTAGCTTTCTATGTAACTCACTACCTTCAGTCTTTTCCCTTTCCAATTTGCCCATCACACTTCTGACAAAATAATCTTCCTAATTCAAGGAATTAGGAGCTCATCATTCCTATCTTTATGACAGTCAAGACCTTCCATAATCTAGCTGCAATCTATTTTTCATCCTTATTTCCTACTGCTACACTTCACAAATTATACATGCCAGTCAAACAAGTGCATTCATCATTCCCTGACTTCATCTGTCCTTCATACCTTTGTGCACAATGCCCCCCATGCTTGAGACTGTGTTCTCTAATATCTTAGATATTTGAATTTCTTCCCTTCTTTCAATGCCCTGTCTATATGCAACTTCTTTCACAAAACCTTTTTCAGTCCTTCAACTATGAGTTTTCTCTTCCTCAAACATCTGACAGCACTCTCTGCTTAGGTCATGCCTATATATGCATCTTATAATCTGTCTATTACTTATTTGCATATTTGCCATATCTCCCCCTAGAAATTATAAGTTTCATTGTAAAGACTTTATCTTATTTCACGTTTGAAATAAAAAATTTTGAAGTGGTGTGATTTATATTACACAGAGCAGGTGGTTAAGAAATGTTTATTGAATTGACTTCAACTTTAAACATATCTTTATACTGGGGATTTTTTTTTCTGTCCTGGACCCCTTTAGCAGTCTGGTAAAACCTATGGACATCTTCTCAGAATAATGCTTATAAATAATTGAAGGAAATACTCAGTTTCAGTTAGAAGTTAGCGAAAATAAAGATGTAAATTTTTTCCTATCTAAAATCACAGATCTTTGAAATCCATTCATTGACCCCTTAGGTTTCTGTGGTTCCCATATTGAGAAACCCTGCCTTAGAGAATATTTTACTATATCCAACAAATTCCACGTGATGTTTAGTGATCATGATGCCTGCTACAGAAGATACAAAGAAGCATAAAATACATCTCCACTGTCAAAGAATTTACAGCCTAGTAGTAAAGGTGAAAAACCATCTTCCATTTCAAGTTCTATCCTACCCCTTAAACATGGATGTCTCCCAAGACCCTGCCTTGGGTCTCTTCTCTCTGTATACTTTCCCCCCGCTTGGTGAGTTCATCTGCTCTCATGGATTCAATTCCTTTCTCTGAATGCCAAGAATGTGTATCCAGATTTCATCTCTTGTCAGAATCCCAAGCTTGCATCTCCAACCACCAGTACTACTGTTTGTGTCCACTGCCATAATTTCCACCAGGGTGTCCATCAGTATATAAACTCAACATGTTCAAAACAGAACCCACAGTCTTCACCAAATCCTTCCCTACTCCAAACTTCCCTTTCTGTTTCTGTTGAAGGCACCAATAATCACTCAAGGTTATACTCCTTCTGAGACTACTCTTTCTCTGAAAAGTGAATTTTCCAAAAGAAAATTAATGATCCATAAACCCATCCCTTTTCCAAATGTCCCTATTTCTGTTCAGGGTACCACCACATTGACAGTTATCCAAATCTGCACACCAAAAATTATCCTTAACTCTTCCCCTCCTTCACTACCACCCCCATACCCATTTAACTGGCAAATCGTGTTTCTTCCTCCACAACACATCTAACATCCATAGTTAGATTCATCCCATCTCTAGTTCTCCAGACCCTCATCACCTCTTCCCTCAATTGCTGTAGTAGTCTCTTTTAGAAGTCTTCCTGCTTCTGCTCTTTCCAATTCACTTTCCATACATGTGCCAAACTAATCTCAAACTGCCTTGTACTGTTAATGCTCTTCCTCTACTGATACAACTAGGAATATGCAGGTAAATGCTTAACAACCAGCAGTCTGGGAGGAAAAAATGCACCCACAACATCACTAAGTTTAACCCGCATGACTAACATTTTATCTATTATTTTCTTACATCTAGACAATCAACTCAACAATAAATCAAGCCCTAGTTTACAACATCTGCCTATTTCCAAGTGTAAATGCTCACACTGAAAATTTAACAATTGGCTCTTGCCATTTTGTACAAGCTGGCTCCAGCACACCACCAGATACAAACCATGCCAATCACTTTCTTAAAAACACTAAGATGTTCCTTATTCCCTTCAGGAGAGAATACAAGTGCCTTCACTTCCTGTCTAAGCATACTCAGAATCTGATTCCAACCTACCTTTTCATTATTATTTTATACAGTGTGTCCCAAAGGTCTTATAGTGGTTTAAAATCATTTAAAACTACCAAGATCTTTGGGACGCTTCACCAGCATTCTCCATTCCAGACCACTAGCTGGTCCTTGAATTCAAGATCTCCCCTCCCCACTGCCATGCACTCTGTGTAAAGAGACAGCATGTAGTGGAAAGAATGCTGACCTTGGAATCCCATAGCCCTGGGTTTAATGACAATAACTAACATTTATATAGCACTCACTATGTGCCAAGGACTGTGCTAAGCACTTTGCAAGTATTATCTCATTTGATCCTTACATCAACCCTGGGAGGAAGTTGCTATTGTTATCTCCATTGTACAGATGGGGAAACTGAGGCAAACAGAGGTCAGAAGAACAATACAACACTCTCAAGATGTTTCTGAAGAACTTTGGAAATGATTGTGGGACATGAGAGACACTGGCAAAGGACCACCAGGCTTGATGTGCCTGCGTCAAAGAAGGGTCTGCGCTCTATGAGTGAAGTTCAAAGGAAACATGAGATGCACAAATGTAGGGCTATCTTCACTCCAAATGTTCACGTGGGCCATTTGGGCTTGACCTGTGGTAGAGCTCGTTCGTACTGGACCGATCAGCCACAGTCAGACACACTGTGCCTTGACTCCAACGTGATGATGTCATTTTGGTCCTCTTTGAGAATGAAGGACAACAGCCAGTTCTGGTCACATTGTGTGTGTTCGTCCTTCGTTGCCAAAGAAGACCATTCCATCAGAGAAACAATGACATGACTTGCACTTGACTTTTGTTTTGATGAGGATAGTTACTAAATGTTTATGGAAAGAGCCTCAGATGCGGTGCCAGAGAACCTGTTTAGGCCACTTGATCAAGGCTCTTTGGGTATTAGTTTCCTCATCTATAAAATGAGATGATTATACAAGATGACCTCTATGGTTCCTTCTAGTTCGAAATCTATGATCCCATGAATTGAGTTAAATTGAATGTTAAAGCAAGAAATGATCTTGGAGATTCCTTAGTCATTGGATCTTAGAACTTTAGAGTCAAGCTACCTCAGAGGTCATCTACACCGTGCTTGCTACATAAGAAGCACTATGTAAATATTATCTATTTATATTATTGTTATTGCAAATCCCTTCATTTTATAAATTAGGGTACCAAAGTCCAGAGAAATGAAATGATCTAATTCAGGAAAATAGAGCTGGTCAGTGGCAGGGCCAAGATTCAGACCCTAGTGTTCTAGCTCCCAAATCCAGGGTTCTTTCCATTACAACATCCTCCTGTCCTTATTCTATCAATAAGCAGTTCTTAAGCACTTACTCTATGCTTGGCAGTATACTAGCTCTACAACAGAAAGAAAAAGAAAAAAGTAAAAATGGTGATTGACACAAGGTGGCACAATGATTGTTTCCAGATAAGAAGCACTACAAGAATTCAAAAAGTGGGAGAAATCATTTGATCTTGGGGTGATCAGGGCATTACAACGGGAGATAATTTGAATTAGTTCTTGTAGGATGGAGAAGATTTAGGTAGGTAGACGGAAGGAAGGCAGGCATTCTGAACTAGAATGGAAAGAGCAAAGATATATTTGGGGGATCATGAGTAGGCTAGACATCTTTCAGGTACTTAGGACAGATGTGGGGCTTTTCACATACAAACTGGATTCATTCCAGAAAAAAATTTTCTTGAACTGTAACTATGGGAGGTAGAGTCTCTTCAGCGAACCTATTCCAACTCCAATCTTCTCTTCCAAGAACGGTCATCCAGAATGAGGATGTGTGATAATCAAGGCATGTCATATAGCACACATTCGTACTTCAGTAACAACTATTGCAGGGTTATTCTGAAGTTATAATGAAGAATTTGGCCTGATCTGTGAGAAGCTATTCTTACCACAAAAATCAATGTCCATTTGTGTCCCCCATTTACAACGAGGAACAAAGTAGGTGCCAAGAAATTGAGGATGTGATACATGAACATAAGGGAATATTGTTGGCAATGTTAGAAAGGACAAGTTCAGAGAAATAAATAGAAATATACATGAATTGCTCTTGCATGGTGGTGCATGCCTGTGCTCCTTGCTACTGGAGGAGGCTGAGACTGATAGACCACTTGAGTTTGTGAATTCTGAACTGCAGTAGACTAAGTCAATGGGGTATCTGGCATCCATATGGTGAGCCTTTGAGAATGGGAGTAGGAAGGGGCAGCACCTGGCTGCCTAAGAAGAGTCTACCTAGCCCAAACTGGGAATGGAGGCCAATGCCCATAGGGCCAATCTGAAGTGGCATTGCACTTTTAATGTAGGCGAAATAGGGAAAGAATTGTATAAACTGTTACAGAGTAAAGACAGCAGATGTCAACAATATACATAATAACTACAGTAATGTAAATAAAAACAATACTAAGAGGCAACCAATTTCAGATTGCAGGGATTGAGCAACACTGGTTTCAGACAGCACATGACTAGCTTCTTGGTAGAGAGTTAGAGGACCATAGGTGCTGAATCCTGCATAAACTATGAGTCATGAGGTCAATTTATTTTGCTTAATTGTTTTGTTTGTAACAATGGGTGGTTCTGTGGGTAAGGTGAATATTGGGAAACATCTATGATATTTAAAAAATATTTGAAAATCAATGTCCACTTTTCCACAGTGGCCTCTTTGATGAGCTGGAGAGACAGACTAAATCACTCTTATCATAAATGATTCCACTGAGCTACCACAAGCTGTGTTCCAAAAGAATTCCTAAAATGGGAAACTGATTTGGAGCTACAGAATATGACTTTGCTTTGCAGGACAAATGGAAAAGATAAATAATGTTCATCCCAATGAGAAACTTCACTCTTTTTCACGGGGGAAATAAATATTATTTTGTTCATTGGAGAAGTTAGTCTGCTTAGGGAAGAAAGCATGATTCCCAAATATTGACTCAGAAAAGGGAGAAACTGATGAATCATTCCATGAAGCAGTATTTATCCTCTTTTTTTAATGAGAAACATAGATCAAGACTATAAGCAAGAAACGTACCTCATCTAATGTTGAGAGATAACATTCAGATTAGTGAGATTTAATTAATTTCCTACGTATTTCCTTATTAGGAGGTCATAGGCTCAGAGGTTTAGATCTAAAAGGGACCATCTGGCCTGGTCCCACATTTGACAGAGAAGGAAACTGAGGCCAAGAGCAGTTAAGCTATTTGCCAGAGGTCACACAGAAACTAAATGGCAGAAGCAGCATTTGCATATAGGTCTTCCCATGTTCTTTTTAGACTCCATTTTGCCCCTTCTCTCATTTCGCCATAAATAATAGCAGCTAACATTTGTATAAGGGCAGCTAGGTGGTGCAGTGGATAAAGGGCTGGACCTGGAGTGAGGAAGACCTGAGTTTAAAGTGAGCCTCAAATAGTAGCTGTAAGACCCTAGGCAAGTCACTTCACCTTGTTTGCCTCAGTTTCCTCATTTGTAAAATGAATAGGAGCAGGAAATGACAAACCACTCTAATATCTTTGTAAAGAAAACCCCAAATGGGGTCACAAAAATTGGAGATGATTGAAATGGCTTACCAATAAAAACAACATTTATATAACACTTTACAGAGCACATTCCTGAGACAACCTTGTGACGTGTGTTAATAGATGTTATTAATCCCGTTTTATAGAGGGGGAAACTGAATCTCAGAGATGACTTAATAATAACTGATGTTTAAGTAACTTTAAAATTTACAAAGTATTTTACATGTAACATTTCATTTTAGCTTCATAAAAGGCTAGTGAGATAGAAAACCAGAGGTATTATTTTCATATTTCACAGATGAGGCTCAGAGAAACGAGGAGAGCTGCCCAAGGTCATATAGCCAGAAAGTGGCAATGCTGGAATCTGAAGAAATTCCTGACTCTAAATCTGGAATTCTATCTATAATTCTACTGTCTCTCAAGTTTAAAAAAAAAAAGAGCTTAGAGTCAGATTTAAACCCATATCTACATCCAAGACTAATGCTCCTTCCATTATACTACATTATTTTTCCTATGAGTTGATTCTTTATTTGTAAGCAATGCAAATGTTTCATTATCTAAGTATTTATGCTCTTAAGTTTTCTGCACTTCTTTAAATCTGTCTACATTTATATCATCGGTCCCAATTACAAGCTCAGAAGACAAAAACCACATCTGTCCAATTTACTCTGTATAATCCAAAAAGCAAATGAGATGGGGCGGATTTCATATTGGTTTGTTTCCACACTCCCTCACCCTCCTAACCTCTACATATCCCTGCCCAAGCCCTCTGAAAACGCATGATTGGCCTTGATGATATAATAAAGAACTGGCGAAATGATTTTCACTGAAGGGGATACCTACAATGCAGACAACTTTCCATAAACCACAGACTGGTGAAAAAAATTAATGGCAGAAATAAGAATCCAGGAATTGCTGCCAGAAACCTGTTCTAATCCAAGCCCTACAAGTAAAAACTGAGATCAACCCCAAAGAATTCATTGCTCTCCAAAAAAGGAGAGAGAGAAACGAACTTTACTTGGTGGAGAGCATTGCTTTCCATCTCTCTGCACAGTTATGATGTGCTAATTCCACTTTGATCAAAGAAGACCGGGGAGAGCAGAGGAGAAGCGAAAGTTCAGAAAACTTTAGAGACCAACACAGCTTCAATATGGATGTGGACTATACTTGAAAATTTTTTTTTGGCATCAAGGACCCATGGATGGGGCCCTACCTCTACTGATACAGGTTAGCACTTTCTCTGTAAGTCATAATCTTAAAGAGTTGTCTAGAGCACCGAGAGATTCAGTGACTTACTCAGATCATACTGTTAATATAAACCAAAGATGGACTTCAAACCCAGGTCATCTTAGATCCATGGCCAGTCTTACAGTGTATCAGTGACATCAATGTAATTTACTAATGAAGAACTCTAGTTTCAAAATATAACTTTAACTATCAATTCAACTTTTGAGTCTTTCTGGAAGATGCTCATCTGTAGTCTCATATCTCCTCACCCACTGGACCAAGAGGAAGAGGAGGAGTCATACCCATTGTCCTTCCTCACTCTCATTTCCAAAGTTCTATTCCCATCGTCACTGAGCAACTCTCCTTTAGTGGATGCTCCATTCATCTACATCAGTCTAACTAGAGCCTTCTTTTTGTTTCTAGGTCACTCTCCCTCCATTCTCAAGAAGTTCAATACCTGACTAACCCCAACCACTGCCCATAGACTTAGGGTCTTCAGTCTACATGTTAATGTGCCCTTAAAATCCTTGGTCTCCCAGTTGATCACTCACTTCCGTTTCCATGGTCTGCATTTTCATTCCACCTCAGTGACACACACCACCCATAATTGTTTATTCTCTGTGATCCAGATGACAGTTCCTCTCCTCATCCTCTCTCTGCCTCATTCCTCCTAATCCTTTTCTTTATCCCAGCTACAATCTCTACCCATCGTTGCTCTTCCAATCACTGATGCTCTGACTTAATTTTCTTCCCCAGAATTTTGACCCTGAATTTGACCAGTTCAATTCTACTCTATTCTCTACATTTGGATGCTTATTTGTTCCCATACAATTCTCATGCTTTGCCAATCTCATCCCTGTCTTAGCCCACCAACTATCTCTTCTTAATCATACGCTACTGAACACCACTAGATGAAATAACACATCATCCTTTGATCAGGCTCACTACAAATTTGTGTTAATTAATCTCCACCAGGCCATCACTGCTACATGGCAATCTTCTTTATCCTTCTCTCATTGATTTTGTCACACTCTCTAAGTGGCTATTACCAATATTCTCTTCTGTCCTCAGGTCTCCTATATCATCCCTACCTCCTCCTTTTCAGCGGAGGCCCTACCTTCTACTCCTTATTGAGGCAAATGGGACCATTCAACATGAGCTCCATCCTCTCCCCTACTCCACAATTAAGGACTAAACTATCCCCCATTTTCTTCTTTGCTCCAATCTCAGAGGAAGAGGCTGTTCTTGCCTCTTTTCTCAAGGCCAGCTATCCTATTTGGATTACTGATCTCTCCCCCACTCTCTTTTCTTGTCCCTTAAATCAGAGGTGTTAAATACAGCAACACTTTCAGAATGCAACCCAGATTAAAATATTTAAAGAAATAACCAAAAATACAATAAAAGACAGATAACATTAACATTTTAGAATGAAATCAATATGCAAGGTTTCTTAGGGACAGATTAGTGGCCCTCATTTCTACCTGAATTGAATGCCACTGACTTAAATCTCTCTCTCATCTTCAATCTTTCATTATCTACAAGCTACATCTACAAATATGTCTGGGTCTCCCTATTATTAAAAAAAAGGAAAAGTTTCACTTCACCCTTCTATCCCCTCAAGAAATCATCTTTTCTCTCTTCAGTTTCATAGCCAAACTCCCAGATAAGGTTATCAATACTCATTGCTTCCAGCTCTTCCAATCCCACTTACTCTTAAATATTTCAAACTGGCTCCTGACCCCACGACTCAGTCACTGAAGCTGTGACGTTATCTCCTAAATACTAACACCTAAGGTCTTTTCTCAGTCCTCAACCTACTGGATTTCTCTACAGGTTCTGATTTTATCAACTACCCCCCTCCTCCCAGTTATCCTTTCTTCCCTTGGTTTCAATGTAAGGTGAATGGGGCTTTGCTCCAGTGAACTCACATGGGTGGGGAGGGAGGAAGGGAGCATCTTCTCTCTCCCCATGGTGGTCACTATTCTCATCATTGCCCTTGCACCTTCATTTAGAGTACTCTAGAACAGGCCTTCTTAAACTCTTTCCACTTGTAACCCCTTCAGCACTTCTTGAACTGTGGGTTGCAGTCCTGATCCACAGTTTAAGAAGCTATACTCTTGAAGTCCAAGGCACAACTACTCTCCCACCTCAACCCATCGTTCATTTCTCACTTGACTCCAAAAGGGATGGAATTTCAACAGATAGGTGGGGCCCCTCCCATTTGCACTCATGGGCAGTACCCCATCCCCACTAATTAAAAAACAAACTAGATGTATCCCAGGTGCAGTTTCAGCTCAGATTGAATCTACCCTGTGCGCCATTTCAGTTCAGTAAGGCTAGCACCTCATCATTTGTGACACTGCTTTTCTGATTCTCCTTTTACATGTTGGTCAGGTTGCTATTCAGTCTCCTTTGTTAGATTATCATGCATTAGAAAATGCTATACACATCCAGAGAAAGAACTCTAAGGTTTGAATGCAGATCAAAACATACTATTTTTTTCCTCTCTCTTTTTTTGGGGGAGGGAGTTCTTCCTCGTGGTTTTCCCCTTCAGTTCTAATTCTTCTTTACATCATGACTAATGTGGAAATACGTTTAATATGATGGTACATGTATAGCCTATTTCAGATTGCATGCTTTCTTGGAGAGAGAGAAGGGAAGGAGGAAGAGAAAATTTAAAATTCAAAATCTTATAAAAGTTAATGTTGAAAACTAAAAATAAATATTTTTCTTTAAAAAAAAGATTAGCATCCATCAACCTGATTCTTAAGTGTGGGTGCTCCGCAAGGTCTGGCCTGGTCTATTCTCACTCTACACTCTCCCCTAGTGATCTCATTTGTTACTCTGAGCTCAGTGATCATCTCTATGGAACTGATTCCCCATCCTATATATCCAGCCCTAGGCTCATGAACTCTGGTCCTTCATTACCAACTACCTACTAGACATCTGCACCTGGCTGGGCTATATATACAAAATTGAACTCGTTAGCTTCTCTCACATCTTTTCTTCCCCCAAGCTTCCCTGTTTCTGTTGAGTGACCAATAGTTATGTCTTGTCAATTGACCTTCACTTCTCCCACATCCAGCCCTTTCTCTCTATTCATTTACACTAGATCATTGCAATAGTTTCCTAACTGGTCTCTCTCTGTGGTTTCTCCTCTCTCCAATCCATCTTTCACCCACCTGCTAAAATAATCCTCCAAAGGCACAGGTCTGTATGATTAGTGGCTCCCTATGCCTCTAAAATAAAGAAAAAATTCTTCATCCAGGTGTTTTGCAATCTCTGTAATCTGGCTCCAACGTACCTTCCCAGATTTAGTATACATCACTCCCCACTCCATACACTTTAGGTTTCAGTCATCCTGCATCATTAGCTACTGCCTAAACTCTGCAGTCTATCTCTCATCTCCCTATCTTCTCACACACTGTCCTACGTGTCCCAAGAAGACTCTTCATCACTGCCTCTTAACAGACTCAGGTAAGCCTACAAGAAGCCTTGCCCATCTCCACAGTTGATAGTGTTTTCTCACTTCTCCAGTTACCACCCATTTATATTATAAATAGTATAAGCATATTATTTATAATTACATCCATTGTATCCCTTGGACAGAATGTAAGCTCCTAGAGAACAGGAATAAAATTTCTTTGTCTTTATATCCCCAGGTATAACACAGTGCTTTTGCACAATAAGAGGTCGATAAATGTTTGTTAACAGAACTAACTTCTCACAGAAAATGACACAGAAACAGGGGTGCTGTGAGGCTCAAATGAGATAACAGGAAGCGCCTGCAAACCTGAAAGTGTGACATATTATTATATTGCTATATTATTATATTGCTATATTATTATATTGTTTTTACTAGCTTCCATTCCATTAATGACATAATTCCCCGAGGTTTCTACTGCCCTCCTGTGGAGTTCAAGCAATGTTTGCAGAGCAATAGGAAGGTATTCTGGTAAAAGTTTAACTGGAAATCCAGGAAAAAAAAAGAAATGTACATGCATTTTAAGTTAAATATGCATTATTCATACTTTCTTAAATCTAGACAACCAACGAACAATAGATCAAGCCATTCACTGGAGAGATGGTTGATGTCTGAGGCGGAAGTGCTCACCCCGAAAAATTTAACAATGGGCTCTCTCAAGTCAGAACTGGCTCCGACACACCCCTGCACAAGAAGGCTCCTCAAGAGTCCAACTTCCACAAGCTTCAAGAAACAGTGAAATGGAAATAAGGGAGTCAGAGAACCTGGGTTCATATTTTGTCTCTGATGAGTACTACTTGTGTGACCTTCGCCAAATCATTAACTTTCATGGCCCTCAGATTTCCCATCTATAAAATGAAAGTCATGGATTAGATGGCCTTGGAGGTCCCTTTGGGCTACAGATGTCTGAATCATTCTCTAGCAGAGACTTAACCCGGCATCAATGAACTTGCTATTTCTATATCTATAGCTATATCTATATCTATCTAAATATAGATGTAGATATCTCTGTATCTATAGATATACACACACACACACACACATATATATATGCAAATATATAATACATTTTATAGTGTATTTAAATATATGAGTTCCTTCGGAATCATATGCATTTTCTTTTCTCCATTTGAAAATATTATTCTCAGAAAGGGTTCATAAGCTTTGCTAGACTGCAAGAGGGGTCTATGATGACAAAGAACATAAAAACCCCTCTTCTAAAGATAGGGACACACACAAATTGAAACAGTCCTAGGAGATGTATGAACAAAGACCTAGATGGATTAGGTATTGCAAAATATTGTCTGCAGCCAGGGTTTAGATTTCCAAATTTGGGAGGAATGGGTGAGCTATATGCAAACAGAGTTGGTGCAGGCAAAGATGGATATTAAGAGAGGGTTGAAAGAATGTAACACAAGAATGTCAGTTGCACTTGAATCTAGACTCCATATTCCAGAGGAAAGTTTGAAAAATCAGCCCTTGAAATACTGAAATAAAGACAAATATTTCTTGTTGCTCTATTTCTAAATCCTTGAGCATGACAGAAAGAAAGAAGAAAGAAAGAAAGAAAGAAAGAAAGAAAGAAAGAAAGAAAGAAAGAAAGAAAGGAGAGAGAGAGAAAGAAAGAAAGGAAGGAAGGAAGGAAGGAAGGAAGGAAGGAAGGAAGGAAGGAAGGAAGGAAGGAAGGAAGGAAGGAAGGAAGGAAGAAGGAAAGAAGGAAAGAAAGAAAAAGGAAGGAATGAAGGAAGAAAAAGAAAGAAAAGAAGGAAGAAAGAAAGGAAGAAGGAAGAAGGAAAGAAGGAAGAAGAAGGAAGGGAGGGAAGGAGGGAGGGAGAGAAGAAAAGAAAGGAAGGAAGGAAGGAAAAGAAAGAAGGAGGGAGGAAAGAAAGAGAAACAAGAAAGAAAAAAGAAGGAAGGAAGGAAGGAAGGAAGGAAGGAAGGAAGGAAGGAAGGAAGGAAGGAAGGAAGGAAGGAAGGAAGGAAGAAATGGCAGTTCCCTTAGGAGAAAGATCAAAATTCCAATGCTGATGAGTCAATACTTGGATAACGCTGCCCTCAACACCCAAACAGCCTTAGCTGCCCAAATGATGACTGAGCTACTTCTGACAAGAGACAGATCACTGGTCCATCTCATCTCCAGCAGAGTTCACCACAGCCTTATCGACCACTACAACATCTAAGGGCCTGTGAATATCTCAGGGATGTGTGATGCAGGATGATATGAAGGCTCAGCCAAAATTGTTTTACAAAGTACTGCTAAATGAATGACTGAGTTGCATTAATCTCTCATATTCAGAAAAACCATATCTGAGGGTCCCGTAGTGCCTACAGTGCTGGATTTAGGATCAGGACACTTGAGCATGACTGTACCCATCAGCTTCCTCACCTGTAAAATGGGAATAATACTTGCAGTACCTGCCTCACAGGATTGTTTTGAGGTTCCATATAAAGCGCTATTTATGTAAAGCATTATGAAAACTTCAAGGACTGCATTAAGTTTTAGCTATCATTTTTCCCTAGTGGAATAGAAGCTCCTTAAGGGCAGGAATAGATTTTTGTTTTTTCTTCTTTTATTTCCAGAGCCTAACAAGTATCTTATATAGAGCAGATACTTAATAAATGTTTGTTCAATTGAATTAATACCCATACACCATAAAAACTTCAAAGTCAAATAAACAGGAGGCTTTCCTCAAGGGCTGATCCTGTAGCCTGGTCAATTTCTTGTTTCTGGGTTCTTTGTCTATCTCCATCATTAGTTTTGTAAGAGTTGTTCATTAGTCTCTGTAACAAGTGCTTAAAGCACACCAACAGAGAATGTCCAAGAGTTTGGGATTTGGGATTTTAAGGAAGTTTGTTTTGAATGAACTTTATTTCCAATAGAGACTTTGGGTAAAGATCTTACTCTGAGTATTAACACGGAGACAACTAGAAACAAATCTAAGACTTTGACTCATTTCCCTTACCATTTTAGTGTCTTATGAGCCATGTTTGAATGCATTTGCTAGAATTTTTTTTTTCTACACACGATCACACAATTCAAAGGAGCTTTTGAAATCATCTCATCCAACTCTTTCATTTTAAACATGATAAAACCAAGGCCCAGACACCTGAAGAGACACACGATTTTCTCCAAAATGACACCATTGACTAGGGATGCCAATAGTTATCTGGAATTGGACCTAAAGATCCTGAATATGAACCACCTCTGAAATCATAAAAAGTCACCAGTGACAGGATCAGGAATATCAACTCTGAATGCATCAGTTCTCCCGGGTAAAGTTAGTATCTGGAGGGAGACCCAAGAAGAGACAATAAGATGTATTAACCGTGAGTGCCCTCAACATTTCAATCCCAAAAGGAATTTAAGTCCATTATTTAGATGGCATTTGACTTTTATGAGGAGGGTATGTCAATTTTCAAAGAATAGGAAATTCTCTACATGTGTATCTCCAGGCAGTTTCCTGTAGTGGCAGAACCTATTGTTTTCCTTCTGCAATCTCAGAAAAGATCAAACAGAACAAGTCATCGTATACAGTCACAGAGGAGTATATATCTAAGAATCTAAGAATCGTGACCTTTGGAAAGAAGCAAGTGTGCTCTCTTGGTCCTTATTTTTATTTCCTCAAGATCCTAGATAAGATTTTCTTTTTAAAAGGAGAGTAGGTACAAGGGCAAATACAAGTGTATCTGTCTAACTTTGACAAAAAGATAAAAGAGATATGAGAGACTTTTCATTTACAAAAAGCATTCATAAGTTTCTTTGAATCAGTTCCCCCAATCAAGCAGATTTCCTGCCTTCTCAAAACTCATCTGAGCATTAAAAATGACCCATGATAGAAATTATTCTCATAAGTGAAACTTAGTTCTTTTTTTTTCTTCAAATGAACTTTATTGGTTAGCAAGAGGTGTAGAGATCTATTTGTGTACAAAGGCATTTGTAATTTTCTGGCTAGCTCCTTTTATCTTCCAGATGAGGCATGACAGTTAAAAAAAATAAATAAAAAAATTCCATAGAGACAGAAAGCCATTTGCCTGGGATGTTATTCTGCCTGTAGGCGGGGGAGATGGACACGATGACCTTTAGAGGTCCCAAGCAATATTAGTATCCTGGGATTATATATTTATTTGCTGTGTTTCTAGCCTGGACAAATGAGGGGAGGTCATGCTGTGTCAATGAACAAATCCTAGAATACCTTACTATTTATCTCAGAATCTAGGGAAACCTGTACCTCAGAATCATCACAGCCTTGGAACTGATCATAGAGATTAGAGATAAACACTATTCTGCTGTTTTTCATCTGTCAGAACTAATGGATAACTTCCGTGTTTTCAAAATCATTTCTCCTGTTTCCATATGAAAATTCTTCTGAATTCTTGTGTAGCCTTCATGAAATTCTGTCTTTCCTCAAGGTACTGATCAAGATTATTAAATGAGTTTCCAAAGTAGGGATAAGGGAAGAAAAAGAGAGAAAGACAATGGTGTCAGCAAATCTAGTTTCCTGTCCTCTTTCTAATGGAGTGAGGTTTCTGAATAATCCCAATAAAACTTGAAATGTATAGTTAACTCATCATTAGATATAGCTGAGGGTTCCAATGATGGTTTCTAGTTCAGAACACACCCTAATATGTCAGTTAAATTTGACAAAAAGGTAAATTAAAGGGAGAGCCTTCTTTTACAAAAAGATTCACAGTAAGTTTCCTTGAATCAATTTCCGTTTGTAAAACAAGGAGTTCAACGAGTGGTCTCCAAGTTCTCTTCTAGCTATGAAATTCTATGTGTTTTATGTATTTAAAATACAGACTGTACGTTTAAAACCAAGGACACCTGTTGTGACTTCATGCACTGTGGAGAGTGATACTATTTTCACACATACACACACAACTATGCTTGGTTTTCTCTTCTTAAATAATAGGAGCAAAATTGTCTTTCCTCCAGAATTGTGATTAAAATCAGTTAAGCAGGATTCTTTCCCAACCATCTCCACATCTCATAAAGGGATAGTGTATGGAAAGATTAATTCCTTGATTCCCAACTAGCAAGTATGAATAATTTGAAAAGGGCTCTGGGTGCTCAACATATGAATGCTACCATAAAAGGATATGTTCTCCTCAATACTAGCTGTTCCACAGAAATGTAATGATAACAAATTCAAAACAAATACCTTGTAGGGAATAACACGCCTATTTCCAAGTGATAATAAAAACATAGGGCTTTACATGGAAAGAATCACAGCATTTTCATGTAGGAAAGAAAACTAAGAAATCTCTGACAGCACTATTATTTCAGATTTTTATTTATTCACTTAATCATCCATTCAACAAATATTTATTGAGAACCTACTATGTGTCAAGTTCTATGCTAGCTTTTGGGCATGCCGCAAGGATCCATCAGATGAGTTCCCTGCCCTAAAAGACTTTACAACGTAATAGGAGAGTTGTCATGCACCTAAATAACTATCTATAAATTGTAACATAACAGTTCCTAAGAGAAACTATGAGTCTGGATAAGGATCAGACCACTTAAAGTGATATAAAAGCATTGCTGCCAGCTTTGGCAGGAGAAGGGAAGGTTTCATAAAGGACAGCTTCCACTCCCATTTATATCTAGTTCGCCTCTACTCTCAAACTGTGAAAAGAACACTCCTCTGGAAAAGTAACCAGATTTCTAGTAATTCAAAGAAAGCTCATTTATTTTTCTCCTCAAAAAGACGCTTACCAATACACATCATATACACAAAAAAAGACAAAGACACTTGGGATTTAGGCTTTTCTCTATTAAGCCCTGAGTTAACACAGCCCTGAGAATAACACAGCCTTATAAAAAGAGAGGGTACATTTTATTCTCAGGAACTCAAGAAACTTTTGCATACTGCCATCTGCTGACATCCTTTAACCATGTCTTAGAACTCTATCACATTGAAAAAAAATTACTGTAAAGGACATTTAAAATACACAAGAGAGAAATAACTCAGTTTCATAGCTGTCTATTTGGCTCCTCTCTCTGACATTGTCCAATTGGCAGTTTAACTCAAGCATAAGAACTCTGTAATCAAACCTACATGGATTTCGTAGTCCTGGATATTTGAGGAGGGGGGGGGGGGCGGTCTACTTAATAAGTGTTGCCTTGAGTTGTTTCCTTAAGTATCAAATTCCTTTGTAAGGTGCATAAACGGAGATTGACATAGATGGTAAGGTAACTTGGGGTCAAAATGTGCTGCATAAATAAATGTACTTGATAATAGAACTAGGGACCTTGGATTACCAATTTTCATTACCTGGCTGCCTAGGACTTGCATAAAATTGACGGTATATTCTTTTTTCTATAGATGTTCCGATGACTCCATTCCCGTTTTTAAATGGGATTAAAAATTCCTTACATGATGATATTTTGAGATTTTGACAAGGCATTTTTTGCACACAGAGAAAGCCCCGGTGAACACTTTACTTTGATCTTAACTAAAAAGTTCCCCCAAAGTGTTATTACAGGTATCTTAAGGTCCTCAATCCTGGATCTTGAGCGCTGGTGCCAGTCTTTTTCCCCCATCCCCAACTCCCCTCGGACCCCTGTTGTCCACTACTTACAGATATCCTATTGGGGAAGCGGAGAAGGAACTGGAGAATTCGGATCCTGCACAGTTCACAGCTGGGACACTCCAAATCCCCTCTGCCTCTCCAGCCTCTCTATATAGAGGGAGAGCTGATGTGGGGTGGGAAGGATGGGGCGGGAGAGGGGGAATAGAGAGAAAAGGGGAGGGGGGAGGAGGGTGGGGGAAGGATCTGGGCCCAGGATACTGCCCCCTGCTGGGAAGATTTAAGGAAGCGACCCCAAGAGCATGATGCTGCGGGCTTGGAGAAGCAGGGTGCGTGGTCTGGGAGGGGATCGAGCTGAACAGGATCTCCACGTCTGAGTTCCAGGTGGTAGGGAAGGTACAGAGCATGGAGAAGGGGAAGGCAAGGTATCATCTCTTCCTCCTCCACCCCCTTTTTTTTTAGTTGCCAAACTCAGCTGCTGCAAGAACTTTGACTTTTAACCTCTTCTTCCCCATCCCGGGGCCAGTGAGAGGGGTTCGGCCAAGGATTGGGGCACAGAAACAGTGCGGAGCTGGCATCCATCAGTCTGTATCCATGGCCATATCTTCTCCTTCCCTCCCCCCAGTCCCTTCTCCAAATCCTCCTAAAATGTTTATTTTTCACATTCGGTCTAGTTGGGGGAAAGACTGAAAAGAAGGGAGGGTGACACTGCTGGGGAGAACAAAGTAAGGGGAGGGGATTTTGCATTTTTACAGAATGTAGAACAAGGATCCCCGGCTTCTAGGAGCCAAGGGCCATTTATAGTTCTGCCCAAGTCTTTGGGGGAAGGGAAGCTTTTCATGTTTCTTAGTTTTCTTCCACCACCCAAAACTTCATAGCCAAAAAAAAAAGTACCAAAAACCCAACCCTCTGTGGACACACATACACAAGCGCGCGCACACGTACACATTCATTCTTAGACACCCCATAAAAGGAAGAAGAGGGAAAAGGGAGCTGGTAAATTACTAAGGAGCTAGAAAGGGACGGGCAATCCCAGGGGAGAAACCCTGGTCCTTAATATTCTCCTTAAAATTCTTCCCCCATCAATCAAGGCTGAGGTGACTTCTCCCGCTCCCTCCTCCCCTCCACAGTCCTGCCCCAGTTCGATAGATAAATATCTCCGAGAATGAGGAGAGCCCTAGGTGTGAGACATCCCAAAAAGGGAAAGCCAAAGTTCCTCCAGGAATTCCCATTAGCTGCATACCGGATACGGGGCTGCCCGCTACCCCTGACTAAATATGGTACCGTGGTAGCATCTCAACTCCAACGTAGTGCCCTGGAGGGCGCGTTAGCTTCCACTCTGAGGTTCCCCAAAGTACTCTCTTTCCTCTCCCTAGCTTCTCTAGATGTTGTCGGGAGAGGTGAGGAACGGGGATGCAAGGAATTTCAATCCACACAGGTTGTCTCTGTGAATGAAAGGGAAATGAAGTGCTAATTCTTGTTCCTCAGTCATATCGGACTGTTCCTGACTCCGTAGACTATGGCTGTTCATGGAGTATTCTTGATAAAGAAAGATACTGGAGTGGTTTGCCATTTCCTTCTCCAATAGATTGAGGCAAACAGAGGTTAAGTGACTTACTCAGGGTCATACAGTTAGTAATCTGAGGCCAGATTTTACTCAGATCTTCCTCACTCTGGATCCTGAGTTCTAACTACTAGACCATCTAGCTGCCTTTAAGTAACTCAAGTCACTGTAAACCCCAAATGAGTCTCAGGTATTTAAAAGGGTGGCTCTGAGGAACTGCACTGGATTTACTTCCATTCTTGCCTTTTCTTGGATATTCACTCTCTCTGCCCCTTCCTGAGCTGTCACAATAGAAAAGTGTGGAGAGATCAAGCCTTTCCCTGAAGAGCCCAGGGGAAATTTGCCTCACAGCTGACTCTGTCCCCTAACCCAACGGATTTTGCCTATATACAGTACAGCTTACTCTTTGGCAGAGTGTCAAAGATTTTTTCCCATCCCTCCAGCATAAAGCTTACCTTTTCATTTTAATACACTCTCCCCAGTCCAACCATAATTCCCCCAACTGTCACAGAAAAGTTAGGGTTAGTTTTAACTGAGGAAAACAGATATGAAACTATTGGGGAAATGATAAATGGGCTTCTGCCACTGGGGCATTTTAACAGCAAGCACACTGTAAAAGGAGTGGAAATTGTCTGTTCCTGGGTTGGAGGATCTGCTAAGAAGATATTTTGTGGCAGGTTTAGTACAGTAATGGTGCTGAGCCATGAATCCTGCGAGGGAGAGAAACAGAAGAATGAAAGAAAATCAGAAAAGAAACAATCAAGGGATTCTAGATTTCTGGAAACATTTGAACTGAGGAACGAATTATTCACTTCTAGCTCAGTGAAATTCTGGAGGCAGAAGCTGATGTCTCAGAATAAGGATATTTTTGATAGAAGAAATAGCTTTTCCCTTCCAAATGGTCTTCCATTTAGGAAATATTGTTGTTAAGAACAAAACAGAAAAAAAAAAACCTCAAACAACCTTGGGACATTAGTAATGGTCACCCTTAATACAAATGATTTAACTCCTTAAGGGTAGGAATCAGATCTTCTACCTTTCTGATATATTTTTGGTAGTGCTCAATTATGCACAAGTTCGGTTGTTTTGAATCCATTCAGATTCAGGTCTGACTCTTCGTGATCCCCTTTGGGGTTTCCTTGGCAGAGGTATTAAAGTGGTTTGCCATTTCTTTCTCCAGCTCATTTTACAGATGAGGAAACCAAGGCAAACAGGGTTAAGTGACCTGCCCAGGGTCACACAGCTAGTAAGTATCTGAGGCCAGAGTTGAACTCAGGAAGAGGAGCCTTCCTAACTCCCAGACTGGCACTCTATCTACTGGGCCACCTAGCTTATCCTATGCATAAGACAATAAATGTTTCAATAAATGTTTATTGAATGACTAAAAGGATGGATAGAGTTTATCAACACAGAAGGACTGCTGAAGTTTTAACAAGGTCCTGTTACATCAGCTCAAGAAATGATTTAGTCCAATGTCATTTAATTAGATATTTGCTCAACTTTTTACTTGTTCCTCTTAACTACTCGGATGACTGAGATTCACTCTTTAATCACTCACCAATATTATTGAATACCTACTGTGTGTAAAGAACTATGAAACATACAAATTATGACAGTCTGCTTTCAATGAGCTTATAAACCATTAGCATAAAACTATTAAAATCTATCTCCCCTTTCCAAATTTGGTTTTTATGAAACTTGAATGTGCCCTGTAATTCATGTTATTTTTTCAGTGCATACTTCCATATTTTTTCCACTTAGAGAGTTCTCATAATTAGTGTGTGCCCTGTGTTTGAACCAATAAATAAAATGTTAATCCAGGACCAGGTTCCAGGAAGGCACCATCTCAAGATGGTTTCACATCTGCCAGAATGTTAACACTCATAGCTGCCCCAGCGATGCTGTATTAGGTCAGTTTCAGTCTGGTATGACTTCTCAGTGAAGGACTAACATGTCCAGAGATATGAATCAGAACATTTGGCATTGATCAAATCCCTCCCTTTAATTCTTTAGCTAAATATCTGTTTTCACTCTGCTACTAAAACTCTTTAACACCCTCTTATATTTAGGAACATCACAGACTGAACTGACCCACTTCACTTGTCTGTATACTTTCAATATTTAATAGTTAAGAAGCTATCAGCTATGGGGCAATCAGAATGGTGGAGTAGGAGCAGGAACTCGCCGAAACTCTCTCAAATTCCCTTCCCAATGACTTTAAAAATAATGCCTCAAATAGAATTTTAGAGCAGCAGAACCAACAAAAGTCTAGGTGAAACGGTCTTTCAGCCCAAGACAACTTAGGAGATTAGTAACAAAGTCTGACTCACTGAAGTGGGAGCTGACCTAAATCCCCCAACCCCAACCCTCTCCAGCAGCAAGCCTTGGAGGTGGCTGCATAAGTGGCAGCCCACAGATAGCAAAACAGGTCAGAAAGATTAAAGGAGACCCTTTACTGGTGCTGGCTTTAGGACCCTATTGCATTGCCCATATGCAGTTCAGGGTTACACTCCCAGGGCAAGGAGGAGTACTAGTGCTCGAGGCTGTGGTGGGACTGTCGCCCTGCTCATAGTTTCAGCATAGAAAAGAGTACTTGTTGTTAATCACAAGGGAGCAGGGGTCCTAGTCTGATTTCTAAAGCAGAAAGGAGCACTACCAATTGTGGGAGAGCTGGGGACCTGGTTACAGTTTCAGGGTCAAGAGGAGTGCTCCCATGTGTGGCTATAGGGGAACAAGGTTTCTTCCTGGTTAAAGAAGAGAGCACAGGCCAGGAGAGCAGGGAGCACACTTCTCCTTAGATCATACCACCTTGAAGCACCAACACCTTACAAGCTCCTAGAACTAACTCTGAAAACAGTAGTATGAAAAACTAGGACAATGAATGCCCCCTCCACTCCAGGAATAAAGCTTAACTTAAAAATAAATCTAAAAGTCAAGAAGTAGTTTAGAAAAATGAGCAAATAACAAAAAAAGAACTTGACCACAAAGAGTTACTTTGGTGAGAGTGAAGATCAAGACACAAAATCAGAAGAAGACAACAATGTCAAAAGGGCTATAAGCAAAACCTTAAGGAAAATGTGTATACTGGATACAAGCCCAACAAGAATTCCTGGAAGAGCTCAAAAAGGATTTTTAAAAAATCAAATTTTTAAAAAATGAGAAGATGCAAGAAAATTATGAAAAGAAAATCAACAACTTGGTAAAAAGAGGCAGAAAAAAATCACTGGAGAAAAGAACTCCTTAAAAAACAAAATTGATCAGATAGGAAAAAGGGCACAAAAATTCACTGAAGAAAAGAAATCCTTAAAAAGTAGAACTGGCCAAATAGAAAAAGAGATATAAAAGCTCCCTGAAGAAAATTATTTCTTAAAAATTAGAATTGGGCAAGTGGAAGATAATAACTCTATGAGACACCAAGAAAGAATAAAACAGGGGATGGAACCAAGATCCCATAGAAAGATTGACTTGTAGAAGCTCTCCCCCTACAGCTCATAAAATATCTGTAAAAAATGACTCTAAACAAATTCTAGAGCAGCAGAAACTACAAAACGACAGAGTAAAAGAGATTTCCAGCCCAAGATAGCCTGGAAGGTTGACAGGAAAGGTCTGTCACACCAGGATCAGAGTGAAGTGCAACCCAGCCCTGGCCACAAGGTGCATCTAGGACAGGACTGGAGCAGGCTTCAAGGCATGTAGTCACAGGTAGCAGCTGCAGTTCCCAGATCCCTACAAACACCAAAGACAGTTTCAAAGGTCAGTGAGAAAGCTCTTTCATCTGGGTTAAGAAGGGAGCAGTGTCCTGCCCTAGCCCCAGGTCCAGGCAGTAGCAGCATCCATTTTTGGAGCCCTCTGACTAAAGACCCTGAGGGAATTAAGCAGCTTATCTGGGTCTCAGCTGTGACTAGTGACCCTGGGATGAAGAGGAACACTGGCTGGTGGAGCTGATGGAGGCTCTGGAGAGGGAATTCTACTCACAGATCCTGGGCAGAAAAGCTTGTGGTTGCTCTCAGACCAGAGTACAGGCCAGGAGAGAAGCAAACTCCTCTCCCTTGATTGTGCCACCTTGGAGAAACTGAGAACTTACAGAACCCTAGAGTATACCCTCCACGTGACAAAGGACTCAAAAGTCAAGTAACTGACTAGGAAAATGCCCAAAAAAGGGGAAAAAAATAAAACTAGAAGGCTACTTTCTTGGTGAACAGGTATTTTTGAGGAAGAACAATGCATACCATCAGAAGAAGACATAAAAGTCAAGGCTTCTGCATCCAAAACCTCCAAAATAAATATTCAATGATCTCAGGCCATGGAAGAGCTCAAAAAGGATTTTGAAAATCAAGTAAGAGAGGTGGAGGAAAAATTGGGAAGAGAAATCAGAGTGATGCAAGAAAATCATGAAAAGCAAGTCAACAGCTTGCTAAAGGAGACCCAAACAATTGCTAAAGAAAATAACATCTTTAAAAATAGACTAACTCAAGTGGCAAAAGAGGTCCAAAAAGTCAATGAGAAGAAGAATGCTTTAAAAAGCAGAATAAGCCAAATGGAAAAGGGGGCTCAAAAGCTCACTGAAGAAGAGAATTCTTTAAAAATTAGAATGAAGCAGATGGAAGCTAATGACTTCATAAAACAAAACCAAAAGAATGAAAAAATAGAAGACAATGTGAAATATCTCATTGGGAAAACAACTGACCTGGAAAATAGATCCAGGAGAGACAATTTAAAAATTGGGACTATCTGAAAGCCATGATCCAAAAAAGAGTCCAGACATCATCTTTCATGAAATTATCAAGGAAAACTGCCCTGATAGTCTAGAACCAGAGAGTAAAATAAATATTGAAAGAATCCACTGGTCACCTCCTGAAAGAGATTCAAAAAGAAAAACTCCTACGAATATTGTAGTCAAATTCCAGAGTTCCCAGATCAAAGAGAAAATATTGCAAGCAGCCAGAAACAAACAATTCCAGTATTGTGGAAATACAATCAGGATAACACAAGATCTAGCAGCTTCTACATTAAGGGACTGAAGGGCTTGGAATATGATATTCCAGAAGTCAAAAGAACTAGGATTAAAACCAAGAATCACCTATCCAGCAAAACTGAATATAATACTTCAGGGGGGAAAATGGTCATTCAATGAAACAGAGGACTTTCAAGCATTTTTGATGAAAAGACCAGATCTGAATAGAAAATGTGACTTTCAAACTCAAGCATCAAAAGAAGCATGAAAAGATAAACAGGAAAGAGAAATCATAAGGGATTTACTAAAGGTGAACTGTTTACATTCCTACATGGAAAGATAAAATTTGTAACTCTTGAAACTTTTCTCAGTATTTGGGTAGTTGGAGGGATTATACACACACACACACACACACACACACACACACACACATACACACACACACAGACAGACAGAGGGTACAGGGTGAGTTGATTAGGAAGGGATGATATCTAAAAAAATAAAATTAATGGGGGAGAGAGGAATATATTGGGAGGAGAAAGGAAGAAATGGAATGGGGCTAATTATCTTATAAAAAAGGCAAGAAAAAGCTTTCAATGGAGGGGGAAAGGAGGGAGGTGAGAGGCAAAAAGTGAAACTTACTCTCATTGCATTTGGCTTAAGGAGGGAACAATGTGCATGAATTTGGCACGAAAATCTTATCTTACAATACAGGAGAGTAGGGGAGATGGGGATAAGTGGGATGGAGGAATGATAGAAGGGAGGGGAAATGGGAGGAGGGGGTAATCAGAAGTAAACATTGTAAGGGAGGGACAAGGTCAGAAGAGAGAATAGAATATATAGGGGGCAGGAGAGGATGGAGGGAAATATAGTTAGTCTTTCACATTATGACTATTATGGAAGTATTTTTCAAAACTACACATATATAGCTTATATGTAATTGCTTGCCTTCTCAGTGAGGGTGAGTGGGGAGGGACATTGGTACTCAAAGTTTTAGGAACAACTGTTGAGAATTGTTTTTACATGCAACTGGAAAATAAGAAACACAGGTAATGGGGTATAGAAATCTATCTTGCTCTACAAGAAAAGAGAGATGATGGGGATAAGGGAAGGGAGGGGTGTGATAGAAGAAAGGACAGATTGGGGGAAGGGGTAATCAGAATGCACAGTGTTTTGGGGTGGGGGAGGGGAGAGATGGGGAGAAAATTTGGAACTCAAAATCTTGTGGAAATGAATGTTGAAAACTAAAAATAAATAAATAATTTTTTTAAAAAAGAAGAAGACTACTGAGATTGCAGGTCAGGGCAAAAGGATGGTCAAAGAGTATTGGAAGTCTGGATTAGAGACATGTAGCTTCCTCTACCTGATAATGTTCATGGTTATTTAAAAATCCAGATAGCCCTTTCCTTCTCACAACTCTAACAATTTAGAAACTAATAAATTGCCTGCTCCAATGAAAAAAAACAAAAACAAAATAAAACAAAATTTTAAAAAATTTTAAAAAATTAAAAAAGAATAAAATGTGAAAAACTCATCAGAAAAACAATGAACCTAGAAAATAGACTGAGGAGAAATATTTTAAGAAATTTTGGACTACTTGAAAGTCACAATTTTTTTTTAAAATAAGCTTAGACATTATCTTTCAAGAAGCTATCAAGAAAATTAACAAGGAAAATTTTATCAGAAGGTAAAATAGAAATTGAAAGAATATACCTATCACCTGTTGAAAGAGATTTCAAAACCCCTCCCTTCCCCCTAGGAATATAATAACTAATTGCCAGAGCCCCCAGGTCAAGAAGAAAATATTACAAGCAGCTGGAAAGAAACAATTCAAATATCATGGAGCCAAAGTCAAGGTCATACCAGATTTGGCAGATTCCACATCAAAGGAAAGAAGGACTTGGAATATGATATTGTAAAAGGTAAAGGAGCTAGGATTACAACCAAGAATAACTTGCCAAACAAAACTGAGTATAATCCTCTAAGGGAAAAAAAATACTTAATGAAATAGAGGACTTTTAATCATTCCTGATGAAAAGACCAGAACTGAAAAGAAAATTTGATTTTCAAGTACAAGACTCAAGAAACGCATAAAAAGTTAAACATGAAAGTGAAATCATAAGGGATTTAATAAGGTTAAACTGTTTACAATCCTATATGGAAAGATGCTACTTGTAACTCCTATAAGGGCAAAGGAGGATCTTTTGCTATTTTTGTTTTAAGAAATATATCAAGAAGGATAGTGCCTTTGATTGAATCTTGCCTTTGAGTCTTTACTGGGAGTAAACAAGTACAGAAACAAGAGTTTCTTTAACTAGAAACAGTATATGTATTTGTATTCTTAATGTGATTAATCTTCTCCACCCATTAATGGGAGTTTGATTAGGGAAGATTTGTAGGAAGACTCACACCTTTTGTTAATGAAGCACTGGTTCTCAAGGGTTGGAATGCCCTCTGGCTCTTAAAAAAGGCATAAATACTCTGAGGGTGAGATTTTACTTTGGGGCTTAGTTTTTGGAAGGTTTGTGTGCCAGATGAGACCCTGGGAAGCTACTAACATGCCCCACCACCCTTGGGCTTTGACAAACCAGAAGAGGGTGCTTCCCTCTCGGCAACTATGGTCAGACAGTTGGACTTGTCTGTTGATTTGTTATATATGTATTGCTTATGTCATAGTTTGGAAGCACTGTCTGTTGATTTCCTGAACTAAGTGAATGATATATGTGCTTGATTAAAGGAGATTGCTAACCCCTCAAAAGCTGCCTTTCCTTTCAGAAAAGCAGATCAAAGAACCTGTGACGGCAGGCCCCCTTGTTTATGTTGGAGTGCTTACTGTTACAACTCCTAAGAACATCATTATAAGGGCAGTTATAAAGCATATATACAGAAGGCACAGGTCTAAGTTGATTATAATGGGCTGATTTTTTCAAAAATTAAGGGGTGAGAAAAAGAGATGCCATAAGAGAAGTGAGGGATAGGAAGGAAGAATGGGGAAAATTATCTCTCATAAGAGATGTGCAAACAAGAGCTTTTACAGTGGAGGGGAAGATGGGAGTAATGGCAAATAATGACTCAACCCCATTCTCATCAGAATTGGTTGAAAAGGGGATTAATATACACCCTTAGTTGGATAAAGAAACCTATCTTACCTACAAGGAAGTAGGAGGGGAAAGGAATAAGAGAAAGGAGGGAGCTGATAGAAGGGAGGGTGGATTAAAGGAGGATATGATAAGAAGCAAAACAGACTTTTGAGGAGGGACAGGGTAAAAAGAAAGAAAAGGATGGAAGGAAATATACGGTCATCATAACTGAATATGAATGGGATGATTCACCCATAAAACTGGAAGCAGAACAGATTAGAAACCAGAATCTAACAATATGTTGTTTACAAGAAACAGACTTGAAACAGAGACACACAAGTGAAAATAAAGGACTGGAGCAGAATCTATTATGCTTCAGTTGAGGTTAAAAAAAAAAAAAGCAGGAGTAGCAACCATGATCTCAGATAAAGAAAAGGCAAAAATAGAACTAAATTAAAAGAGATAAGTAGGTAAGTTATAATTTATTAAAAGGTACCATAGACAATGAAGTACTATCAATACTAATCATGTATGAATCAAATGGTGTAGTATCTAAATTCTTTTTTTTTAATAAAAATTTATTTATTTAACTTTTTACATTCATTTTCACAAAATTTTGGGTTCCAAATTTTCTCCCCTTTTATCCCCTCCCCCCACCCCAATACACCAAGCATTCTAATTTTCCCTATCTCCAATCTACCCTCTCTTCTATCATCCCTCCCTTCTCTTGTCCCCATCTTCTCTTTTGTCCTGTAGAGCCAGATGACTTTCTATTCCTCATTAACTGTATGTCTTATTTCCTAGTAGCAACAACAATACTAAACAGTTGTTCCTAAAACTTTGAGTTCCAAATTCTCCCCATCCCTCCCTCCCCACCCATTCCCTTTGGGAAGGCAGGCAATTCAATATAGGCCATATCTGTGTAGTTTTGCAAATGACTTCCATAACAGTCATGTTGTGTAAGACTAACTGAATTACCTTCCATCCTATCCTGCCTCTCATTGTTTCTATTCTGTCTTTTGATCCTGTCCCTCCCCGAGAGTGCTGACTTCAAATTGCTCCCTCCTCCCATTGCCCTCCCTTCCATCATCCCCCCCCCCTTGCTTATCTCCTTCTCCCCCACTTTCCTGTACTGTAAGATAGGTTTTCATACAAAAATGAGTGTGCATTTTATTCCTTCCTTTAGTCAAATGTGATGAGGGTAAACTTCTTGTTTTTTTTCTCAGCTCCACTCTTTTTCCCTCCACTAAAAAGTCTCCTGCTTGCCTCTTAAATGACATATAATTTACCCCATTCCATTTCACCCTCTTTCCTCCTCCTAACTTTCTCTCTCACCATTTACCTTAATTTCTTTTAAGATATGGTCCCATCCTATTCAATTCAATCTGTGCTCTCTGTCTCTGTATGTGCGTGCATGTGTGTGTGTGTGCATGCACGCGTGTACATGTGTGTGTATGTGTGTGTGTGATCCCACCAACTACCCAGATACTGAAAAGTTTTAAGAGTTACAAATATTGTCTTTCCATGTAGGAATGTAAACAGTTCACTTTTGGTAAGTCCCTTAAGACTTATCTTTGCTGTTTACTTTTTCATGCTTCTTCTCATTCTTGTGTTTGAAAGTCAAATTTTCTTTTCAGCTCTGGTCTTTTCATCAAGAATGATTGAAAGTCCTCTGTTTCATTGAAAGACCATATTTTCCCCTGAAGTATTATACTCAGTTTTGCTGGGTAGGTGATTCTTGGTTTCAGTCCTAGTTCCTTTGACTTCTGGAATATCCTATTCCAAGCCCTTCAATCCCTTAATGTAGAAGCTGCTAGATCTTGAGTTATCCTGATTTTATTTCCACAATACTGGAATTTTCTTTCTAGCTGCTTGCAAGATTTTCTCCTTGAGCTGGGAGTTCTGGAATTTGGCCACAATGTTCCTATGAGTTTCTTTTTTTGGATCTCTTTCAGGTGGTGATCGATGGATTCTTTCAATACTTATTTTGCCCTCTGGTTCTAGAATGTCAGGGCAGTTTTCCTTGATAATTTCATGGAAGATGATATCTAGGCTCTTTTTTTGATCATGACTTTCAGGTAGTCCCATAATTTTTAAATTGTCTCTCCTGGATCTATTTTCCAGGTCAGTTGTTTTTCCCATGAGATTTCACATTCTCTTCCATTTTTTCATTCTTTTGGTTTTGTTTGGTGATTTCTTGGTTTCTCAGAAAGTCATTAGACTCCATCTGTTCCATTCTAATTTTGAGAGAACTATTCTCTTCAGTGAGCTTTTGAACCTCTTTTTCCATTTGGCTAATTCTGCTTTTGAAAGCATCTTCTCCTTACTGGCTTTTTGAACCTCTTTTGCCAATTGAGTGGGCCTATTTTTCAAGGTGTTATTTTCTTCAGCATTTTTTTGGGTCTCCTTTACCAAGGTATTGACCTGTTTTTCATACTTTTTTTGCATCTCTCTCATTTCTCTTCCCAGTGTTTCGTCCACCTGTCTAACTTGCTTTTCAAAATCCTTTTTGGGCTCTTCCAAGGCCTGAGCCCACCCGACATCCCCCTGGGATGTCTGGGATACAGAGGCCCCGCCCTCCACATCTTTCCCTTATGGTAAGAATAGTTCCTCGTCATCAGAATTGAAAGGCGGGAACATTTGCTCAAAGAAGCTCTCTATAGTCTTATTTTTCTTCCCTTTTCTGGGCATTTTCCCAGCCAGTTACTTGACTGCTGAGATTCCTGTCCACCCCCGCCTAGATCCGCCCAGCTAGTGCTTGGGGTCTGAGATTCAAAAGGGCTTTCCGTGGCAGGCACAGCTGCTATTCAATGTGAGCTTAAGTTCTGGTGCTGGGGTGGGAGAAGGGTCGCCTCCCAGGCTCAGTTCCCTCAGGGGCTTTATGCAGAGACCTTTAGTAATGGGGCAGGTGGGGGCAGGGCTGCCTCCCAGGCTCAGCTCCCTCAGGGGGTTTATGCAGAGACCTGAGCTTCTGCCTGCTGCTCGGGGAGTCCCGGGCCGCCACCGCTGCCTCCACCGCTGCCTCCGCCGCTGCCCCTGCCTCTGCCTCCCCCACTTCCTCCCAAGGGGGCCCGAGTCACGGAGACACCCCGCTCCCCTCTCAGCCAGCCCAGACGTCTCTCTCACTGACCTGGAGCATCTGTGGGCGGACCTTCCTGGCTGCCGGAGCTTCTGTCCCTGAAGCCTGCTCGGATCTGCTCCTCTCGGCCGCGAGGCCAGGGCAGCTCAGGGGTGGACTCTGCTTTCCGGGGCGCAATGGACCCTGGGGACGGCTCTCCAGGGCTCTCTGGAATGGAAATCTCTTCCACTGTGTTTCTGCACACCCTGCAGTGATCCAGAACTTGTGGGGAGCTCTTCTTACATTAAATCCATGGGCTGTGGGTTCGGAGCTAGCATACGTGAGTCTTTCTACTCCACCATCTTGACTCCACCCCCTAGTATCTAAATCCTTAAAGGAAAACTTAAATGAGTTACAGGAGGAAATAGACTGTAAAACTATAATACAGCACCTCAACTTTCCCCTCTCAGAAGTTGATAAACCTAACCATAAAATAAGCAAAAAAGAGTTAAGGAGCTGAATAGAATTTTAGAAAAGTTAGATGACAGACCTCTGAAGAAAACTGACTGGGAATAGAAAGGAATATACCTTTTCTTAGCTGTACATAGCAGCTTCACAAAAACTGACCATGATTAAGGCATAAGAAGCTTACGACCAAATGCAGAAAAGCAAAAATATTAAGTGCATTCTTTTCAGACCTTAATTCAATAAAAATTATATTCAATAAAGGGCAATGGAAACATGTGCTAAAAATCAACTGGAAATCAAATAATCTAATCCTAAAGAATAAGTGAATCAAAGAACAAATCATAGAAACAATAAATAATTTCACAAAAGAGAATGAAATCAGTGAGACAACATACCAAAGTTGATGGGATGCAGTCACAGCAGTTCTTAGGGGAAAATGCATATCTCTAACATTTACAATAATAAAACTGAAAAAGAGCAGATCAATGAATTGGGTATGCAACTAAAAACTAGAAAAAGAACAAATTGAAAATCCTAATTAAGCATCAAATTAGAAACGCTGAAAATCAAAGAACAGATTAATGAAACTGAAAGTAAGAAGTCCCTTGAATTAATAATTAAAACTAGGAACTGGTTTTATGAAACAATCAATAAACCATTGGTAAGTTTGGTAAAATTTAGTAAAAAAAAAGAAAGAAAACCAAATTTCAGCATCAAAAATGAAATGGATGAATTCATCACTGAGGAAGATTAAAGCACATTGTACTAGAAATGCTAGATATAGCAATAAGAGAAGAAAACTAAATTGAAGGAACTAGAATAGGCAATGAGGAAACAAAGCTATCATTCTTTGCAGATGATAGGATGCTATACTTAGGGAATCCTAGAGAACCGACTCAAAAACTAGTGGAAATAATTACTTCAGCAAAATGCAGGATATAAAATAAACCTACATAAATCATCAGTATTTGTATATGTTGCCACCAAAGTCCAGCAAGAAGAGACAGAAAGAGAAATTTCTTTTAAAATAACTGTTGGCAATATAAAATACTTGAAAGTCTACCTGCCATGACAAACCCAGGAACTATGTGAATACAATTACAAAACACTTTTCATACAAAGTCAGATCTAAATAATTGTAGAAATATTAATTGCTTGTGGGTAGGCTGAGCCAATGTAATGAAAATTAATGAAAATTCTACCTAAATTTATTTATTCAGTCCTATACTAATCTAATTACCAAAAAATATTGTTTTGGCGAACTAGAAAAAAATTAACAAAATTCATTCAATCTTAAAAACAAAAGGTCAAGAATATCAAGATTTTTTAAAATGTGAAGGAAGGTGATCTAGCTATACCAGATCTCAATCTGTAGCATAAAGTGGAAATCATTCAAACAATCTGGCACCGGCTAAGAAATAAGACGGACTAAATTAGGTACACAATATACTGCAGTAAATGACCACAGTAATCTAGTGTTTGACAAATTCCAAGATCCAACTTTTGGGGAAGAACTCACTATTTGACAAAAATTGATTGGAAAACTGGAAAAGAGGTCTGGCAGAAACTAGGTGTAGACCAACATCTCACACCATATACCAAGATAAGGTCAAAATAGATTCGACTTAGATAAAAAGCATAATATCATAAGCAAATTAGGGAAGCATGGAAAATCTGTCAGATTATGGATTAGGCAACATTTTTATGACCAAACAAGAGATACAGAGCATCATGGGATATAAAACGGTAATTTTGATCATATTAAATTTAAAAGGTCTTACACAAACAAAACCAATACAGTCAACATTTAAAAAGGCAGAAAACTGGGGGGTGGGGGTAGGGGGGGAATTTTACAGTAAGTTTCTCCAACAAAGGCCTGCTTTCTCAAATATATATAGAATTGAGTCAAATTTGTAACAATACATGTCATTCCCCAATTGATAAATTAATCAAAGGATATGAAGAGGCAGTTTCCAGAAGAAATCAAAGCTATCTATACTCCTATTTAAAATGTTCTAAATCACTTGGAGAAATGCAAATCAAAACAATTCTGAAGTGCCACCTCATACCCATCAAATTGGGTAATATGACAGAGATGGAGTCTAAATGCAGAATGAGGCATACTTTTTTATTTTTCTTGGTTTTTTTTTGCAGGGGGAGGGGGATGGAATGCTCTGGGTTTTCTTTTGTAGCACGACTAACATGGAAATGTTTTGCATGACTGTACATACATATTTTATCAAACTGTTTGCCTTTTCAAGGAAGGGTTAGAGGATAGAGGGAATTTGGAACTCAAAATTTTTTATGAGTTTTAAAATTTACGTATAATTGAGAAAAAAGAAAATATTCCGGAAAATAAATTTATTTATCCTAAGAGTTGTAGAGGGGTAGTCTGGGCTCTTTATGAATGACATATACTTAACAATCCAGAAATCTTGCTTTCAAAAGTGCTCCTATTCAGCCTACAATAGATCTCTACCTACTACTTCATATTATTAATTCTGTCTGTTTTGTAAATGCTTTTGGGCAAGTCACTTAATGTCCCTGGGCCCGTCTCTTCAACTAAAAAAAAAAAAAGATGGGGCTAGACTAGATGACCTTTGAAATCTCTTCCAGTTTTGGACCTATAATCCCATGTTTACTTGGTTTTGACTCACTCTAATATTACAGTAACCCAGGTTATCTCCAAATATGATAACATAAAATTTTATGACAAAATTAGCTTAAGTTCACTTTAACAATCAATAAATGAAAAAGGAGATATGACACAAAACCAAATGACAACAGGGTGACAACACCTAAGAAGTGATCTAATACTACCTTATTGACTGTTTTAAAAAAAGCAGTTAGAGATTAGTCCTTTATTTATACCCTTTTTTAAAATCAAAAAATACTTCAAAAGTTCCATGATCATAGTTATGTACAAATAAACACCTACTCTATCGGTACCAAACCTGTTTGTCAGACTCAAGCTTCTCATAATCCTAAAACCCTGCCTTGGCTACCAGTTCATTCTCATCTTCCCAGTGTTTAGTTCTTACTTTTTTCCCTTTTGGCTATCTTTTATTATCAATCTTTCTTCCCTTAATCCTATATGTTCTTCTGAACCAATAAAATCTCTAACTGTCCACTAAAAGTCACTAGTTCTTTATTAATAAAAAGGCTTAATGATTATGGTGAGCTGATCAAACAGACTTCAGTACTGTTAACATCTCTTCCTTCTAGATGAAGTGTCTTACCCATTTTTCTATTCTAAAAACAGGATGTCACTTAAAGTAAAGACTATGCTTGGTACCAACTATCCTCAACACAGCCAAGTAACTTTAGTGGCCATGATTAAGGTAAGAAGAAATTCATTTAAAGATTTAGAAAAAAGCTGTTTTCCTAAATTAAAATATATACAATGACAGGGCCCAAGGGGATTCCAGAATGATAAAATATAGCTAAACTCTAGTTTAGAATTATTCCAAAATTGTGTACAGCTTGGTGCCAGAACAGTAATCCAAATGTCCTTTTAAACAAAGGCTACACAAAAATTACAAAAAAGTGCTTTAACCTCATTTATTGAAAGATACACTTAAATTATCAAAGTTATCATAGTATAAAAATTATTACAAACACTGCTTCCAAAAGCACTAGGGTCTGTATGTGACACAATTCTATTTAGCTTCCATTTTGATGTTTTTTACATCTGTATCCAAAATTATAGTACTTAATTTTGATTGAATTTGGTCCTACATGATTGCAATTCCTGAGGTAAGTTCAGTGTTCACTGCCAGCATCTTCTGGGAAGAATCCAGACATTTATACTCCTACATACCATACAATGGAACTCATAATTGTAATCACATAGTACAAATTTCATTTTAAATTAGTAACTAGCTAATTAGTAACTATATAAAGTTTTATTCACTCAATTGTACTTAAATTCTTAACTGTACAGTAGATTGATCTATTTAAAATCTGATGACTTTAAAGATTATGGCTAATGGTAGCACTTTAAAAATCTTATCATCTGGAAACACTTTTGATCTGTCAATCCCAAAATGCTACACATTGCCTATTACCATCAAATATAAAATCAGTGCAAAGTATTTTCAGATGGAAGGAGTCTTTTTGGAATCAGCTCTTAACATGAATAAACAAGGGTTTCCACTTAGGCTAAAATTTCTCTAGAACAAACAAGATATATTTCAAAATTTTACTTTTATTATATTGCATGTAATTTCTGCTACCAAGGCACCATACTTAGATATATTCCATAGCAACTGGGAAAATGTTAACTCCACATTATACATATAACTAATGAATGTGGAAGAAAACAAATTTTAGAAGAGCTAACTTCGTAAAAAAATTTCATGATACTTTCTATTTTGAAGCCAAAATAAATTTTAATGAAGATCCCCAGATGTGAGTATGGGGTAAGCACTTTAATATTTTATCCTTTATACAATACATACAATTGAGGACTCTATAAAAGCTAAACAATACCACCTTTTTAACAGGTAGACACATCCTGGTAATTTATTTAACCCAAAACCTGTCCCTTCATGCCCACAATTGCACATGTCCATACTACAAAGTGGGCCCTTTGTTTCACTTAACGGAAATTTAAAGAGCTAGTTCTTTGCCCAACCTCTAAATTAACCTTTCCAACAAAAGCATAAACTTTTCTAAGGTAAAAGAACACTGAGAAATTAAAAATGCATATTCTAAGGTAATTTTAAAAACATCAACTATTAAAAGCTGAAAAGACAGCTTGGAAAAATCACCTTACAATCCACAAATTATTGATTAATCAGTTTTTCCAGTTTTAATATGATTTTTATTACCCTTGCCTTTTAATGCTGCTCTCTATATACCTGCATATGTAAATGTAAGTATTCTGAAGTAGTTTTGCTATGTTACATAATTTTAGTTGGACAAAGAAATACAGTGAATGATGCTGAAAAACACACAGCTATGTTCAGCCCTGTTTCCCAGTAGGGACAAGTAAAGCAAAGAAGGGAATTTTATGGTAAATCAAACTATTTTCACTTTCCACTGTTTTGGAGTCTTCTAAAATACTGCCTAAAAACAAAATGCTTATCTTCCTCAAATCAAATTCGGTAAGCTAAATGACAAAGTTAACCTTTATTCACAAGTGCAGAAAAACATGAGATAGTGAAATATGTTCTGGAAACAAATATTTCTACAAAACATACATGTTACTTACATATTGTCATACCACAATAAATAACAATTTAACATATACACATGGAAATTAAAAAGATGCACATTTGCACCAAATGAAAGCTGCTCCTTCACAGCTTCAGAAACATGATCTTCTGAACTAGTGTCCATTAACCTCCACTTTTCTAAATGACCATCTGAAACATAAAACATATACAAAATTAACAATTACACAAAGTCCAAATTGGGAAGTCAGCTCTAAATAAATTTTACTATTACAAAAATTTATTCTTCCATTTTATGAGAATTTTCCTCCACTAAAAGTTTTCTTCAGATATCACTTCATAGTACAGAGGTTAGTGATCCTGGATTTTTGAAGGCTATGAGTTTTGATATGTAACTGTAATCTAAAAAGGGTCTAGCAATAGGTAACTGCTCAAGGACCAGTCTAGTTAAATTTGGAGGGGTTTATTATCAGAAGGTTGAGCACTAGGGGATGAATTTGTGGCTGCAGCTTTCTTCAGATATCACTTCATAGTACAGAGGTTAGTGATCCTGGATTTTTGAAGGCTATGAGTTTTGATATGTAACTGTAATCTAAAAAGGGTCTAGCAATAGGTAACTGCTCAAGGACCAGTCTAGTTAAATTTGGAGGGGTTTATTATCAGAAGGTTGAGCACTAGGGGATGAATTTGTGGCTGCAGCAAATCATGCAATGACCAATGAAGGAAAGGACAAATCTTGATTAGTAACAGCAGAGTGAGTACCTCCACATTAATGAAATCACAGACCTTTTCACTGTTAAGAATGAAAACGCTGTATTAAAGGATTGCATTCTCTTATTAGTAACTACATTTTAACATAATTTTTCCATATACTATTAAAGAGCAGTAGAAATTTACATTATCACAATTTAAAACTATTCCTTTTAAGGTAAAAAGACCATACTTGGCAAGTAAATCTATATTAAGAGAACTGAAATCACTTTACATTCTATTAGAGAAACAGAAATCTCACAAGTTCTATGGGATACCATTTTTAATCCGTAGTCTCTAATGCCAGTCTCTCACTGAAAAAAACATTCTTGTTTAAAAAATGTCTGTTTTAGAGCACCCTCTTGTGGTAAGAAGAGAATTTACCTAATAGTTCTCATACTATTTCCCTTAAAAATGACTTCGAAGATTCACTAAGAATTTCCCTAAGTTATGGTAAAATATGAGTAAAAAAAATCACTTAAATGTTTCCAGGAAGTACAGAATATATGACAACTAAGCCTTAAAAATTAAAAAGACAGAATTCTTATAGCAATAATGAATATTTTATCCACTTACTTTCTCTTATGACAAACACAAAGCGTAAATATTTTAATAGAGGTAAAATGTCAAGGATTAAGGATGTACCAACAGTAGTTAATAATGAGTTTTCAAAGATAATCAGACTGCATAGATGGAGGCAAACATATAACTTTACTGAAAGGCATCTTGGAATGCACTGCATTTTAAATAATAGAATAAAATATGTACTATAAACAAGTGCTCATTTTTGTTGGGAGAATGAGAAAAATTAACAAAATGAAAACTTTGAACACTTATAAAAAAGGATGCAATTTATCATAAAGGAATTTTTCAATTTTAAAAGCAAGTTCATATGAGGTCAAAATGGGTACATTATTTAGAAACAGAGGGTGACACCATAAGCAAGTTAGAAGAGCAAGGAATAGTCTCCCTATCATACCTGGGTGGGGTAGGAAGGTGAGAGAGAAGTAATCAATAGGATACATAAATGTAAAATCTTGTACTTGTGGCAAAAATAAATTCCCAAGTACAGAATGGGGAAGGCATGGTTAAATGGCAGTCCGCCTTTAAAATAAAACCCATACAACGTAGGGACTTTAGAGGAATCCTCGCTTCATGCCACCCCAAAGGGAAAAAAACCTCAAGTTTACTGCTTACATACCTTTGATATATACAATTAGATTTCTCTCAGTTACTATGAAGTATCTGTAAAATAATAAATACCTCCAGGAGGTGGGAATTTAAGACATCAAAAAGTAATATAAAGGGTTCATACAATTGAACTTGCTTTTAAAATTGAAAAGTTCCTCTACGATAAAATATATTCTTTTTCCAATGTGATATGGCAGTGCTATGGCAACTAAAAGCTGATGCAACCTTGAGGTTTAGCTTCCAGGAATAAAGGGTTAAGGGAGCTGCTACGTTCTGTCCCACTAAGAATATCTCTGGCATATTTAGGGACGACAGTGATAAATTATCTTGGAGGAAATCTAGGAAAAATTAACTAGAACAGTAAAGGGTTTTCCATGTCATATGAGGATCAACAGAAAAAAGTAAGGATGTTTAGCCTGAAGAGAAGAGACCAGCTAGCTGCCTTCAAGGGCGTGAAGTACTGTCATTTGGAAAAGGGATTTTACTTGCTATCTGGCACCAGATGACAGAACCAAGAATGATAAAGTGAGAACTGTAAAGGCAAATTTAGGCCTGATCAGTAAAACATCATCCATGAGTGGAATAGGTTGTCCTGAGATGCGGAGGATTACTTGCTTTTCTCCCTGTGCCCCATCCCCAATCTCCATTTGAGTGTTTTCAAGCAGAGGCTGGATACCACTTGTCAAGTAGTTGCAAGAGATTTCTTTCTGGGCTAGGTTACATGGCTACAGAGGTACCTTCCAACTTTAAAATTCTGTGATTCTCAGAAATGTACTAGGATTCAATCTGCAACAAAGCTTTCATCACGAACTCTTATTTCTGTGAAGAAATACCAATTTGAATCTCAGAATTTTGTTCATGATCATTTTCTCCTAGGGATTCCCTCAGTATTTTGGGACTAGAAGGTATAAATTAATACCACAATACAACAATATTTGGTACAAAATTAAATGAAACTATGTTCACAATTAAATATTCCAAGGAAAAAATTATGTAACATTAACAAAATAGAAATTAACATTCAATTACAGTTAAAAGATGTGTTTTTTTTTAACAAACTTACATGCATTTCATGTTTTTTTAATTGAGCTGCTTGACAAAATTTCATCTCGGAAGCTGCAGTGACGATCCTTTTATTAAAGTGGTTTGGAAGCCATCTTTATTTGCATGTAAGAAATGAGCTATAATTCCATATAAAAGAGGTCTATGGGAGAGAAAGTAAAATAAAAGCAGCAGATTAAAATGAAAAGAAACATTAATTTTGAAACAGCAATTTCTGGGGAGAAAAAAAGGGCCACAAAAATCTTGTAAAATATTTTCTGACATAAATACCAACAGCTAATATTTCTTTTAAGTCCAAGGTAGTTATTACCATTCTACTAAACACCTTCCATTTTAGATAAAACACACCATCAACAAACACATACTAAAAGGGTTTTAAGGGACCTTAAAGATCACCTAAATTTAACTACTTCATGCTAAAGATAAGGAAACAAAGAAGTACTAGGTAAGAGTGACCAACTCAAGGCCAGAATCAGGACTTGAACACATGCCTCTGACCCTCTTCTCCTGGATGTTCTTTCTGGTTTCTTGTGGTATTGTCCTCTCTTCCTTCTCCTTCCTGTATGACCTTTCCTTCTTGGTCTCCTTTGCCAGATCATCATCCACAACATGGATTAACTCTCAGTAAACACTCACATTTTATCCTGGGCCCTTTTATGTTCTCTTTCTTAGTGGGTTCATCAGTTCCTACGGATTTATCATCTCTACCTAATGACTCATCTATCCCAAATTCCATGTTACCAACTGTCTCTGGACATTCAGAATAGGATATCCAGTAGGCATCTCAAACTGACCAAGTCCAAAACAGAACCCATTCTCTGACAGCCCCCTCCCCAACTCTCAATCACTGCTTTCAAAACTTTGTGTTACAGCCACGGGTACTAGCACACCTCCAGGCACCAGGTTTACAACTTTGGATTCATTTTCAGCAGCTCCCTGTCCCTCACCTCTCGCATACAAGCATTTGCCAAGTCTTGTCAATTTTATCTCCGAACATCATCTCTCACATGTACCTCCTTTTCTCTGCTGACAAACCCACCTCTTTATTTCAGACACTTGAGGTCTCTAGCCAGTACTATTGAAATAACTTCATAATTGGTCTCCCTGCCCTCTCCAATTCATACTCCACATACCCCCCAAAGTCATATTCCTAAAGGCTATGTTTCTTCCTACTTAAACTCTAGTTGTTCCCTATTACCTCTAAGATCAAATACAAATTTTTCTACATGAGAGGATCCAAAAAACCCTAAAATGCAACAATGGGCTGAAAAAAACAGTTCACGTGAAAAGGACTTGCAAGTACAAAATGAGTCAAGAGTATATGATATAGAAACCAATGCAACTTTAGGTTATGTTACAAAAGTGAAATGTCCAGAGCAAGGAAAACCACATTTGGTTTTGCATCCAGTCTGGAGTGCCACAGTTTAGGATGCTGACAAGGAAGAATATTTAAGGGAAGGCAACCAGGATGATGGAGGGACTGAAAAGTATGCCACACATAGAACTGATGTAACTAAGGATGCTTAGTCTGGGGAAAAAAGATGGCTTGCCAAAAATTTGGTAACTGTCTTCAATTAGCTGAAAGCTTCACTGAAGAAAGATTAGAATTATCCTGTTTGATCTCAAAGAGCAGAGCAAGGACTAACTGGATATTTTACAGGGAGATTTTACCTCACATAATTACTTTTCCTAACAATTAGAGCTAACTAAAATACAATGGGTTATATTATCAGATACGGTATTATCCATATCAGCAGAGGTCTTCAAGCAAAGGCTGAAGGACCACTTGTTGGGCATATATAGATCCCAAGCTGTATGTGGCCCACAACAATCCCTAGGATGGCCCGAACCAGATAAAATAAATAAAAATACAATAAAACACAGAAAACATCGTATTTTAAAATTAAGTCAACATGTAGCCCCAAAGGAGTCTTTATGTATGTTTAGTTTCTCTTTGAGTTTTATGCCCCAGCTATGGACAGTTTTCATGATCAGAACAAGGACTGACAAGAGGCAGGTGTACAATGATGAACACCTGCCTCTTATACCTATATGACCTTGAGCAGGTTCATTTTCTCATCCATAAAAGGGCGAGCTGCCTAGAAAACACTGAAGGCCAACTTTCAGCTCTAAATCTAGGATTCTATTATCTCTTGAGTTCTCTACACCTCTATCATTCTATAGTTTTTCAAAGCAGGGATTATGTCTGGGCTTTAATAAGTATCTATTAAATTGCTACTCTTAAAACAACTATATTACTCATGTGAAATACTAACTCCAAAAATTCAACATCAGCCTGGAGGGGCAGATTTATTTTCAGTGCAGTATCAAAATTTCAATTAGAATCCAACCCAAAAATATTTTTTCAAAACATGGAAAAACATGTAGGACTTGAATATGTAGGGCAAAGACAACTTCTTCCTCATTCTGTTATAACTATTGATGCCACTTGTTTGAAACATTAAATTATATTACCAAAACCCATTTGGTCATCTGACCATGGGATAGACTAAAAACATTAAGAGAAGTAGAACTTGGTTTCTTCCAGCTCTGCAATTTATTAACTGGGTAATCTTGGACAAGTAACTTCATTTTCTCTCAGTTTCCACATCTATAAAATGGGAGTGAAGTGTGTTGTACTAGATCACTGGTTGTTCATCTGTATTCATAAACTTAAAAAAAAATTTTTTTTGATAATTGCATATCAATATAATTAATATCCTTGGTAATCCCTGTACTTTATAAATTTAAAAACCTTATTCTGTGTCTATTATTTTCACTAAAACCAATGTCAAAGGGAGTCACGAAACATAAAAAGTTAAGAACCCCTGTATCAAATTGCTTCTAAGTCCCCTTCTAGCTCTGAGTACAAGATGCCATCCTAAATTAACTGACTCAAAAGGAAAAAATGACTTTATACTAATCATGCTAGTTTGGGGAAATTTTTTAATATTATCTCAATCTTCCTTCACATAGGTGTGAAAATTTTACTTTTTTGCCTAACCTAATTTACTAAAAAGCAATTCAACTCTAAAATTATGGATTCAGTAAAAGGATTTCTTTTTTGCTTATTTTTGCTATAAAAACTAAATATCACAAATGTCTACATTTTAATTATTTGCTGTTCACTTAAAGTGATAAACTTTCATGATTCTATTATATTATATGCTTGGTATTCCTTATTAAAAGAGGATCATCATAAATATTAAATAAAACAAGTCTCTCTTAACTATCTTCAATATGTTATACACAACAAAAGAAGTTGGCAAAACTAGAAATGTGTAAGTCACACATTTTAAAAGCTAGACATCGGTGTAGTAACAGTCTAATCAGCCCTGGAGTCAGGAGGACCTGAGTTCAAATTTGGCCTCAAGACACTTGACACTTACTAGTTATGTGACCTTGGGCAAGTCACTTAACCCCAATTGCCCTGTCTTCCCCGCTCCAAAAAAAAAAAAGAAAAAGAAAAAAGCTTTCAAAGCTCTCATCTTTTATTAAACATAACCCCCTAAATAAATTCTTGAAATAACTAATACCTCAGATATTACACACAGTAATCACTTTTAATAAACACAACATTTACTTAAAATTATGCCGTACTTACTTCCATACTCCACACAATATGAAACAATTAAAATAAAAATAGAAAAGATGCTTTTTTTTAAAAGCAAAGAAATAGTACTGTAGCTGAGATAAATCAGTACCTACAGCTAAGCAACAAAAATAACATGGTATTATGCCATTAGTCATAAAATAATTAAACAGTACTGAACTCCTCTAAAGCCTCATCTACTTGGCATATGAATTATTTGAAGAGTAACTAAGAGAAAACCCCTTGAAAATTTATGAATAAACAAGACTTAACCAAAGGACTATTTCTGGTCAAGAAAACAAATAGAAACATTCAGTAATTTTCTTTACATTGTTTTTCTAAACGTTCTTCCTTCATTCATTCAGCTATAAATATTTACTTTATGCCTATCATGTGCAAGAAACTGTGCTAGGTGTCTATTGTAGAGGATATATAAACATTAAGATACAGTCTCTAAACTCAAGAGAGCTTTTCTCCAGGCAACCACTGAGTGGCCCCAAGAATTTTGGCTAGGGTTTATTGGAGCAGACCTAAGAAAGCATTGCAAAAATATCTGACTTTGCAAGCTGCCTTTCAAGAAAATCTGGTCTGCCACAAGAGCCCAAAATTGTCCACTTCACAAACCTCTTGGCTTACAAACTAACTTCTGTTAGTTCAAACAAGCATTGGGAAACTGTTTGCTATAGAGATGTGGATAAAAAAAAAACAAAAAAAAAAGGAAAACTTAAAAAAACATCTTACACTGTTTTTGCATTCGAGTCTTCATATATATTTAATTCCTTAATGAGAAATTGTCTCTCCAATGGTGTTGCTGGTTGACCAGATTCTGAAAAAATAAGACTCTTTATGAAATCCTCAGGTACCATAAAACACAAATAAATCCTGCAAAGACTTGCATTTTTAAGTTTTATGAAGTTATGGAAGTAAACACCCTATACCATATAATCAAATGAATTTCCTAAGAGGATGACAAACAAAGGAGATAAGAAATCAGATCTGGAGGCTAACTGGTACTCTCTCAAAAATACTGTTAAAACACATACAGGAAGCACAGTAAAACTTTAACATCATACAACTCTACCGCCATTACTATGTGTTGCATTTTCTCCTAGGTTAAGCACAAGGGAAAACCCCCCAACCTCAGACTGTACCTTCATGAATGATAGTGTCAAAATACTTGACACTTTCTTCATAACCAGGCGAGCAGAAGACGTGGCATCCAAGCCCACTGTACCGGTGAGACTTGACTATTCTTTAAAGAACAGATTTAATAGGACAAAGACTTACAAAGTCCTTGTCCCAAGAGGCACACCTGCTAGGATCTCTGAAGAGGACTATTGGAAGGTGATGAACGGCCTTGAACCATAACCATGGAGAGCCTCAACTTCAAGTTTACTGTCTTTGTTAGGTTTCTGACTCTTACTCACCTCATATGAGGTTTTCTGGGCAAACATACTGGAGTGCTTTGCTATTTTCTTCTCCAGCTTATTTTACAGACGAGGAAACTGAGGCAAAGAGGGGTCACACAGCTAGTGAGTGTCTGAGGCCACATTTGAACTCAGGTCTTCCTGATTCCAGACCTGGCTCTCTATCCACTGTACTACCTCGCTGTCCATCAAATTGCTCCTTAAATTTTTTAGTTTCATCATTTCATTCCTTCACTAGCTTAAAAGGCAGTGAATATCCAACAAATACTAAAAGCTAATAAATGATGAGGGTAATCTAATGTCCAAATACAGGTACAAATAATCACAAAATATGTAATAGCATGTCCTCCCTCCCCTTAAAATGATGTATTCTGTGTTTGTCCTTTTCTCATTAAAAATTTTGCTCTAATCTCTCAAATGTGAAGATGGTTGCGTTATTCTACTTGGCAGGGCTTTAGAAATCTTATTTCTACATATATGTCAGGAAACTAAAGCATTAATGGAAAAATTTAGTGCAATATGTAAAAGCTTCAAAATACACTATCTACTTAGTGTATCAGAGAGCTAGATGCCTGGGTCAAATTTTAAATTACACACCAGAAATTTTAAAGTGATTTGTACCCATTTTTCAATTGTGTAATTTTCTCATGTGGATTATTTCCTCCACTTATAAAGTTTACAATCCATTTCAGACTTGGTCTTTGAGAATTTCTATGACTGAAAAATTCACGGATAATTAAACCTCCTTAAACTTAGCCAGGCTGGTCTTTGGCTGAAAAACTCAGAAGAATTTTCTAGCTTTGCAGGATCTGTACTATGATGGCTTTAAAAATTAATGTTCAGTACATTCTAATTATGTTTCTCTCTTCAAAGTTCTACATTATCAAGACAGCTAATCCTGACAAGGAACTCTAGCTCTATTTGACACCAAGAATACCTATACTGATAACAGGAATACTGAACAAGAGATTAAGTTACCTAAAGTGATTAGGAAAATACCTAATTATCACAAGAATAAGACTTTTCCAGAGATTAAAAACCAAGCATTTGATGTTTCAACAAAAAGGAAAATACACATGCATAAAGAGTTACATTTCCAAAGTGAAGCAAGAAGGGCCAGGAGATCATGGTGTACTTGTAACAGCAAAGTGTAATGATGTCCAACTGTGAAAAACTTGATTACTCTGATCAATACAGTGATCCAATAATTCCAAAGGACTCATGATGAAAAAACTCTATCCACCTCCATAGAGAGAGGGGATGAACTGAGGGCAAACAGAAACAGAACTGTCCTCATCTTCTTTATATTTTGCTTTTTTTTTTTTGCAATATGGCTAACATGGAAATGTTTTGCATGATTTCACAAATATAACTGATATGCCTTCTCTGGGGTGGGAGGGAGAGAATTTGGAACTCAAAATTTAAAAAGAATGTTACAAATAAATAGTGATTTTTTAAAAGCAGTGCTTCATTTATCCAGTTGTTTTCTAGCAAGCTGGTAAAAGAGATCTTGGTCAGGCTTCAGAAAGAGATCAATAGACCATTTCAGCTCTCAAGTAGCTAGATGATGTTATTGTTGACAAAACTGAATCATCAAGCTAAATCACACTCAAAAAAAAAAAAAGAATTCACTTACCAGCTGTAAGGACAGATGCTGAATACTTATATTTGTTGAACTCCAAATACTCCCGAATTAGCTCATTAATTAGGAGGTTTTCATGAGACAGGGGTGGAGGTTTTTCACCTTGATCATCTAGTGCATTAAAAACTTCAGCTCTGATCTTCGCTCTTAAGTGTCCCAGAACACCCCTTTTTTCCAGCGTATCCTTCAAAACTATTAAATAAGATATAATATTTTAGTGCAAGAATTTCAAGGGAAATAAATCACTGATCAGTCTTATATACTATAATGGAGCAACTTGGGACACAGATCAAAGAAAATGAATTTTAAAGCGCTACCAACAAGGCAATGAATGATGGCCTCGGACTAAGTCTTGGGGTTTCTTCTAAACTCTTTCACTGATCTCAGAACCCAGCACCAGCCCACCTCCCTATTTCCACATGGGTACCATAAAACTCCAGTTCTCCCTACTGTTTTTAAGCTCTGTCAGCCATTTGCCAATAGTAACTTCCAAGGTAAATTTTCCAGTAAAGTTTGGCTAATCCAAATATTCCCTGTTGTTATTGAAGCAGTGAAGCCATCTGCCTTTTAAATGGCCTCTTTTGTACACGATGCTAAATCCCTCAATTATCTGCATATGTAAGTATAGTCTGTACAAATATTATCAGTTAACAAGTATTTACGGAGTACCTATGCTATATTTTATTTCTCCTTCACCTGCTGCATATAATGTCACCGTTATCACTGAAGTGCTGAAAAAAATCCAAGACATGATTCCTTCTGAGAACTCTTACTCTAGCTAAATCAACCAAATTATACATTTATGGAATCTAAAATTTGGAAGTGGTCATAGACATCATTGAGTCAAAGTGTCAGGCCTAGAGAAGGGAAAGTAAGTATCTAAGGTCACACAAGTACTTAGCATCAGAGCCAAGATAAGAACTCAAGTCTCTAGGATCCTTCCCAGCCTTCACCAGTCTCCCATGTTTCCCTAACATCAATTACAGGAGAAAACACCCACATACGGGTAAAACACTACAAAGATGCCAGGTGCTGTTATACTATTAGGAGAGACAGGGCAAACCGACAGGGAATAAAACCTCCAAAGTCACTCATTCAGTTATCTAGACTCTCCATGACCCCTTGGCAAAGATGCTGCAGGATTTGCCGTTTCCTTCTCCAACTCATTTTAAAGATGAGGAACTGAGGAAAACAAGGTTAAGGGATTTGCCAGAGGTTCACAGATATGACTTCAAGGCCTACACCCTACCCACAGCCACCATCCATTTCCAATCCTACAAGCTCTACAGTCAGGGGCAAATCCCTGACCCTCCAAAGCGCCTGGGCAAATTGAAGTAGCTAGATGATCCGGCAGACCCAGTGGTTGGGACCTGAGACCTAAGAAGACCTAAATTCAAATCCAGCCACTCAGAACAATGCCTGGCAGATGGCGAGAGCTCAACAAATACCTGTGGGCTGGTCCAATTCCCTAGATCCAAGCCTCTGGTTCTCTCACCTGTGAAATGCCACTCTTAAGAAGATCTGTCTCACAAGCCTGTTGTGAAAATCGAATGAAATAATACAGTGTACCCCCCCGCCAAAAAAAGGGTTACCGTTTTAACTACTAAAGGCTGAAAAGCTTCAGATTGCGGTAAGACTTTTAAAAGACAATAAACATTTATTTAGCGCCTATTATGCGCTAAACACTACTAAACTCTGGGAATATAAAGGTAAAAGACAGTCCTTCCCTAAAGGTGCTCACAGTCCAAAGCAGACAACAAGCGATTAGGTAAAATAAGCTAAATCTGCAGAGCCAGGGAAGCTAATTGCCAAAGAGGAAATAACCAACAGAGGGGGACAGGCACCAGAATTAAGGATCAGTAAAGCCTTGCTCCGGAAGGTGTAATTTTAGCTGGGATATCTTATCCTTTTTGAAAACCTTAAGGTTTTGTAATAAAAAATAGAAAAACTAGTTATCCTTAAAAGGTAAGGTGGACAGGTGTTTGCACCACGGAGGACCCGACTCCAGGTCCACGGAATCCCGCAGCAGGGGGCGTGGGAGAAAGGGGGGGAGGGGATGAGTGCAGCCAATCACGTGTTGAGAATCGGGGAATTAGAGAAATTCCCCTCCCCCCCATTCCTGGCGCGTTTTTTGTCTCTTCCGATTCCCAGCGCAGGGCTGCCCCTCCCCCATCTTTCCATAAAATAAATTTCTGGGAAAAATATCAACAGCAGGCGCTCCATAAATGCTTACTGACCCATTAATCAATAATCATTTATTAAGCGCTTACAAAATAAAAGCAAAATCCCTGCCTTCTTAACAGGGCCATTGAAAGCCCCAGGACAAAGCAAGCCGCGGCCCTGCTCGGACAGCTCCCGCGGCCCACCCGGGCCTCTCCGTCCCGACTTCGCCCCAGCCCAGCCCCGCTCGGAGGCCGCTCCGTCTGTGTCTCAGACTGAGCCGTCCGGGCCACGCGTCCGTTCCTCCGCTACCTGCTTTGAGTTCCGCAACAGTCGCCATTTTTCAACGGCCCCCCGAGATTGAAGAAAAGCAAGGTGGGGCCTGGGCACGCGCAGCGCGCCTGCGCGGCACGAGGCCCCGCCCCTAGCTCCCAAGGGCTCCGCCCACTGAGTCCCCAGCCTACGTACGTCACATCCGGTGCTCTCCGGTACGGGCCAATCGGGAGGCCTGTGACCCTGTAGAGCTGCCGTAGGGACGCGTGTTGGGGCAGGAGCTGTTTACTTTTGTGTGTTTACATGGGCTTCGCTTTTAGTAGGGGTGTTAGAAGTGATTGATTTATGGGAACCCCTGGGCTAAGGTCCCTCTAGACGGAGAGGCGTGGACAGCTTGTGATGGGCGTCATTAGAGAAAGCTTCCGAATCCCTGAGGTGGCCGGTGTAGACGAGTGTATAAGTGCGCCGGATGGATCGTGTGGGAAAGAACTCGAGAATGAAAGAGAAACGTCCCGCTGGGAGGGTTGGATAAAGGCGCGGTGGTGGGAGTGCCGCAGGAGACGCTTTAAAAATTACCTCCAAAGGCGTCATTTCATATATGTATCTATGTACACATATATGCCTATAGAAAGATGCAGAAATCGGAAGAGTAAAAATAATAACTGAGTTACGTAATGCTTTAAAATTAAGCACTTTTTGCCATTACTTAATTCTCAAATTTATGAATGAAAAGTACTATGAAAATTAATTCCTTCTCCAAACAACTCCGAGATAAAAAATCTACATATATCATCTTCAGAAATGAGAGAATCCTCAAGTACCTCTTCACATCTATTGGATCGGCCGATGTGACAAGAAAGGAAAATGGCTGTTGGAGGGGATGTGGAAAAACTGGAACGCTCATTCATTGTTGGTGGAGTTGTGAGCTCATCCAACCATCCTGGAGAGCAATCTGGAACGATGCCCAAAGGACAACTGAAAGCTTTGCACACCCTTTATCTAACAATACCGCTGCTGGGCCGATATCCAGAAGATATCCAGAAAAAGGGGAAAGAACCTATTTATACAAAAGTATCAATGGATAAGAATTGGAAGTGGAAGGGATGCCTGTGTCCCTTGGGGAGTGGCTAACAAGCTGTGGTATATGATTGTAATGGAATATTATTGTGTCATAAGAAATAACAAGCAGGGTGATTACAGGAAAACCTCACAAGACTTAGTGAACAGAACCGGGAGTACATTGTATATAGTAATAGGAATATTGCTCAGTGAAAAACTATGAATGACTTAGCTATTCTCAGCAATAGGGTGATCCAAGATAATCCCAAAGTACTCATGTTGAAGCATGCCTTCAGAGACAAGGTACTGATACTGCTTGAATACGGACTGAAGCATGCTATTTTTCACTTTCATTCCTTTTGTACAAAATGACTGATATGGAAATGTTATATTATTGCACATCTATAACCTATATCTGATTGCTTACTGTCAAAGGGATGGGGGAAAGGAAAAGAGGGAGAAATTTGGAACTCAAAACTAAAAAATGTTTAAAATTGTTTTAACATGTATATATGTGTGTTTAAAAATCAGAATCATAAATTTAGAGATGGAAAGGACTTTAAGGCCATTTGGTCCAAACCCCTAATTTTACTGATGAGAAAACTAAGACCCAGAGAGAAGTCACACAGCCTACAATAAGAAACAGAATTTCAACACTGAGAAGGCAAAGAGGCTATTCCCCATAATAAAATAATATTCTCCACTCTCAAAAATGTTATCAAATTCTTTGCTGAGGACTAGCAACAGATTCATTCAATCTCTTGCTTACTGGGAGGCTTAGAGATTAAGATATTATTGAAATTGCTATTTCGTATCGCTAGGATCAAACTGCAGGTTATTTGGATTCAAAAGAGTAAGGCTTCATTGACCAAGAATTAAAATGATTCATCTGTTAAACAGCCATTGCTGGGAGAAAAGGAAACTTCCCCACCCTCCAATCCTCCCAAAGGTGGAATTTTACAAATGGAGACACCTACTTTATGGAACTACTTTCCTATGATGTTGGGACAGCCTTTTTTTTTTTTTTAACCATATTACATGCCCTATAATCAGGGACTTCTGTCCTGCAAGAACTTGAAAACCAAGACCAAATTGTTGATTGAAGATTAATTTTAGGAAAATTTGCATTTTTGGACCCTAGAAACAGCACAAATGCTCTTATACCTGTAGAATGAGTACAATGCGTGCTGAAGAGCCGACGGTTGTCTTCAAATATTTGGAACCTGAAATTGTAAAAGGAGAATTTGAACTTGATCTGCCCTGAAGGCAGAACTGGAATCCTGAGGGCCAAGTTACAGGGAAGCAGATTTGATAAGAGGAAAGACTTCCAAACTGGAATACCGGGACCATAAACGAATGGATTGCCTACAGGATATTGGATTCCCCTGCCCTAGAGGTCTTGGAGGAAGTCCAGACAGTCACTCCTCTTGTTTAAATATGCAGATACTTGACCAAGAGTGGTGTTAACCCTGGACTAGGAATACAAAACCACCTGAGGAGATAAGTTAGGTCCACTCAAATCACCTTGTAAAAACAAGTTTATTTGAATATGTAGGGAAGAGACCAAGGAGAAAGACCTTTAGGACTAATGGCTGTAAGGGGAAGAGATGTTGGCACGTTACAAAGCTGCTGCTGGACAGCACTGGACAGGAGACTGGGGAAAAACTTGTGTTAGATAGAAGCTTAGTTGGTATTCAACTCAGGAAAAAGTAAGGGGAGAAGCACACTATGGTGGCTGCCTCTAATATTCTTTTTAACTAGGTGCTAAACTCTAATTCTGGTGCCTTCTCTCAAAGTGCTGATCACCTCTCCCTATGTAGGGCTGTGGGTATAAATTACATTATATGACTTCTCTCATAGGCCTATATACTACAACCTCAGATCTCTTCCTACAATCAGATTTTGCGATTGTATATGTATGACTTTTACCAGTACATTGATCAGAGGTCACCAGCCTTACAAAGAGGAGAAGCCAAGTTGTGGCTAACAAGTCTAGGTTTTCCCCAACATAAAGAAAGGAGTGGGAATCGCAGCTGATTTGTAGTAGTAAAGCTGCACTCAAAAGGTTCAAAACTATTTTCTCACTGTTTCTCTAATTAGGAATTCTTTTGGATTAACTTTCTCTTCTTTTAAAATGTAAATTCCTTGGTGTGGGTTATCCTTTTGAGTCATTCATATTTTAGAGTGAATTGCTAAACCTAACTTGAAGGCACAGCTAGGTGGCAAATAGGTGGTAGTGGGTAGAGTGCTAGCCCTAGATAGAGTAAGGAAGACGTGTTTCTGAGTTCAAATGTGGCCTCAGACACTTACTAACTGTGGGACCCTGGGCAAGTCACTTAACCTGTTTGCCTCAGTTTCCTTATCTGTAAAGTGAGGTGGGGAAGGAAATGCCAAGAAATCCCCAAATGGATTTCATAAAGAATCAGACACGACTGGCATGATTGAACAACAGCAAAAAAATCTAAGATTAAGTCTGAAGGTTTGATTGTGGCCAGGACGGAGGGCATAATTGTCTTTCTTTAAGAAAGAAGTTTTATTAATGCTTTTTTTTTTACAACCCCTGTTTCCATAATATAGGAGGAATAATTTTCAATCTTAATATTCTTGGGAAAGGACAGGCTTTTGGGGCCCCACATCAGATCCCTTGAATGCTAACCTTGTGGAAAGATCCCAAGGAAGACTCAGAGCACAGCTCATTGAGGCAATTGCAAACTTGATGCCCATAACTGGGAATCTAAAGGTCCTAAGGAGAGGAGTATATCTCCAATAATATGGGATATAAAACTGAGATAAGGCAATCAGCTGGGTAAATTTGAAATGTCTGTAGTTAAAAGGGGCTCTTTTACTTCAGGTTCTCTTAAGGATAATAGGTCCTATTGATGCAACCAAGATTAGATGGAAAACAGAAAAGCTGGGGAAACAATTTTTATAGCAAGTATTCTGGTAAAGCCCTCATTTCTCAAATATATAGAGAACTGAATCAAATTTTAAGAATACAAGTCATTCCCTAATTAATAAATGGTCAAAGGATATGAACAATCAGTTTTCAGATGAAGAAATTAAAGCTATCTAGTCATATGAAAAAATTCTCTAAATTACTATTGATTAGAGAAATACAAATAAAGTACAACTCTGAGGTATCACCTTATACTTATCAGTTTGGTTAATATGATAGAGAAAATGATAAATGTTGGAGAAGAGAAAAATTGGGATACACATTAGTGTTGTAGGTGGAGATATGATGAGCTGATCCAATCATTCTGAAGAACAATTTGAAACTATGCCCAAAGGACAACAAACATGTGCATACCCTTTGATCCAGCAATACCACTTCTAGGTCAGTATCCCAAAGAGATCATAAAAAAGGGAAAAGGACCCACATGTACAAAAATATTTATAGCAGCTCTTTTTGTGATGTCAAAGAATTGGAAATGAAGGGAATATCCATCAATTGGGGAATGATTGAACAAGTTGTGATATATGAATGTAATAGAATACTGTTGTGCTATAAGAAATGATGAGCTGGCGAATTTCAGAAAAACCTAGAAAGACTTATATGAACTGATGCTGAGTAAAATGAGCAGAACCAGGAGAATATCATAGACAGTAACAGCAACATTGTGCAGTGATCAACTATGATAGATTTAGCTCTTAGCAAAAGAGCGATCCAGACAATTTTGAAGAACTTATGTAATAAAAAATGCTATCTACCTCTGGAGAAAGAACTGTGGAGTCTGAAGGCAGATGGAAGTATACTACTTTCACTTTTTTGGTTTTTTCCCCTTGGTTTTTCCTTTTTATTCTGTTTCTTCTTTTACATCGTGACTAATGTGGAAATATGTTTAACATGATCCCATATGTATAATCTATATCAGATTGCTTGCCATCTTGGTAAGGGGTGGGGATATGAGGGAGGGCGGGAGAAAAATTTGGAACTAAAAATCTTATTTAAAAAATGAATGTTGTAAACTATCTTTACATGTGATTGGAAAAATACTATTTACAAAAAGAAAGAAAGAAAAATAATAATAGATCCCTCTGTACTTCTGTCTTCTTACCACAGTTTTTTGTCCACTCCTATTTGAGACTAACCCTGTACCCCAAGCTCTATCTCTCCTGCCTTATGATCAGCCCTTGTTAAAAATCACCTGACTGAATAAACTATGTTCCTAACCTGAACCCTGTCAATAACCAAGATCCTTCCTTACCTTCTTTCATGTATGGGGTCCTCCCCCCCACTCTTTTGCATACTAGGATCTCCAAGTCCTTTATCCCTGTCTTCCAGGCTTTCACCCCTGCTCTAACCTCATTTTCCTCCCTTCTCATGTTCATCCCTATTGTTAACCAGTTCATCTCTACATGACCTCAGTTCTGCTCCTTATTGCCCCATCTGTCCTATAGAACCTCATACCTTCCAAACCCTAGCCCTTTATTACTCCCACCATCTGCTTTCTTTTACTCGTGTTCATTTGCTGCTAAAAGAAGCTGGAGTCCATCAGGAAAACAAACCGAATGAGAATCTCAGACAACTTTATTATCTGATCTCTACTGGGCCCTTACCTCAGCAAGGTAATCCTTTTATTCCTCCTTAATTGATTCTCTGTCTCAGTCCCACAGAGGTTGCTCCAGACCTTTCCTTCTCTCCCCACCCTGTCTTCCTCATCTTTCAGCTGAGGAGCTTGTCTTTTATCTTACTGAGAAAATAAGAGGCCATAGGTGGTGAGTTCCCTCTTCTCCCCTTCTCTATAATTCAAAATATCCATCCCCTGCACAATTCTGCTTTCTCTGTAATTCTTAGCCTCTCCCTATTTATTTCTTCTTTCTCTGCTGTCTACAAACAAACCAAGCCTCTCTATCCTGAAAAAAAAAACCCTACTAAGCCCTATTATCTTCTATCTCTCCCTCATTTCACAACTGACCTCTTAGAAAAGGAGGCATCTCATTTCTCAACTGTTTGCAATGTGGCTTCAGAATTTATCTCTCAAAGAAGCTGTTCTTTCTTGTCATACTTTTAATCACCAAATTTAATCACTTTTTAATCACCAAATCTGACTTTTTTTATATTTCTTATCCTTTGTAACTTCTTTGCAGCATTTGATGTAATTGATTACCTTTTCTGCCTGAATACTCCGTCTTTTTTTTTTTTTTTTTTTGTTTTCATGACATTGCTTTCTTTTGTTTCTCCTTTTATCTATCTCATGGCACCTTCTCAGTCTCCTTTGTCAGTTCATCTTCCATATTCCATCCCCTCCCCTCACTATGAGTGTATGTCAAAGTTCTGTCCTGGGTGCTTTTTTATTCTCTTTCTAGATTCTCTCACTTAGGGGCCATTTAAGCTCCCCTGGCTTTAATTGTAATTTCAATCCAGATGATTCACAACTCGAAATTAACCCTAGTTTCTCTCTTAACTTCCATACAAATATATGAAACTATCTACTGGATATTTCAAACTGTAAGTTCTATAGGCATCTCAGATTCAACATATTTAACTCATTATCTTTCCCTTCTAAATTTCCTGATTTCTGTCAAGGTCACCATCATCCTTCTGGTCATAAACAGAAGAATGCTTCCTGCTACCTTCATCTAGCCTTGTCACTGCTGACAGAAATGAGCATTTTGAGTTCACTCGGACAGTGAAGCAAAGCCTATCTGTAAGCTCAGAGTGGACCAAAATGGCTTTTTCTTAATTGACCAATACAGGTTTTAGACCTTTCTCAGGTGATGGTATTCAAAGTGGTTTGGGGGGGTTTTCACATTGTGCATTCCTCCACTTCCCAGACTCTGTGGTCCAGCCAAACTGGCCTTTTCGTTGCTTATACTACCCCATTTTCATTCTCTGTCCTGGCTTTCCCCCTTTTAAACCTGTAAGGACACATTTTAAGGAGGAGGCCCAGGTCAACCATGTCTTTATTCTCTCCCTCTCCCCTTCCTTTTCAGTTACCTTTTATGTGCTGTCTTTCCCTATTAGAATATAAGCTCTGTTTTTCTTTTTGCTTGTATTTGCATTCCCAGCTCTTAGCACAATCCCTCGCTCCCAGTAAATGCTTAATAAATGCTTCCTGGTGTTTGGCTGTTGCTGCTGTAATTTGTGAGATGATAGTGGCAATGAGGGGTGGCCCTAGAATAGACTTGTTTTCCTTTATTCAAATCCACTTTCATATAATGGGGAGCATTCTGATACCTTCCTTCTTTCCCTCCCTTCCTCCTTCCTTCCCTCCTTTCTTCCTTCCCTTTCTTTCTTTCTTTCTTTCTTTCTTTTCTTTCTTTCTTTCTTTTTCTTTCTTTCTTTCTTTCTTTCTTTCTTTCTTTCTTTCTTTCTTTCTTTCTTTCTTTCTTTCTTTCTTTCTTTCTTTCTTTCTTTCTTTCTTTTTCTTATTTTATGGAGTTAGCAGAGCAGACATGGACTACTGCTAAACTGTTGCCCAGGCTACTAAATCCTGGAATTCAATATCACGGGAACCAAAGGAGATCACTCAAATGACAGAGCAGAGAATCACCTTGGAAAGCACACTAGAAACCTCTCTTAGAAAAGCAAAGCCTGATTGGAAGCAAATAGACAACAGGATTCTCCTTGTGCTGGTTTTTATAATTATATGAATAACTATGCATCTGTCATCCAAATCCCAGGGATATTCCATGGACAGGTGGATTGCAAATTACTACTTTAGGTTTGAGCCTTATTGTAAAAAAATGACATAAGGATTTTCTCCAGAATAGTTAAAAGGGATGAGAACACTGCACTTAGTTGATAAACAGCAGAACTTCAACAATAGAAAGGTTCCAAGAAAAGGAAGAGAATAGGGCATCCCCTTCAGGAAATTTACCCTTGAACATGAAATTTTGATTTAGATACTGAATAGGATGATAAAAATTATTTGGGCCAATGGTCTATACAAATAACCCCAGATGTTCCCACTACATAGGAAGTACACTATGAGGTCCTTGGTTATGCATGTGTAGAAAGACCAAAACCATGAAATCACAGACTCTACATGGGCTTTATCATAGCAAGTGATGACAGGCTCTTATTTCTCATATCTCAATGTTCCAATTAGGTTATATCTGTCCTGCTCACTGGCTCCTCCTCCTTTGACTTTTTTCCACCTGTAATGTCCTCCCTCTCCTTACATAAATTCTGTTCAAGCTGAAGGCTTCCCAGGAAGACTTTCCTGCCCTCTACAGTCAATATGAATCTCTACTATCTTCAAACTCTTTCTATATGTATTTGCAATCATAAAGCCGATAAAAGTCATATGAAGTAATACCATATTCCATGAATCACCTCCACAAGATACCAATAATAGCTAGAATTTAATATAATAACTACTATTTATAATTTATATTATCATCACTTTATCCTCACATGTGAAATTCATTGTTTAAGATGTAAAGTACATTTTCTTATATTGAGTCAAAATCTTCCTACCTGTTTCTAATTTCCATGAGAAGGTCTTAGTGATGCTTTCTCAAGCTGCCTCCCTAAGTCTAGTTCCTCTTCCATCTGATATTCCTATAGATGTCTGAAGGCAAGCATCTTGTGCTGTATTCTCTTCTCAGAGCTAAATATCTCCAGTTCTTCCTGGTCCTCATATGAGCCCTCAAATTAATACCCACTTAACAACCATTGACACTCAATAGATGTGTACTTGAAACTTTAATGAGAAGAAACCCCAAAAGGAGAGTAAAGACAAAAGAAATAAGTTGGAAACAATGCAAATGATCTGTCATAGTCACTGAATAAGTTGATGTTGAGAGAAGAGGCAACGTCAAAAAGGGAGAGTGAAAAGGTAAGTGAGAGAGGCTGAGTGAAGAGTTACTAATTTAGCATTTTATTTTAGGGCACATGAGATTATTACTACAGTAAACTAGCAAATAAAAATATTCAAAGAGCAGAACTTAACTGAGCGCGCCACCTAGACAGCTTCAAAGGTGACCCCATAGTGGCTCAACTGCCTACGAGGCAGAGAAATAGAAAATAGTCCTACTTAGGATGCTACAGTAATAAGCGACTAAAATTGTGTTCCTACACAAGTTGCATTCTAGTAATCCAAGTGGAAATTTCTCAGAATATGACTATATTTTTATTAACACAGTCTATGATTACAATGGGCATCTAGGTAGAGCAGTAGATGGAGCACCAGGCCTTGAGTCAGGAAAATCTGAGTTCAAATCCAGGCTTCTTAACCCTGGGCGAGACAATTAACGCTTTTTTGCCTCAGTTTCCTCATTGTAAAATGAGCTGGAGAAGGAAATTGCTGGAAACCATTCCAGTATCTTTGTCAAGAAAAAACTCCAAAAGGGGTCATGATGAGTTGGACACTACTGAATGACGACATGATTGCATCAGCGTTTTGGGTAGTTTTGTTACGCTAAAATTCAGAAGGTGTGCTGGAGCCAGCTCTGATCTACTAGAGAAAGCCTATTGTTAAATTTTCAGAATGAGCATTGACACCTCATAAATCAGTAAATGCTACAAATCCAAACTGGATTTATTGTTTTGTTGATTGTATAGACTTAAGAAAGTGATAGAGGAGATGCTACTAATGTAGGCTAAATTTAAAAGTATATCATGCCCACATATATTTGGAGAGCTAGTTGTTAAATATTTACCAGCACTCACCTGACTAAACTCCACATGGACTCAAGGGGGAAGGAGATGAATACTGGGGATAAATATGCTGATGTAAAAAACAGAAGACATCAGTGAAAAACTTATGTAAAAAATTAAAGAAAATCCACATGGATTTCTGTTAAGCTTTATCTTCCTTTTCCATAATTATACAGTTGATTTTTTTAGAATTAAGAGTAGGACTTTACTTTTATTCCTATTAAATGTCATCTTGTTACCTTGGGGCCACTATTCCAGCCTATTAAAATTTTAGGATTCTGACTCCTTTATCTAGAATCTTAGCTATACTTTTTAGTTTTAATAAGGATGCTTTCTTATGTCCTCATTTAAGGCAGTGATGACATGTGGCATGCTCCCTAGAGAGGCTGGTGTCAGTATTGTAATCAATACTCCTCCAGCACAGTTGTTCAACTGGGTACTTTTTGCTTCCCCGTACTATCTTCTAACCTATACTATACACTTAACCTATAACGATCTTATGAAAATATTTGTCATATTCTTTAATAAAATAAAAATGTCCCATGTCTAAAGTATTCCCTGGTCTACCACCCTGTTAAGGATAGGGTTAGAGACTTAATCTATGTATTCATTGAAACAAAATTCCCTGGTGAGGATAATCTTTCTACCAGTGCAGTTTAGCACCTTCTCTGCAATTCATAGCTTTAGTGAGCTGCTTAGAGCACTAAGAGGTTAAGTGATTTACCCAGGGTCACACAGCCAGTATATGTCAGAGGGAGGATTTGAATCGTGTTTTCCTAGCTTTGAAACCAGCTTTCTATCTGCTGTGGCATGCTCTGTCTCTTTAATGTAGCCATCAGTTCAGCAATTATTTTAAAAGATGGACATGTTCTTACTTTGAAAGATTTGTTCCTATTTTACTCCTGCCAGGAACTGTGAGTTCATCAGTGTGGGCGCTCCCTACATCAATGCTGATTAAAATTCCTCTAAGAGTTAGTAGCTGGTTTGGGAGAGTTACTATCAAATTAAATTAAAAATCACCATGCTGGGAACACCACAGTAATGAGTCTCTCTGTACTTGGCCATGCTGGCCTATAGGCCACAGATACATGTGACTTATCACTTCGTGTGTGTGTGTGTTTGTGTGTGTGTGTGTGTGTGTGTGTGTGAGATGGACCCCCCTCTGGCAGCCTGGTAAAGTCTATGGACTCCTTTTCAGGAGAGTGTTTTTAAATGTATAAAATAAAATACATAGGATGTGAGCTCTTCCAGAGCAGCCACTGTCTTTTGTTTTTCTTTGTTTTTGCAGTGCTAAGCTCATTGCTTGGCACATAGTAGACGATTTTTTGACTGATTGACAAAGGTTATCAATTGTAATGAAATAGTTATCAAAATATTTTTTAAAAACCTCACATGTTCACAGACCCTTTTATTCAGTTTGTTTGTTTGTACATAGTTCTTGGTTTACTGTCTCCATGTGTGAACATTTGAACTCTATGAAATCAGAGACTGCCCTCTTGCCTCTTTTTGTATCTCCAGAGCTTAGCACAGTGCCTGGGACATGGTAAGCACTATATAAACATTTTATTATTATTCAGATTGAGACATATGTTTTTTGGATGTGGCTAATTCAGGAATTTATTTTGTTTGACATTGTATGTTTGTAATGGGATTTTGTTTTTCTTGCTTTCTCAGTAGAAATGGGAGAAGTGAGAGGGAGAGGAGGTAGATCTTTGAAAAAAATTAAAAAGAAAATCAAAACTAAAAACAAACAAGTATATACATATTTGACATACAGTGTTGCTCCTTCTAATAGATATTTTTCTTTAACAAAATACTCTTTCAGTACTATATTTCTGTAATGAATATTTTCCCATCAAATGTCAATACCAACTATGATCTTGTGTTAAAAATTTTGTTGCCCATGTTGTGGTTCACCGATAGACATTTAAATCCATTGATATTGTAAAGACACCCTCTTCCCTATTGTTTTGCTTCCATGAGCACTTTCTCCATGACTGTTCTATGTCATTTCTATTTTGTCCTCTATTGCATCTAATTGTAAAGGAATACCTTTCCAAATTTCCATTTTAAATCATCTTGATCAGGTTGGCAAATCTAAAAATGCTGTTTGCTGCCTTTATAAGATATCACAGGGTACTTAGATCATATATTTAGATCTGAAAAGTACATTAGAGGTCACTACTGTTCTCCATTGGGCAATTATTCTGTTATCGTCAAAACTGTGGGGCTTAGCACTTAATTTTTTTCTACTTGATTTAGGTTGTGTTTTCCTAACTAATTCATTAACTTCTTGAAGGTGAGGATGGTGTCTTTTACTTTCTTTTGTATCTTGAAGAATACCTGTATCTTGAAGAATACCTGACCATTCTGGGCACATAATAGGCCAAGCATTGGTAACTTTGAGGAATATATGCCAAAGGTAGGACAGAAGATATTTTCAGTGACATGCTGAAGTCCTTCTTATGTCTTATCATGGTATGGTAGTGATCTTGGGTTTTTGAAGGATCTGCCAGGAGATCATGAACACTGCCAACTTTTACCAGTGGAAAAGAATGAAAACTATAGGTCTGGCAATGAACTGTTTGTCTGTCATCCCAGAATCAGCCAAGTTGTCTCCAATAATTTATGTAGCAATTAGTAAATATTTATTAAGTGCTGTCTATGTATCAGGCACTGTGCTAGGTGCTCAGGATATGAAGAAAGGCAAAATATAAAATGTACCCTCAAGGATAATATGCAAACAAAATATATATTAGCAAGCTTTATATAGGATAAATTGGAAATAATCAACAGAGAAAAGGCACTAGAAATAAGGGGGATCTAACAAGGCTTCCTGTAGAAAGTAGGGTTTTATTTTTTTTAATTTAAAATTCTTCAATTCTAAACTCTCTCTCCTCTTCTCAGCCTCTTCCACCCATCTGGAAGAGAAGGAAAACAAAACTCATTTCAAATATGTATAGTCACACACAACACATTTCTGTATTTGACATGTCACAAAAGAAAGTAAAAGAGAAAGGAAGAAACAAAGGAAAAGGAACTATGCTTCAGGCTTCATGCTTGAGTCCCTCAACTCTTTTTTTTGGAAGTGAATAACATTTTTCATAGTGAGCCCTCTGGAACTATGTTTGGTCCTTGATCAGTTACTAAGTCTTTCAAGGTTGATATCTTCACAATATTGTTACTTTGTAAATTGTTCTCCTGGTCCTGCTCACTTTACTTTGCACCTTCATACAAGTCTTCTCAAGTTTATCGGAAACCATCCCAAATGTGGAGTTTTACCTACCACCTGAAGGAAGTCAGGGAAGTCACCAAGTGGAGATGAGGATGGAGAACATTCCAATCGTGGGGAAGACAGTGAAAAGTCCTAGTCAGGGGATGGAATGTCTTGTTAGCGCTACAGCAAAAAGGTCAGTGTCGTTGGAATGAAAAAAAGTACATGGTCTGTGTGGGGGGTGGGGGTGGGGAGTAAGCTATAAGAAGACTGGAAAGGGCTAGGCAGATTTTGAAGGACTTTTAACACCAGACAATTTTTATATTTGATCCTGGAGGTCACAGGGAACTCCTGGAATTAGTGACAGTCTGGGAAGTTATGGAGTACTCCTGTAGATGACAGATAAGGGAGTGTTAAAGTAAATCACTGTCACCATGGATTTCTGCAATATTTCAAGTGAGGTTTTTTTTTTTTTGTCTTCCTTTCTCCATCTATTTTTCACTGCCTCTAATCTCTTCTCTTAATCCATTCCCTACCTCTCCTGGCAGTCACCAGTTAGTTACCTCATGCATCCAAATTATTCTTCTCCCCCCAATCCGTGGGGGAGATTGGCAAAACTGACTTTTGAGGGGAACAGAGGTCTGCTCTCATCTCTGTCAGGAAGAAGAAATCTGATGTTCAGTTTGCTCTTTTGCTTCTAGGATATGTGGTGGAGATGGAGATTTTGGGGGCTTTCCCTGACCTGTGCTACCCCTTTCATTCCACTCCTCTGTGAGCATCTCTTGTACTGTTGGCTAGTATTTACAAAATTTGAAGTCTGCTAAAGCTGATTTTTATCACATTATAGGCAGTCATTCACTCAGTCATTTAGTAAGCCTTCCCCATGCCAGACCCTGTACTAAGCTCTGGAGATACAAAGAAAGGCAAACGCAGAGTCCTTACCCTTAAGGAGCTAACAATCTACTCGGAGAGACCACATGGAAATACATGTTCACACAAGATATGTACAGTGCAAATGGGTTGTATCCATATCCTTTATTTCAGTCACTGTTCTCTCTCTTCGGTCTCAGTGTTGTGTGGTGCTGGCCAGGTGCCCCGAGCCTCTGTGTATACAGGCTATTACCGTATTTGTTTTCCTTGCCAGACCCTCAGAAGGGGAGGGAGGTGAGAGGGGGTGTTGCCATAAACGCACGGAGAGAAGCAATAGCTCTTGGACAATTTAGGGAACTAGCAAATAAATGAAAGGAAACTTTAATAAGAACAAAAAACAAACCTGCCCATGGTGTTACCAGACTTCTTTAAAGTCACCATCACCACTATGTCAAAGATAAAAAGTATTTTGTCAATCAATAGCTATTCTCCTGTGATCACTGAACATCCCTCATCCTCCCCGATTGGATTCTACATAGATGAGATCTGTACTTGCATAACTCCAGGTTTTGTTTTATTTTGAAATCACATCAAGGAGAAAAAGAGGGAGTAGGGAGGCAAGGAATCCATAAGATAAGTTTACTGTTTCTCATTCTTTGTACTTGGATTCCTAGTGCCTAGCTCAGAGCCTGACACAGTCCAGCTGTTTAATAATACTTGGGCCTCATGGAAGAAGTGGTGTTCTAAGAGTTGTTGGTCTGAAAGAAAGATATTAGACTAGGGGATTGACAGAGATGTAGGACCAGGAAGGGAGCCCACCTCTGCTTCATTTTGCTCTTGGTTTAAGACTGATCTGGTCCCTCATCTCCACCTATTGAACTACCCTGGCTTCCTTCAGGGCTCACCTCAAAGGCCCCTGCATTTGTTAATGAACTTCATCTTTTCTGCATATATTTTGTAAGTATATAGATCAAGGGGCTGTGTGTGTGTTTGTGGTGAGCCCTTCTGGCAGTGTGGTAAAGCCTATGGACTCCTTTTCAGAGTAATGCTTTTAAATGTATAAGATAAAATATATAGGATGTGAGCTCTTCCAGAGCAGAAAGTTGCCTTTTGTTTTCTTTGTTTCCCTAGTGCTAAACTCATTGTCATAGTAGGTACTTAATGTTTATCAACATTACATTGACAAAGGTAATCAATCATCCATCATGAAATAGTTAACAAAATTTAAAAAAAAACGCCCTCAGAAGGCCACACACCCTTTATTCAGTTTGTTTACACATAGTTGTTGGCTCATGGTCTCCATCTTGTGACTTGTGAGCTCTTTGTGTCTCTAGAGTTTAGCACAGTGCCCCGCACGTAGTAAATGTTACTGTTGTTATAACGTTCCCCTTTAGAACTGTAAGCTCCTTGGGGGCAGGGACTTTCTTTAGCCTGGCACATAGTTAAGTACTATATATAAATAATAGCTATTACATTATCATATGCTGCAATGGTTACTATTACTGTCATCCCCCTTTAGAACTGTAAGCTTCTTGGGGGCACAGACAGGTTTTTTTTCACCCCCAGCGCTTAGCACACAGTAGGCAGCTTTATGTTTATCGATTGGTTTGATCCTAGATTATCTCCCAGGTGTCTGCCCCCATTAGAATGTACGCTCCCTAGAAGGTTGGGACTAGTGGAGTGTGTGTGTGTGTGTGTGTGTGTGTGAGTGTGTGTATGTATGTGTGGGTATATATGTGTGTGTGTCTGTGTACGTGTTTTCTTCTTATCCCCAGAGTGTGTGTCTGTGTACTTGTTTTCCTTGTATCCCCAGTGTGTGTATGTGTTTTCCTTGTATCCCCAGCGTGTATGTTTTCTTTGTACATGTTTTCTCTGTATCCCCAGAGTGTGAATGTCCGTGTAGTGTGTGTATATATTCTTTGTATCCCCAGCATGTGTATATGTGTTTTCTTTGTATGTTTTCTTTGTATCCCCAGCATGTGTGTTTGTGTTTTCTATGTATCCCCAGCATGTGTGTCTGTTTGTGTGTCTGTATGTGTTTTCTCTGTATCCCCAGCGTGTGTGTACGTGTTTTCTCTGTATCCCCGGCATGTGTGTGTCTGTGTTTTCTCGGTATCCCCAGCATGTGTGTGCGTGCGCGTGTGTGTACGCGTTTTCTCTGTATCCCCAGCGTGTGTATATGTGTGTGTGTGTACACGCGTCTTCTCTGTATCCCCGGCGTGTGTGTCTGTGTGTATGCGTTTTCTCTGTATCCCCAGCATGTGTGTCTGTTTGTGTGTCTGTGTGTACGTGTTTTCTCTGTATCCCCGGCATGTGTGTGTCTGTGTTTTCTCGGTATCCCCAGCGTGTGTGTATGTGTGTGTACGTGTTTTCTCTGTATCCCCAGCGTGTGTGTATGTGTGTCTGTGTACGTGTTTTCTCTGTATCCCCGGCATGTGTGTGTCTGTGTTTTCTCTGTATCCCCAGCATGTGTGTCTGTTTGTGTGTCTGTATGTGTTTTCTCTGTATCCCCGGCATGTGTGTGTCTGTGTTTTCTCTGTATCCCCAGCATGTGTGTCTGTTTGTGTCTGTCTGTGTTTTCTCTGTATCCCCAGCGTGCGTGTGTACGTGTTTTCTCTGTATCCCCAGCATGTGTGTCTGTGTTTTCTCGGTATCCCCAGCATGTGTGTGCGTGCGCGCGCGTGTGTGTACGCGTTTTCTCTGTATCCCCAGCGTGTGTGTATGCGTGTGTGTACGCGTCTTCTCTGTATCCCCGGCGTGCGTGTGTGTGTCTGTGTTTTCTCTGTATCCCCGGCGTGTGTGTCTGTGTGCGTGCGTGCGTGTACGCGTTTTCTCGGTATCCCCAGCCCTGGAACACGATGAACGTTTCCTCCATGTGTCCGCTGCTCGCTCGGCCCAGGGACCAGGGCGCGGGTCCCGGAGGACGGCATCTGGGGCGGCCCGGCACGGGCACGCGGAGGGCCGGCCCGCGCCCCCGCCTTCCTCAGTTTCCCTCCCCAGCCCCCACCCCAGCGCTTCCGAAGGTGAGCGCGGACGACGGGGCGGAGCCGGCCCCATCCCGGTGACGTGCGGGCCAACCAGGCGGCGTTGCGGCTGCCCGGGCTCCCTCCCGGCCCCGCCGCGGCCGCCGACGCCTCCTCCTCCTCCGCCTCCTCCCGGCTTTCTCCTCTCCCCTCGGAGCAGCCGCCGCCGCCTCTGACGCCTCCAGCCTCCGCGCTCGCTGCCGCCGCCGGCAGCCCGGCCGCCGGTCCATCCGTCCTCCCGCCGGCCCGCCCGGCCCGGCCCGGCCCCGGCCCGGCCACATGGCGTTCCTTCGTTTCTGCAGCGCGGACGGCTCCGACCCGCACTGGGTAGATAACGCGCGGGGCTGGGGAGAGGCCGCTCCTGGGCTGGGGAGGGCAGGGCCGGCCCGGGGGACTCTGGACGCCCCGCCGGGCGAGCCCCCGGGCCGCGGGAGGGCGAGCCGGGACCTACTGGTCCGGCCGGGCCGGGCCACCTGGCCCGCAGCTCCGGAACCTGGGGGAGGGGACGGCCGCGGCATCCTGCCCGGCAAGCTCCGGGGCGCCCTCCGAGCCTGCCCCCCGCTGCCCACCCCAGGGGCCGCCGGAGACTTGGCGGGGGGGAGTCTGGGGCTAATTGGGAGCCCTAGGAGGAGTGGGTGCCGGGTGGGGGGGGCGTCTGCTTAAGTGATGAAAACGGCTGGGCGCTGCCTTCCCCCCTGCCCCTTATCCCCCCTGCCCCTTGCCCCCCCTACCCCTTACCTCCGTCTGTCCCCCACCCCCATCTTCCTCTTTCCCCCCCTGCCCCCTACCCCCCCGTCTGTCCCCCACCCCCATCTTCCTCTTACCCCCCTCTGCCCCCTGCCCCCCCCCCCGCCCCTTACACCCTCATCTACCCCTTACCCCCCATCTTTCCCTTACCCCCTCTCCCCTCCCGTGGGACCCCTCGGTAGACAGAAGTGTAGGGAGAACTTCAGTGCCCCAGCCGCGTGACTTGAGTAGCCCACGTCCCTGGGGAGTACACGCGTGGCTCAGCTTTGAGACAGAAAAGAGCACACGGGGGATGGAGCTTTGGGTTGTGTGGATGTGGGAGCTTGTCCGGAGACCTCCCTCCGGCCGGCCTGGGCCTCCTGGCCTGGGGCTCCTGGCCGGACCGGCTGCTGCCTTTCAGCTGAGTGAGTGGCAATGGGGGCATTTCATTAGATCTGCAGAGGTACTTTTCCTTCTTGTGGTTCCAGGCAAAGAAGTGCGCTTGGGGGATTTTGTGGAAAGTTTGGGGTTGATTCTGCCTCCTCCCTCCAAGTCAGGGAACGAATTTATTGTTGGCCCCCATTGGAAGTCACAAAGCGTGACCGAGCTCTGGCTGTGTGTTGTCCTCTCTTTGTGCCACTGGGGGAAACCACTGGAAGGGACCACTGGGCAGGAGGTCGGGTGCCCCACCGCTGATGCTCTGGGCTCAGTAGCCAGGGAAGTCAAAAACAAAACGAAACACTGTAACAGTAAAAGATGAATCCCTTGGGTAGTTTGGGGCAGGAGGTCTTTGAGGAGGCATCTCCAGGAGTAAGGGACCTGAGATACCCAGTAATAACATGCTCCAAGAGGATTCCTGTTAACTCACATTATTTACCTTTCCTTAGTTGAGAGTTACTTTCACCATGGCAAGCATTATTTCCTCCTCTGTCTTGAATTAGGGAGTTAGACTTAACAGAAGCTTGGTTGCAGTGTAAATTCTCTGACCACATCTGGCCAGGAAACTATGTGGGGTCTTTAATGAGGGGTTGTTAGGGGGAGGGGAAGAAATTCCTTGTAATCCCGAAGTGGGTAACGGGAGGTCCAGCACCCTAAATGCATTGCTTTTCATTGTTTTTCTTCTCTGCATCATAAACTGCATTCAGGTTGTTGCCTCAGTAGTACTAGAGGTGTCTGCTCAGTGTGGCAGAGCTGAAATGAGCCACTTGTCCTGTTTACGGTTCACTGGAATACGATATTTAGTCTAGTCTGGAAATATTTAAGATTCTTTAGAGTTCAAGACTCGAGAGATTTAGCAACACAATTTCTACACCAAATGAGATAATATTTTTACAAGACACTTAGCGCAGTGTCTGGTACATAGCAATCCCTGTGTAAATGCTTATTCCCTTTCCCTCCCCTTCTCTACAGGGGCCAACTGTAGCAGTCAGGTTGTTGTAGTGCAAAGGGTGAGAAACTATTTTGGTTCAAATCCTGTCTCAGACACTTTTATTACTTAGGTAGTCAACTTCTGTGAGCTGTTCGCTTATCTGCAAAATTCACCTCATCATGGCAGTACCTTCTAACCTCCCAACTGTGATTGTGAGGAGCAGGTAGGGGCAGGAGTAAGGAGGACCTGAGTTCAAATGTCACCTTAGACACTTGACACTCACTAGCTGTGTGACCTTGGGCAAGTCACTTAACGCCAGTTGCCTCATCCTGGGTCATCTCCAGTCATCCTGATGAATATCTGTCACTGGATTCAGATGGCTCTAGAGGAAAAGTGAGGCTGGTGACCTGCACAGCCTTCCCTCACTCAAAACAAAGTCAAGTGCAAATCATGTCATCATTTCTCTGATGGCATGGCCTTCTTTGGCAATGAAGGATGAACACACATATGATTGCCAGGATCAAGTGAGACAATGTTTACAAAGCCTTTTGTAAACCCGAAAGCCATAGGTACATGCCTAATAAATTATTATTACCAGTGGAACTGCCTTAGTGGGAGTTGAGGAGAAAGGTTGAGGCTTTTTCTTCCATTTGCCATCTTACCATTTGTGGCACGTAGCTCTGTAAGAATTCATCTGGCGTTGTCAAATTGCTCGTTACCTTGAAATGATGGGAGTTTGTTTTTTCCTAAGTTAATGGAAAATTAGTAAATGATCCTTAGGAGACCACATTTTTCTAGGAAAAGGCTGCTGTTTGCTAATATTTTTCCCTTGAAAATTGTTATGTGGTGATCTTACTAGTTGCCTTAATTCAGGAAAACTCACTCAGTAAGAATCTAAATCTGCCAATTTAATTTGTGCCTTTCTGAAATTTTCTGCCATCCCTTTCTAGCTGGTAAATAATAGTCATCAAAGGGCCTCTTCTCAGTTACTAACTCTGGTCTTTTCTTGCTTGCTAAGAGAGTCATGGCAAACCAGGCCAGTGTGTCACTCCTTTTCTAATATGCCCTAGTGAATGGGTGGGTGGGGAAGAAGGAAAGCAAGAAAGAAGGCATTAATAAACACCATAGACAGTTGCATGACAATAGATGAGAGGACTCCCTGGACACACCTAATCTGCATGCCAGTAACATCCAAGCACTAACAAGGCCCTAGTCTAATTGTACGCTGCCCTTCTTATGGGAAGATGGCATAATTTGTGTTAATCTGATTTCCTCTGTGGTATATTTTTTCCTATTGATGGAGATAGATTGGATTGAGCCATTTGTACTCAGGACAAAGGCTATTAAGACCTTACATTTTTTTGTAAGAAGCAGCCTAGGCCCTGGAGGGTGTTGGCTAGAGTTAGACGCCTTACCCTTGTGAGGCAGTGGAGGCATTTCCTGGCTTTTAGGTAAATCACATCTGTTATAATGGCTTCCCTTTAGCCAACTGACCATTGATCTGGAATAGAAATCACAAAAAGACTAATATATACATGTTATTAGCAATAATTGTTGTTCACTTGTTTCATTTGTGTCCCAACTCATTGTGACCCCATTGGGTTTTTTTTTTATTTTCTTTGTTAATAATTAATTTGTTTTTAATTTTCAACAATCTCTTCCATAAGTTTTAAATTTTTCTCTCCTTCCCTCTCCATTCCCTTCCCCCAACAGCATGCAATCTTATATGGGTTCTACACATACATTCTTATTAAACACATTTTCATATTAGACATGTTTCAAAGAAGAATTAAAACGAATGGGAGAAACCATGAGAAAAACCAAACCAAAAGAAAACATAATAAAATAGAAAATAGTCTACCTCATTCTGAGTTCCAGCTCTATAGTTCTTTCTCTGGATGTGGATGATCCATTGGACTTTTCTTGGCAAAGATGCCGGAGTGGTTTGCCATTTCCTTTTCCAGGTCATTTTACAGATGAGGAAATTAAGGCAAACAGAGTTAAGTGACTTGCCCAGAGTTACACAGCTAGTAAGTGTCTGAGGCCAGATTTGAACTCAGGTCTTCCTGACTCCAAATCTGGTGTTCTATCCACTGTGCCACCTGGCTGCCCTAAACACAATAACTATACAACAACCCTGAGAGGTATTATCTGCATTTTACAGATGAGGAAACAGAGGCTCCTCAAGGTTAAATGACTTGCTCATTGACACTTAAGAAGTAGCCCTAATGACTGATTGAGTCCTATTATAAAATCTGATTCTTTTTGGTGGATCGTAGATTTAAAACCAGAAGAGTTCTCAGAAGTCATGTAGTCCATCCTCATTTTGCAAATGAGGAAACTGAGGCCCAGAGAAATGAACTGCCCAAGTTTATATACTAAACGGCAAAGTTCAGGATTTGAGTCCTCTGACTTAAATCCCCTAGTCTTTTTCACTTTACCACAGAACAACTTTTTTTTTTTAAGTTCTTAATCTTCTCGGTTTTTCCTCCCTTCTTGGTGAGTCTGAGATGAGAAAGGGAGAGGAGAAATATGACCCAGCAAAGGAAGGCCTCAGGTTTATAAAGTGCTAAACAAGCTTTTCCATTGCCTGTCTGCCTTTTTGGTTTTGGTTAAGTCAATAAAGTTCTCGAATGATCAAATTAAGAGCTTTGAGAACCTGGCTTAAGTGGGATATTATTACCATTGAAGTGGCAATCCAAACCACAGCGAGGGTTAAGAAATTTCTAATAAGGTGTAACCTCTCAAGATTGGAACTTCTACACAGATTTTTCAGCTCTCCTTGCTTTCTTGTTCTGGAAGAATGATGTTTTCCTTGGAATACATTGGCATGAAGTTATTTTAAACAATTTGACTTGTTGGATTTCAGGTTTCTTAAACAATTTCCTTTATTTTTCTCTTTCCTTTTCCTTTTTCTGTATCCTTCCCGCCACCTCTTTCTTCTGGGCCTTGTGGATGGACGCTCCAGACCATAGTTAACTACAATCTTGGTCAAACTTCTCTTGAAAAAGGTGACTTTTTTTTTTCAGTAGTTGAGCGATAAGTTTGGTATTTCCATCCCAAGAGGTCTTCTATACTTTTCTTCCATATTTCCTCAGTTCCTGGTGGTTGAGATGGTTTGGGATAGCTGAAGGCTAACGTGGTGATGGTGAATGGGTGAAGAACATTCTTTTATCACTTACATTGCAGTTTTTACTTTCAAAGGAAGAACTTGTAGGTCACGGATTCGTAATCTGTAGTGTATGAAGTTGTATGTGTGTTTAAATTTTTTTTTGATAACTATTTCAATAGAATTGATTTGCTTGGTAATCCTATGTATTTTATTTCATGCATTTAAAGGCATTATCATTCTTTTGAGAAGGGATCCATGAGTCACATTGCCAGAGGGGTCCATGACATAGAAGAGGTTAAGAATCTTTGTTCTAGGCCAGCTACGGATATTAATCTTATGCAGTTCAGTCCAGGAGCATTTATTAAATTCCTTTTCTGGGCAAGGCACTGTGTTAGGATAAAAAGATAACTAGTCCTTCAAAGTAGCTTACATTGAATGGGCCCCCAGATAGCCAGGAGGATCAGTAGAGGGAATTTCCTTACCTGGAATTTTCCTCTGCCAATTCAATCCCAGGCCTGGCCCCTCTTTCTTAATATTATGTTAAATTTGATGCTATAATATAGTGACTTTTGTGATCTACAGTGAGGGTAACAGCCGCAACAACTTTACATAGTACTTTAAGCTTACAAAATACTTTTCTCACAAGAGCCCTGCCAGGTGAGTAGTACAAGTATTAATCTCTCCTTTTGAGATTTTGAGAGGTTAAGTGAATTGTCTGGAGTCACAGAATTAGTGTTGAACTGGGACAGTGCGTGGACTGTACATTGTGTTCATAGTCAGGGTTCTGATCCAGGCCTCCTGGGTTCTTCCTACTGTATCACTACCCATCTCTTTTGTCTAGCGATGATTGCAAATGTTGCTCCAGCCTTAGAACTGTATCGACTTAGATGGATACAAATTTGGAGACAGAAGGATGGACACTGACTGTAAATGTTCCTGTCTGATTGAAGTATTCACAAGTGTATAATATAATCTGTGGTCTGGCTCTGGAAGCAGCATTGAATTTTCAGTATAGGCTTTCATGCTTCCTGAGACCCCCTTCATTACCAGATTATAATAGCTCATAAAACCCCAGCATGTAAAAGCTTCTCCCTCAAGCATTTGGCAGAATAATTTGTAAGTTTTTACAAAATGGCTTGATGGTAAGCCTAAAGTTCTGAGAACCTTTGGTGGAAGTATAAGCCTTCCCAACAGAAAACATCCCATCTTTGAAGGAAAAATGAGAGTGGCCTTGTCCCCTGGGGTCCTTTCCCACCCACATATTGTCTTGTAGACCAGTGTTGCATGGTTGTGTGTTGCTCATGCATCCCCAGTGGATTCACCACTCTTGACTTCCAACTACCAGCAGCTGTTGCTGGTGGTAAGTGGAGGCAAACTGTTCCTGGGGTGTGGGCTAACCCTCTTGTTCTTCTTTCTTTAGCCTCCCTTACTGGTTCTGGTAGCCCTTTGTGATGGCTTGGAAGGCCTAATTTTAATTGGCTGCTTTGAGGTCATCTGCCTGATTCTTAATAGCAAATGTAATGAAACTCCCAGTAGCTGAAAAAATGACTTGTGGCAGCTTTCCCATAATGATATCTTTTCCTTTTGAAGTGCCTCGGATCTTAACTAGCTATGTGACCCTAGGCAAGTCAGTGTCCTCTGCCTGCCTCAGTTTCCTTGTCTGTAAGGTGGGGATAATAATAGCACCTACCACCCAGGGCTGTTGTGGGGAGCAAATTAGAAAATAATTGTAAAGAGCTTTTTAAATCTTAAAGAACTATAGAAATGCTGGCTATTATGTAAGTCCACATAAACCCATTAAAAAAAAACTATTTTCAGTTCCAAATTCTCTTCATTCCCCCACACCTCCCCTACCCATGGAAAAGGCAAGAAATACAATACTCATTCTACATATGAAGTCATGCAAAACATTTTCACATTAATCATGTTGCGGGAAAAAAAGAAAGAAAAATGTTCCAGTGTACTCAGAATTCATCAGTTCTCCATTTGGAGATGGATAATGATTTATATCAGAATACTTTGGAATTGTTGTGACATATAAACCAATTTTCCTGACCAAGATCTGCAAATTTATTTTTATTTTTTGCGAGCTCCTCCCCCAGTGGGCTCAGAATAAAAACGATTTTTAAAAAAATTTTAGTTCTTGGATACTTCTCTTTAATTAGACTTTTCAGAGAATGGTTGGGAAATTTTGAAGTTTAAATTTGATCTAAGGGTCCCTGTGCATTAACTCTGAATTCTCTTGGCTAGTTCTAAAATAGGATTTTGCAGGGGAATTTGGACCAGTCCTGCTTAATGAACCTGTAGGTGCTGAAAGAGGATAAGAGGTTTAGACCTGACAGGATCAAGAAAACCTGAGTTCCAGTACAGCCTCAGACACTTACTTCCTAGCTGTGTGACCCTGGACAAATCAAACAACCTGCCTGCCTCAGTCTCCTCTTCTGTAAAATGGGGATAATACATAGCACCTACTTCCCAGGGTTTTTGAGACTCATGAGATCATATTCGTAAAAACCTTTCAGACCTCACTTGTTTGCCTTCTTCGTCCAGGACTTATTGATATCTTGTATTAAGTCCTGTTTGTCTTGTCCAAAGCAGCATGGTGGAAAGGGCACTAGAGAGAGTGGGGACGTCGGAGTTCTGGCCCAGGTCAGGCCACTTACAGGCCCTTGGGCAAGCACATTCCCATCGTCTCTTTTGGCATTGGTTTCCTTTTCTGTAAAGAAAGCTAATGATAACTTGGCTTACTTAGTTTTCTTTTATCCTTTCTCGTTGGGGTGGGATGGGGGAGATGAGGTAGGAGAGAGAGAAGATGAATGCTTGTTAATTGAAAAAAGTTAATTACAAAATAATGCTCTGCCCTCACCTCGCAGGACTAAACGTATTTGGAATGCTTAATGCTATGTAATAATATGGCATCGTCTAATAGCACCATACTACCGAAAGAGGGTACTGCCCTTTTCAGGCGAAGTAGCAGGACAACCTAATCCTACCTTCTCACTTTATAGAGGGGAAACTGAGGCTCATAGGGGTTATGTGACTTACCGAAGACAGAGAACTCAGGCTACTCAATAAACATTGATAGAGCCTCTGTCTATGTACACTGTATTCTCTGGTAGTGAATGATTATAAGAACAGTTTTGTCTCTTGTGGAATTTTACAGGTCTAATGGGGGTGGGGGAAGGGTATGGCAGTAAATTATAATACAAAACAAGATGTGAAAATACCCTAGAGCTTAGACCCAGATCTCTAGACTACAGTGACTGTACCATTCTATTTGAGTAATGTCTTTTTGGACCTGTCTCAATTTGTTGGCCATTCTCTTCCCCTCTCTTGGCTCAAAAGCTGCATGTGAAAATTTTATGTTGAAGTAACTGTCCCTTGGCAACTTTTCACAAAATTCTAACCCCTATTTGTCCCACTGTAATCCAGTGTCCCCTTAGCCCCTAGTCAAGATTTTGCTTTTATTTTTCCCATAGTAAATACTGTTGATTGAGCAATCACAGTGACTTTGCAAAGATGTAGGAACATTTCCTTTGCAGGTTGCTTCTTAACCGAGCTCAACTTTTTGGTCCAGCAGGTTACACGTTTGTAAATTCTGCAACCTCTCATTCTCCAGGCGGTGTTATTATCAAAATGACAATCTTACACAATTGAGAACAGGATGGAAGTTATCCCTGTGCCTTGCTGGGGTGAAATGTCCTAGTTAGGGTCGTGTACGGGTGTGGAAGTTATGGTGGCAGCTGATGGTGGGTGGGGGTTTCCACCCAATTGAACAAATTCCACTCTAAAGGGTTTCCAGTCCTCAGGTTTCTGTTGATTGTGGACCTCTGCCTGCATTTGGCTCTCATGCCCTTTAAAAAAAAATAAAGAAACAAAATGTCATATTTGATTTGTAAGTGCTCACAGAATGGGCAGAACTTAAGAAGAGATCGTCCACTGCAGGTCTTTTGTTTGGCAGTCTGGTCAGAGTAATGTCTTAAAATGCAGAAAACAAAATATACACCATTATAAAGCAAATCAGTAATGTTGAAATGCCACTATCAAAATAGTTAAAAAAACCCAAACAAAACCCAGAAAGTTCACAGACCTCAGGTTAAGAATCCCTGATTTAGTTCAACTCCCATTACTTTACAGCTGAGGAAACTTAGGACCATACAAGTACTAAGTGACACATCCCAGATTCTTTTAGGCTTCCTGACTGTGAAGCCAGTTCTTTCCCCTATTATACCATCTTTTCTGATTACTACACCATAGTCTTCATTGTATTTTTTAGAGAGAAATTTCTACTTCTTGTATCCTTTTACAGTTTCTTAAAATTGGGGGTAGGAGAGGTATGTGGGTCCAGGTGAAAAGCATTTGGTGGGACAGAGGAAGAAGGTGACCTGGTGGTTATAATTAGGTTGCATTAACTAAAGCCTTTGAGAAATCCCCTTCCCCAAGATCATTAATAAAATTACTCCTGGATAAGAGGAAAAGCCATGTCATAGGTTAGAATCTGTTGAGGGACTAGAGTGTAATTTAATGAGGGTGAATGATCTGGTGATTTTATTAATGGATCTTCCCCTGTTTCCTTTTTCCTCCAAATAAAACTTCTGAACAAGCCACTGCATGCTTTCCCCTGTTTTTCAAGATCGAGAATAGTTCAGGTTATAGCTTTTAGCCAGGCTGAATGACTAGGGTTGGGGTTGGGGGCCGTGTGTATATCCTGGAGAGATGCGTTAGTTTTTACACAAGTTGGACACCTCTCCAGTTTTGATCGTCTTGTAACTCATTTTGGGGGAGAAGTAGCCATTGGCAGAGGGAAAAGGAAGTGTCGGGGATGGAGAAGTGAAGATGATTCAGAAGAATGCTGTAACGGTTTGCCTAGCTCTGATTTGTTGGGCCCTGCTAAGCCCAAGATTACATGGAAGGCCTTAGCAGAATTGGGGTCACAGGCTAGATCCCTTGTCTCCAGGTCACTCAAGGTGCTTTAGGCTTGGACTTGCTTAGCAGTTAGGGAGGAGAGCTTGGGTAAAATGAACAATAGGCATTTATGTCAGGTTTAAGGGTGGAACTTGAGCAATTGGCTGGAAAAAGCAATTAGTAAATTCCTTAATTAGGCCCTGTTGGTAGTTCTGTTGTAAGGATAATCCTTTCATTAGCTTAATCTGTGAAAATAGGGCTGAGACCCCATTTTATATTTAACAACCACTGACCCATACCTGTGAAATTCAGGTTATCCTTTACTGAAAGGAAGAGAGGACTGAATGAGCTAAGTTAAAAGTCATGCCTGAATGGGATTTATAGACCTTGGAATATACACTGTCAAATGAGGTACTCTCATCTGCAAATACAGAATTAAAATCTGCACAACTCCAGTACCGAGCACATAGCAAGCCCTCATAAATGCTTATTGACTGACTTCGTTTTTCAGCGTATATTCTTAAAGTGTGTGTATACACACGTACATATATGTATATGTATTATATATACATACGTACACATATATATAGATAGATAGATACATGCACACATGTATCTATATGTGGGTGTATCTATCTCTGTCTACCCATCTGTCTATTTTCTGGAGTCCTAGGAAAACAAGATACTTTCCATGCTGGAAAGAATATAGACTCCGGGTCCTGCTTGGCTTTACTTCTGACTTGATGAGTGATTTGAGGTCAGTCCTTTAACCTTTCTTAGTTTCAGTCACCAATGAGGATAAGAGTGACTGGAACACCTTTAATTTTCTGAATGCCTCGCCCTTTTTGAAGGGTCTTCTTATGCATTTGATCCTTAAATTGACCTGTAAGAATACAAGAATCTCCAAAAGAATGGGAAATAAGACAAAAAATTTTATAAATCCAAAGTGTTGAAGTTTGTACATCTATCTTACTTGCTGGACTCAAATGGGATGGGGGTAGGGAGGGAGACTCTTGGAGGTTGGCTGAGGTCAGTGAAGTAGATGTTTTCCTTCTGCCAAAGCCAGATTTGAGTGTGTGATTCAGCACATTGTGCTCACTGTGCCTAGGGTAGGTAAGAATGAGGATTTTGCTTTCCCCCCTCCTATTAATCAGTATTTCCATATGGGAGAGAAGAAGGCAATGTAGGGCAACAGATATTCTATGTGATCTTCTGTTGAAAAATACTCTGTTGTGGTGAGGTATCCCGGAGACACAAGTTTTATTGCCACCTAAGTGCCATAGGTTGGCAAAAACAACGTTGGATTGGGCAAGTGTTGGTGGAAGGAATTGTTGAAACAAGAAGTATCAGAAGCAGCTTGTGGCAGTGAATTGTTAAAGCCAAATTTTGGTCAGATCACAAGGCAGCTAGTTAACTGTAGAATCGGAGGCTAAAATTAGTACTGCTTCGTTGTTTGCCTCGATGTGGAAAGATGCCTCAAATCAGGAAAATTTTGCCTTTTTTAACTCTGATAATTTAACGACACTATGTTTCTTTAAAAAAAAACAGTTTTTTTGATGCTTTTTGTTTTTACACCATAGTTATTTCTCTTATGTAACACTTCCACTTCCCCATCCTCTTGTCCTTTTGCTTGAATGGGACAATATTAAAGGACATCAGCAGACATAGCCGCCTAATTTTATTGCATATATTATATATTGCACCCATAGTGCACCGCCTTTGTACTGAGAGGAAGGAGTTGTGTTTTGTTGGCTGTTCTCTGGGACAATGTAATGAAACCGTTCTGGCTGCTGCCTTTTGGGGATGTTTTAATTTAAATTGTCTATTAATATTGTTTTGGTTCTGTTTACTTTTCTTTGGATCTGTTCATCTAAATCTTCAGTGCTTCTAGGAACTTCTCAGATTTACTGCTTCTCTTTATTCATTTTTTTATTTCCCCCTGTCTAAGCTTCTCCCCTTCAGAACTTCCCTGTTACTGTTGAGGGTACCACCTTCCTCCTTAGGATGCCCTCAGGATGGCAACCCAGGGTGACATCTTCAGCTTTTCATTATCTCTTCCTCCCCAAATCCAATCTGTTGCCAAGGCCTGTCACCTTTACACCATCGCCCCCTTTTTCCACTGACATTGCCACCTCTCTGTTGGAGGCTGTCATATCTGGACTATTCAGTAGCCCACTGGTCAGTCATTCTGCCTCAAGTCTCTCCCCACTACAGTTCATCCCCCTTTCAGCTGCTCAAGTGATTTTCCCAAATTTCTGGTCTGACCATGTCACCTCCCTACTCAGTAAACCAGTGGTTCTCTATCACCTCCAAGATTAAACCAAAATTCTTTTTGGCATTCAAAGCTCTTCACAACCTCATTCCCTCCTACCTTTATAGGCTTTTTACACCTTACTCCCTTGTACATGTACTCTTTGATCCTGTGACACCAGTCCCTTGGCTGCTTTATCAACAAGACACTCTATCTCCCTGCTGGCCACCATGCCTGGAATGTTCTCCCTTATTTCTGCTTACTGCCTTCCCTGGCTTCCTTTAAGTCTGACTCCTAATCCCTGTGTAAGTTATTTCCTATTTATCTGGTATAGTTGGTTTATATTGGCTTGTCTCCGCATTAGATTGTAAACTTCTTGAGAGCAAGTACAAGCTTATTCCTTCAGTGCAAGCTGGCTCACGTCTCTCCTCTTGTGTATCACTAGCACAGGGCATCATTTTTCGGCCCATCACATTATTCCTTAGCATTCCTGTCACCCCAGTTTGTTCAAACATTCCCTTAGAGGCACTTCACTAAAGGGAACACTTAATAATCCCTAAAGGTGATCTCTTCAAACACTTGCTAACTGATCTGGGGCAAGTCACTTAGCTTTTCATTTCCTCATTGAGAAGATGGGGATAATAATGGCACCTGCCTCCCAGGGGGTTGTGAGGACCAAATGAGAGAAAATGCATAAAAGTGCTTTGAGAACCTTGAGGCACTCTAGAAATGTCAGTTACTATTTTGTGAATATGTAGCGTTTGTGGGCTCAGAAGTTAAAGGGCATGGGTGACTGCTGAAAGCTCTTTGAGACTTCCCTACTGAGATTAGAGGAATTTTACCACTTGATGTAGGGGGAATAGCCTATTTGCAAAAAGAGAGAGCATTGAGGCATTGGCATTTATAAGAAGTACTTGAATCAGCTTCCTCATTAGTAAAATATGGGGCAGGACTAGAAGATTTCAGGCCCTTTCCAATGTAAATCTATGATTCACATCCTTGAAAGGACTCAATCCAGGGTTAATTGGTGTAGTTTAAAATTTTACTTGGGTTAACACTGGTGCCCTTCTCCCTCAGTGCAAGCTGGCTCATGTTAAAACAAAAAGCCTTGCTCTGCATGGGCTATTTTTCAAAACAGGTAATGTGGGAACTCCCTCTGTTATCATGGGATGGCTCAATACTTCTGGAGACATTAGGATTATGTATCAGGAAGGGAGTGGGTGGGGAGTTGTATGTGATTTGGAGTGGGGCTACTGTGGAACATAGAATTATCACTGGAATTCACCAACACATTGATCCGCATTTATTAATGTTGATCTGACTATGGACAGCACCTTAGGTGCTGGCAGAGATAAAAGGTTAGGTTAAGACATGGTCTCTGCCTTCCTGGAGTTTATAGTCTTTAAAGGGATTCATTTAAGAATATACCTTTCTTAAGGATTAGGATCACATCCCTTTTTTGGTACTCCCTAGCAAGGTGCTTAGCACATGGTAGGCATTTAGTATGTGGTATACTTTTATAGTACACATAGTATGTGGCATAAATGAAATATGAGCAGAGTGGTGGGTGGATTTCTGAAGGATATAAGAGCTTATTGTTGATTGAGGGCGTTAGGGAGGGTCTCCTAGAGGGATTGTGGGATTTGACTCGGGCTTCAAAGGCAATGAGTGGAATTTTACCAGCTGGAAGAATATTCTAGGCCTAGGACAAGAGTAGAAGCATAGGGGTGGGAAGAGATAGGATTCCTATGGGCTTCCTAAGAAGATGGGCGCAGGGGATGCCTCTTACTCCATTTAGGCTTTGACCTACATAAAGCACATGCAGGAGAATATTCTTAGGTGGTGTGGGAAAGAATGAAAGGTGTTGAAATCACTCCTTCCAGCCTCCCCAGGCACTCATCACTCCCTCACCTGCACTCTGTTGCTGAGTCATTCCAGTCATCTCCAACTCTCCATGACCCCATTTTGGGGTTTTCTTGGCAGAGATACTAGAGTGATTTGCCATTTCCTTCTCCAGATCATCTTACAGATGAGGAAACTGAGGCCAACAGGGTTAAGTGACTTGTCCAGAGTCACACAGCTAGTATCTGAGGCTGTATTTGAGTTCATAAGAATGAGTCACCCTGATTCTAAGGCCCTATCGCTTGCCACCTAGCCCCCCCAAACTCTGAGATCCAGCCAAACCGACCTCTCTGTCTGTTCCTCGTACCTGACATTCCATCTCCTGTCTTCGTTCCTGGAACCCTTTCCTCACCCTCAGGAAGTCTCTCCATTTCTTTTTTATACAGCTCAAGAAGCTTTTCCTTATTTCCCCGGCCACCAGCCCTGCCTTCCATACCTCCTTGGGTTTAAATCCTTTGTAGAGATTTGTATTTATTTGCTTTATATTTATTTATATCTGTACTTGTCTCCCCATTAGGAGTTCCTTGGGAGTAGGGGTAATTTTGCTCTTCATGCTCATTTTAATAGTAGACCCTACTGAATGCTAGCTGATTGGTGGATGGACTTTTAGGTTCCAGATTAAAGAGTGCGTTTTTCTATCCAGGCTTCCAATTCATAAATTGACTAGCACTCAGCCCTCTCTTACATACAAGGGACAGCATTGGGTGCTGGAGATAGAAACACTCAGGATGAAATAGTCCCTGCCCTCCAGGACTTACAGTCTATCAGCATTCATATGAGGAATTACATACAAAATAAGTGCAGGGAATATTTGGGGGGGAGCAGGCATGAACAATGGGAGATCAGGAGAGGCTTCATGTAGAAGCCTTTAAAAAAGGGTGAGGGGATCCTAGGAAGCAGGGATAAACTGCAGAGAGCCTTGACTGGCACTTCTAACTGGAATTGGGCCAGACTCACTAGGTCTGGACATGCTTCGTGTTTCTCTGCCCATTGATGAAACTGACTCTTCTCTTTTCTCTTGCTTCAGTGGAAGTGTGAATGTGGAAGGGAGGAGGAATATGTCACCATTTCTGCTTCTTAATTTCCTGACCTCTCAGGGCTTTTGCAACATGTGGGTGATGAAGCACTTTTTCAGTGGTTGGAATCTGGGCCTGTTTTCCTGCTTTCTTCCCTTTGAGCTCAGGATGATTATAGAAACCTGGAAAACTGAAGGAAATGAAGACTTTGAAAGATCGTATTGACAAACAGCTTTTCTCTTATCTTTATGAGTTTTATGTTTCCTAAAATAAATTCTGCTGTCATATGGGGAGTAAGGATTAATTTTATGTTTATTAGCCCAAGGAAATATTTGTGCCCTTATGCTATCCATTTTACCCCAGGGATACAGGAAGAACATGGGGCAAAAACTCTCAAAGTCATCTTATCTTAGCACTATCATCTGGGGAAAAACAGCAGAAAATAAGATAAGAGCCACTCATACCTTCTCGTAAAAGTCAGAAGCATTCATTACAGAGAGCTGAGCTGCCTGGCTGTCTTTCCATTCAAGCGAAGTTAACAGCAGCAAGAGAAAACTCTTGGCACAGATGAAAACCTGGAACCCAGTGAAAGATTGAATTGAGAATTAGAAAGAGTGTTGATAAGGCTCAAGGAAGCAGTGTCTCAGTTTCTGCCTCCATTGGATTGACTGTTCATGTGCATTTGTTCAAAAAGTTGCTCATTTTCATATCTTTTCCTGTTCTTCTATTAGACTAGAAGGGCAAGAGCTGAGTCTTCTTTTATATAACAACCTCCTTGCCTCTCCTAGTGCCAGAATTTTGCCTCCAAATCAATAATAAAGCAGATATATACAGCTCTAAGGCTTTCAAAAGACTTCACATAAATTATCTTACTTTATTCTTATAACTCTGTGGTCTCAGTGTTATTACAACTTATAAATTGACTATTATAACTTATAAACTATTTTATTACATATTTATATTATATGTAATATAGTAAATATAAATATAAACTTGTAAATAATAAGTATTATTCCCATTTTACAGATGAGGAAACTGACTTGGGTTAAATAAAGTGTCCGAGGCCACCTTTGAACAAGGCCTCTTCTGAATCCTTGGCTTTATGGAAAACTCTAAAGTAAGCAGTTTATCTTCATTCAGTACAAGCTTCTGTATCTATAGTTTCCCTTCTCTGGACATTTTTCTCCCCTAAGGTGCCCTGTCTTTTCTCTTCATTTAAAACCTGCTTTTACGGCAAATTTAAATTAGGGCTTTATACTTTAGGACAGAGTTTCTTAGCTTCTTTTGTGACATGAATGCCTTTGACATTCTGGACAAAGCCTCCAGATCTCTTCTCAGAATAATATTTTTAAATATGTAAAGCAGAATTACAAAGGATTACGTAGGATTACAAAGAAAATCAATTATATTGAAATAATTCTCACAATGTTGAACAAAATGTCCACAGATTCAAGGTTAAGAGTCTTTTTTAGAGTGTTTTAGTGCTTTTTAAAATAGTTTTTGTTAGTGTTTTAGAGTGAATTTAATTCAGTGATCCTTGGCGATTACATGTAAGCCCTCATTAATTGTGGAATCCAAGTATCCTATGCACACTGGCCATTGGATCAGTGACTTCCTTACCTGTCAAGTCACACTTCTTTGTGGGGGATGCTTGGCCTGCAAGACACACAGAGAGTTGGCAAAATCACGGTGGCTGCTATTTAGAGCAAACTTTTATGGCTACTTTCTGTATAGAAGAATTCAAGATCAGCATGTACAGTAGGAGAATAGTTAATATTTCTTTTGATAGGAACATTTGTCATTAACAAGTGTCCTTTTGGGTTCCACTTTTTGGATTCGGAAGATCTTGCAAAAGTTGATGCAGGCTTCCTGTGCGCTGTGGGTAAAGGCTGCTACAGGAATGCCAGATTGATAAATATTCAGTTGTTTTATTTTTAGACTTGATGAGTCAGAGAACGAGGACTCCTTGGAAGGCTCCCCAGTGACTCAGTGTAGGCTTGGGGATGGGAGACTCGAGTCTTCTCTACAGATAAGTTTATTCTGTTTCTGATACTGTCCAGTCAAACCTTCTTTCTCCCTCCCTTGTTTTGTGCTAGCTTTGGCACTGGGAGAATATGTCCATAGTCTGTCTCAGAGAGGATTAGCATCCAGAGCAGAGCAGATCTCATACTGTTCCGATCCGTGCCTAGCTGCAGGCCTCTGATTGCTTCTTTGTCTTTTACTCCCTCTAAAGTTAGGGATTCACTTTGAATGGGACTTATTCATTTGTCCTTGTTCTGAATGTTGCATTTTTCAGTATTTTTGTTTTTTGTGTATGTATCCTTTCCCTCCCAATAGATAGTAAACTTCTCAAGGACTGGTACTGTGCCTATCTTTTTGGTATTTTCCCACGGGGTTTTGCTTATGGGGGAAAGTTCAGTTGATGGTATGTTGGCTGAGCAGTTGTGTTTTTCCCCTTCAATTCACTTCAACCAACGTTTTGTTTTGTTGTTTTGAACCTCGGTTAATTAGGTGCAAGACTCTAGGCTAAGTTCTGAATATACAAGAACATCCAGCCCCTGCCTGAGATGAATAATTGACAATTGAATAGACTGATGTTGATTCTCCACCCTTATTTATCATAGCTAGCATTTCTGTTTCTGTGGGGGCTTTAAGATTTGCAAAGTGGTTTTCAAATATTAACTTATTTTTTTCCTTACAACAATTCTGCAAGATGAGTGTTATTGCCATCCCTGTTTAGAGATGTAGAAATCAAGGCAGACAGAGTGACCAGACACTACCCGGTGTCGTGTGGTTAGTAAATATTTCAGGTCTTCCTGACTCTGGGTCTGATCCTCTATCCACTGCATCACCCAGTTGCCTCTGAATTTATACTTTAAGTTTATTCTTAGAATTGAGTTCCATTGCTGCTCCAATGGAATCACAGCCAAACTTCACTTAGTTGGAATACTCAGGGATAGAGATGTTTTGATGAAATGATTACTGGAAAGACTTTTGTTTGTCCTGTGTTGAAAATGGTTCTGAAATAAGAATAATGATAGCTAATATTTATATAACACATTCTGTGTGCCATGCTCTGTGCTAAGTGCTTTACAATTCTTACCTCGTTTCATCCTCACAATAACCCGAGCAGGTAAGTTCTGTTGTTATCCTCATTTTATAGACTGGGAACCTGAGTCTGAGGAAGGTTAAGTAACTTGCCCAGGGTCACACAGCTAGTAAGTGTCTGAGCCTGCATTTGAACTCAGGTTTTCTGGACCCCCAGCACTCTTTCCACTACACCACCCAGCTGCCTTTAAATTTACACTTCATATTTTACTTTTAGAATTGAGTTTCATTGCCCTCTCAAATAGAATCACAGCAAAACTTCACTTAGTTGGAATATTCAGCGATAGAGATGTCATGATGAAGTTTGGTTACTGGACTTAACCTTTGTTGAAAATGTTTCAGAAATGTTTGAAAGTAAAAGTAATAAGAGACTGACCTGACTTTGTTCTGGTGACATTCCGTGCTCTGAAATCTGCTTGTTTGTTTTAAAATAAACCCCTAGGCTAGCTTTTGTGTTCTCCTGAATGCCAACGGCACTGAAATAAGCAAGATCATTGGTGCACTGGTACTCTGGTTTAATTAAGGACTTATGCGTTTGGAAGCAAAAATGCAAAAGCAAGACCATCCTATGAGAGGCTTATATTTAACTGGGATTTGTAAATTATGATTTATGATGAATCTAAATCTTGAATTCATTGAGTCCCTAAGGTGCCCTGAGATCTAAGAAGCAAGTTGAATATTTATTCTTTGAACAGCTGGATTCTTAGAATGAAACAATATTCTGCTGAGAAAATCTTTTCTTTCTTCCTTTCTTCTGTTTGCTATCTTGTAGAGATCAAAATTATACAGTCATAACATATATGATGCCTATGGTTTCACTTTAAATGCTACTGCAACACTTCAGTGGTTTAGGGACTGAAGGTTAGGTGAGTACATGTTTACAGAATTAAATTACCAAGGTGCAATGGACAGCTGTAGGAGGAGGTGGGTTCCCTCTCCCTGGAGGCTGGATGACTGCCACACACACACACACACACACACACACACACACACACACACACGTATGTGTATGTATGTGTATATATATGTATATATATATATTCATGTTTGACTCTTTATGACCCCCTTTGCTATTTCCTTCTCCAAATCAGGCAACTGAGGCGAACAGGGTTAAGTGACTTGCCCTGGGTCACACGACTAGTAAGTATCTGAGGCTGCTTTTGACTCCAGGCTTGGAACTCTATCCACTTCTGCCACCAGGCTGCCCTCTACTATTATTGGGGCAATTCCCTTTTTTTTGTATGACTTGGACTGGATGGCTCATTCTAACTCTTAAATTCTGTGATTATGAGATTAGCCTTCTAGTGAAAAAAGAAGGAAAAGTTTAGTGTAGGAGACATGGTGGTCCTGGGAAAAGAAAACTGGCTCTGAAGTCGGGAGACCTGGGCTCTAAAAGCTGCCGCTGACAAAACTTGAATGGCCTTGGGCCAGTTAATTAATTTCTTTGAGCCTTAGTTTCCTCGTGCACAAGATGTGGTGGGAAGTTGGGACTCTGGGGTCCCTTTCTGGCTCTAGCCCTATGATCCTGTGAAGTTTGAGCTGGAAATTGGGATAGCTATACCCTGATGTTGGCTGTTCCGAACGACCCTGAATAAGATGCAGACCGCAGCTCTGTGTCTTAATTTCCCTATACGGAAAAGACCCCGCTCCCTATTTTTAAATTAATTTTTTTGTTTTCAGTTTACTACAATTACTTCCATAAAGTCTTAGATTTTCTTCCTCTCCCTCTCACTCTTTCCCTCAGACGGCATGCAGTCTTATGGGTTCTACACATAACATCCTTACTAAACACATCAGTCATGTTGCATAGAACCATTAAAATGAATTAGAGAAACCATGAGAAAAAACAAATGAAAGCAAAACATAACACAAGAGAAAATATTCTACTTCATTCTGCATTCCAATTCCATAGTTCTTTCTCTGGATGTGGATGACATTTTACCTCAAGAGTCCTTTGGGAGTATTTTAGGTCCTTGCATTGCTGTGAAGGGCTAAGTCTAACAGAGACAGTCCTCGCATACTGTGGCTGTTACTGGGTGCAATGTTCTCCTGGTTCTGCTCACTTCACTCAGCATCAGTTCATATAAATCTTTCCATGTTTTTCTGAAGTCCTCCTGTTCCATCATTTTTTGTAGGACAATAGTATTCCATTACATTCATATACCACAATTTATTCAACCATTTTCCAATTGATGGGCATCCCTCTGACTTCCAGTTTTTGGCCACCACAAAGAGATGTGCTATAAACATTTTTGTACATGTGGGACCTTTTCCCTTTTTTATGATCTCTTTGGGATATTGTTCTAGAAGCGATACTGCTGGGTTAAAGAGCATGCACATTTTTATAGCCCTTTGGGCACCTGACCCCCTTTTTGTCTTGTAAGCATGGAGTGAGTAGTGTGGTTTGGATGAACAGGAACTGGGTGAGGCAGCAGTAGGCATTTTTGTTCAGGGGGAAGTTTGCTATGCACAGTCAGGTGGGTTTTGTGCTCAGCAGAAGTCAGAGGCACAAAAGCCCTCCCTCCCCTCTACACTCATCCCGTGCAGCTAGAATAGGAAACCACAACTCTGTTCTGAGTAGCACACAGCATCGTCCTCAGAAACTGTTTATGAAGTCAGTGGTGGCCTCCTTTATGTGACTCTCATTCTAGGAAGTGCATTTACCTCCCCTCCATCCCTTGAAAACAAGTACCCATGCAATTGCATTGCAAATATGCCCATACTCCAGAAATAACGCTAAAATAGAATTCATGAATGAGAGCCGAAATGGCACTGGGGTGGGAGTCAGAAGGCTTGAGTGAAGAACCCCCTGCTCTGCTCCTTATTCGTTGGGTGAACGTGGTATCATATCACTTTCCCAGGTTTCTTGTCTGTAAAATGTATGATAAGTGTATAGATTTAGAACTGGAAAAGACTTGAGCAATCATCTGGCTTACTCTTCTCCCTCCCGCCCCCATTTTACAGATGAGGACATTGTGTCTTAGGTTGAGTGGTTTGCTCAAGATCGCACATCCAGGATTTGGATCCCACATTTTTTAACCATGCTGTTGCTTCTCCTGAGGGTAAATAATTTCTGCCCCATCTACTTCACAGGTTTTTAAGGATCAAATGAGATTTACACATGTAAAAGTACTTTATGAAAGAGGTCTTAGAACCATTTGTAAAGAAATGATTCTAATTATTTCTTGATTTCAATTGGACAAACACTTAGAGGTAGCTAAATGGTGGTGGATAGAGCTCTGGTCCAACAATCAGGAAGACCTGAGTTCAAGTCCAGGCTCAGACCATTAGTAGCTATATGACTGGGCAAGCCACTTAACCTCTGTCTGCCTCAGTTTCCTCAACTGTAAAATATGAAAAATAACAATACCCACTTTCTAGAGTTTTTGTCAGGATCAAATGAGATAATATTTGTCAAATCCTTAGCTCAGCACCTGGCACATAGTCAGTGCTTAGTGAATTCATATTTCTCCTTATTAATTAAATGCTTACTAAGTGCAAGACTCTGCTAGGCAGAGAAAATGAGGCCAAAATGAGATTGTCCCTGTTGTCAGGGACTTTGCATTCAATTGGAACATCAAGACGGTTTTAGCTATTTGTTAGTCTTGTCTAACAGTAGCTATTTTATATACATTTGTATTGATTAATTTTATATTTATGCTGTATGTATCTTTATATGTACTTGTTATCCCCCCATGGAGGCATTGTTTCATTCTTTGTACTTGTAAGCCCACCAACCAGCAGCAGCATGGTTGATTGGTTTGATTCTGACTCCCACGAATTATTATTCAAAGCTGTATTCAGTGTCCCATTAAATGATGAAAGTACAGAGGTCATCTAGTATCTGTCCTCATTTATGACCTAGTATCATAGTTGGCTACGGGCACACAGTAGACATCCAACAGATGCTTGCTGACTGACTCCTGTATGCCTCAACAGACCTGAACTGCACAGTTAAGACATTACAAAGTAAATAGTATCTTGGTGACAAAATTCCAACTGAATTTAGGCCTGTTCCATGTGTCAGGACCTCTTGGTTCTAGTCTGCTCTGCTGCTAAGTAGCTTAAGGATCTTGAACTATTTATTTCATTTCTCAGGGTCTAAGTTTCCCCCTGTTTTGGTTTCATGTTCATTCTTCATGAAGGATAAACTCTTCTACATGAGCCCTCTGTAGTTTGGACCTGTCTTACCTGACCATCCCAATTATTTCATAACCTCCCCCAACACGTTTCTTCTGTAGTCAAGTTCAGTTCTCATTGTCCATTGAGTAGTACATGAAAATTTCCACCTCTGTTCATGGAATTCTGGCCTAAAAATACCCTCTTCTCCTGTCCTCTTCCCCACTATTACTGCCTAGATAGAAGATTATCCACTCCAATGGTATCAGAGATCCATGAAGAGTTGGGAGTAGGTATTAGTTATGTATAGTTTTTAATGTGTATCCTCCAACTGGATTGGAGGATGTCTTTAAGGATTTGAGCTAAGGTCTTTTCTGGTTCACAATTTTCTTTATTTAAAGAATCTTCCATGTTATTGACCCAAAGAAGGTACTCAGTAAGTACTTTAAATTTATTAAATCATAGAGCATAAGACTCCCCTAGATTAAAGGTTCTTATTCTGGGGACTCAGGGCTCTACAGATAGATTCCAGAGGGTCTGTGGATTTGGATGGGGGGAAAATCGCATTTAGTTTCACCAACTTCTAACAGCAATTGAGCATTTCCTTCAGTTATTTAAGAAACCAACAATAGCATTTTTGTGAGAAGGGGGTCAGATGATTTCACCAGATTGCCATGACACGTAAAGGTTAAGGACTCCTGATCTCCAAAAGGAGCAGACCATTTAGGTGGCTTTTGCCCAGAGAAGGGAGCAAGTGCTGCCTGGGAACAGGAAGAGTTACTTGGTTGGCTCCACAGAGCTTATCCTGGGCAGTTAGAGTCAGGTATCTCCCTACCCCCAGCCAACCAGAGTGTTTGGTGGCAGAAATCTTCTAGCCTTTCAGCTGCTCCTGCTAAAAAAAGAAACAACAGTTATCATTCCCTTCGGGTAAATGAACCTGATGGCCTATGAGACAGCTACAAGGAACAGGAATATTTCAGGAGTTAGGACTGGTAGTACTCTGTCCTGCAACTTGACCTGGAGGGAACTCTGCTCTGGAGTTAGAATGGGCAGTAGCTACATTTTTATTAAGTACTGAGAAAATGGCAGAGAAGGCTGAAGTTTCATGTCTGGTTGATTTTTTTCTGACCCCTTCTTTTCTAATAGAAGAGACTCTCAGTTCAATTCAGTTCAGTGTCTAATGTGTATAGGTGCCTTCACCGGGGGTATAAAGACAAAACTGAAGAATGAATCCCATCCTTAAAGAACCTATATCTTACTAGAGGGATATAAAATGTGTACAGATAAAGACAAAGGCGTTTGGAGAGGAAGACTCAGAATGGTGTCGTTGAGTAAGAGGGCATTCATTAAGTGGGAGGAATTAGGGCAGATAGCATCTACACTGAGCTCTGAATGAAGAGAAAGATTGTGAGAGGAAAAGACCAGAGAGGGTGCTGGCTTAGCAGCTTGTAAAGGATCTTAAACGTTAGGCTGAGGAGTTTGTTCTCCATCCTGGTTTGCTTTGAATAATGCTTAATTGATTATTTTAGAGTGCACAGAAAGACTGGGGATGTTGGTGAGCAAGGTAGTGCCAGATTATTTTGACAGCTGTTGAGGGCAAAAGACTGGAAGCCAGGAGACCAGTTGTTCCAGGTAAGGAATGATGAGCATTTGAATAAAAATAGTGTTCCTTTGAATAATGGGAACAAGTGTGAAAGATTGGAGGTGGAACTTGAATCAAGCGCCAAATGGCATTAGCAAAAAAACCTCACTGCCAACGAAAAGTGCCATCGCTGTTTTATAGCAGCATTACATGGAATTGCAAAAAAAAGAGAAAAAAAAGTAGCGTATATGAGTAATAAGTAGGGAAATAGTTAAATAAACTGTAGTACTTCAACATAATGGAATATTATAATGCAATTAAAGTAGATAAATATAAGAAACACTTATATATGAGGCAGCTAGGTGGTGCAGTGGCAATAAGGAAGACTTCTTCCTGAGTTCAAATCCATCCTCTGACACTAGATATTTCTCATTCTTCTAAGCATGTGGTTAGACCAAATGAAATCCTTACATACATTGAAAGCACATCAGACTAGCTAGAAGGGCATGTCAGTGGGATTTGGTGGCTTTGTGTTTTTTAAGTTATGGATTTTGTTGAAATGTTTTGATTAGAATATGTAAAGCTAGTTGTCATTCTGAATTTTTATTGAAGCTTAAATGGTGAAGTTACTTAACCCTGTTTACCTCAATTTCTTCATCTGTAAAGTTATTTGAGAAGGAAATGGCAAATCACTCCGGTTTCTTTGCCAAGAAAATCCCAACTAGGGTCATGAAGAGTCAGACATGACTGAAACGACTGATCAACAAATTACTGTGCTCATGGGTGTGTGAAATATCAAGGAAGAAGCATGGGTTAGTAGAAAGAGAGTTGGAGTAGGACTCAAAGGCTACAAGGTAAGCTGGTTTTAAGTCCCCACTCTGCCACCATCTGACTTCAGGCCCCCATTGCCCTTCATCTACACCAGGGGTGGAGAACCTGCAGCCTTGAGGCCACATGTGCCTCTGTGAGGACCCTCTAGATACTCAAGTGCAGCCCTTTGGATTGGGGCTACACTTGAGGACTAGAGGGCCACCTCTGGCCTCGAGGCCACAGGTTCCCCACCCCTGACCTAGATTATTACATCAACTCCTCTGCATCATCTCATCATTCTACTTTATCCTACCACTGCTAGCCAGAGTAATTTTCCTAAAGTTTGGATCTGACCTTGTGACTCTTCTACTTAACGGACTCCAGTGTTTTCTAGGATAAAGCATATTCTTTTTTAGCTTTAAGACACTAAATACTCTGACTCTTAATTGATATTTGACACCTCACTGTATATTTTCCCACTTTCTAGACTGCACAACAGCCACACCGTTCTCTTGGCTTCCCACCCGTGACACTCAGTTCTGTGTCAGTGCTTTGCACTGGCCATCCCCCATTCCTGAGATATTTTCCCTCCTTACCTCTGCCTGATAGAGGCCTTGTCTTCCTTTAGGCACCACCTTTTGCCTGAAGCCTTTGCTGATCTCTCACAGCTGGATAGTGCCCTCCCTCCCAAACTACCTCATACTTAATTACTTTGTATATATTTGTATGTGTTCACTTTGTATTTATGCTATGTATGTTTTTTGTAGGAACTTGTTTCTTATCAGAAGTAGTAAGCCCATTGTGAGTAGGGATTATTCCCTTCTCTGTACTTGTATGCCCAGTCGCCCAACATAATGTCTAGCACATAGTAGGCTCTTAATAAATCCTTGTTGATTGATTGATACTAGCCATGGGCAAGTCATTTCAAAGAGGAGTTTGAATTAGTTGGTCCACAAAGTACTAGTTGTTGAATGCCATCAAATTGTACTGTACTGGGTATCAAAATATCTGGATTCCAATGCTGGCAGTACTACTACTAACCAACTACATGGCTTTGGGCATGTTGCTTCATTTCCTTGATCTTAGCCCCATGTTTTATAAAATGAAGGTGTTGAGCTAGGTGATTTATAAAGTCTCTAATCATTCTGGGTCTAGAGTTGTTTGAGGAACCAGCTTGTTGCTGAAATGTTCTCCTGCTTAAATTATAAGTACTTTATTAATGTGCAGAGTACCTGTGAGGATGTTCTGGGGGAATTTGGAAGAAATGAAAAGGTTATGGTCTAGTTGGTCAGGTCAAAAATACACACAGGAAATAACATGGCAAAAATTATGCTGGTAATCAGAAAGTACACAGTGACATTGTGCAAATTGAATGGTCAAGGTCCAGAGAACACTGAGTAAGAAGCAGTTAGTGTAAGGACATGGAGACCACTGAGGTGGGAAATGGTGTGGTGCTCTCAAGTGTAGACCAGTATAGCTGGAGTGGGTGGTGTAATCAAGGTAGAACATTTCTGGACGAGTTTTGAGTCAAGATTGGAAGTAAATTTGGATGAGGACTGGTAGAGAAAAGGAAGGGGGAAGAATGAAAATAGAGATTGTAAAGATGGCGGATTTAGAGCTGGAAGGACTTGGAGGTCGTTCAGTCTAACCGCCTCATTTTAGAGATGAAGAAATTGAGGTCTGGAGAGGTTCCGTGATGTGCCCACATGACTGAGCCAAGAATTGGAGCCTAGGTCATCTGACTCCAAATTCATTAAACCTACAGCTAGATGGGGCAGTGGATAGAGTGTTGGGATGGAGTCAGGACGACCTGAGTTCAAACGTGATTTCAGACACGTGGAGCTGTGTGAGCCTGGACAAATCATTTAATCCTGTTTGTCTCAGTTTCCCCATCTGTAAAGTGCGCTGGAGAAGGAAGTGGCAGCCCACTCTAGTATCTTTGCCAAAAGAAGTCACAAAAAGTCAAACACAGCTAAAAAAATCACTAAACAATCACAAAGCATTTAAAAAGAAAACATATTCATCCTTTACCTACCCTTTCTAAGCTTTCACTTTCCTATTAGCAAATAGGCTGAATAACCTATTTCTCATTGTTAGATGTAGTTATGCATGTAGTTAGACTAAATGAAACCCTTACATAGAAAGCACATCAGACTATCCGGGTGGGCATGTCAATGGCATTGGGTGGCATTGTGTTTTTTAAGTTATGGATTTTGCTGAAGTGTTATGATTGGAATATGTTAAAGCTAGTTGTCATTCTGAATCTTTATTGAGGTTTGAAGCTGTTGAAACTTTTGGGGCAGCTTATATTTCTTTTTTTTAAAAAATATTTCTTTTAATAGAGAAGGAACTTAATGCTATTGCCTTCCTTCTGAGTTTATCTCCAGTTTATTCTGTATAAAGCTTGTTTGGACATAGTGGTAGACTGTAGCTCCTTGAGAATGGAGATGATTTTTGCCTTGCATTTTATCACCACCACTCAGCACCATACCTGGCACATAGTAGGTACTTAATAAATGCCTGGTGACTTGCCAGTACTCTATGCAGTGGGAAGCCTTATCTATGGTTTTCCTCCTTCTATGGCAAATTAGTTTTTTTTTAATTAATGATTTTTACTCGTGGCATATAGTAGGTTTAAAACTGGAAAAGGGGACGCAGCGTGAGTGTGCATTTAGGTCTGTATTCCTTAACTCCATATTTCAGTGAAGCTTTTCCCATGGAACTTTGGTCACTGACTGCCTCGCAGAAAACTCAGCCATGAGGGAAGAAGGGGAAGGCAGCAGTGTCACCTTAAATAGTATTAACTCCTCAGAGGGCAGGAGCACTGTCTTTGTATGGATGCCCTGTACACAGTAGGAGATGGACAGCTGTTCAGTAATGTTTTCCAGAGTCCCTGACCCTTGTAAGGCCCGTAGGTGTGAAATGCCTTGTTTCTTCTCTGATAACATTAATTTCCTGTACAGTTCTTAAGGGAAGACACAGAGGGCCCTTTGAGGGCTCTTTGGGGGTTAGAAAATTACAAAAAAGACAAATTCTGAAAACTTCCAGTTGGTGGTGTGCTTTGGTGGCCTTTTTCCTCAGCCCTCTTGGGGAGCAAGCCAGCTTTCTTTATCTTCAGGTTAGCTGTCTTCCACTTAAGAAATACTTCCTCAGCTTCCATACTGGCTCGGAGGGAACTGGAATGGAGCCCCACAGTCAGGTCACAGGTTGTGCTTACCTTCCCAGGTAAGTTGGAAGCATTGAATAAACCCCCAAAACTGGGTGTCAGTGAGCTACACAGAGCATTGTATCAGACATTCCTGCGTTCTCCTGTATTTTGTGCCCTGCATAGGTCGTACACATTTTTTTTTTAATCAAAAAGCATATTAAATGCCCAGATCAGGGCTAGGCATTGTGCTAAGTGCAAGAGGTACAAGGAAAGACTGAAACAATTGCAATTTTTTTTTTCTTCTGGTAGGAAATCTGGTGTGTTTGTGTTCGTCCTTCATTGCCAAAGGAACGCTGCCCTCAGAGAAATGATGACATGACTTGCACTTGACTTTGTTTTGAGTGAGGGAGGGCTGTGCAGGTCACCAGCCTCACTTCTCCTCCAGAGCCATCTGAATCCAGTGACCCAGATATTCGTCAGGGTGACTGGAGGTGACCCAGGATGAGGCCATTGGGAGCAGCTAGGTGGTACAGTGGATAGAGCACCAGTGCAGGAGTCAGGAGGACCTGAGTTCAAATCTCACCTGAGACACTTGACACTCACTAGCTGTGTGACCTTGGTAGGGAAGAACATAGAGACAAGGAAATCTCTTCTCTCTGCTCCTGTTTTCTTATCTGGGAAAATGGGCTGTGAAAGAGGCAATGAATAAGAGTCACCTCTAGTTCGAGTACTTGTCTTTGTACTGATTTACCAAAGATCTTAGACTCTTAAGAGTGTGGTGATGATTGGACCTTATCATAACTGTTCTCTTCAGTGTGTGTGTGTGTGTGTGTGTGTGTATACAAGTATGTATTTCTAGTCAGAGTTCTCCTACATATTAATTTTAATTTATGCCAAAACTTTGTTAATTTCTCCGAATTAAATTATTAGAATTAAATAAGGAAATTATTAGAATCAAATTAAATTTGGAATTTTAGAGGGTGAGTTACATTTTAAAAATTCTCAGTAAGCAGATTGATAGGTTTAAAAACAAACTTGGGAGAATACTTAAGAAATACTCTTAAAAATTTTTTTTCCTGATATCTTACATAGAGAGAAGGAAACCGGGAAAAACTGAGATCAGGTTTTGCCCCTGGTATACACTTAGTGGTGTGACCGAGCTTCGTTGCAGAGAAGGTCCCCACCTGCATTGGCATGGGTTCTGAAACCAGGAGTTCCCTGTGCCATTGAGTCCAGAGGTCTAGTGTCTCTCTCTCTCTTCCTATTCCTCTCTTTTTCCTGAAAAGGTTTTGTAACAAAGAATAAAAAGGAAAAACGAGCCAGTAAAACTAGTAAGTGGAAGAAGTTTGACTTGCGTTCAGAGTTCTACACCCATAATAGTCCATTTCTTCAAAGAAAATGTGTTTTCACACATCCCTTTTTTCTTTCAGTTTGGGTTGTACTGTTGTAATTTTTATACATTTTCTGAGTTAAAGGGATTTGTTTTCCTGGATTTGCTTAATTCAATTTACATCAGTAAGAACAGACTTCTAAAAGTCCTTCCTGCCTGCTTTAGGAAAGCGGCCAGCCATCATTCCGTAGACTCTCCCTTGGTTAATCAAACAAGCATTGGTTACTTTTTTAAGATAAATTTTTATTGGTACCTTTTGTTTTTATATTATCGCCATTTCCCATTGTATAATTTCCTCCAACTCCCTGAAAACCATTCCTTATAATAAAGAAGAAAAAAGAGGAAGGGAAAAAGTTAGCAAAATGAATATCCATCAACGAGCATTTATTGAGTCCTGTTAGTCAGGCACGGTGCAAAGTACAGGGGAAAACAAGTATGAAGGATGCTTGTCTCCATGTTCCCAAGGAGCTTGTTCTAATGGGAGAAACAGTAAGAACCAATCCAAATATATACAGCAGAAGCACAAAGCAGGTAAAGAAAATATATATAAAAAGAAGTTAAACCCACAGGAGCCCGGGAGGGAGAACGCTAATAGTTGGGGAGATCAGGAAAGGCTTCATGCGGAAGATACATTCAAGAAGCAGGTTCTTGAATGTAAGGTTGGAAGGCATTCTAGGAATGTGGGAATTCAGTTAGCAAAGATTTATTAAACGGCTACTCTGTGCTGGGCACAATTTTAGGTGGGAATTCAAAGACAAAAATTAGAGACAATAGTCCCACTAAGTCTTGGGCCTTACATTGTATCTGAGAAGGGTGTGTGTGTGTGTGTGTGTGTGTGTGTGTGTGTACACACACACCTATGTATTTACTTACATATTAGGTATGTAAAAAATAAAGACATGATAATTGGGGGAGGTCACAAAAGACTTTCTGTAGAAGGTGGTCCTTGAGAATTGATTCTAGAACTTAGAGAAATGGGAGCAATGCACCTGCTGTAAAAAGGAGTGATTAAAGACAGCGCAGAATTCAATTTTTCAGGAGAGAGAGAGAGAGCTCTGAGATCTGAAAGGTGGAGCTTAAAAGGCTCCCTGAGGAGACGGAACTGGAGCTTAAAGATGCGTAGTATTTGAATAGGTGGAGTTCGTGGGAAAGGTATTCAGAGGCAAAAACTTGAGGTAATTTAATCCTGGGAATACCATGGCGGAGATTGGAAGACACAGATTGGCCTGTCTAAACTGGAGGACGAATTGACTGGATACGTAAGGACAGTAAGTCCTGACTATGGAGATCCTTCTCCTGGGGGGTTGGCCCCAAATGTAGGCAGTGATAGCAGGTAGAAGTTTAGCTAGGGAAGTCACATGATTAACAGATATAGTTATTCCTTCCACATTGTGGTGGTTAGGGATTTAGTGCTCCCCACAACCTGGAGAATCCACGTAAAATTTTAGCAGACAAGTCTGAATTATTATGGTATTAAAAGGTAAAATATGTTGGCATTATACAATGCTATACATATATTTTATGCATTTCTGAGTTTCTAAACTTTTTCTGTGTCATCTGCTGGCCTTCATACGTTGCCTGCAACTTCTGCAAAACTCCAAAAATTTCCATTTAATTTCTTATGCTGACCCACAATATATTGAAACTCTGATGGGGAAATTTGTGATGTGAAAGGGATAACAAGTACAAAACAGAAACCCTTTGTAGATTCCTGAGCATTCTCTTAGTTGGGCAGTGATCTATAGAATGGATGGGATGAGAGGAGAGCCTGGATTGGTTGGGGGGAGGAGGCAGTCAGACATGTGCTGCAATGGTTAAGGTATCAGGTATACAAACTTTCTGTAATTCAATAAACATTTAACAGTTTATTTACAAACCCGTCCAGCTCAGTCCATATCACACAACATAACATTTAATTATGGGACTGTATTGTTGACCTTTGTTTATGTGTATCGGTTTTACTTCCTGAGCCAGTCTGTAATAATTGAAACTTTTCATTATAAAAAACAAAAATCCATATTTGGTTGGGTTTTGCTGTACTTTGCCCTCTCCTGGAGAAGGGGAACATCTGGTCATTTCTCCCTTAAAGGCCTTGCTCTGCTTGAAGATTATTATCTACTTATAGCCCTCTCCTGAAATCTTTACAGGTCAGATCCTACGGCACAGTGATAACAGGGATCGTCCTTTGCCATCAGACACTTGCAGGAGATCTTTAACGCAGACTGAGAGCTAAGGTTGCAATTAAAGAATCAGTGGTCCCCAACCAATTCCTTTTGTCAGCAGTAAAAGTTGAAAGCCAGAGTTGGTGCTTCCCCTTTTTCGGTCTCCACCCTTCTTCCTTCCTCTGTGCTGACCCCGTGTGTCATCATGCTTTCTGTTTCAAGACTCCTGATTGTATTTTCTCTTCTATAGTACTCAGAATGTCCTTTGTGTAACGGTCACCTTCGGGACATCTGTGCATAGCAGATGCCCAGTAAATTTTTGGATTGGACTAAATCAAGGTTTCCATAATGTAAGTAGACAGTCCCTTAAGAGTATTCCCTTCTATTTGAGAAGTATACCAGAGTTAACGGGGGAGAAACACACAGCAGGTATTAGGGATATCAATGCTTCTGTAGTTTCCTAATCTAGAAAATACTGTAGGTGTGGCTCAATACGGCATGAGTAATATTAATGTTATCCCTATCAGAGTCATTCAAGGTGGAGGGAATTTTTGTTTGTGTTGCCCAAAGACTATGATTTATTTGGATTTTAACTATAGTACTATATGCTTCTGGACTTAAAGGAAGTTTGGCCAAGTCACAGTAATATATTAAGAGACTCATCTATCAGTTCCCTTTTCGTACCTCATGGGCCTACCTAGTAGAATTTTTTTAGATCAGTCTAGGTTAATGGCCCTAGTGGAAGGTTGACTTTTGGCTAAGGAGGATGGTAGCTTCTTTATTGTTACTTGAGGGGGTACAAATCAATTCATCAGTGAGCATTTATGTCAGTTAGTCACTAAACATTTTTAAATTGCCTGCTGTGCTAGGCACTGTGCCAAGCTAGGGATACAAACGTAGGCAAAAGAGAAGTCCTTTGCCAGTAGACCGCTCGTTAAAAAGAACTGGAGAAGAAGGGATGGTACCCAGCCTCCAGCACATGATGAAGTCCTGTAGCAGGTGAAAATCAATGAAATGACCATCCCTGAGCACTCTTCTTTTTTTATCTTTATTTATTTTCAGTGTTCCACAATCACTGCTATACAACCTAGATTTTTTCTTTCTTTCCTTCTACCTCTGTTCCCCCCACCTTTCCCCTCCCTCCTCGAGATGGCATATGCAATTTTATGTAGGTTCTACACATACATTCCTATTAAATTACATTTTCAGCATAGTCATGTTATATAGAAGAATTAAAATGAATTGGAGAAATCATATAACAAACCAAAATGTAATATAAAAGAAAATGATCTGCTACTATCTGCAATTGAATTCCACAGTTCTTTCTCTGATGTGGAAGGCATTTTGCCTTAAAAGACCATTGGAAATTTTTTAAGTTCTTGCATTGCAATGAAGTTCCAAGACTACCAGAAAAAGTCACTGCTTGTTGCTGTGTACAAAGTTCTCCTGGTTCTGCTCCTGTCACTCAGAATCAGATCCAGGCCTCTCTGAAGTCTTCCTGTTCATCATTTCTTACAGCACAATGGTATGCCATTACATTCATATACCACAGTATATTCAGCCATTCCCCAATGGATGGTCATCCCCTTGATTTCCAGTTTTTGACTACCATAATGAGGGCTGCTATAAATATTTTTGTACATGTGGGGCCCTTTCCCATTTACATGATCTCTTGGGGATGCAGTCCTAGAAGCGGCATTGCTGGGTCAAAGGGGATGCACATTTTTGTAGCCCTTTGGGCAGAGTTCCAAATTGCTCTCCAGCATGGTTGGATCGGCTCCCAGCTGGAGCACTCTTCTTAAGTGGAAGATGTAGTAGTTTCCTGAAGTCTATCTTCTATCCTCTCTAATCTGAGAGAGGCAGGGAAAGGTAGCAGGGCTAGGAAGTACTGAGGCTCCTGTGCAAAGATCTTGGGGCAAGTACCTGTTCTCCAAGCGTTTACTTGTCAGAAAAAGGAGGGCAGCATGTATCTATACAAATATATGCACGATGTTTACTAGAAGGTTTGGTGAGGGAAGTGGCTGACGTGCTAGCATACAGGTCTATGTAGAAAGAAGGTGGAATTTGAGCTGAGGAGAAGAGGGAGTACCTTCCAGGCATGGGGGAGGGCCGGTGCAAAGGTAAGAAAAGGAAGATGTAGTGCTGAGTTTTTGTGTTGGGACACGACTGAGAAACGAATTTATAAAAAAAAAAAAAGGCCATGATCTGGAATTATAGCATGTGGCAGAGGACAAATTCTCCCTTGCTGGCCTGCCATTTATTTATTAAATATTTAATTGGTACCTTTTGTCTGTATGTTTACCCAGAAGCCCTCTATGGCCCTGGATAAGTCGCTTGTCCTCTATCTCATTTTCCTTATCTGTACAATGGAGATCATAATAGTACTGTCTTGCAGGTTTGTTAGATAATATTTGTAAAGCACTTAGCACAATACCTGGTACATAGCACGTGCTATATTAATGCTTCCCCCTTCTTGTCCTCAGCCCCTTTGCTAGGAAGAGATTTTGTCATCTGTTCATCAGGACCGTCGCTGATCGTTTACTCATTCACAACCTAGTTTCCTCTTAGCGGTATCTTCATTTACCTTGTTATAATTATTATGTATAATAATAAAATGAGCTCTTTGCCAGCCCCTTTAGGTTTTCATCATTTCATACAATGCACATTTTTCTCTGATTTTATTATTCATCTTTTCTTAATGAACAGTAACTCCATTACATTAGAGGCAATTAAAAAAAAAACCCAAAAAGCAGCACTGTTCCCCAGGTATTGGACACTCACTTTCTTTCCAGTTCTTGGCTATGAGTATTCCGGCACATTGAACCTTCTTCCTCTGATTTCCTTGGCATAAGTGCCTAGAAGTGGGATTTCTGGGTTAAAGTATTGTCTAGGCAGATGCAGCATTTTTCTTCTATATTTCAAAGTGATACCTGCTGTGGTTGGGCCACTTTGATAGTGTCACCAGCAGTGTATTGGGATGTGAGTCTTCCTTGGACGCCTCCAACACTCACTGCATTCTTGGTTGTCTTTGCCAGTTGGCAGGGTTGGAATGGGGATGGGATTGGGTGAAATCCCAGAGTTGTTTTCATTTGCATTTTTTTTGTTCTGAGTATGTTTTGATGGAATCATTTATTTCTTGTAATTCTTTTAAAAACTTTGTTTTTGTTTATATCCTTTAATCACTTATATCTTGGGTATTGACTATTGGCATTATATACTTGTCAATTCCCTCTACGTCTTGGATATCATACTTTTATCAGTGATATTAGATGCAAATTTTCCCCTTCTCTACATTTTCTCTTCTTACTCTATCTGCATTGGTCTTATTTGTGCAATAGCTTATGATTTAAAATTATTTTATCTTCCATAATCTTTTCTTAGTTTCTTATTTAGACAAGAATGCTTGTAGCCATAATTGTGAAACATACTTGATCTAATTCTTTATAATCTTCTAATTTTATATTTAGGTTGCTTATCCATTACAAGTTTATTGTAGAATGTGGTATACAATACTAGTATAAACCTAATTTTTTTTCCAAAATTCTTAATTCTTGACAAAAAAGGAACCCCCAATAGCTCATATTTTGATGCTTATCAAGCCTTCTGCTACCTCTTTTAATGATGTCTGTTTCGTGCTACTGGAGTCTTGTTCCATTTAGTGAATTGTGGATTTCGTTGTTGTTGAGTTGTTTCAGTTGTTTCCAACTTTTCATGACCCCATTTGGGTTTTTTTGGCAAGGACATTGGACTGGTTTGTTATTTCCTTCTCCAGCCTGTTTTACAAGGTGAGGAACCGAAGTGAACAGGTTTAAGAGATTTGCTCAGGGTTACGTAGATAGCAAGTGTCTGAGGCCAACTTTGAACTCAGGAAGATGAGTCTTCCTGATCCTGATCCCAGGACTCATGCTCTATCCAGTGCATCCCCTGGCTACCCTTCTATTTTTTAACCAGTGTCAAATAACAGTGCTGATTATAATTAGTAGAACTTGAGGTCTGGTAATGTTCTTCAGTCATACTTTTTTTTTTAAGATTCTAAAACTTTTGTTTTTCCAATTAAGGCATGGATTTCAGAAGACCCCTGTGAAAGGGCAAATTGTTAACCTGGATGGAATTGCATTAAACCATTTTTACATTAGAACAGCCAGGCCTCAGATCAATAAAACTAGAGCACCAGTGACACTTCAGAGACTTCCTAGCTGTGTGACCCTGGACAAGTCCCTTAACCTTACTGTTTGCTTCAGTTTCTTCATCTTAAGATGAATTGGATAAAGAAATGGCAAACCACTCTAGTTAGCATCTTTTCCAAGAAAACCTCAAATGGGGTCATGAAAGGTTGGATACAGCTAAAATAATTGAACAAGAAGCATAATCTTTACATCAGGAACAGTAAGTTGATCGGCTTGGCTGGGAGCTGTGCAGGGTCTAGAAAATGAGACCCAGAACAAGTAGAGGAGGAGAGGCAGCTGAGGGCTGGAGCGTGAGGCACTAGGAGGAGGGGTCGGTTCATGTCATTAAGCCTTTATTAATTGCTTGCCACATGCCAGGTCCAGTGTTAAGCACTGGAGATACAAAGGTAAAAATAAACATCCCTTATCCTCAAGGAGCTTGCTTTCCAATGAGAGAAATGTCTTATTTAGAAAATTAAATACAAAATATATAGAGCTATTGGGGCTGGGGGGAAGATGGCACGGTAGACAAATCTATAGGAATTTTGAATTGGCCTAAGGATTCTGTTAAGTGGAGGGTAGGAGGGAGTGCATTCCAGTCCTGCTAGACAGCCTGTGTAAAGACAGACACTGAGACCTGAACTGGAATGTTTTTGGGTGGAACAGTGAATAAGTCATTTGACTGAAACTAGAATACACAGAGGAGATTTCTGTACAGTAAGCCTGGCAAGGGAGGCTGGAGCCAGATTGTGAAGGAGTTTCTATTCTGTCCTAGAGCTGAGGGAGCCCCAAAGGGGCCTTGGGAAATTGGCCCATATCCGGGATAGCCTGATAGCGGTGCTTTGAGGTGTGGCAAATGGGGAAGAAGAAGAGGAAGGAGAAAGCTATAAAAGGCAAATTTCACCTACTTTATAATTTTAGTTTATATGAAAGCCTTATTAGTCAGCCAACAAGCCTTTGTTAAGGGCCTACAGGCACTGTCTCTGGGGATGCTTGGGGAATATAAAGAAAGACAAAAGATAGTGCCTGCTCTCAAGGATACTCTGGACAACCTGCAGACTACTTACTACTAGGTAGCTACACACAGGATCAGTTGGAAGTAAGCAACAGAGGGAAGGCATTGGAACTGAGGGGAAATGAGAAAGGCTTTTTGTAGGTGGTGGGATTTTAGCAGGAACTTGAAGGAAGTCAGGAGCCAGAGATAAGGAGGGAGAGGATTCCTGGCATGAGAAAAAGTGAAATTCCCAACTGGGAGATTGAGTGTCGGATTCAAATAACAGCAAGAAGACCAGTATTATTGGATTGTAGAGTACTCTTGTGTGAGATGGAGAGAATTCTTGGGAAAGAGAGTTCCTTCTGTTAACAGTTCAGAAAGAACTCTATCTAGAGGACCCCAAAGGTGACAGGCATCCTTGGACACCTGAAGAGTTTCCCAGAATACGGGTATAACTAGTAGCTCATCTTAGTGAATAACTGTTTACAGAGTTGTCTGAAAACTTTTAAAGTTCACAGTCATAGGGAAAGAAATTGACCTCAGTATTTTTTTTTTGTAGTTAGAAACTTCCTGGTTGAGTCTTTGCATTAACTTTTAAAATAAATATTAGTGTTACCTTAAAAAGAGCTCCCTGTTCATGATGCCAAAAAGCACTACATAAATGTATGAGTCTGGGTGTGTAAATAAATAGTGCTGGAGAAATAACATTTTACGTTCTGATGGTTCCTCGTCTCCCAACTGCTTAACACATTAGAATTATGTTGATCGGATAGTGGGGGCCTGTGAGCAAAGTGTCTTCATTTGTACAGTATCTCTCATCCTGCTTTCTTCTATACACTTATCCACTGGCTGACCTTTAGTAAATCACTTAACTGCTGTGATCCTTAGTGAAATTTGGAGCTTGGAGTAGACGAACTCTAAGATCTGTCTCTTACAACTCTGAACTTCTAATACTATGATCTTTATGGACCAACCATTGACTTACTAAAGAAATCTCCTCTTCTTGACCCTACATTGTAGTGACAGTATCTGGTTTGCTAGTTAGACTAGGCAGTTCTGTCTTTCCCTTTTTTATTTTAAAGTCTCTTTGATTAGATTCATAAGACTCTAGCTAGATGATGTAATGGATAGAGTGTGGGGCCTGGAGTCAGAAAGACCTTAGTTCAGATCCAGCCTCAGATGATACTTCCTAGCTGTGTGACTCTGGGCAAGCCACTTAACCTCTATTTCCTCATCCATCTAGCACCTACTTTGCAGGGTTGTTTTCAGAATCAAATGAGATAATAATGGTAAAGCACTTAGTACAGTGCCTGGTTAAATAATAAATTTATAAATAAAAATAGCGCAGAATAAATGCTGTGTAAATATAAGCTGGCTCCAAATCAGATCTTATCTTTCCTTGTTGAGTGACCGCCATTCCTGACCAGGAGAGTTTCTTACTCTGTTTTTAGCCATGGGTCCAGAAATCCAAATCTCATTCTTAGATACCATGCTCCAGGTTTTCACTCCTGTATCTGCCTTTATTTTTTTTTTAAGTTTTTATTTGTCACTTTTTTTAACTTCACTATATTTTCCACCAGTATCGCTTTCCTTTAGGACCTATCTGGCTGATCTTGCAATAATCATTTGGCTCAGTAGCTCTCAGTTTCAGGGAGATACCTGGGAGGGGCTTGTAGTGTAAATAGACTTAAGACTTTCTTACCTCTGGGTATAATTGGGTGATCACATACAGGTCCCTGAAGCTCCCTAGACCTCTGTTTCTACTACATTCAGAGTGGGGGTGGGTTTGGCTTTAAAGCCTTTGAAGGCCTTGATATTTGTAATCCTAGGACATTCTTAGGGATCTTGAGCTGCTCAATCCAGCTCTCTAGCACTCAGTTTCCCTTACAGTCACATGAAATACTTGGACTCCAAGCCTCTGAAAGACTTGTCATTTTGAGTCCTTGTACCTTTTTGGGTGATCCAACAATGGTCCCCACAGCTCTCTAGGCCCCAGGTTCAGGCAGAGTCCAACGAGGGCCCTGGAGTGTAAATGCTCTTAAGGTCTTGTTAGCTCTAGGCCTTGGAACCTGAAGGTGATCACATCCGGGTCCCTGACTCGCTAGGCCACTCACAGCAGGGGTCTGGCTCAAAAACTTTTGAAAGCCTTGGCATTTTTAATGCTAGGATCTTGTTGTGATCTTATACTGGGCTATCCAGCTTTCAAGGACTCAGTTTCCTTTAGTCATATAAAGTATTTGGATTCTGAGGACTCTGAAAGACTTACCACTTTTTGTCCTTGGACACTTGTGGGTGCACGTAGGATGTTCATGAGACACTCTAGGCCTCAGTTTCAGGCAGAGTCCATGGAGGGGCCTCTAGTGAAAATGGTTTTCATTTTCAATGCCCAAGTTTCACTTAGTGGCTGGCTTAGTGATTATCAATAGTAACAGTTTCTCTTTCCCACCCTGCTTGATTTAGTTATTTATTATTAAAAGGGCCATTCTCTGACTACTTCTTAAAGAGGCCTAGTCACTCAATGGGTGTTACCTCCCTCTAAGTGAATACCTGAAAAGGCCAAGGTCCCCCATGGCATCTTGGGTCATCTCCAGTCATCCTGATGAATATCTAGTCACTGGATCCAGATGGCTCAGGAGGAGAAGTGAGGCTGGTGACCTGCACAGCCCTCCCTCACTTGAAACAAAGTCCAGGGCAAGTCACATCATCATTTCTCTGATGGCATGGTCTTCTTTGGCAACGATGGACGAACACAACCGGACAACCATTCTATGTAATCTACCTTTTTCTTATAAAGACTTTTCTTTAGCTATACATATGCTAAATACTTTGTGACCCTAAAAGGACTCCTTAAAAATGCTAGCTCTTATTTATGTACCCTTCTAACTCTTAATATTCTGTTTTTCTGTGATTCTGGAATTCTTCACTAAAAACACTAAACAAACTTCACCATAGAAAACTTTTGTTGGCACGTTAAAATTTTGTAACATTTGCAAAACATTCCAATTTGCATGCCATCCTTGTAGGAATTTTTCTATATTATGTAAAAGCAAAATGCAGCTCTATTCATACTTTCATGTTTGTTGGTTTGCATTGTCTACCTCAGTCTTATTTTCCCCTTAAGACTGTGTGAGGATTTCTCTTCTCAAGGTCACAGTGTCTGGTGCCAGGGCAGTGCAGTTGGACTTGGCTAAAATTCAGAGGATTCTGTTAGTACTTCTACTCTTTCAACAGGTGGAAATAACTGAATTCTTGGAACCTAGTTGGAAAGACTAATTAGTTGAAATAGGAAACAACAAAAAGGCAGATTTTTTTTTCCCTTAGTAATCTACTGTAGGCAAGCCTCTGCCTTACAAGCACCCATCGTATACTGAATTTTGGCTCATTGTGGGATGTGTGGTGCTGAGGTTAATGGCATCTCCTCACCAGTAATGCTTTGCGTCTCCAACGCCATGAGGTCTTTTCCTTCCATTACCTTTTGACTTCCCTTTCCCCTCCCCCCCAAAAAAAGAATTTATCTTGAGAAAAACTGCTGCTGTGGTCCTTTGGGCTACTTTTTCCTGGATCTGCTTTGTGGCACTTTTGCCCCACGTGTCAAAATTGCTAAGTATGGCTCTGGTATCTGGGCCAGGTCCTTTGAGGGAGGCCCTTGAAGCTTTGGGCATGGGTCTCAGTGTCCTTTTTGATTTCATTGACAGAACTCCTTTTTTTGATCTCTCTAGGATTGGAACACTACCTGGTATACTAACAATCCAGACTTCACCAAGTGCTTTCAGAACACAGTACTGGTATGGGTGCCTTGTTTTTACCTCTGGGCTTGCTTCCCACTCTACTTCCTCTATCTCTGTCGGCACGACAGGGGCTATATCCAAATGACACTTCTCAACAAAGCCAAAACTGTAAGTGACGGATTTTTGTTGGGTGTTTGTTTTGTGGGAGGTGCAAGCGGGGTGAGGGAACAGACCAGTTGAGAGGATTGGGCTCTTTCCGTTCTGTGGGCAGTAAAACTTCAGTTAGTTGAAACTCAGCTAATCAGAATCCTAAGACAGCTCAAATTAAGAAAATGTAATTTATTGCTGTATTCTGTTTTGATGTCTCAGTCATTTCTGAATAATATCCAGTAATCCACTCCTGGGTAGCCTTTCCCTTTAGCAGAAGACATCATCATTTACTCTAATAGCTTTAGTCAGTCATCACACACATTTATTAAGTGCACTGTGCTAAAAACTGGGGTTACAAAGAAGGCAAAAAACCATCCCTGCCTTCAAAAATCATTTATGCTAATGGAGGAGATGACATATAAGTAAATAGGTTACTATAAGCTATATATGTATAGGTGTATATATAAGCTGTATATAAAGTACAAATGTTATCTGAAGGGGAAACATTAGCAGCTAGGGGACTGGGAAAGGCATCCTTAGAAAGGTGGGATTGGATTTTGGTCTTGAAGGAAGCCCGGTAAACTAAGATGAAGTGAGATGTCTTATGCAGTCCTCCACACCTGTAGCCTACCACCTCTCCAAGGAAAGGAGGGAAGTGTATTTCTGCTTTTCCTCTTTGGGGCCAACCTTAGTGCTTATAATTACCTAGCATTGAGATGGTAGATAGAATTTTTTTTTTGGCACATGACTTTAAAAAGAGAGATGTCAGTAGCAAGAAAACGATTTCATCAAAGAATTATTTATTTAAGAAAAAGCAGTACGTGGTATATCAATATGTCCTGAGATCAGTATACCTTCGTTTTAATTTTCTATACCTTTTATATCTCTGTGCCTTCCCCAGGGGCAATAGATGTTAAGGCTGATGCCGCTGAAGTCCCTTAGACACAGTTCTGTTCACTGGTTGGTATTCAGTAATGAGGAACAGTGAACTTTAAAAGGTTTTCAACAAGAAGTTAAAGTGAAAGGAAGTTTCTTGATAACTCTTGTACTGAAAATGAGCAGGAAGAATACCTACTCCTCTTCAGTCTATTACGTAAGCTAACTGAGGAATGAAACTATGATTTGAGGACTTGCATTCACCCTAGAAATTGTGCCAGATCAGATATTTTGAATGTCAGCAGGTATTAGGCAAATTGTAGAGGTCACAGATGAATATTTAGAAATCGTCTTGATTTGAATCACTTGGCTGACCCTTTCCTGATTCCCACCCCCTAGCCCTTCACCCTAAAAGGGAGTCACCCTTGGGTGGGAGAGGGAAAGGATGCCAAACAGCATTGCATGAGCAACTTTGGATAATGGAACATTGCCTGTTTATCATTAAGGTCTTGTCTGGTATGATGAGTTTTGGAAAGCTTCTCCCTCACCCTTTCTTGCAGAGGAATTGTGTTTTAAAAATACCTGTTTTTGGACTTATATCCTTCAATTGTAATTTATTCTTGATGTATATTTTAGGCTGCTGTAGGGGAAACTCTGCCCTCTGTTGATCACTTTTGGGGAACAGTGCGTTTGCTTGACCTGAAAGTAGTTCAGCCTTTGCTTATTTGATTATAGATTGTCTGTGGCCCCAAGTCTGTAATCTCTTTATGGCCTTGCCTCCTTTCTGCTCTATTCCACTCTGGTTAATTCAGCTCTTAGGGCAGACCTGGCTGATCCCTTTATTAGAATAGACCCTAGTCCTGGGCTTTCGATCTACGATAGCAATGACTTGGTCAGATAGTTATCAGTGAAGTGTACACATACACCAGCTGAAGGGTATTTCCTGCAACTCTGCAGAGAGATGCAGTCACATTCATCGAGGAGATGTCATCACTCATCTTAATATATTAGTGGGGATGTCCTCACTTCTTTAAGATATTGTCCTTCAAAGTAACACAAAGGACTCATCTTTTAATCTCAAGGTGACTAGGCTCTCCTACCTCCCAGTCACACCCTCTTAAATATTTAGGGTCAATCCTTTCCTACTGTAAGGTAAATCTGCTATGTTAAACCTACTACAGAAGGACAAAATTGACCTTGGATATATACATCTATATCTGCCCATTCCTTCTCTCCTGTTAATCTTCATTGACGTAGATAACAATCAGTGGTGGATTGACTGCACCCTGATTACCACCTCCACCCCCACTACCCTATAACGAATGCAGATGGAAAGCTACTATAGTGTAAAATGTGTGTTTCTATTCCAGGCCTTGGGCTTTTTGCTCTGGATAGTCTGCTGGGCAGACCTATTCTACTCTTTCTGGGAAAGAAGTCAGAGCATTTATCGGGCTCCAGTGTTTCTAGTCAGCCCTACACTCTTGGGCATAACAATGGCAAGTATGAACTGTCTTTGTGTTGGTCCTTGTTGGGTGAGAAACAGGATTTTAGGGGAGAAGAGGAATTTTTCCTGACGAGAATAACCAATGTCCCCTCTTAGTTTTCTTTTATCTTCCTCCCTCAGTCTAGGTCATCCTTATCCTCCTCATTTTGAGCATTTCCCTGTTGGTTGAATATCCACTCTTGGCATAATTGCCTAAATATCACTGGGATTCATCCTGTTGTGGGGAAAGGAGCAGAAATGGCTGTGAATTGAGCAAATCTGCCGGACATAAGATAACTTCATCTTTCTTCATGTCCCTTTGTATGTGTATTAGAGTAGTAGGGAAGTCCTACTTCTAATTCTATAACCATTATGTTCTCCCTGGACCCAGAGAAACCTGATTAGATGTAGGTGAGCATGTTCTCAGTGGGTGGTAGGAGTAACTTGCAGTTTTAGAGTGGAATTAATGGAACATCTCTTGGAGACTCTGCTTAATATCCTGGGATCTTGGGGCTTTACCTAGCCTGCCTCGAAGGAATCATTCTGCCGCATGAGAGTGACCACAGCAAGCATCCTTAGAGAACCCACAGCTCCTAGGCCTCTAAATGGTCTGTGTTGGAGCCTTCATTCCAGCCACCCTGTTATTCTTGGTGCTAAAATTTGGGGTGGCCAGTTGGTTTCTGAACCTCAGTATTGTTGGGTGACAAGTCACCATGGCAGAGGCATCTCTGTGTTGGTACGTTTGGATGCCGTGTGTATCCCCCCAGGAACAGTGTATGAGTTTTTGATCTGTGGAGGGTTCTGTTTTGCACAAAGGACCCTAGGACGCTGGGATGGAATAGAAATCGTAATAGCTACCATAATCCTAGCTGACGTTTGTATTGTGTTTTAAGGTTTGCAGAACAATTTACAAATATTAGAGCGTTTGCTCCTCGTCTCGGGAGATAGGTGTTATTTATTATTCCCATCTTACAGATGACGAAATTGAGACAAACAGAGGTTAAAATGACTTGCTTAAGGTCACGTAACTAACTAGTAAATGTCTGAAGCAGGATTTAAGCTTGAGTCTTCTAGACTCCAGTTCCAGTGCTCTATTTATTGAACCATCTAGGCAGAATTCTGAATTTTCAGGCTAAAAGTTGCCCTTTTGAAAGGGGGAAATGACTTTAGAACAGCAGTTCATCGTAGGTGCTGAGATGGCCTTTTCACGGAGTCACAGAATTGTAGAACTGGAAGAGACTTTAGAAATCATCTAGTCTGACCCTTTTATAGAGAAGGAAATATACCTTATAGCTAACAACTCTATAGCACTTTGGATTTGCAAAGCTTTTTATATACATTATCTCATTTGGTTCACCAAATCTGGTTGCCTCTTAGGGTTATTGTGAGGCCCAAATAAGACAGACATTTGTATACATACACAAATACGCATACATAGAAAGTGCTTTGCAAACTCAAGATCTTCTTGTCAATATAATATATATTCTTATCATTACTATATTATTTTAAGTCTTGTCATCTTGGTTTTGACCATGGATTAGAATGATACATATTTAGCTGAATGCCCTGTTGATTCCCTAATACGCCTTGCTGATATCTTTCATCTAACTCTTGGGAAGTAGTTTGAAGTCTGTTAAAACATGTTTAACGTAGAAAAGACTAAGCCTCAGTTTACTTCTTTCAAAGTTACTGATAAATGTTGTTTTAACAAAACAAAGTGTAGTCCCCCAAAGGAGTTTAGCAAAATGAGACTTAGCTTTCATCACTGTTCATCAACAGGCATTTGTTTATGAAGCGCTTACTATGTGACAGATATACTAAGTGCTGGGGATATGAAGAAAATCTAAGTTGGGAGATGAATTTTTGTGTTGAAAAGAACCACCGTAAGACTGATATCTCTGGATCTCCATTTAGATTAGAGTTTCCCAGGCCAAAGTGCTACAAACTGGCCAAGTATATAAATTCTCTGCTGCAGACCAGTTTCCCTTCCTGTAGTTTCTGTTCTGTGGCTCACAAGTAGGTGACCAAGAGCTGAGGAAGAGCCCAAATTCAAGAATTCCAGGAATCATTTAAAAACTCACTTTGTATAGTTTTGTTTGCTAGTAAAAATTTGTTGTCAGTCAACAGCTGGGAAATATTGGTGACCAGGAAGAAACTTTTTCTGGTTCTCGTAGTCTGTTATGCAGCACCAGACGCTTGTGGGAACTCTGGGAAAAATGTCATCTTCCTAATAATTTCCTCTGTTTGTGTGTGTGTATGTATCTGTTGTGTGTGCATTTCTTTTCCAGTTGCTTGCTACCTTTTTAATTCAGTGCGAGAGAAGGAAAGGAGTCCAGTCCTCAGGGGTCATGCTCACTTTTTGGCTCCTTACCCTGCTATGTGCTGGCATTGTCTTTCGATCCAAAGTCCTGTATGCCTTAAGAGAGGTAAGTCATCTCTTGGTCACCTCCTTTCTTTGAGTTTTGTGTGCATCTGAATGTTTTATAGAAGCATAGGGATATCACCCCTCACCCTCAGAGAACAAGGACCAGGTTGGGGGTAAGGCCTTTATATAGTACATAGTACTTTGTAGACCAACCAGTTAACTGTAAATAATAAGACAGGCCACCATCCCATGTCCTTTGGCTTGAGAGCAAGCAGGAAGGCAACCCTTTTCCATGAGTGGTGCAAAACTTATCCCAGAATAACCTCTGTGTGGTAAATTCTTGTTCTGTCTCTGAGATGAGAAGATGTGTTTACTTGTTTCCAAGTGTATGCCCTTTTAAAGCCCAAAGGTTTAAAAAATTCTGTAAGTGGAAAGGGCTAAGCCTCAGCTCATTTTTTAAAAATTACCAATAAATTTTGTCTTAGCAAAACAGAGTTCTTCAAAAAAGTTAAGCAGAGCTCCATTTAGCTCTCTTTCTGTGAGATTTTTTTTGGGGGGAGTTTTGGGGAATGGACCTACAATTTCTTTGCTCTAGGCCTTTCCCATTGTGGAATTACCTCTGTCAAAACAAATTGCCTCCTGTTGTGCAGATTACAGTCTTAGAGAATTATGTAGGACCCTGAGAAATTAAGAGACTTACTTAAGGTAACATAGTCAGTATGGATTAGAGGTGGGACTTGAATACAAGTTTTCCTGGCTAGCTTTCTCTCCATTACGTAACACTATGTTTCTACAAGGAGTTTTCCTTATTCCTCAAATAGAACCACATTCCAGAGCAGTATTTCTTTATAGAAGTTTCTAAGCTTTAAATTTATGTTTTTACCTGGCAGGTTCATTTTATGCTAGTGACAGAAGTAAACATAGTAGAATATACTATATGGAGTGGCCAGGTGCCACTGGAATGACTTTATTTTCCCAAGTTGGAAATTTTTTGGCTCGGTGTGGTAAGAAGCAGAGTTAGTATGTTTTAGGTGTCTTTTCTTGCCTGGCATATCTCCCCTTCCCCTAACAACCCTGAGAGTAGAAGTTCTGAAAGTTGGGGATTTTTTATCTTTTCTTCTCTTGTGTTCAGAGTAATGAAATTGATGTGTTTCGTGATGTCACTTTCTACATTTACTTCATTCTGGTACTGGTTCAGTTGATACTGTCCTGCTTCTCAGACCAGTCACCTCTCTTCTCAGAAACCATCAATGACCCTGTAAGTATGAAGAAAAAGGTGTGTGTGTGTGTGTGTGTGTGTGTGTGTAAGAGAGTGTGGGAGGTGGGTATCACTCTTCTCTAGCTCCCCACTCTCAGCCTGAGGGTGATCATGTCAGTAGGGTCAGGATGTCATGATTTCCAAGGCAATAATATGGATTGGGGCAGGAAAGAGACAGTCCTCTGTCTTGTCTCCTGTGTAGGTTCAAGGGGAAGTACATTCTCCTGTACTTGAAGCATTATTCACAGCCAGCCCTCTGTGAACTGGAGATTTTGTAGTGGGAGCAGTTTTCTGGCTGCCGAGATATACTTGGGCTTGGCCTCGGTTGACCTGGACCTGGACAATTGTCTTTGTGTAGGATTGAACTTTGATGTGTGGCCAATTTAAATGGAAGGCGGGGAAGGTCCTTTGGTGATGAGATTTTTTTAAAAAGAAATCTTTCAGCTAAGGAAGTGACCTGGAACTTGTTGTTTTCAGAGCTCCTGCCTTGAGACCTGGCTCTGCTGAGGAAATGAGCCCTTAGAGAATTCAGTCAGCAGGGAGACAGAGAGAGAGAGAGAGAGAGAGAGTGTGTGTTGGTTTTCCCTTTGCACTATCACTGTGCACCTAAAAGAATGTATTAAATGCCTGTTTGCCTGTGATGCTGTGCTGGGTAATGAAGAGTGAGTCACACATAACCCAGTGGATAATTAAAGTCTGTGCGTGGGATAAATACATAGATAAGACAAAAAATATATGTTGTTTATAAGCCATAAGTTTGTAATCAGTGAAGTAGTGGTGGCCAGCAGGGAAAGAGAAAAGGCATCTGAAATTTCATACTTTGGCTGGGTGGCTTTAGGATAAATCGTTATCTCTCTGCCAACAAATTCAGGAAAATGGAAGACAAGAGGGGATTTTCTGACTGCTGAACCTATTGGGAATTAAGATAACAGTTCTTATGGGCTTCCTGAGTGCAGGGATGGGATGGAAAGTAGAATTTATGTTGTTTTTTTTTTCATTTTCTCTTCCCTATCTCCATTCCCTGTTGCCTACACCAGGATGATGCCATTAGCTTTTGTGGTATTCTTTTGAAAGAATGAGGTTCTCACTGCCCAGCTGCGGCAGGATCAGGGAATGCTCCCACCTCCTAGAGAGTTCTAGAGAGGCTTCTGGAAACTCTCAGCTCAACCATGGCAGTTAACCTGAAATCTAGGATGAATTGGCGGGTTGCAGAGCAAGATGGATGGGGAGCAGGGAGTTTTTTTTAGCAATAAAAGAAAACCCCAAAACACCCTTCTCAGTGATGGCAACTTCTGTTGGTGCTAGAGTCTTGTCTCCATGGAGGATTTTGTTCAAGGTGGTCTTAGATGACAGTTTTCATAGAGCAGGTAGAATTTACTATTCCTTGTTTAGTTGCTCACTGACATCAGCCAAGTTGGCACATATTTGTGTAGGCTGGTAAATTTTTGATATTTAACTACACAGCTGGCTGAGCATATGTTGTTTAGGTTAACGGAATCTATTCCATTGGCTAGCTTTTAGCTCCCCTTTAGTTTTCCTCTTTTAAGTAGTAGTTTTTCTATTAAGACCATTTCAGTTGGTTAAAACAAAATTTATTAAGTACCTGTTACATAGAAAGCAAGTCCACTTAGCTCATCTTCTACCTATGGAAAGAATTGCCTTGTATTGTTGATTATCCTTTCATGTTATTTTTTCTCATTTTCCTCCTTAGGTTGTGAGCTCCATGAGGTTAGGAACTGGATACCTGTTAGTTACCTCCACATGCTTTCTTTCTCTCTTTCTCTCTCTCTCTTCTTTCTTTCTTTCTTTCTTTCTTTCTTTCTTTCTTTCTTTCTTTCTTTCTTTCTTTCTTTCTTTCTTTCTTTCTTTCTTTCTTTCTTTCTTCTTCCTTCCTTCCTTCCTTCCTTCCTTCCTTCCTTCCTTCCTTCCTTCCTTCCTTCCTTCCTTCCTTCCTTCCTTCCTTTCTTTCTCTTTCTTTCTTTCTTTCTTTCTATTATCAGTAATGATAATAGCAGTATTTGACCTTTATATTGTGCTTTTGTACATATTATCTTAACTTCACAACACACAAAGCAAGTACTCCAGGTGTTATCTCCATTTTACAAGTGGGGAAACTGAGACATCGTAGCTAATTGACTTGCTCTCATTTAAATAACTTATAAGAGTCAGAGGCATGATTTGAACGCAGAGCTCTTTCTGACTCTTCCCACAATGTCACCCTGCCTATCATAGTACAAATTCCCATCGGTTATTGTTAAAAACTATTGCTCAACATGAGTATGTACCCATGACTGATTTTTATCTCTCCATGTCCCTGATTCAGCCTCTCTTTTGGAAATTACAGAATTTTGTTTGTTTTGAAACAACGTAGACCCAAAATTTTTCAGTATTTGTGTGGTTTGTAAACATGTTCATTTCTTCTCATACCTCCTAGATACAGATACTAGAGAGGGAATCAATGGCTAAGGATTCATTTCTGGGTCCAGAACAAACATTTTGTAATGATTTAGTGAAGAGGGATCCTTTCCATTTGTGCTTCAATCCTATCTTACAACAGCAGGACTACTTATGCAGCTTCAGTACTCAGGTATAGAGGAGCCAACTGTTGGACTGGGAACAAGAATACTGGGTTCTAGTCCTAGCTGTTTTATGTTGTAATAAATAATTTAACCTCATCTAGGCCTCGGTTTCTTCCTTAGTAAAATGAAGGAATTGGACTAGACACTTAAAAAAATGCTCGCCTATCTTCTCTGCTAGGTGCTGGGATGTTTAAATAAGAAATGCCTTCTCGCCTCGTGGAGCAAAGGGTTAAGACATCTCAGACATCCTCTCCGACTCACGTCCCTCCCCATTCCACCCCACCCTTCATTTAACTGCCAAAGTGATTTTCCTAAAGTCAAATCTAACTGTGTCAGCCTCCTACTAACAATCTATGGTGACTCCCTGTTACCTCCAGGATCAAATGTAACATCTGGTTCTGTGCCACCTTTTTCGTCTTCTTATACTTTATTTCCTTCTGAAAATTCTTTGGTCTGGGATCATTGGCCTGGTCCTGAAACGAGACAGTCCATCTTCTGACTGCCTTTTTTGCTGGATGTCCCCCACATCTGGCCTACTCGCTGAATGGGACCTTGGTAACTGAACTCATTTGGGAAGTAAAGGTGAGGGAAGAGTTGACTCCAGTTTGGGAGACTGGATGAATGGTGGTGCCACTAACAGAAATAGTTACTTCTCTCATCAAAATCCCCTTCTTGAGATGAGATGCCGAGAATGGGGTTCTGCCTCCTCTGCGTCTTGGATGAATTCCACACCCCATAGGGTGAGGACATTTTTCTGGTGTTATTTTCTTCAGGCTTCCTCTTCAGCCAGCTAAGAACTACTCTGTTTAATCTTTTTCGTAATTTGGGGCCCTCTTGGATTAGGCAGATTCTGAGCACAGTGCAAACAGAAAGAAGGAACCTTAGATCCCTGGGAAGTTTTCATTGCTGCCAATGGCTTGTAGCCTTACCTTCCAGGTCCCTGAGGCTAAGAGGTTAGAGGAAAGAGGAAGAGATGTTTGCTGAATGTCTTTAATTGTATTCAGCAATGCTAGTCTTCTGAAAATGACATGTGAGATTTTGTAATGAGGCGCTTCTCTCAGATTTTCCTTTGAGCTCATTTCATTTTGGGGTAAGAGTATAGCAGCAGAGGGAACTGAGTTTGTACTAACTTCAGCATCCAAACTCTATAGAGAGTGTTAGGCTGGTTTTTTGTGTGTAGACTGCTCATCTGTTTTATTTGTCTTGCCATACATATTTGACCAGCAGATATTGTACTGACCGTGGATAGGCGTCTGTCTTGGACTTTTTTATGGTGATGTTGAGGTTCTCTTGAGAATTGGCTTGCTTTGATCCTTAGCACCTAGCACAGTGCCTGCATACAGCAGGAGTTTAATAAATGCTTGTTGATTGATGAGCTGGTTCCCAGTAAAAAGTACGCACCACCATAGCCACTTTTGCTTTCCTAAAATTAAATTTCAAACAGCCCCTTCAGTCCTTAGCTAGCAAAGTAATACCTAGCCCGAAGAGCCACAAACGGTGAGATTCACAGGAAGATAGTTAGAAAGAACCTCAGATTGATTAAATGATGGCTTAAAACCACCTGGTTAACTAGTAAGAGTAAGTACTGGGATTTGATCCAGGTCTTTTACCTCTTGGTGTAATAGTCTTTCCCCAGCACCATGCTTGTGGGATTTCAGGCAAGTCAGTTAACATTGTCTAACCTTAGTATCCCCATCTGTAAAGTGAGGGATTAGACCAGAATATGGTTTCTGAAGTTCTTTCTCTTTACGGTTTTGACATTCTGTGGTTCTATATAATTGAAACCCTTTAATTCTAATATAGTTGACCTCTTAAAGTCAGTTTAATGTACCTGATTTTGAAGCCAGGAAGACCTAGGTTCAAGTGTTGAGTCTGACACATACTGTTAGTGTGACCCTAGATAAGTCCTTTAACCTCTCAGTGCTGTAGTCAACTCTTTAAGACTATAAAGCAGAAAAGGTCCCAACCTGTATTGACAGAAGATGCTTCCTCCCCTCAGGAGTTCCCTATAACAGTGGAATCACAGTTCCAATCCTTATCCCTGTCCTCTGTGGCTGATCTTGGAGGTTTAAAGACCTGTCACACCAGTACTGTAGAGGATTCCCATTTCGTTTGATGGGCTAACAGTGTTGGAAAGCAGTCACCAAAAGGATAGGCAGAGAGGATTAATTCAGTTCATTGAGGTCCTACAGTGAAACAGGAAGAGAATGTGATCCTTCCTGAACGAGTCTCTGAGCTGTCACTGAAACAGTGACGTTAGCCAGTTATGATTTGACATGAAATTACTCCTCACTTCTCCATAAATAGTTGAATTTCTGTATTCACTAGGCACTAAAGATGGAACCCAGAAGGACCCACTCTTTTGAGGGGAAAAAAGACCTACAAAAAAAAGAAAGAAAAGGAACACAGAGTTGTGTCTGGTGACTTGGTTACATCGAAAGCTTGACTCTCCCTGATTCCCCTCTCACTTCCTTTCTAAGAGAGGAATCCAGAAAGCTTTAAGGATACTGTTGCCTCAGGGTTTCATATACTCAGCACAGTCTCTGAGGCCACATTCTCCTCTGAGGCTAATTTAATGCTTAGTCACAGGCTTGGCGGCTGTCCTTGAGGGTGAGTCCCTCAGAGAGCTCTTGAGTCACAGTGGCTTTATAATCTAGGATGTCCAACATTCTTAGAGACCATGTTGCGTGTCTGTCCTCCCTCTACTGGCCCTTTGCTGATCCCTGGAAATTCACTAAAGGTTTCTCTGGCCAGCGTGATAGCTGGTTAAAGACTGAGCAGACTTTTCTCTCGACCTCCCTCTCTTTCCTCTGCCCCTTCCCCCTAACCTTCTTCCCTGTGTTTATCTGCCTTACCTTGCTCTCAGAGTATTTTGGTTGTGTCTGTCAAAGTGTACAACTGTAGGCATAGGCCTATGGAGTGAATTTATTTGGAAGATTGGAATAGGTAGAGAACAAACAGATTTATTTAGACAAGTCCCATAAAACCTTGTTAATTTGGGGTAGAAATTCTGCCCCATATGGGTGAAGTATCCAAACTGTAGAGTGTTCTGGAAATAAAAAATAGTTTCTTTATCACTATTATAACAGGCATTCATATAATGCATTAACATTTGCAAAGCACCCTCTTTCCATGTATTAACTTATTTGAGCCTCAGAACAACCTTATAGGTACCATTCCCATTTTACAGATAAGGAAACTGAGACTCCTAGTGGTTTAGTCAGTCAGCAGGCATTTATTAATCTCCAACTTTGTTTTAGACACTGAGAATATTAAGAAAAAAATTAAATAGTCCCTGTCCTTTGGGAGAGAGAACAAGTATGTTTTTTTTTTTTTTATAATTTGTTTTCAGGTTTCAACAATCACTTCCTTAAGTCTTAAATTTTCTCTCCCTTCCTCTCCTCTCCTTCCCTGAGACTGCATACAATCTTGTATGGGGAGAACAAGTAATGTTTTTAAGCATATGCAAAATTAATGTAATTTCAGGGGGAATACACTAACACCTGGTGGGTAGGGGATGGTAGACTCAGGAAACATCTTATGTAGAAGATGGTTCTTGAGCTGAGCTTTGAAGGAAACTAGAGCTCTAAGAAATGGAAATTAGGAGGAAATGTTTTTTGGGGATGGTCAAGCAGTTTGCCCATGGTCTGATAGCTACTAACAAATGAGTCTTCCATGGCCCTCTGGACCAGTGCCAGTAGTAATTTAAAAAATTTTTATATATATTACATACATATGTATGTATATGTGTGTGTGTTATATATGTTTATATATTGCTTTAAGATCTACAAAGTAACTTTCTTCACAGTAACTCTACTGTGAAGTATGATTTGTTGCCATTTTTAGAATATGAAACTGAACGTAGCAAAATAGCTTGTGAAATATCAAAGCCACAATTGGAATCTGGACCTCTCTTAACATCAGGCTTTGTTTGTGGAGGTATGTAAGGTCATTGAGATAAGTTAATTAAAACCTGCAGTTCACAAACATATGTGTGTGTATTTATACATGGGTGTAAACATGCATGTGTATGTACATATGTATACATACATATATTAATGATTAAAATTGAAGTAGGACTTTTGGGACATAAATGTACACCCACACCTACGTGGAATGGACTTTAGAGATCATTTAGTTCAACTTCCTCATTTTACAGCTAAGGAAACTGAGACCCAGACATAGTGTGACTTTCCATGGTTCCTTAGCTAGTGGCAAATACAGGTCAGCAACCTGTCCTTGGCTCCCCGTATAAAGCATATTTATATTATGCCCGACTGCTTCTCTGGCTTTAAGCCAATCATATCTCTTTCATTTTGCCCATGTGGTAAGCACAGAGTCTAGTGCTTGGCACATACTAGGCACAATATAAAAAGCTCATTCCTTACTTGATTGTAAGTAGATCTGTGGGTTTACTAACATTTCTCACTCTAAAAGTGTTACATCTACAACAACAACATGTAGGACCTTGAAAGTTGACCTTTTTCTGTGAAACACTTGAGAATACAAGAGGCCTTTCCTTCCTTCACCCGTGGCTCCTGACACATGGGAAAAAGTGCAGCTGTTGTAGCCCTGGTCCCACCATGCTTGTAGGGAAATAGTTTTCTCAAGTCTTGATTTTGGGAAAGGAGAGAAGAATGGAAAAAGGGAGGGAGAGATGAATGGAAGGAGCACACTGTTCTTAACAAGGTCAAGTAATCCCGCTAAGCTGCTCGTATCTTCTTATAAAGTAAGAGATGCCAGATCGGCATCCAGAGAACAAAACAATCTTTTGTTAACAATGCCACTCTTTGTAACTCTTTACTTGCTGAGAATCTCCTTCACCTTCCTCCCCCAGGGCTGAGTCTGAATTCTCATGGGTTTTTAATTACTAGATATGAATTAATGAGGTTCTGCAGTAACCCTTTGGGATGAAATCCTCCCAGACTCTGCCCTGTTCAGCGTGTCAAAAATGTTTGTCCTTCTGTATGATAATGGTCTCTGTAGGCTGCTTTGGAGTCCAGGGCAAGTATCTTTGGTGGGTGATAGGAGTGGCTTAAAAAATACCATGCTTGAGTTAACTTAAGTAGATCACTGTAGAAAAAATTAAAACAGTTTAGTGGTGTTTTTATTTCGTATGGTTCTTTGGGTCTTGGTTATTTTGAGACATCTGTGATCTTGATTCCTTGTCCCTTGTGCGCTTCTGCAATCAGCTTTCCAAATCTATGTTGTCATGTCTCCATTAATCAGAGGAGCCTGTTGCATAGATAATACAAAACATTAGATAATTTGGAAATCATTACTCTTTGAATTTATATACACATCCAACTATGTAATGTGTGTCTTCGTAAGGACTCTCCAAAAGTTTAATAATTTAGGTTGTGGGTGTAATTTTGGGGGGATCCAGACTTGCAATCCCATTGGTATAGGGAGCTTCCAGTATAGAAATTCCCTTCATTGTTGCAGACACTCAGTGACGTGAGCTGAACCAGGAGAACATTGTACATGTCACAGCAACATTGTGCAATGACCAACTTTGATAGACTTATCTCTTCTCAGCAATACAGTGATCGAAGGCAATTCCAAAAGACTCGTGATGGAAAAGAGAGAGAACTATGGAGTCTGAATGCAGAACAGAGCATACCATTTTCTCTTTTTCTTCTTTCTTGTGGTTTTTCTCCTTTCTGATTCTTTTTTCACAACATGACTAATGTGGAAATATGCTTAATAGGATTGCACATGTATGGCGTATATCAGATTGCATGCCTTCTTGGGGAAGGAGGAGGGAAGGAAGGGAGAAAAAAATTAAAGAGAGGTATTCAGTGAGGGGAATCGAGAAGGGGGTGCACCTCAGGCATATAGAAGGGCCAGAGCCAAAGCACAGAGAGGGGAGATGGGGCATCTTGTCTTGTGTGAGGAACATAGAGGCCAGTTTGCTTGGATTCCATGATGCCCGAGGGAGAGGAGTGTCCATGATGTTGGAAAGGCTAGTTTGGGCCAGATGATGAAGGGCTTTAAATGCTAAACAGGAGTTTATATTTTAACCTAGAGGAAATAGAAAGCCACCAGACTTGACTAAGTGTAGAGTCACATGGTCAGAACTTAAGGAAAATGACTTTGGCATCAGTGGTTAGGACTGAGGTTGAGAGATGCTTTAGGCTGTTGCAATAATCTAGGAGAAAGATGATGCGAGCCCCGACCTCACGTGGCAGCTGTGTGAGTGGAGAGGAGATGTGGAGAGGAGATGGATTCATCAGACATGTAACATCTGTTTTCCTCTTCCTGCCCCATGTTAGGCTAGCAGATTTGCCTTTCTAATTATGTTTGGTTTGTATTCATAATTAATTTTCATTCACCTTGTCAGATACGCACCTGTGATTGAATGTAACATCCTAGGAAACATGAAGGTGGAGTTCTCCTAGGGAAGCCAGATTGTGATGGAACATTTTTTGTACATAATCAAAAAGTGAACAATTAAGAGTTATTTGTACTCTCTTGTAAATAGAATGCGTCCTTTAGCTTCATATTTTGTTAAAGGTCTTTTGTGACTGTGTACTCACTGTGGGCCTCTTTCCTTATTTAAAAAATTATTTTAAAAGCTTAGATCCCAGAATTCAGCGTTAAGGTCTGTGGTGGTGCTGGGGGCAGGTGGACTGCCCTGTGTATTTGAATCCAGACAATACTTGTTAATGATGTGTTTGGGATTTTTTATGGGACTTTTGTGTGCTCCTCTGAGAAAAGGTCTGAAGATTGAAGGTAGTGTCTTTTTTTTCTTTTTTTAAGAAGTCATTTGTAACTCAGGAGAGAGAATACCACATTTGGTGCCAAATTGGATGTGTTAAAGTGATCGAATATCACTGAAGCAGAAGGATAAGGTGTCAGTTACTCCTTTAATTGTCCCAGTGTATGTGACTTAATTATTCTATTTTTTTCCCAGAATCCCTGTCCGGAGTCTGGCGCTTCCTTCCTTTCCAGAATCACCTTCTGGTGGATTACTGGGTAAGGCCCCCGAACCCTTACTCTTACCTGTATTTCTGAGCTGATTGACTCCACAGACTGGGCTAGCTCCTCTGCCTGTGTGGAGGTATTGTGGCCAGTAGGAGCTGTGTATTCATGAATGGATTGGTACCTCACTCATTTTGCCCATCTGTAAAAAGGGAATAGTGATACCTCCTTGCCACAAACCTACAAATGTACTCCTATCTCAAGTTGAGAGTTAGAAAAATAAAAAATACTTTGAATCATTTGACAGAGAAGAACTGGGCCACTTGAACTTATCTTCTCTACATCAGTGCTCTCAAAGTCAAATAGAAACAGGGGCCATTAAAGGACCCCTTTGGGACACATATTGACTAAGTTTTAGCATGTAATATTCCCAGTTTTCTTGTATTTTTATTAATTTTGTTAAATATTTCCCAGTTTTATTTTTATTTCAGTTCCAAATTTTCTCCCTCCTCCACCTGTTGGTAAGGCAAGACCTATGAAGCTCAATATATCTTATGAAATCATGCAGAACGTATTTCCACATGCCCAGTTACAGTTTACTCTGGTTCAGGAATATTGTGGGATGCATGTGGCCCATGAGCCACATGTTTTATATCTGTGTTCTGCACGATAATTTTTCAGTGTTTATCCTGGTATTTTTTTCTTATTCATTAGAATGATCCAGAATGGGAGAATATCTTTCTTCATTAGTAGTCTGTCTCCTGGTACTGACATGAAAATCTGCTTGTGCTCTCACACAATTCCTCTGTGCTTCAAATGTAGGTTGATGGTCCAGGGATATAAATGTCCTCTGGAGGCTAGAGATTTGTGGTCTCTAAACCCAGAAGATACCTCTGAACAGGTGGTGCCTGTTTTGGTGAAAAACTGGAAGAAAGAATGTGCCAAGTCAAAAAAGTAAGTGTGAGTGCCATGGATGGATGTACGGTCTGGGCTTCTGACTAATGAAGACCCAGGAAGGTCTGTGATAATAAATCTGGGAACTTAGCCAATTGTTAATCATGGGGTCAACAAGGCCAGAGTGTTATTTGTTTAGGCCATTAGTGTAAGGCAGTAGTTCTCCAACTTTTTGGCCGTGGGACCCTTTGACAAACCCTTCATACTCTTAACATTTTTTGAGGACCCCAAAGAGCTTTTGTTTGTGTCAGCTATAACTGTTTTTTTTAAAAAAAATTATATTTACTGTATTTGGTATTGGTATTATATTGTACTAGAAATTAAAACCAGTCATTTATCAGTTCATTAAAAAATAAAAATAAATCCTATTTCATGTTAAATAACGTTTTTGTGAAAAAAAATTTAAAAAAAATTAGTGATACTGTTTTACATATTTTTGCAAATCTCTCTACTGTTTGGCGTAGTAAAAGGCACCTGCATTCTCATAGCTGCTTATGCATTCAATCTTTCGTGATATGTTGTTTTGATGAAGGTATATGAAGAAAATTTGGCCTCACAAATATGTAGTTGGAAAAGAAAGCAATATTTTCCTAGACATCTTAGTATTATTATGAAAATAGTTTTTATTACATGTGTCCCCTGAGTGCGTCTCAGAGACCCCTCAAAGGTCTGATTGCCACATTTTGAGAACCGCTGCTGTGATACATTAATTCAGCCAAGGTTGTGAATTTCATCACCATACAGAGATATGTATATGGGGGGAAAGCTCTCCTTCTCATCTATGTATTACAACTCCAATCCTTGGTAGGGTAACTCAGACTTCCAGTCATATGGTGAGCCAGTAAGAAGGCATCAGTGGATGTATGTAGCTCTCACAGATGGAAAGACAACCAGAAATACAGACTCAGCTGCTGCTATATCAGTAGCATCCTCTTTGTAAGCAGAGGAAAGCATACTGAGAAGATGTGCTTTTAGCCATTGTTGATTGTTAGGAGAGTAAGCTGTGAGGTTTCTGTGCCTTTCTTTTTAGTATGAGCATCCTGTTGTTATGCTAGCGAAAGTGTGTGTGTGTGTGTGTGTGTGTGTGTGTGTGTGTGATTGGTTGTGTTTATAGATACCTGATCATGTTCCTGTTCTTGAGAGGGGGAAATACAGGGTATAACTCTTAAAACCAGAGTTTGCCTCATCTTCGCTCGTATCTGCTGAGGGAAGACTTAGCTGGCTGACTTGTGTGTGCTCTGGCCTCGTCCTGGGGCTTAGGCAGCCATAAGAAGCTAGCCACAGGAATGGTAGGATGGTAAATTTCCATCGCTATGAGAAATGGGCCCTTATCCTTCTTTATCCTGACATGACTAAGCTAGATGTAGAAGGAACTAAGTTCCCAGGATCCACATCAGAGAAATCAAGAGAAGCCTGCTAGGTTCTAGGATTCCTCTGTTTGATTGTGGTCTGGGCCCTTCTTAACTGAGGAATGCAGGGACAGTTACTACCATGGTATATTCTAGCTGCTCAATAGTCATTCTTGTCCTGTAGAGTGGAACAGACCATGTAACTGTGTTTTTCCTTTTATGCTGCCATTAGGGATCAGGAACAGAGGTCGCCAAAGTACTTGAAAATGAGGGGTGGTCCTCAGAACAGCTAAATACTATTTATTTGCTCATGGCAAAGTTAAGGTTGCATATAACAAGCAAGCTCAGACATCTGATTTCTTCAGTTTAGCAAGTTTTAGGGAATATAATCTTCTCTGTAAGCCATCATCTTTACCCCCTATTTAACTCATTATATTTTTTAAATTTTATTAAGGACGTTTATTAAATACAGTGAAATTTAAAAAAGTTATGTCCTATTTGAACAACGTGAATAAAAATTAGAACAAAAACTGGTGGGAATCTGATAAACGTTTAAAAAAGAAGTTTATTGATGTCTTTTGTCTTTTGTTTTTTACATCACCATAGTTTCCCCCAATATCCCTTCTTTTCCCTCTCCCAGAGAGCTATCCCATATAAACTGAGAGAGAGAGAGAGAATCAGTACAGCTGACCAGTACGTGAAAAGGTCTAAAAATGCAATGTGCAGCACCTTTCCACCTCTCAACCCCTTGAAGTTGGGAGTTGGGAGTGTCTTCTCATGTCAATTCTTTTTTTTTTTCTTTTAGGCAATCAGGGTTAGGTGATTTGCCCAGGGTCACACAGCTAGTAAATGTTTGAGGCTGAATTTGAACTCAAGTCCTTCCTGATCTACTGTACCACCTAGTTGCCCTTCATATCAATTCTCTCAAGTCGTACATGACCTTCATAATTTTGCAACAGACCTCTTACCTTATTAATTCGAATTACGATTTCCAAGGCAATCAAAACATATATTCTGCTATTTCCTCACAAACTTGGAGGGTCTCATTAATCAGTTAGCTCTGAGTTCTCACCCTAGTTTATTAAATATTCTTTATTCAATTAACCAGAGAAACCTCTATTCCCACAGATTTTTGTTCATGTCTAAATAACCCTTCCTTCTTCCCCCCAGTGTTCTAAGCTTAAATAAGTCTCCAGGTTACTGGCTTTGCAGTTTAACAATTGAACAATCACCAATGGAGGGAAACATGCGAATGATTATTAACTGTATACTAATTGTGAGAAAGTCCCATAACCAGTTACCTTTAATGATTAACTCTGGAAATACCAACTATTCAGCTCTTACAGTTGCTAGTTTAAATCTTTTCTCAAGGAATCTTTTCATAATGGGTTTTCCCCCCCACAAAAGGAGAACTAAACTCCATTTTCTCATGAAATATTTCCATAGATTCTTTCTCCTTAATAGAGAAATCATCCAGTTTCTTAGGAAAAAAGTTCTTTGTCTAGCCATGTCAACTAAAATATATTCCAGAATAATAGTGAACTTCCTAAGATTCCATTCCCTCCTAGAGGGCTGCTGAAACCAGTCTTGTACTGTGGGTTTGTAGGACTGGGGTGCCTGCCTTGGCTGGTAGTTTTCAGTTCTCATGCTCTCTGGGCCTGCAGTCTACTTTCTGTCCTTTTACATTCTGCTTGGCTCTAGCCCAAAACCCGGTTACCGGGCATAGATCTCTTCTAGGGTTCTTAATATCTTAAGATAAAAGATCTTTTATAATTTTTTCTCTCAATGTAAATTCTCATTTATCTGGAATCTTCTTCTCCTTGGCTTACTGTTAACAGACTCCTTTCGCCCCCATCTTACTTCCTTTGCTCTATATTGCTCCCTGTCTTCTCTTCCCCAGATCTTCTCTCTCTTTTCTGGTATTTAGTCCTTCTACCTTTGTATCCTCCCGTGTCCTGTAAGTGTAAAAGGCCAAGAGTAGATGATGTTCTTGGTAGTCGTGACTAGGCAAATGAACAGTGGAAAATTGGAAAATTGGAAAAAAATGAATTGAGGTCCCTCTTCTTTTCCCTTCTTCTCAAATAGAAAAAACAAACATTAAACTTAATATTCCACTTGATTGGTAGATATAGCATGTGTATAGATACATACATATACACAAAAATACATATGCATAGGTACATTTGTGTGTGTCTATATATGTATATACACAATAGTTTATTAAAATAAGCAGCACAGACAAAAGTAGGAGGTTAGAGAAGGAAGAAATCCAAGTGGGTAACATGATGGGGTTGACTTCATGGAAGGGGTGACATTTCTTAGGGCCGTGAAGGATATGTGGAATTCGGCTCAATAGAGAGGGTGGGGGAAAGGAATTCTAGGTAACAGGTGAGATGGAAGAAAAATTAGGGAGTTGAGAAAGAGCATGTTATCTTTGTGTTCATTGAATAATAGGAGATAAGTCTAGATAGAGAAGCTGTAGTTGGATTGTGTAAAATAGATGTCAAACTTGATTGTGTGTAAAATCAGTTCGATGTAAAATAGTTGCCAAACGCACAGTTGCAAAACTCAGATTAAAATGTAATTGGGAAATGTCTAATAAAATATATAAAACATAGTACCATATAGATAATGTTAGGGCAGCTAAGTGACTTAGTGGATAGAGCTTTGGGCTTGGAATCAGGAAGACTCATCTTCATGAGTTCAAATCTTGCCTCGGACACTAACTAGCTGTGTGACCCTGGAAAAATTGCTTAACCCTGTGTGCCTCAGTTCCTCATCTGTAAAAATGAACTGGGGAAGGAAATGGCAAACCACTCCAGTATCTTTGCTAAGAAAACCTCAAACAGGCTCACGAAGAGTTGGACACAACTGAAACGACTGAACAGCAAAAGATAATGTTAATTTCTGATTTTCCAAGTCAGCATACCTCGCAGAGACCCATTTCTGTTAAGAGTTTGATACCGCTGATGTAAAACAATGAATATTAGATACACTGTGTGGGATTTTATCTTGTAGACATATGGGAGCCCTTGAAGTTTTTTGTGTAGGGTAGTGATATGGAAAAATTAGATATTTTTAGAGGATTAACTTCATGGTAGCCTGCAAGATAGATTGGAAAGAGTCAGAGAACTAGAGGTCAGAAGGTAGAAAACTGTTGCAGTAATCCAGGTATGGGGGGCCGGCTGTGAGTGCCTAATGGGCATGTTTCTTTGCTAGGGTACATTGTGGTAACTGATTAACTTAACCACCTTGCTTTCCTTCTGTCTTTTAGGAAGCCTGTAAAGATCGTGTATTCCCCCAAAGATACAACAAATTCCAAAAGGGGCTCCAAAGGAGACGTGAATGAGGAGGTTGAAGCCCTCATCGTAAAGCCCACTCAGAGGGAGAGGAAGCCCTCTTTGTTTAAGGTGTTATATAAAACTTTTGGGCCTTACTTCCTCATGAGCTTCTTTTTCAAAGCACTCCATGACCTTTTGATGTTTACAGGCCCTGAGATCCTCAAGTAAGACCCTTTTTCTTTGAGTCTCCCCCTTTTTATTTTCGTTGTTCAGTCTTTCCTTTGGCTATCATTAGTCAAGCTCCTTATGGGGAGCATAACTGAATAGGGATACTGAATAACTCATGGTCTTACATATCTTATTTTAAAAAAGCTAAAGTGAGTCTAGCATACGTTTATATCAGTATAGCTGTTATTGACCACGTATGTTATGTTGTTGAGAAAGAAGTATCCTATTTATATTAGCGTCAGAAGCATTATAATACCTTGCGGCTCCTAGCCCTCAGAGTTGGCATCAATCCCTAAACATTTATTAAGTGCCCCCTATGTGCTGGACACTGTCCTAAGTGCTGGGCATGGAGGTACGGTGGTAGAAAGAACACTGCATTTTAGAGTCAGCGCTCCTGTGTTTAAATCTCATCTCTTCTACTTTGCCATATTACTTGGCAGCTTCCTGACCCCTGTGGGTGTCAGTTTTCTCATCCGTAAAATGAGGCAGTACAGCTAGAGAATCTCCTAAGATCTCTCCTGGCTCTAGACTCTTTGATTCCTTCCTTTGTAACTCTGGCTCTAAGTCCTGTGTTCCTAGTCTTGGGGGTTGGAAGCTGAGCTAACTGGATAGGTGGTGAGGCAGAGCTTTTCTGAATTGTCCCCCTGGATTTACCCAAGACTTTGGCACTCAAGGCTATGTAATCTATTACTTCCCCAGCTCTGTACTTCACCTTTCCCCAAAAGTTTTATTTAATTTTTTTTTTAGTCTTTAAAGAGGTTAAGGAATATGTGTAAGTTGGTTGTTGGCACTTTCTACATTTTGCATGGAAGCTGTGACTTGTTGCCTTTTCTGCCCAAGTTAATGATGGGCCTTCCTTTTCCCTTTAACAGATTGCTCATCAATTTTGTGAATGACAAGGAGGCCCCTGATTGGCAGGGATACCTGTACACAGCACTTCTGTTTGTGAGCACCTGCCTACAAACCCTGGTCCTGCACCAGTACTTCCATATCTGCTTTGTGAGTGGAATGAGAATCAAAACTGCTGTCATTGGGGCCATCTATCGCAAGGTAACTCAAGTTTAAAATTCCCTGACCCAGATGGACAGGTCATCTTTGGGATCTTTAATTTCTTGTCCCCTTTTCCCTGAGCTGCAGAATCTGCAATGATGCCTCAGTGAGCTTGGACAGGGACTTTTTTTTTGCTCATATATCTTAATATGTTTTTATTAATATCTTTTGTTTTTGCATCACATAGGTTGTCTGCTTTATCCCTTCCCATTCTCTCTTTCCCAGAGAGCCACCCCATATAACAATTTTTTTTTTAAATAAAGAAAAAAGAGGAAAAAAGTTTGACAAGATTGTGTTAAGGCATATAGGTTGAGCCATGAATTGTTATAGGTATTCTGGAAAGCAGTTTGGAATTAAGCAAATAAAGGGGCTAAAATGTTCATAGAGTGTTCCCTGTGAGGCACATACCCCACAATGATCATTGAGGAAAAGAAAGGCATGCCAAAATATTTATACCAATACGTTTTGTGGTAGAAAAAAACTGGAGGGCAGTTAGGTTAATACATTGAATAGAGCTCTGACCCTGGAGTCAGGAGGACCTGAGTTCAAATCCAACCTCAGACATTTAGCACTTACTACCTTGGGTAAGTCACTTAAGCCCAATTACCTTGCCTTCCCCACTCCAAAAGAAAAGGAAAAGAACTGGAAATACAGTAGATGCCCATTGACTGGGGGATAGTGAAACAATAGTGGTACATTAGTGTAATGGAATATCACTGTGCTGTAAGAAACAATGACTATAACGAATATAAAGAAACAGTATAGACAGGCACTACAACAATGTCAATGGAAAGAATGGCCACCCCCAAACAACTGAGACTGAATGCTGTGAAATCATAAAGAATAAGCTTGTTCCCAAGGAAGAGAGGGGAGGGGATGCCTCTGCCCCTTTGCAGAGGTGGACACCTGCGGGTATGGAGTATCGCCTAGAATGTGAGACTTGTTTTATGTCATTTCAAACAAAGTTATGGATACGTTTTGCTACGATAGGACTTTCATTTCAGTATATTCCTCCCTCTCCTATATCTAGAGAGTCGTTCTTTGTAACAGAAAATAAAAGAGAAAAAAGAGAAACCACCCAAGAAATGAATCAAGTCCAGCAGTTTGTAGTGACTGTGTGTGTAGATTCCAGTGCTCTGAGTCTGCAGAGAGAAGAAGGAGATGCCTCTTCTAATCTCTTCTTTAAAGCCAGTCTTAGTCATTGTAATTACACAGTGTTCAGTCTGGGTTTCTTGTTCTTCCATTTACGTTGGTGCAGTATAATTGCTGTCTGTAATTCTTTTGCCAATTCTGCATACTTTTTACATTGCACTACTTGGTATGTCTCCCTATGTGTATTTTTCATATTCATCCTTTAGTACATTCAACAATATTCTGTTAACATTCATGGACTACGGTTTGTTTAGCTGTCACCTAGTTGAAGGGCAGTGCCTCCTTTGTTCAAGGGATATATTGCCAAGGGAATATTCACAGCACTGGTGGTGACTGAATATTCCAGCATAGTTCTTAATTTCAAAGTATAACCGACTCTCCACATAGAAGGCAGAAGAAAACCATTTATTCAGACACCAGAAAACCATATCCCAAAACCAGAAAGCCAAATGCATTATAGTAACCAAGAAGTTACATATCACAGCAGGGGACAAAGCCATTCCCAAGCCTCCCCAGCCTCCTGCTGGGACCTTCCCACAAACAAATGCTCATGAGCCTAGCTGTGCCTGCCCGCCTGTGTCCTCTCTCTCCCTCGCCCTAACCACTCTCACCAGCTTCCTCCCAGTTCTGCTCCATCTTTCCTATTCCACCCATTCAGCAAGCTCAATTTTACCACATGTGACTTAGGCTTCCATGTGGTTTAAGCAGGTCACATGGGCCTATTAATGAATGGGAAAGATCTTCCCATTTAAATTACCATTACACAGGATAGATTTTAAATTCAGTTTCTGGAGCTGTTAAGATGAGGATGCATTAATGTTAGGTTTATGGAATGGTGAAGTGTGGTGCCATTACGTACCTGACCATCCTAGAGAGGGTGATTTCCTACATTAGCATATAGAGTGTATGAGCCATTAACATAGTCATTATTAATAGACAAGGGTTTCCTGAAAGGAACAGTAAACTAATTTTGGAGGTCTGGATTTAGCTAATAGGTTTTTTTTTTTTTAGCCTTTATTTTACTGCATATGATGTTAGGCTCATCATTTAAGTTGGGAGCATCAGGCATCATTAAGTAGGTTATATGTTCTTTGAGCTATATAGTAACTGGTATGTTGTGGGTTCTCTCTTTATGTATCCTCTTGATTTCTCTTTTCCCATTTCAGTGAAGCCTGGATAAAACTATCTGCCTCTGAATATTGTAGAGGTGCTTCTTATATTGGGAGGTGGGAGGGGTGTGATGGGATAGAGTCTGAACTCAGAGATCTCTGAGGTCCTTTCCTTTGTAAAGACTGTATGAGCTGCCTTCTGGGGCGTTAGGAAGATTGGAAACTGTGCAAACTTTTCAGGGGAGAAGAGTCAGACACTTTATAAATTCAAGTAATAGTTTGGTAAAATGCCCTGAATTGTCTTTTTTTTTTTTAATTTTGTTACCAAATGGATCCATCTTTAGAGAAGCCATAACCTCTGCAAACTGGACAAGATGTGGCCTTGGTTCAGTATGCCCAGTCATCCTACCTTCTGCTTTTTTTTTTAGGCCCTGGTGATTACAAATGCTGCCCGAAAGTCTTCCACAGTTGGGGAAATAGTGAACCTCATGTCCGTGGATGCTCAGAGATTCATGGACTTGGCCACCTACATTAATATGATTTGGTCAGCCCCTCTGCAGGTCATCCTGGCTCTCTACCTTCTATGGCTGGTATGTACCTGTTGCCTTTCCTTTATTGGTCAGCCCTTACGATTGTGTTCAATATAAGCAGTAACTTGAGCTGGGAAGCTGGGTTTATTTGTCCTCTCTCTCAGACAGTGGAATGGTGGAACAGGATGTGTTTCTATCCTTCTTTATTTGGTCAAGTATGATGGCTGGCATTTGTACTGCAAAGGTCTAAATGTATATGATTTCCTTCGCAACTAGGTGGTAGGTGCTGTGCATATTATTATCCCCATTTCACGGGCAAGGAAACAAACTCAGAAAGGTTAAGTGACTTGCTTCACATAGCTGATGATTATCCGAGGTGGGATCTGAGCTCAGGTCTTCTTGACCTCAACTTTAGCGCTCTATCCGCTCTACCACACTCCTTCTTTTAGAGCATTATAGGGTCTAAGTAGGAAAGTTCCCTAGTTTTTTGGTAGTCAATACTTAAAAAAAAAGTTTTTTAGAAAATGCATTGACCTCTTTTTTTTTATTACCTACATTTCTCCATATACCTTTTCCCCTTGCAACAAGAGACCCATCTCTTATAAGAAAGAATAAAAAAGGAAAAAGAGGAAAAAAAGCAGTCCAGCCATATTATGTTAACTAACATGACAAAGTCCAGCATTGTGTGTCATGGTCCCCAAAGATAGTTTTCTCCCCCTGCAAAGAAGGTAGGGAGCTGCATCTTTTGTCTTCCTTGGGGCCATAGCAGGTCATTATTTCAGAGCATTTAGTTTCCATTGTTTTGCTCCTATTTCTCTTCCATCAATTCCAATTCAATTAATTTGTTTTTAAATTTTATTTTTTATTATGGACTTAAACATCAATAGAACGAACATTTCATTTCATTGTGTAATGAAAAACAAAAAGGAGACTTTATATGAAACACTGAATTTTTGTTACATCCAACTTGATTTTTTCCCTGCTGTGTATAGCTTGGGGTGTTTTTTTTGTGGATGGGCATGTATGATTCAAATTTAATATGGTAATTCCAACACTACCCTACTTTTCTGTGTCTCCCTCTGAACTTCCTTCTGCTTTTTTCTGTTAAATTTTTTTCTAATGATTCATGAACACTTTTTCCTTCCTGTGTTTTAGTATCAAATATCACTATGTCTTCTACCCCTCTTTCCCCCCTGAGAAGAGAAAAGACAAGCCTTCTCTTGTAACAAATAAGTACAATCAAGAGTTAGGTTGTCAGTCTTTTTCTTTGCTGTTCTCTGAACTTTTTTGGAGAAATGTGAGTTCTTGTGCCTATTTGCCAGTTTTGGCTGTTTTATTCCTTCTCCTGATGACCTGATTTTTTACCCTGTTTTTGGCCCTGTTCTTTTGCTAAGTTTATCTTAAAGTCCCTGCGTGATGTACCTTGTGTAAGCCTTCTGACCTTTAAAGTATCCATAGAGAGAGGGAAATATGACGAGATGAGGTATGACCACCAAAGATGGAGACCAAAACTGAATGTGTAGCAAACAAATCAGACCTCAGACATCCCAGGGAGTGCAGTCAGTCACACTGTTGACTTGTTCCGGTGTTTCTGCCATTGCCCAAACCACAAGCTGCAGGACAAAAACAGACCTTTTCCTTTGATAGTTGCTCCCTATACTTGGACTGGCAGCTCTATTGTTTGTATTAATAATTCGACTGGATCCCAGCCCTTCCTTCCCTCACCTCATTTATGCTTCTGAGCACTAAATGATTTATATATTTAGTTTTGGGCCCTCATGGAATCAATACCTATTTCAAAAAAGGACCTATGTCAGTATTTACAGGTAGTGCCTGGTGGGGTTATCAAGCGTATTTTGCGTAATGGCACCTTTACCTAAGGTACGTGTTTTGTAGTAGATGCCACATTTGGAGGTGTTCATTCTTGTATGTTCTCAGATGGTTGGATTGGTTGCTTAGTTCCCATTTCAAAGAGCTCCCCTCCTGTAGGTAGTATTCTTTCAGGGCAACTGTTTCTTCCTAACTCCCCTTTCCTTTTCTCCCCTTAGAATTTAGGCCCTTCCGTGTTAGCTGGAGTGGCTGTCATGATCCTCATGGTTCCCCTCAATGCCGTAATGGCCATGAAGACCAAAACCTATCAGGTAAGGGCTCTGCTGCTGAGGGCCCCGGGCTGGGCTCAGTAATGTTCTCCTCCTCTGCCAAGTTTTCTCAGATAAAAACCCTATTATTGAATTAGAACAAGAGCTTGAAGGAGTATAGAATAACTTCCAGGATGCTTATGGAATTTATAATGTGAGGACTTGGCTGAACTTTTTGGAAGTCACGAACTTGAAATCCTGCAGATGAGTTCCAGGGCCCAGCCTCGATGGAGCAGAATGTCATGTTCTTAGTAGATGGCCTTCTCAGATTAAGGGGTGGATCTTAGAACTGCCTTGGTGCTCCCCGTGTTCTTTAATGAGCAGATTTCCTTCAGTTTGTCCTTTCCTTAAATCTCCCTTATCATGAAAGGCAGTCCCCTCTCTCCCCCACCCCCAGCAGAAACTCTAAATGGACTGTTCTTGGCTTTGCCTTTAATGTTGTAAATCACATTTTTCACTCTTGGCTTTTGGAGGAATAAATAAATAGTCTGCCAGTCGAGCAGAGGGCCTGTCTGTGATAAGCGGGCTCTCATGAAGGAGAAAAGTATGGTCTTTGGCCGGGCTGTGTGAGGCTTATCTTTCAAAGTCTCACAACCTAGCTTTAAATCTTGTCCATTATTCTTTATTCAAGCTTGTCACCAGTAGTCCCCTTGAAAAGATAACTAGGTGTCAGTGGAATTAAATCTGCCTTTAAAGATCAGTAAAAATACAGAACTGTGTAAGACGAAGGACTTGAGGGAGGCTTTGGGTTCTTCTTCAAGGTGTCTATGGTGTAGGGTTTTCCTTCATAAACAAATCTTAGTATTAATTTGAAGCTCTTAGAACAACAAATCATCTCTCAAGTATAAGTTAAATATTATCTGCATCCTGGAGATGTTTTTGTCCTTCTTCAATGGGCCTTGGAAGGGAAAAAAAGTGAAATTCCAGTTGAGAAGATCTCTTACTCTCACCTCACCCCCTTTCCATGGTCAACATCCTTGTTCTCTTAATTAACTCCAATAATTATGGGGAGGGAGGAAAAGAGAGTGAACAGAGATGGAAAACAATGAAGGAAATAGAGCAGGGATGGGGAACCTTTGGCAAATTCTTTTATCAAGGGGATTTGTTCCGTGAAGTTTAGATTCAGTCATATAGCCACACTTGAGGACCTTAGGGCTGCAGGTTGCCTACCCCTGAAATAGAGAGATGGAGGAAAAGAAGAAGGGAGAAGTGGAGAAATTGCGAGGAATGATGCGTCACTACATCAGTAGTGGCCCCAGATGCCTCCCAATTGCCTCTCCTTGGTCAGATCTAACACAAGCTTTCTTCTTTCTTTTTTTTGTCCAACCTGTATTTGGTGGCAAAAGTCTTTTGAGTGAGCTTTTCAGGATACTGCATTCTGGACAGTGAAAAAATTAGCAGGATGACATATAAATTAGAACCCTAGTTCCCTGGTAACTCAACAAGTCCTCTGTTGACCCTGTTCCTTTTGTCTAAATTTAATAGCTGCACTGAAGTTGACTTGAGCAACAAATTTTAGATGATTTAGGTGGTTTGTGAGACCAGGCGTTTTCTTGGGGGAAAAACAGAATCACCTAATAACTCTTCTTGGGAGAAATGAACATTTTCATTAGGTGTAATTGGTGCAGTTTTCCACCTTAATGAAGATCATTTTTAAAATGTGGCAATGATAAGTGACAAAAGCGCTTGAGTAGTTGACTACTTCTGATCGCCTACATCAATTTCTCTGGAAGGTGGCCCACATGAAAAGCAAAGACAATCGGATTAAGTTGATGAATGAAATTCTCAATGGGATCAAAGTCCTGAAGCTGTACGCCTGGGAGTTGGCCTTCAAGGAGAAAGTGTTGGAGATCCGACAGGAGGAACTCAAGGTGCTTAAGAAATCTGCTTACTTGGCCGCTCTGGGGACCTTCACTTGGGTCTGCACACCCTTCCTGGTAAGTGAGGTTCAGAGGAACCTTGTCCCTAGTTCTTTTAAGGTTCAGAGCTTCTGGTGAGATGGAGTCATCAGTAAGACCAGCTTCCAGCTGACAGTTTGAAGTATGAAGTATGGAAAACATTTAAGCAGAGCTTGATAATGGCTGACGGTTATTCACCAGAGTACCATATAGTTCCTCGGTTTCTTCATTTCTTTAAATCTTTCTCTAAACTGTGCCATTGATATCTCCGGAGCATCATGGACATCATCTAGTCTAACCACATTATTTTAGAGATGAGAAAGAAGTTAAATGGGGTGGCCCAAGGTGTACAGTAAGAGGCAGAGCTTGGGTTTGAACCCATTTTAATATAAATGCAACTCTTTCTTTTCAGTAAGTTTTTGCTCATTTTAACTAATAGCGGTAGTTACTATAGGATAGATAACATGATCTGTCAGTTTAGCTAGTCAGTTAAATTATTTCCACCTAAATAGAGCTTTCCAAGTGGAACAAAGCATTAATAGGTTTTTCTTTTCAGAGAATCTGTGACCACAGCCTAGGCATCGCAACCCACTTGCTGGGAAATGAGCTAAATTGCAGGCATGGGGCCTCTAAGTGATTTTTATCGGAGCATGTATCTGACCATGTCATTCCCTCATTCAGTGAACCCAGGGGCATCCTGTTTTCCCTAGAAGCAAGCACAGACTTCTCTGTTTGTCATTTAAATTCCTTCACCACCTGTCTCCAGTCTCTCTTTCCAAGGGTATACAGTACCCCAAGTGGTCCGGCCAAACTGGACTTATTGCTGCTTCGCATGTACAGCATGCCATTTCCTACCTCCGTGCCTTTGCTCAGGCTATCCTTCCTGCCTAACTCTCAGAATCCATAGTTACCTTCATGCTCATCTCAAAGTTTACTTCTGTGTGAATCCATTCGTTATCTACCTCAAATTACTTGATATTTATTTTGTGCACATTTTGTAATATTCATGCATGAACATATTCTTTCTCTCAATAGAGGTTGTCTCTGAGTGCAGGGACTTTTCCATTTCTTCCTTTATGACCCCAGGACCAAGTGCAGTGTTTGACCGTAAATGTTTATTCAGTTGCTTAATAGAGAGGAAGAAATAAATCACCATGAACATACTGGCCTTCCAATCTCAGACTGCCCTACCCATTCGCAAACATCATACCACATCCAAGTGGTTATTTGCCTGCAACTAGATTTCATTTAGCCTTAGCATGGCATGGCAGAAACAGTGTCAGATGGGGAGTCCGGAGACTGAACTGGGTCTTAGCCTTGGTTCTGCTACTGCTTCACATGTCTGACCCTGAGAGGATTATCTGTGGGCCTCAGTCTTCTTATGGGTAAAATGGGTGAGTGAGAATGGATCATTCCATGGTAGTATTCAACTCTGAAAATCAGGGGTTCTGGGATATAGTGACTCGATATCCATTTGAGCCCAAATGGACCCAGTTTGGACCCAAATTGGCCAAAAGACTAAATCTTTCTCTAAACTGTGCCATTGATATCTCCAGAGCATCACAGACATCATCTAGTCTAACCACATTATTTTAGAGATGAGAAAGAAGTTAACTGGGGTGGCCCAAGGTGTACAGTAAGAGGCAGAGCTTGGGTTTGAACCTATTTTAATATAAATGCAACTCTCTGTTTTCAGTAAGTTTAACTTTAACTTTAACTGGGACTTGAAGGGAAAAAAGTGAAATAAAAGATTGTGAAATGAAAAATGCATAGAAAGCTTGAAAAAAAAAACTGAGATTATTAGATTGACAGAACTGTAAGGTTAAAGAGTAACTTCCAAAATTATTTCAGGCATATGAAAGTGTTAGGAAAGTTTATTTGGAGGCCATTTTCTGTTGGTGCAGTGCATAGAATGTTGGACCTGAAGTCAGGAAGACCTGAGCTCAGATCTTTCCTTAGACACTTAGTGTGACCCTGGGTAAGTCATATAATGTCTTTGTACCTCAATTTCCTAATTTGAAGAATGAGGATAATTATAGCACCTGCCTCACAGAGTTTGTGAGGATTTGAACTCAGGTCTTTTGGACCAGATGCCTAATATTTTTGCTATCTATTTTATAAGGTTTTGAGGAAAGCACTTTATAAATCTTAAAGAATGACATAATTAAGAGTTCCTGTTAGTTTGTCATATTGTGACCAAAATAATCTTTTCATGCATAGATCTTATAGACTTCTGTCCAGACATTTCTAAGGGTTCCCTCCAATCTCAGTAAAAGTAGAGCTCTTTTGCCTGACATGCAAGGCTTTCTGAATTCTAATATCCTACTTAAAGAGTCTTTAGGATACTTCAACCCTAAAGGACTACTCTTTGGTAGCTCTGCTTTTCTGACTGTGCCTGGGATGTCCTTCCTAACTATATTTTAAATTCTTTTAAATTCTTCTACATCTTTAAAGCCCGACTCAAATGCCACCTTCCCATAAAATTTTTCCTAATTTTCCACCTCATGGTAAGGACCTACCTTCTCAGTTCTTATGTAATGATGGAGGCCATGTTGGTCTGTGGAAAGATCATTGGCCCTAGAGATTTAGAATCTGAGTTAAATATATTCACAGGTCTGCCATTTTACTGTCTGTATGACCTTGGGGAAGTCACTGAGCTCTTGAGATTCAGATTCCTTGTTTGTGAAATATAGGGGTTGGGCTACATAAAAGTGTCCTTTTCCAGATCTAAATCTCTGATCCTGCTTTTGTCTTGCAACTTTCTAATGTATTTACCATATACTGATGTATAGTTATGTATATGACAGCTCCTTAACAGGTGACAGCAAATGGATGTCTTATCTAAACTTCTGTATCTCCTACTGTACCTTATACAAAGTTCTACACACAGTCAGTGCTTAATAAGTGCTTGGGGATTGAATAAATAAATGAATAAACCAAACTGTGTGATAGGGCATGGGATTAGAGAGGAGAACCGGCTTCTAATTCTAGCTTTGCAAATCAGTGATAGTGTGGCTTTGGCAAATTATTTCATCTCTCTTTAGTAAACAATAAACGGTATCAATAATTTATATTTCACTGTAAGATCTGCAAAGCACTTTACAAAATTATCTCCTTTGCTTCTTATTTGAGTGTCTTTATCCTCCAAATAGTGGTGGAGACTGGGGGTATGATGGCGGTGGAGTAAATGATCTCGGTATTTTTCCAATTGAGGCTTGTTCAGAGGACTGAGCTTCAAATGCCAGCTCTTCTATTTCCCTAAATCATTCTGTTAAGAGGAATGAGTGGTAACATCCTTTTGACTCTCATACCCCTGTCTCACTCCCACCAGCATTTAGCGAGTGCCGAAGTGCTTAATAAATGCTTGCTGACCGCCTGACTCATCTCATAACCTAGCAAGAGGATGATGCAAGGAGGAACATGCCTCATGATTTCTTACTTAAGACAGGGAGAGGAAGTTCTCCCAGAAACCCCTGCTTTGCATTTGGCTTCATTCATTGAAGCCAATCATTATAGGTGCGTCAGACCAACTTTTTCATCTTAGTCATATTTTCCAACCACGCTCTCTGGTTGTGCAAACAAGGAAAGGCTTCTTAGGGAGTTGGAGGGAGGACAGCACATTCCTTCTTAACTTTTACAATTTGTAGCTAAAAATTTTTTTTGCCGGGATCAGTGGAGTTTAAAGTGCTGGTTGTATGATTGTGCTTAGAAGACATAATCCATTCCAAATAGATCTTTTGCATAAAATAGCCTGGAGGCCGCAGCAGGACTGAAAAAGCAGTAAATCTTAACCACTGACTTAAAAGCCCGAGGCCTCTGACTACATTAGGATAAAATATGTTCAGTTCTGTTTGAAGACACCTTAATGTTCTTTATCCTGGAAGATTCTTTCCCTTTAATGACAGCGAAATGTTTATAGAGACAAAGGTGTGATGAAAGACAGGATCTTGGGATGGTAGGTCTGGCAGCGGCACTATCTCCAGCCTGTTTTTTTATATGCTGGTTTTTCTCCTGAAAGTATAACCTGCTATGTTTAAAGTCAGTCTGCAATAGTGTAAATGAAAAGAACAAAAAAGTCCCACGTGAATGCTTTGTAATTTTAATGACCGAGCTTGAGCTCAAAGAAAAGATGAGAGAATGCGTTTCTCCAGTTCATCCTCAAGCTTTCCAAATGATTTTCCCAAAGTGCAGTTGTGCTTGTGTCATCCCCCCATTCAGTGAACTCCGGTGACTCCCTCTTACTTCCAGATCAAACATAAAAACTCTCTTTGGCTTTTAAACCTCTTTACAAGGTGTTTCCTTCCTACCTTCCCAGTCTTCCCGTACCTTGTCCTCTGCCATCCAGTGATGCTGCTTTCCTTGCAGTTCCTCATACATGAAACCTCATTCCTTGATTGTGAGCATTTTCCCTTCCTGTCCACCATGCCTGGAGCGCTGTTCCTTCTTGTCTCCACCTCCAGGCTTCCTTCAAGTCTCAGCTGAAGTCTTCCAGAAGCTTTTCCCCATCTTCCTTAATCTCAGAGCCTTTCTCCTAGGTAATGTTTTTTATCCTGTGTCTTGTTTATATTTATTTGCTCTCCTGAGAGACTGGGAGCTTCTTGAGAGCTGGGATTTTTGTTTCCCCCTTTCTTTGTATCCCCAGTGCTTTAGCATGTTCCTAACACATACTAGGCGCTTAATAAATGCCTGTTCACTAGTATTTCTTTCCCTTTACAGAGGAGAAGTCTGTTATCAGACTCATGATGTATTAGTTACTTTTGCTGAACTGCTTTTTCCCCCCCTTTAAAAAATTCTTTCTAGGCATAAGTATGTATTTATAAATAAAAGTAATATAAATTTTTAAAAATTGATAAGAATTAATAAAATTAATAGAAGATAATTAATAAAAATTTAAATTCTATTAATTGCCCTTAATGAAAACAACATAACTAGACTTTTTTGAAAAAAAGTATTGATATCTTCACTTTTCTCATAACCTTCATTTATAAATATAACCCTCCTTATCGCCCTACAACGGATAGCTCAGGGCAAAAACCCATCATCTCTACTGGACAGATGACTAACGATCATGCTTTGGTGTGGTGGTGGATTGGTACTTTTTACTTGAACTGTAAAGAATGACATATTACTCTTAGTGGGTGTATGGTAAGGAGTGTGGTTGTCAAGGACTTTGAAAATAGAGATTCTTTTTCTCCCTGCAGAAAATTGTGGGGCAAGTAGGGTAGTGTTTTTTGCATCCTTCCTCAGTCCTTAACTTGATAACTTGGTCCAGTTTAAGATATTTGATCCCAATTCTTTCATTCTTTTTAAAAATATCTTGCCATGCAATCTAATACACTTTTTTCACATTTTAAAAAATTCTGAATTTAAGTACCAGAAAAAAAGAGTATTTTTGTAGATACAGTACAAAACAAAAAGAAGACATGAAACTGTGAATCTCCATGTCATGTTGCTTGCTTAAAAAAGTATTGTATTTTACCTATTACTTTCAAACCTGTCCTGCTTCCTCCAGACTTTCCTTCTTTGTCTTGTGTACATTTAAGAAAAGATTTCAGTGGCTCACTTTGGGGGGCATCACTTATTAACCCTCCTCCCCAACATCTCTCTGATTCATAACCAAGAAACAGTGAAAAAGGCCCTGTAAGAAATAAACACCGTCAAACAAAATGAACCCCTGCATTACTCATGTCCCAAAATACTTGGCTCTGCTGTTTGAATCTTTTACCTTTCCTTGGGAGGTGGTTCTCATGCATCATCATAGGTCTTCTGGAGACACGGTCGGGTTACGGTGTTGGTCAGCACTCCTAAGTCTTTCAGAGTTGTTTTTCTTTATGTTGTTACGTCCTTGTACATTTTTCTTCAAGTTTTATTCTTTCACTTGTATTAGTTCACATTTCTCAGGATTCTTACAAATCCTCTTTTTTTTTTTATGGGTCTGGAGCAGAGTTTCTTTTCCTTCCAAATTTATTTATTTGTTTTCAATTTTCTTGTGTTTTCTTGTGCCAAAATAATATTCCATTACATTTATATGCCACAATTTGCTCTACTACTTCCTGGTTTTCCGAGAGGCAATTTAAGGCACATCCTTAGAGTCCAGTTCTTTTCTATTTTTCCCTTTTAATCCTCACTTCAGACTTAGGAAGCTTGTTTTACATGACTGTTTCTTTTTTAATATAATCTACCTTCTTGTTCTCCATTTCCTCGCCCCATCTGTCTTCCTATTCAGTTCATGTATTTCAGTACCATACTGTTTGTGTGCCACTGACCCGCTATCATTGGGACACATTCTTTGAGGGTTTTAAAAAAAAAATCTTTCATTACTCTCTGTTGAATTAACAGGCTGCGATTAAGTTACTCTGCCTGCACCGATACTTCGGAGGAATCAAAGTATCTAAGACGTAATCATTCCCTTAAAAGAGTTTACTGAATGGTTCAGTGGAAAAATCATATATGAGTGACATGAAGGAGAGGCAGTATGTGATGAAGTGCCTAAATGTATGGTACAGACCAAGCGTTGGAGGAAGTCAGGATACGGAGAGATCTCAGTAGGCTTGAGTCTGCTGGGAACGTTTTATAGCAAGTGCGGAACTTAAAAGTGGAACCTTTATGGATAGGTAAGATTTCATTAAGAGATGAAAACAGGTTCTTCCTGTCTGTTGGAAGAGATAAGAACATGAACCAAAAAGATGTGAATAAAAGTGGAGTGTTTATAGGAAGGTGAGAAAACTGGCCCGCTTGGAGTGAATCAGTCATTTGAAAGAAAGTTATCCCCTTAGTTGCATAGGGGAGATTCAAACTGGAGTCTCCTATTTTCTTGGCCCAGTGCTTTCTTTATGCAAATATGATGCCAAATTTATTCATTTTGTTCAGTTATAAAGCTTTTAGAAAGCAAAATCCTTGTAACATATATTCAGTCAAGCAAAACAGATTCCCACATATAAAAATGTATGTCATTCTCCTCCCTTGATTGATTTTCATGATAAAAGCTTCATAGGGCACAGTGGAGGATAGGTCTATTAATTAATCAGAATGCATTAAGTACCTGTCATGTTCCAGGCACCACACTAGTGGTTACAAATAAAAAGGATGAAACAGGGTCCTCTTCAGGACCCTGTGTTTTATCAACAGGGACAACAAATACACATATATTCAAGGTGTTCCAGAAGTCTTAGTAAAGTTTTAAACTATTAGAGCCAAGACTTTTGGAACACCCTATATAAGAAAAAAAGGAAACAAGCATTTATTAGACATTTACCATGTGTCAGGCCCTATACTAAGTACCAGGGATGCAATTACGAGCAAAACGAACCATCCATAAAAGGGAGAAGAGGCAAAGTAGTTGGCACAGGGACATGGTTTTGAAGTCCAGAGAGACAGTTACAAGGCCTGATGGGGAATGAAGGCAGGGTGATCTAGATCCTTCCTCAGAATTGAGGGTTGAGAAGGAGCTCCCTAGTGGGAGAAGGGAGATGGGCTTTGTGGAGGAATATTCCAGGGGGGAGCAGGCCCCATGGATGTCAAGGAGCCCTCATTTGGTGAGGAAAGTTCCAGGATGAACTAGCAATATAGAAGGCATGGATTTGAAGTCCAGATGGTCAGGGCCAGTAAGAAAATGAAGTCTATACTGAGTAAATACCAGATAATTTAAGAGGAAGGAGATTTGGCAATTAGGAGAATCATAAAAGGTTTCATGTAAGAGGTAGTGCTTAAGATGTGCCTTTTGAGAAAAGTGGAGATTCTGTGAATTAGAAATAAGGAGGTACAGGAGAGCAAGTGTGAAAGCTAAAGGACAGAAGATGACAAATGAGAGAAGGTCAGTTTGACTGGATCCCATTGGGAGAGTAATGTGCAGTGGGACTTGGAAAAATGTAGTTGGGGTCGGGTTAGGAAGGGCTCTCTCTATAAACTGAAAAGTGGAATTTATGTTGTTTGCCAGAGGCAATGAGAAACCACTGGAATTTATTGATTAGTAGGGGAGGGACATGGTCAGATTTGCACTTAAGGAAAATCGCTAGGAGAATCACTTGGGAGCTAGTATGGAGGATGGACTGGAGTAGGGAGAGACTTGAGGCCAAGAGACCACTTAGGAAGTTGTTGCAGTTGTCTATGGGACAGGCAATGAGGGTCTAAGGTAAGGTGTTGGCCCTGTGAGTATATGAAAGGGACAGGGTAGGAGATACAGAGATAGAAATGGTAAGATTTAGCAGCTGATTGGATGTGTGTGTGTGCGTGTGTGTGCGTGTGTGCGTGTTCATCCTTTGTTGCCAAAGAAGATCATGCCATCAGAGAAATGATGACATGACTTGCACTTGACTTTGTTTTGAGTAAGGGAGGGCTGTGCAGGTCACCAGCCTCACTTCTCCTCCAGAGCCATCTGAATCCAGTGACCAGATATTCATCAGGATGACTGGAGATGACCCAGGATGAGGCAACTGGGGTTAAGTGACTTGCCCAAGGTCACACAACTAGTGAGTGTCAAGTGTCTGAGGTGAGAACTCTGACTCATTGGTGTAGAGATGATCATTAAACCCATGGTGATGGAAGCTGAAGATGTCATTTAAGAGTGAGTAGAAAGAGAAGAAGAGCAGGGCTCAAGGTAGAGCCTTGGAGAATGTTAAAAGTTAGGGGCTGTGGTATGGATAATGAGCTAGTAAAGAAGACTGAGGAGGAGGAAAGCCCATTGAAGAGAAATAAATGACCAGCAAATCAAATGCAGCAGGAGCGAGCCTATTAGGAGAGCTTTGGTAACTTTGGAGAAAGTAGTTTGTGATGAGGTCTGAAGCTGGATGGCAGGAAGTGGTGGAGATAATGAGTGTCTTTAGCTTTTTCTGTGAGTTTGATTGAGAAAAGGAAGGAGAGATGAAGGCAGAAACTGCAAAAACTAGCAATAGTTTAGTTAATGCAGGCTGACTGAGTGAGGAGTTGATCAAAAATGCCAAGATTTTGAGCCCAAGTCATGAATTGGGGAGGCTGGTGGTGCTCTTGAGATTATTAGGAAAGTTAGGAAGAGAAAATGATGAGTTCTGTTTTGACATGTTGAGTTTGAGCTGCCTCTGAGACTTGTAGGTTGACATGTCAGAAAGGCAGTTGGTGATGCAGGATCAGAGCTCAGCAGAGACACAAGGGCTGGATATTTAGCTCTGTGAGTCATCTGTTTAGAGATGGGAGCTATTGAGATCATTAATCAAGATAAAACAGAAAAGTAGAGGAGGCTCAGGACAGAACCTTGGGATACTCACTGTTCGTGGGCTGATGGCGTGGCTGAAGATCCACAAAGGAAACTATGAATACACTTAGGAAGAAGAAGAACCAGGAGAAAGCAGGGTCATGAAAACCAGAAGAGAGCTGATTGTGTCAGGAGGTCAAACACGTTGTGAGAAAGAGTCATTTCTTTCTTTCTTTTTTTTTTTTTAAATATTTATTTATTTATTTAACTTTTTACATTCATTCTCACAAAATTTTGGGTTCCAAATTTTCTCCCCTTTTATCCCCTCCCCCACCCCAATACCCCAACCAATCTAATTTTCCCTATCTCCAATCTGCCCTCTCTTCTGTCATCCCTCCCTTCTCTTGTCTCCATCTTCTCTTTTCTCCTGTAGGGCCAGATGACTTTCTATTCCTCATTAACTGTATGTCTTCTTTCCTAGTTACAACAACAATATTAAACAGTTGTTCCTAAAACTTTGAGTTCCAAATTCTCCCCATCCCTCCCTCCCCACCCATTCCCTTTGGGAAGGCAGGCAATTCAATATAGGCCCTATCTGTGTAGTTTTGCAAATGACTTCGATAATAGTCGTGTTGTGTAAGACGAAAGAGTCATTTCTTGCCTTTGAGCTCTTCTATTTGTTTGACATTTTTATTTTTTGGAAGGGTATTGCTTGAAGACTATTGTACCTGTTGTCATGGTAGAGTAGATGTAACAGTCAAAAGGCCTGTGTTCAAATCTCAGTTCTCTCACTTATTAGCTACCTGTCCTCATCACTCAATCTCTCTAAGCCTTAGTTTACTCATTTGTTAAAAAAAAAGTATGGGACTGCTACTTATACTAACTTACTTCCCAGGGTTGTTGTAAAGATTGAATGAGATGACATACCCAGAGTATTTGGTCCTCCATGAATAAAAGGGAGCTGCTGTTGTTTTATCCACATACCTGTGGGTAGAGTCTGGAAGGACCATATGTGGTTGGCGATTTGTAAAGAAGAATGCAAGTTTCAAGGAAGAAAGCTGAGATTTTTATCTTTTGTTTTCAGGTGGCACTGTCTACTTTTGCAGTCTATGTGACAGTAGATAAGAACAACATCCTGGACGCCCAGAAAGCTTTTGTTTCCCTGGCCTTATTCAACATCCTCCGGTTTCCCCTGAATATCCTTCCCATGGTCATTAGCAGCATTGTACAGGTACAGGTCCAGACTGGATATATGATTTCAAAGATAGGGAATTCTTAGAAAAACGTTGATGTTTTAATTTTTCTCTATCGCCCCAATTCACTCTTGTATGTTCTGACTTTCTCGAAAAAAGGTTATCCCTCTCAAAGTGCCCATGATCCAGGATATCTACATGTTAAGAGTTAGCTATAGGTGGAGTTTGGCGCGTGGAGATTTTGAAAGTGGCTACAGGGACTTTACTTGTATGTGTTTTGTCCTTCACACAGGACATAAAGCCTACTCTGGGTTCTCAAAGTCTATGCCAGTGAAATATGAGGTCTGGCAGTTGGGAAGATCCTAGTCCTGGTGATGAACTATACCTGTTATCTGTGGACCAGTCTAGCTGAATTCAGAGAATATTTTTCCTGGATGATTGACCATCAGGTCTTGAATTTTCTCACCTAAATAAGTAATGTGTGGAACCATTTACTAGGCAGGGCCTTTGTATTGTTGGAAGGCGCAGCCCACATAGATGAAGTCCCAGATCCTTGAAGTACAGTTTCGAAAGCATCTCCACACTTTTAACCAAAGGTTCGCCTTCTCTTATAAATCTGTCTACAAACTTCAGTTTCCGAAAAACTCAGTGAACGTGACCCAGGGTTATGACTTTGTGTGTGTGTTTTTTGCTGTTTTTTTTTAACAGCTGAAACAGACTCAAAGCCATTGGAACATGGTAGTATCACTATCTTAAAGGGAGCCATATATTGACACACAAGTCAGAATGAATTGCCTAAATTCTGGTGTAGTTAGGCAGGCTGACCTTTGAGGGGCATAAGGGCAGTTCCCATGATGGAACATTTGAGTCTTTGAGGGGATTCTGTCTGGGGATCAAGGAAGCTCATGCCCATCAGACTGAAATTTGGGGCTGTTGACAGCCTTTCTTACTTTTTGGTAGAGGGGTGGCTGATAGGGAGGGAAAGCTTCTGCTTTTTTTTTTTTTAAGTAGCTTGTAAATCTTATGCTATTTTTAAAAAGAACAACCACCACCATCTATAATTACTGTCTGTTTAGGCAAGTGTTTCCCTGAAACGCCTCAGGATATTCCTTTCCCATGAAGAACTGGATCCAGACAGCATAGTGAGAAAACCTGTCAAAGATGGTGAGTATTTGTTTTTTCTCACTGTGTCAGGATGCCCTGGGTTTCACTCCTTCCTTCTCCCCTCCATACCCCTTCTTTTTCTTGGCTTTCTTTGTCATTTAATTCTAGCCCTGAAGTTTGTTCAGCACAGAGGAGAATGTCAAGGGGAGGGAGGAGGGCAGAATGGGATGTGGAGAGTGTTGTCCTCTCCCCAGTCCCGCAGGGATGCCTGCAGTGTGAACATTCTCGGTACTGCCCACTTTGTTTTCCTGTCTTCCAGCTCAGGACAGATATCCTCACGTTTCAGTGTTCTTTCTGCCTGATGCCGTAATTCTTCTCTGTTGGCCTAGACTCAAATCCTACGTAACACAGGAAGGATGACTGTCTCCTCTCAAGTCAAATTTGTCTAGGAAACTGTGTGGGTAGAAACTTGATGAGGATGGGGGCAGGTTTCTCATTACTGCTAAAGCTTACTACTTCAGGTGTCTAAAAAGCTCAGAGTGCAGAGTTTTTCTTGAGTAACGTATAGACATCCTTCATCATTTTGTCTAGTCTGGTGAAGGCTGTGGAACCCTTCTTAGAATAATAAGCCCCAAATAAAATGCATAAGATAACAAATTATTGAAATAAATTATTTTCCCACCTGAGTTCACAGAAGCCTTAAAATGGATTTATTAGCCCTCTCTCCCCCCACAGGGATATTCTGTGGACCCCAGGTTCTAAGAGCCCTTGCTTTAAAATATCCATTTCATGCATCCAACACACCATTATTTTGACTTTCTGAAATGAATCTGCCCTCCTCCTTGTTTTTCTTAACCTCTTTCCTTTTTAAGTTTTAAGAAATTGAAAAATTTAATATTTTGTTTTTCCCAATTATGTGTAAAAACAATTTTTAACCTTTGCGTTTTTTTTTTTTTTTTTTTACTATTTTGAGTTCCAGATTCTCTCCCAACGTCCTCATTGAGGAAGCAAGCAATTAAAAATTATATGTGTGCAGTCATGGAAAACATATTTCCATATTAGTTACTAAAGTAAAGACAAAAAACCCAAGAAAAATAAAGTAGAATTAACACTTCAATCTGCATTCAGACTCCGTGAGTTCTTTCTCTTTAAGTGAATGACATTTTTCAGCATAGGTCCTTCAGAATTGTCTTGATTCACTCTGTTACCGAGAAAGTCATTCACAGTGGATCGTTGTACAATACTGTCATTACTGTGTGCAGTGTTCTCCTGATTCTGTTGACTTCACTTTGCATCAGTTCATATAAGTCTTTCCAGATTTTCTGAAATGTTCCTGTTCATCATTTAATAGTATTTCATCAAAAGCATATACCATAACTTGGTCAGCCATTCCCCAACTGTTGATATGCCACTTTTTAATCATGAACTTGAGGAGGCAGCTAGGTGATATTGCCTCGAGAGCTGGATCTAGAGTCAGGAAGACCTCAGTTCAAATCCCACCTTAGACTCTTGGAGTATGTTGCTGCGGCGATGCTGGGCAAGTCATGCCGTCAGCCTCAGTTTGCTCATCTGCAGAATGAGGATAATAGTATCAGTAGCTTTGTAAGCCTTAAACTGCTGTTATATAAGTTCTAGCTGTCATAATCATCATAGTCTGTAGCTGTGATAGTAGCTGTGAGCCAGATCTTGCACCCCTCCCTGTTTTATAGCAGATGCAGCCTTTCTTAACTTTCTAAATGTTTTGTTGTTTTCTTATTTTTTTGGTAACAAAAGTGTAGGCTAAAAGTTCTTCAGTTAGTTTTCATTTGTCAAATGAGATGCCTGTCTTGGATAGAAAATTCCATCTATCATTGAACAGATGTCTGATGAAATAATGAGTATAAAGCATAGTTTCTTACCTCACATTTCACAGCATCAAAGATTTAGAGCTGGGCTGGACCTCAGAGACCCTGTAGGGCAATCTCCTTATTTTATGGTTGAGGAAACTGAGGCCAGGCAGGTTAGTGATTGGTAATGCTAGGTTTGGAACCCAGGCCCTTTGACTCCCAATTTATCACTCTGTTATTATTTAGTTGAAATTTACTTCATGACACATTAAAATATTAAAGGAATATGGTTAAGTTCTAAAATTAGTGTCCAAAGCAGTCATTGTTATAGAAATTTAGGTGAAGGACAGATGAATGTGAACGCCATTAATTAAGGAAGGAAGAGATGATTTTTGGACCTCAGAACCAGAGCTGGAATAGTAGGGAAAAGCAGGGAAAAGTGTGGACCTGAAACATGGTAGTAGGACTATTTGATGGGACAGAGGGGTGATGGGGGATTTGGGGTGGGGAGAAGATTGATTTTTTAGATTAGAGGATTCATATGAGGTCATAGTGGGAAATAACTTTAGAAATGTAGGCTGGGACCAGGTGGTGGAAGGCCTTAAATGCCAGCTTGAGGGGCCTACATCTTGTGATATAGGGGGTCCTTGATGGTTTGTGAGGATTTTTTTTTTGAGAAAGACTTTGAAGATCACGATGACGTCAGTACTTCACAAAGATTGATTTGTCGATGGGGTACAGAATAGGCTAGTTTGCAGGTTAGTGTTGTCAGATAATACTATATAAAGGCTTACATTAAGTTGGGAATGGAAATAAATGGGTAGCTATGAGAAAAACATGTAGTGGGAGTGGTAGATAGAGCACTGGGCCTGGGATTCAAATCTGGACTTAGACGTTTACTACCTGTGTGACCCAGGGCAAGTCACTTAACCCTGTTTGCCTCAGTTTCTTCATCTGTAAAGTGGCAAACCTCTCCAGCATCTGCCCAGCAAACCCCAAACGGGGTCAAGGAGAATCTGACATGACTGAAAAACGGCTTAACAACAGTGGGGAAGATGAGCTATATGACTTGTGTAGCCCCTTCCTCCTTCAAATCTATAATCTTACTGTGGCTAAATGCTATATAAATGTGTTGCTATCATCGGATTGGGGTAGGAGTTGTGTTCTCAGCTGATCAGTGCATATGTAGCAGATATCGCTAATCAGTAATTCCCCTGACTTTTTGCTTGGTGAGCATATTTGTTTAGTATTAAATAATTCTCCCTGTGTAACTTTATGTCTTTAGAGTACCCCAGAACTCTATCACAGTGTTTCCATCCTAACACTCAGACTGTTCCCTCTGCTACGTTGTCTTCATCCATACTGATTTCAGCTCCTCTTGGGGTTCCAGCAACCACGGCTTGCTGGAGGAGACAGGAAGCCAAATCCCACGTTGCCTGACTTGACCTTGATAAGTCTGCATTTTCTCCTGGGCCCTGAGACCACATCTGGTCCCAGCTGATTTGTTACCCTTGTCTTTTAGGTGGAGGTGCCAGTGTCACTGTGAAAAATGCCACATTCACCTGGTCGAGAAGTGATCCTCCGACTCTGAACGGGTGAGTCAGGGCAAGCACTCCAAACTGACCCAAAGAGTCTGCTACTAACCTCAGCTGGCTATCTTATAGATGTGTCTCATGGGCCACTGCAAATACCTCCTGCTCCTGGGTGGGTAGTAGCAGGGGGGTGGTCTCCTGTCTCTCCCCTTCCCTCCTACCCAAATAACAAATTGGAAGGGATCTATGTAGGTGCCTGCTGTTGAAGAACACATACAGGTCGCTTTGATTGCCTACAAAGTAAAATGGGCCCTTTGAAGAATGTCCTGTTGTCCTGCCAAGTACTGCTTTCTCCTTGCAGCCACCCCTCTGTCCTGTTCTCCTCTGTTTCAGTTGCTTATCTTTGTGAGGCAGCACATTGTTAAAGGAAATGACCTCTATTCCCTTGGCAGTCCATCTACGGCTGGCTTGTCAAGTGTGTCATATTTCTTTCAAAGTCAGTGCATTTCTTAACTGCTTGTTTGCTGTAGTTCTGCGATGTTTAGTAGTAAAGCTTGATGGGCAGGTTCTAAAAATGAAAAGTCTAGAATGGTGCTCAAAACGGTCTTGTTCATCTTCTTATCTCCTGAAAAAAATACATTTACATATTGCCCTTGTATAAACTATATTAGATTGCTTACCATCTTGGGGTGGGAGTGGGGTGGGGTGGAGGGAAGGATAGAATGTGGAACTCGAAACTTTTAAAAAAATGTTTAAAAATTGTTCTAACTTGTAATTGGGGAAAAATAAAATATTGTATTTTTAAAAATACGTTTAGATTTGACAGATAGTTGCTCAAGTATTTCTGAAAAATTCCCAGAGGAGTAGCCTTCTTTTGGTCACACACGCAGTTATCATTTGACATCTACCTGATTTTGTTTTTATTGGAGACAGAGACAAGGAGTCTCTCTTCTAAGGTGGAAGGGCTCCTCTGCTAGTTATCCCGTCCTGTTTCTCTTCTTTCTTTCTCTGTTTACCTTCTGGTCGGGGATGATCACGCCAGTCACTTGCCTGCCTTGTTTGCTAAAGATGCTGGTTTTTCCTGTTGTTCGCTTTCAGCATCACTTTCACCGTGCCAGAAGGCTCCTTGGTGGCTGTGTTGGGCCAGGTGGGCTGTGGGAAATCATCCCTGCTGTCTGCACTCTTGGCTGAGATGGACAAGGTGGAGGGGCACGTGTCTATCAAGGTATATCTGGGTGTTTTTAGGCGCTGCGGTAGAAGGAAAGGGGAAACTGGGGAAAGATGACCTCTGGCTCTTTACCTGGAATATAAAGAATGTATGAATGGGGATAATGGGGACGGTGAATACTTAATTAATAATAATAGTGACGAGGGTGGTGATAGTAACAATACTAAAGTATCGTGATAGCTAGCGTCTCTATATTGCTTTAATGTTTGCCAGGCACTTTACATTATTCAATCCTTACAACTGACTAACATTTATATAGTGCTTCCTGTGTGTCAGGCCCTGTGCTAAACACTTTACAGTCATTTTCTCCTCACAGCAAACCTGTTACTATCCCCATTTTACAGATGAGGAAACTGAGGCAGATAGAGGCAAAGTGACTTGCTTATAGTCACACAACTAATAAGCGTTTGAGGCTAGATTTGAACTCAGGTCTTCCTGAGTGGGAGTCTAGCGCTAATACCAAAAGGCAGCCAGGTGGCACAGTGGATAGAGCACGCTCCTAAAGTCAGGGAGACATGAATTCAAATGCAGGCTCAGACTCTCACTAGTTGTGTGACCCTGGGCAAGTCACTTCACTTCTGTGTGCCTCAGTTTCCGCATCTGTAAAATGGAGATAATAATAGTACCTGCCTCCCAGGGTTGTTGAGAGGGTCAAACGAGGTAATTATCGTAAAGCACTTAGTACAGGGCCTGGTGCATAGTAAGTGCTATCTAAATGTTAGCTGTTTATTTATTTTCTGTAATTGGAATGCTTCAGGTAGAAGAATTTACTTTCATCAGCATTTTTGTATTTCTGTGACGGGCTTAGCCCTGTGCTAGAGCTTGTGGCAGATAGACGAGAACGTGTTTTTTGTTGAGCTGTAGAATTTGAGCTCCCTGAGGGGGAGGGCTGTTTCATTTATGTCTTTGTACCCCCCCCCCCCCACCTTCTCACAGGGCTTGGCTCTTACTAGGAGGTATTTAATAAAATGCTTCTTGATTGATCAGCTCCTTTCTGTGCTGTTGTTATTATCATTCAGCTGTGTCCAACTCTCCCTGACCCTATTTAGGGTTTTCTTGGCAAAGATACTGGAGTATTTTGCCATTTCCTTCTGCTGCTCATTTTGCAGATGAGGAAACTGAGGCAAACAGGGTTAAGTGACTTGCTCAGGGTCACACAGCTAGTAAGTATCTGAGGCTGGATTTGAACTCAGTCCTCCTGGCTCCAAGGCTGTTGCTGTATCCACTGCACCACCTAGCTGCCCTTCCATGCGCTCTGATACTTCATAACGAATATGTGAGACTCATTTGCATTGTGGTATTTTACAAATTTGGATTACTATCTGGCCTCTGCTTACTGCCCACAAAGTCATGTCTCTACTCTGGGCCTTGGTTTCCTCATCTGTAAACTGGGGATTGGACTAGATGATCTCTAAGTTATAAATCCTAGCTATCTATGAGTTATAATTAATAGTATCCTTTTATATCCCTTGAAAGTATTCTCCTTTAAGTAGGTTAATCATTACTCCTGTAATCTTATTTTCCTACTTTATTACCTTCTGGTAAACCCTCCTTACCCCACTGAATCTGTGCCCTCGTCTGTATGGACATTACTTCTCTGCTATAAATTGAAATGTATCTCTGCCTTCTCATTCTTACCATTCTGGAACCTATCAGGACATCCTAACCTTCATAGTTACTATTAGCTGTCTGACCTTGGGCAAATTGTATGACCTCTCTGGGCCTCATTTTCCTCACTATTAAATAAGGAGCTCTGACTTACTGACCTCTGTGGTCCCATCCAGTTCTGCATATTTGAGTCTGTAGTGATTCCAGAAATCTCCCTAAAGAATTAAACCCTTCATTGATTATGAAATGTGAAATAAACTTCAGCCCAGCCTAGAGAGAATGTTCACAAATGAAAAATTATGGGAGCAGGATCTGAATGAAAAAGCTTTACTTTTTTTTTATTGGAAGAAATGCTGCTTTATTTCTATTAAGTCAGATACGCAGTCTAAACTAAGATAATTTGGCAAAAGGTAAAGTAAACAATGGGAAAAATACTACTTCACCATTGGTCTACTTTGCACAATAGATCATTTACATAAAAGCCATCAATGCCTAAGATTGAATTGCTGGAATTCCAGATTCCTGCCTTGGATTTGAAAAAGTTGCTAATACTTTACTGGAGTTTTTTTTCCCCTTGCATATAAGCCCTGGGCAATTTGTGAAAGAAGATATTATTTCTGATGTTTTGGTTGGCAAGACTTGTGTTTATTATCCCCAAATTTTGAATGAATGAAGGTGTATTAATGAGGTTTTAACTCTGTTATAGCCTTAATGGAGATCTCACCACTGAAGGGTGAGATATTAAGAGATATTAAGAGGGTCATATTAGAGTAGCTATCTGGAAGGCAGTGCCATGTACTCTAGTAGAAGTGACACAGGGCTAAGAGTCAGAAAGCAGAGGTCAAATCCAATCCCTGGAAGTAACTGTGAGCCTATCACCTCATGGGGGAGGAATGAGTAAACAGTAGTTTTGTGCGGAAAAACCCTAGGGGTTTGGGTAGACGGGAAACTCAGCACGAATGAGCAATGAGGTGTGATAGCCAAAGAAGTCAGTATGATCTTGGATTACCTCAGGAGAAACACAATTTCCAGAATAAGTAGATGATAAACCAGATGCTGGCCTGACTTTTGAATGAAGCATTGTGTTCAGTTCTGCTTAAGAGGGGTAATGGATCGCTAGACAGGCAGGCCGCTAAGGTGGTGAAATGGCCTTCTAAGAGTCCATGTCCTAGAAGTACGGAAAAAAGAAGATGAAGAGGGAACACGGTGATGTATTTGAAGAAGTCGTTGTGGAAAAGGATTAGTCTTGTCCTCTTTGGCGCCAACAGATAGAAGTAGAAACTATGGATAAAAGTTACAGTGTGAGGGCTAAAACTTGGAACTCAAAACTTCAAAAATATTGTAAAAGCAAGTTATTTTAATATGTAATTGGAGAAAAATAAATTAAATAAGGAAAGCAAAGGACGGTGCAAAGTGGCATATATAAGCTTGATATCAGAATTTGACAATTAGAGGCAAGGCAGGAAGTATGTATTAAGTGCTTTTTCTGTGCCAGACATCTTGCTCTAAGTGCTTACAGATACAATGTGCAAAAAGAAAGACAAGCTTTGCCTTCAAGGACCTTGCACAAAAATCTTAAGTTGGGGTGAGGTGGGGTGGTCAGAGGTCCTTGGCAGATCTCTCAAGGAGTGTAGAAGTTCCCAAAGTCGGAAGCAGATGCAGAAGGGGGATGAAAAGTGACTGACCTCTGCCCCTCCCCAAAACTAGTCCTCAAGAGGAGCCCATCAGTGAGAGAAGAGGGTGGTAGCGGTAGAGGGATGTTACAGAAAGAGGAAGCCCTCGGCACTGAGAGGGTAGTGAGCAAGAAGAGACTGAGTTACTTGTTGGATCTGTTATATATAATGAGGGTTGTTTTTCAGAGGTGGATTGAACTAGATGGCTACTAAAGTCCCCTCCAACTAAAAAAAAAAATTCAATGCTTTATCTCTATTTCCTTATGTATCAAATGCACCTAACTGTTCTACTTAACCTTCTGGGGAATGCCTAGAGAAATGGTGTCAGACTCTTTAGACACAGATCCTTGCAGGCTATGTGTTCACTTAGACCACATGTTAATATTATCTGTGTTCTATTGTATTTTTATTTTATTAAAATTTTATTTATTTATATTAAAAGTTTAAGGCAACACTGGGAGTGTTGGACAGGTTGGCCCATGTTTGGCACCTGTGCTGTAGAGAATTCATTAAGATAATAAATGTGTAAAAATGTTTTATAGAATACAAAATGCTATACAGATGCTCAATAGCAGTGGTGTGTGTTGTGTCTCCTATCCATTGCCCTTCTCATTCTTCCTCTTTTGCCTTTTATAGGGTTCTGTGGCTTATGTCCCCCAGCAGGCTTGGATCCAGAATGCTTCTCTTAGGGATAACGTTCTCTTTGGCCGACAGCCCCAGGAACGGTTCTACAAAGAGGTGATTGAAGCCTGTGCATTGCTTCCAGACTTGGAGATCTTGCCCAGTGGAGACCAGACGGAGATTGGAGAGAAGGTCAGTAGGATAGCCCTCTTGGGGAGAAATTCTGCCCTGGGCATCCAGGGATAACTGCTATGAGAAATAACAAGGCAGCAAGCTGGGCTTGTAGTTAGAAGGCCTCAGCTACTTTAGTGACCAAGTGGCCTTGGGAAAGCCATTTAACCTGTCTGACCTCTTGTTCCCTCCTCCATAATATGGGGCTGAACAACAGTCCTGGCACTACCAATCTCAGAGATGCAAGGAACCTACAGCAAGGGCAGGGTGACCTTGGACAAGTCACAACCTCATTAGACCTCAGTTTCTTTATCTATAAAATGAGGAGGTTGGGCAAGATGACCTTCGAGGTCCCTTCAGGCTCTAGTTATGAACTAAGTTACTTAATCTTTCAGTGCCCCAGTCAATTCTCCAAGACCCTAACTTGCAGAGTAGGTGCAGAGCTGACTTGGTAGATGGAATCTACTTATTGGGAGTTCTTTATACCAGATCAGGTCCAAAAAATAATATTTATACTATCAGCCTAACATTGATGCTGCTGCTGCTAGTTCATAATAATGGTAACAACAGTAGCATTTATATAGTGCTTTTTAGAAGTTTGTAAAGCACATCTACCTATGTTACTTACCTTCTTTGATCCTTATAGCAACCCTGCGAGGTAGGTTTTTTTTTTATTATCCCCATTTGAGGAAACTGAGACTGAGAAAGGTTAAGTGACTTCCATTCAGTAAATGTTTACTGAGCAGACAAACTGTGCAAAGGATAAAAAAAGGAAGACACTTCCTGCCCTTAAGGAATTTACACTACAGTGGGGGAGACAATATGCAAGCAAATATGTACAAAACAAGCTATGTACAGGGTAACTAGGAAATAATTAAAAGAAGGAGGGCACTGGAATTAAGAGGGGTTGTTAGCTAGTAACTGTCTGAGGCAGGATTTAAACTAGGTGGCACAGCTGGTGCTCTCTTGATCTGAGTTCAAATCCAACCTTAAACACTTGTTACTTACTAGCTGTGTGACCTTGGGCAAGTCACTTAACCCCACTTGTCTTGCCTTCCCCCCCCTCCATAAAAAAAAAATAAAAATCATGCCTTCCTTATTCAAAGTTGCACTGCTATATCCACTTTGCCATTAGGTTGTCATGGGGATTCAATGAAATAGCACATGGAAAGGTGCTTTCTAAAGTGCTGTGGAGATATGAAGAATAGTTCTCAGGGGGAGGGGAGAGTAGCCTTTTTTGAGCAGTGCCTTGGTATCATCTGCACCTGCCACCATCTGGGAACACAGTGGCATTTGAGTGAAGTGAACAGCTTGCTTAATGCGTTTGAAAACAAGTCACATTTCTTCTATGAAGTCAGGGGCCCTCCGGATGACCTGTACCTGAAACCAATGAATCACAGCACAGCTGACTCAAAACTTTTCACAAGCAGTTTAAAATTCCAGACTGGCCCTTGTACTGCGAGATTGAAAACTTGATTTAATAATCAATGGAATAAATCTGCTCTCCCTCTTCCTCCCCCTTCAGAAAACACTAAACCAAAACTAACATCATAAAGCAGCTAGCCCTGGACCTGAATTTAAATACAGCCTCAGACAGTTGTTAGCTCTGTGATCCTGGCTGAGTCACTTCACCTCCATCTGCCTTGGTTTCCTCATCTGTAAATGGAGCTAAGGATAACACCTAGCTTCTGGAGTTGTTGTGAGGATAAAGTGAAATACTATTTGTTAAGCTCTTTGTCAACCTTAAAGCACTGTAGAAATGGCAGTTATCATCATTATTATGTTCCAAAGCCAGTTAATGAGTTTTTGATCATCTGTCATTTGGGGTCCTCCATGCTACTGTTGTCCTCCATCAGAGCGAATGGACGGACATTCAGAAACAGAGCGGAGTGCAACTGAATTTCTCGTGACTCACCTTTGTTTCTTTTTTCATGGGGCCAGGGGCTATTATTTGTCATCCTGAACTTAACAAGCACCAAATAAGGTGAATATTTCCATATACACAGTAGAACCGAATAGGATTGTACATGAAGCTGTGAATCTCCATTATGAGTGGCTCGCTTTTCTTTTAGAAAAGATAACAAATTCAGCATGTAATTTTTGAAGCTGTTCTGCTTGTCTGTGGTTCCTTCTGGCTTTCTTTCTGTTCTCGTCAAACCACTTGTTTTTCTTGAGGAGCTCATATAGAGCTTGACTTTAAAAACTTTTTTTTTAAATCTGTTTTCCTAGGGTATAAATCTGTCTGGCGGTCAAAAGCAGCGGGTGAGCCTGGCACGGGCAGTTTACTGTGATTCAGATGTGTATCTCTTTGATGATCCCCTCTCTGCAGTGGATGCCCATGTGGGAAAACACATATTTGAAAAAGTGATTGGCCCTCAGGGGATGCTGAAAAACAAGGTATTAAAGTTTTGGGGTTTTGCAATAAAGGAGAGAGTTGTAGAGAGAATGATTGCTGCTTTAGATAGCCCATAGAACTTATGCATTGCAGTACAAGGAGACAGGAGTAAGAGTTGGAGACAGGGAAATCCCTAACATTTATTTTCTTTCTTTCTTTCTTTCTCTTTCTTTCTTTCTTTCTTTCTTTCTTTCTTTCTTTCTTTCTTTCTTTCTTTCTTTCTTTCTTTCCTTCCTTCCTTCCTTCCTTCCTTCCTTCCTTCCTTCCTTCCTTCCTTCCTTCCTTCCTTCCGTCCTTCCTCCCTCTCTCTTTCTTTCTTTTTTGAGTGCATTCCCTTTAGGACTTCTTAGCTTTCCATTTCTTTCTGAGTGATTTTAATCATTTTGGTTTGAATTCTTCCTTTGTAAGTGTCCCTGACATAGTCTTGCTCAACTCTAGCTTGTTTAACAAAAGTCCTCCCTTCCTTTATCTCCATAATGATCAATTCATTCATTCTGTCTGACTGAAGGGAGCCTTTCTCTTCTAATTTAAACAAAGATGGTAGTTAGTTCTCAGAGACAAATTTCCATGCCAAGACTTCAGTAAATTGTATAGATTGACTTGTTCTGCAGGGAGAGCTGTAGGCCATGGAGTTTGAGGTTGGAGGCCAGAAATTGACAGTGGCTTCCTAGAATGGTGGAAAGTGGTTTCCTTCCTGTTTAGTTTTATACTTCAAAGTACCTCCTGCCAGACACTGACCCTAATGGCCATTTTCTTGTTTGGTCTCTTCTGTCATAAGGAGTTTATGAATGACCATTTGCATGGGGATAGTTGTCTGCATTTTTGTGTTTGTGTTTTCAGACCCGCATATTGGTAACTCACAGCATCAGCTACCTGTCCCAGGTGGATGTGATCATTGTGATGAGTGATGGTAAGATATCTGAGATGGGCTCATACCAGGAGTTGCTGGATCGGGATGGAGCATTTGCTGAGTTCCTCCGAACTTATGCAAACACTGAACAGAACATGGAAGATGGAGGTAAGAGCAGGGCAAAAAGAAATGCTACTTTGAGGTACCTACTCTCTTCCAGTCTGAAGACTGCAACCTTAAAACTGCCATTTGCCTGTTTGGCCTCCTTAGTATGAGAGATGTCAGGGGCTGACTGATCCAGGTTCTGACTTTTACTTACAAATGTGACTTAACCTTTTCTCTGCTGAATACAGAAATGTTCTCACCATGCTCGTGGCCTTCTCTTTCTTCCAGATCAGTAAAGACAAAGAATTAGATGGCCTTCTCTTAATACATGTGTCGTGGTAGCTAAGCAGCCTTCTTGTTTCCCAGATGCCCTAGTCTAGAATCTGAGTCTCAGGAAAGTCAACAGAAATAAGAAATAGAAATGGAGGAATTTTTTTGTGTTCTTCAAGAGTATAAAGCAGAGGAGGCAGCTCTGAGCTGGCATGGATATGTTTCCTGCTGTCTCTTTTGTGTCTGATCTTAGGGGGAGGACAGCTTACAGTGACTTCTAGGGAGAGCCTTTGTTCACTCTTTCATTGTTTGATGTCCTTTGTGTCGATTCCTAAAAGCTTCGCCCCTATCTTCCTTTCCTCTCCTGGTCAGGCAAGATTAAAGTTTGGGGAGTGATTTTTTTCCATCCCTTTTTATATTGTTATGTGCTAACATTCACTTATCATTGTACCCGTAATTTTAGAAGCAAAACTGACTGTACGAAATAATGATCTTTTATATATATATATAAGATCTTTTAAATCACATCCTCCAGTTATTCTCATACCTTGTCTTCACTTTGACAAATGAGTAGCTATCTGGGTTGTTTTATCATGGCACCCTGGATTTTTCTAGAGTTCACGCTACTGGCTTCTGTCTCCCTAGTCTCAGGGGGGGATTGTTGTTTTTGTGGTTGTTCGGTTATTTCTGATTCTGTGATCCCTTTTTTCTTGGCAAAGATACTGGAATGGTTTGGCATTTCCTACTCCAACTTATTTTACAGGTGAGGAAACTGAGGCAAATAGGATCAATTGACTTGCGCAGGGTCACACAGCTAATTATTATCTGAGGCTGGGTTTGAACCTCAGGTCTTCTCCCCTCCAGTCCTGGAGCTCTGTCCACTGCACCACCTCGCTGCTACTCAAAAGTTGCTAGCAAAAGCTATCTGATCTGATAGTTTCATAGTAGGATTTTGTTAAGATAGTACGTAGAGCCACATACCAGCCCCTGACCTTAGATCTCAGCAAGTCATACTGTAAATGTTAATCTCTCCGGGAGGCCTCCTGTAAACTGTCCTCAAACAGTTGAGATTAGTTGAGGATATCTCCTGATCTTCAGGATCAAGGAAAGAGTTTTTCAAACCTCCCATTTGTTCAAAAAACCCTTTTTTTTTTCAATTTAGGAGGATTTCTTTCCCTCCCTCATGAAAATAAAACAAACCCAAACCCAAGGTCTTGTAACAGATATGCAAAGCCAAGCAAAACCAGTTTTACCATTTCCAAATGTTGCACCTCATCCTCTCTCAGGAGGTGAGTGCCTTCCTTCCTCTTTGGTCCTCGGACATCATGACTAATCATTTGCATTGATCAGTTTGGAGCTTTACAGTGTTACGGTTAATGGTCTACGTTCTTGTCTTGTCTTGTTCATTTCCTTCTGTATCAGGTTTCTCTGAAACTGTCGTTATTTCGTACAGTCCCAGAGCATTCCATTCGTATACAAGTGTCTCTTTGCAATCTGTACTGATTCTATCTGTGTTTTTTCACCTCTTTTGTACTGCTTTGTACTTACATAATCTGTTTAGATTGTATCGAGTCCCACAGTATATGAAAAGAGTCTTGGAATCCAGCCATATGCCCTGGTTTATTCCTTCCAGAGCCACCTTTCATGTAGAATGCCAGTCTTTTCTTTTCTTCACATCATTCATATTGGATGATTTAAATGTTACTGGTTCCCCTATTCAGTCATGTTCAATTATTCATGACTTCATGACCCCATTTGAGATTTTATTGGCAAAAATACTGGAGCATTTTGCCATTTCCTTCTTCAGCTCATTTTACAGATAAAGAACTAAGGCAAACAGTATTAAGTGACTTGCCCAGGATCACCCAGCTAATGTGTTAGAGGCTGGATTAGGGCTAAGACTCCAAGCCCAGCGCGCCGTCCACTGTACCACCATTAGATACCCAGCACCCAAACCTGCATCTCTCTAATTCAGAGACCTGCAAAGCCTGTCTTCTTCACTTCTGGAGGCAATATAGGGCTTTTCTAACTAGGATTGAGGAGCTTACTCAGATTCAGCCAATCTCTAGCTCTGATGTACCAAAATTCTCAATAATATTTTATTTTCTACCTGAGGAAGAAGCTTTTTTTTTTTTGCATTTAATTTTTATTTTATTTTTTTCTTAATTACATTTAAACAAAAATTTTTTAACGTTTGTTTCTTTTAAAAAATTTTGAGTTTTGAGAAGGAAGCTTTTTTCTGTTTGAATAGCACTTCTCTAAGCATCCCCGTTTCTGTTGAGCATTTTATCATCTTTCTTCCAGGAACCAGATTCTTCACCTTCCTCTCTCATCTCATATCCACTTAGTTGCCAAGTCTTATCATTTCTATTTTCACAGCATTTTTCTCACTTCTTTCCCCATACACAGTCACAGCCCTCATTCCCTTTCATTTGGACAATTGCGGCAATCTTCTGATTGGCTCCATCTCCCCTCTTCCCAAACCATCCTTTCTGTAGCTGCCCATGGCACAGTCCAAGCATTCCTCTCCTCATAAACTCATTGACTCCTTCCTGCCTCTAAAGAAAAACAACCTTGTAGCCTTTCAGTTAATCCATCAATCAGCAAGTACTTATTAAATGCCTCCTATGTGACTAGCACTGTGCCAAGAATGAAATAATCCCTGATCAAGCGGCAAGTTCACATATACATCTATGCAATATAAAAATGCAGGGTGTTTGAAGCTTTGTTAACTTAAATGTGCACTAAGTCTTTTGGGACATCTTATATTAAGTGAATACATATAAATATATACAAAATAGTTAAATGCAAAATAGTTTGAAAGGAAAGCACTAACAGTTGAGAATTTCAGAAAATGCTGCATGCAGAAAATGGAGCCTGAGATTTGTCTTATGGGAAGAGAACTCCGCAGGAGCGAAATCCTTCGCAGCATAGCTCCAGCCTGATAGGCTAGCTTTGTTTTACAGCTAGAAATTTCACTTCCCAACAAGAACTCTATCTTTCAGCCCGATTGGACTACTAATTGCTTCTTAAACTGGACATCCCATTTCTCCTTCTCGTTATGCCCCTCCCTGGCTATGGAGATGCCTTCATCCTTCCCCTCTTGCCTTAGAATCCTTTTCTTTTTAGATTCAACTCATGTACCTACTCCCCCTCTTGGAAACATCACCTTTTCTTTCTATTCTCACTTCCTTCTCTCCCTACCTCCACTTTCCTCCTCTCCTCATCAGATTACTCCCGCCTTACTTACATATAGTAGAATGGAAGTTCTCGAGGACAGGAACTGTTTCAATGTGGTTTCTCCAGTACCTAGCACAGGGCCTTCCACGTAGCGGCAGCTTAACAGATAGTCATCAAGGTCAGGTTGAATCAAATTGAGCAATGGCCCCCATTGATGGAATGCTTTAAAGTTTTCCAGGGTGCTTTTCTCTTAAGAACCTGGTGACATAGATATATAGTTGTCATTATCCCTGTTCTGCAGAGAGGGACACTGAGGTTGAGACTTTTCTCAAGGAAAATGGCAGAACTGGAACTCCATCTCAGGTCCTCAGACTCACAATCCAATGTTCTTTCCTCTATATCAAGTCCCAGTGGTTGCTCTCAAAGAAACATGGTACTTTTCTTGGACACAGCATATATATGAGTGTTATCTAACATTTCTTATGGGATAGCATGGGGAAGTGGAAACTGAGGCATGTGTAGGTTGCTTCTTTCAGTCACTCTTGGCTTCCCCAACTTCATTTCTTTATGCGTTTTTCCTTTAAACATATTATTTTTGGTGGGGAGGAGGTGCAGACATTTTTTATTCCATTCTACAGAAAATGCAGAAAGCACATGGGGATTTATAGTTGTCTTAAACAGTTGATCCAGCTCTCCTGCTTTTCCAGGTGTTCTAATGTCATATTCATAGCAGTATTCCAAAGAACTTTTGAGACTTCCCTTACAAGGAAGTATACTGAGCAGCCCTGTTTCTTGCCTTGCAATGGCCAGATAATGCCCTATATTGGCAGAGGGCAAAGTCTTAAGAGTTTTTTGTTCTTTCTGTATTATGGCTTAGATGCTCCCATTTCTCCAGTCTTCGGACCCTTTGTGTGATTCCCATCCATCTCCAAAAGTCCAGTGATGCCCAGGGCATCTTCCCATCATTAAGATTATGTAACTTCCCCTTCTATGACTGCCAGTTCTTGGTTTGAGAGGTTATACCATTGTCTCTCTTAGACTGGGTCCAGGAATTCTCCTCCTGGGTTGAGTCCAATTTGTTTATTCTCTGAGACTGCTCTTAGGCAAGGGAGGGAGGCAGAGTGATTTCTCCCTGCTTCCCAGTGCACATATGCTCTGCTCTGCCAGTATTTCCTTCCCCCCAAAAAAAACCAGACAAGAACAACTTTTAGGCAGTTTAAATGAGACTTAAAAATGACCTTTAAATTTAACGTTCGTAACTCTTGGTTTTTCCACCTCTAGACAAGAAGGCCATGGCAGAGGAGGAAGGTTGGTGTTGCTTGGCTTAGACCCAGTTATACAGTGCTTGTAGATACAAGGCAGTAGATGGGCTTCTTTTGGGAGTTGCATGACTGACAGGAATACCAGTTAGTTTCTGTTCCTGCCCTTTTGACCTTAATAATGATAATAAAGCTAAATGATGACAAAGAAGTAATGATCTTTGGGCTTGAAGTAGGCATTCTCTACTCATATTTTTTTTTTTCTAGGGCCGTGACCCAGGCCAGTAGGGCCTCCTCCAAATACCAGTGTACTCCTAAGAGGTGGAGGCCTCTGGTGGGTAGGAAAAGATTGTAGGGGAAGGTAGTCTCAGTTGAAATTTTTGAGTAGCTAGTTGAGAGAAGGTTTGATGATACAGCCTCCTTCAAGTAGAATTATGCCCTGGATTATCTTTGAACTTCTGAGTTTGATGTAAGGATGGGATGGGATTCAAACAACTCTCTCACTGAACCTCCTAAGGACATTCCTCCTTAAGAGTTAAAGCAGCAACCAGAAGGTGTTTGGAAAGATCACCCTGTCCTGTTGGCAGGATTCTTTATCTGTTCCCCTGAGCACGGCCCCGTTCTCATCATTAAGGACATTAAGGACCTGCCTTTGGTACTTCCCGCTGCAGGGAGGGAACTGATTTCAGCCTTGAGATGGTTGTTCTTTACAAAAATTTTATTGATATCTTTTCATATCACATAAATTTCCCTACGTATCCCTTTTCCTCCACTGTCCTTGAAATCTACCCCATATTACAAAGAATTTTTTATAAGAAAAAAATTAGAAAAGATTTTTTTTTAAATCAGCAAAACCCAATCAGTACCTTGAAAAAAATCTGACAATATATGCAGTGTTCCATACCCATGGACCTCACCCTCTGCAGTCATGGGGAGGCGTCTTCTCATATTTCTTTCTTGTGGCCACACTTGTGTGCAATTTCACAATATTCATTTTGGAATATTTTCTGGTTGTTTTTCTTTGTACTTTAGTATTTGATTATTTGAAAAGGAAGGCCTCCAACAGACTAATTTTCCTTTAGCACTAGTAAAAAATAAAATACGTGTTGTTAGTAGAACCAGTCTTCAACTTAGATTGGCAGGGCAGGGACTGTCTGTCTTGTAGTATTTGTATCTCCAAGGCCTCATACAATGCATGGCACACAGTGGGTACTTAATAAATGTTCGTTGGTTGATGACTAATGGGGGGACGGCAGGGATTGAGAAGAGGAAGGAAAGCAGGTGTGTCTGCCTGAAGAGAAATAGATCCCTTGCTTTGTCCATCTGTCGGATCCCAACAACATCAGTCCTGCTTTCTTTGCCTTAAAGAGTAATTATTCCAAAGACTGGCCATCAGAGGACCACTCCACCTATCCTGATGCTCAGAGCCTTTACTATTAGCAAAGCATCCTTAAAATAACTGCACTTTCTTCCCCGAAATGGACTTAGATCTTGATGTGGCCTTTGTGCCTCGGCTAGGAAAACTACGCATGGCTGTCCCAAGACAACATGCCTTGTGTGTTTTGTAGGAAGATTCACCTTGCTGGTCTCCATTGGCTAACCCTCCACCTCTAAGCGTGGGCTTTTCTGATCTCTCTCCTCCTTACTTGAACAGGGAAGTTTCCAGTGAGTGGAGTGAGGGTATAATTTGTTTCCTATATAGTCAGTAACGAGAATAAAGGTGTATCTTACTGCAGGCAAACCTTGTATATGAGATCTGACTTGCCAGATGGGTTAACCAAATTGGGTACCTTGGGACTACTCAAACATCCGACAAGGAGGACTCCTAAATGCTTTGCGTAGAACTGTAAGATATATAGAATGCTTTCCTTGCAACAACCCTGTGAGACAGATAGTTTAAATATTATTATTTGTGAATATTTAAACTAAGTCAGCAAGTCACTTCATATCTTTGTGTCTCAGTTTCCCCATCTGTAAAATTACACGTTGGATTAGGTGATCTCTTCAGTTCCTCCCACCTCTAAATCCTATATAAACTTATTTTTTTAAACAAACCTATGATTTAATTGATTTAAGGGACACTCATGGAGAAGTTTCTTTGCCAGTACATACTCAGCAGCTGCTCTGCAGGTTATAGGCTTAGAGAGTTTCCTGGACCCTGACAAAGTAAGTGATTGATTCAGGGTCACACCTTCAGTATGCATCAGAGGTGAGAATGAAAGCTAGTTCTCCTTGACTCTGAGACCAGCTCTCCATGTCTTGTAAGTTTTCTATAATCCTGTTCTTTTTACTTTTATTGCCATTAATTATTTTGGAAAATAAGACTGAACCTCAGAGAGGTCAGAGTGACTTGCCTAAAGCCAAGGAACAACTAAATGCCATATTCAGACGCAGGTCTCCCTCCTAGGGCAGTGATGCTGTGATATTGCTTCTGTTATCCACCAGCTATTTGCTTTAGAAAAGGCTTCACTTAAATAGCAGGACCTCTGGTATCTTTCAAATATAATTTCCCAAGTTTTTTCACACAGCTTTTTAGAAACACATCTTCTGAGTACAGCCCTGCCCCTTTATGCTCCTAACAGGTTATTTTTTTTTTTTATGGCAATCTGGGCTAAATGACTTGCCCAGGGTCACATGCCTGCTAAGCGTCTGAGGCTGTATTTGAACTCGTCTTTCTGACTCCAGGGCCAGTGCTCTATCCATTGCACCACCTAGGTGCTCCTCTTGAGAGGTTATCTAAAGCACAACTATCAGACCCGCACAACTCCTAATAGAAGCCTGAACCAGATTAAAATGTAATTGGTAGATATTTAATAAAATAAATAAAAATACATTACAACTTAGGTAATGTTAACTTTGTGGTTTTCAAAGTCATTATGTGGCCGGCTGTTTTCTTTTTGAGTTTGACACTGTTGATGTAAAGCATTATACAGGGTATCCCGATGATTTCGGTGTAGCTTTAAAGGTTTTAATAGTTGAAACCATAACAGAGACTTTTGGAATACCCTGTGGAGTGTGTGTCAACCCATCCCAGGGACCTCTGCAATCCTTATGAGGCCTTTTGAACTCATTGAATCTGCCTCTCCTTCTCATTGGGTTAACAGATGCCAATGGACCAGCCATGAAGGAAGTAAAGCAGATGGAGAATGGAGTCTTGATAACTGAAACTTCAGAGAAACAGCTAAAGAGGTAGGCTCTGTGTGTGTGTGTGTCTGTCTGTGTGTCTTTGTGTGTGAATTTGTAGATATCCCTGAAGTTTCTCTGCCTTTTCTCTGACTGACCTGAAAGAGGAGCATGATGCCACCCTCATGGCTTAAGCTACCAGAATAAGGCTTTAGGTTAGCCTAGGGCAGTGGAGGAGGCTGGTTTGCTGGTTTTCCTTGTCATTTTTGTTTTATCTGCCTCTCACAACTTTATCAGTTCACCTGTCTCTGAGATTCAAGCTAATGAGCCATGGTCTCTTCTTGCCAAAATTGTGTGACGTATATGTCTAATATTTTTGCAATAAAGCCATCCTTCTTGATACCGAGGTTCTCTACATAGCATGGATTCTTGGGCCATTTGACTTGAGTTATGAAATTTGAAACAATAGGGTCATGGAAGGAGCTGCAGAACAAGTTTGGGATGCTTACCTTTAGCCAGCTGATAGAGAGCACCAGGTGACAGCTTCGCTGGAGGTTGGTGTGGCATATGACCTGGGGCTACTAGGAATTGCTTTATTTTAGTGAACCAAGAAAATAAAAATGGAGAGTATGGGAAGAACATGGTTGTTTTGAACACGTCTCCCAGGCACTTTCCTGATAACCATTCAGCTGAGGAGGACTTGTGCTCTGACATACTTGGTCATATATTGAGGTACCTTTCCCTTCAGGGTTTACACATCTGTCCATCAGATTGGGCATTTTGGAGGGAGGGTATGCAGGATGCCCAGCATAGGAGTTAAGCTGCTTAATAAAGAAGAGGTGTGGTGATATCTATCCTTGAGGAATTAACCATCTGAACAAGGGGAAATAGGCACACATGATTATAATGGTAGCAGGGCGTTCTGAGGTGGATGCAAGGTCAGAGTACAAGTGGAGGAAGGAGGCTTTGAGCTGCCACCCAGCTAACTTTGTGCAGCTACCCATGACTGAGAAGATTTCCACTTCCTCAGTGAGGAGATGTTGGCTTTTACAGGAAAGCAGGAAGATTCAACCTGATTTTTTCAGTCTCTCAGGTTTGATGGTAAGAGGATGGAAGTGGAGGGCCAATTCACTCCAGGGATACCCAAACAGTTTGGGTACTTTTTGTCCAAGAGGGCAAAGCTTGATTAGTCTCTCTCCAGTTGTTTTGTCAAGCAGGAGTTTATTAAACTTATTTCCTAAATCTTCCTAGATGTTGTTGCCTCCCCATTCCCTTGTATTTCCAAAAATACCTTGTATTTGCCAATTATATGCCTATATACATTTGTGTTGTCCCCCCTGCAACAGAGGAAACAAGAATTGTTTTCGCTTCTGTATTCGTTTCTCCAGGCCTTAGCATAGTGCCTGGCTATGTTTCAGGACCTGTCTAGACCCTAGAGATGCAGACAGGGATCTTAAGGAACTCACATTCTGCACATATCTCCAAGCTCTGCAGGTTCCAGCTGTTCGGTAATAATATGTCCCTCAGTAATAGTATGTCATTCTCTTTCTTGAATTTTTGGAGGCTCCCCCCACAACTCTTTGTCAACGGATGGATGTGAGATCACCAAACCTCACAGGTGTCTTGGGAAGGAGGAAGAGGCATATCAATTTCATAGGTCAGATGATTTAAATACGTACTGAGAAGATGAGAGGAAGAGCTTACGGTCCAGCAGGAGCAATTTTAGTTTTGCAGTAATATTGCAAAGTTTTGCGGTAACTGTAATATAGAATTGTATCTAGTGTTAGAATCACACCCATGCTTTACTGGAGGAGGAAGGAGGCACAGAGAACAGCAGCAAAAGCATGTGAGCTCACCCAGGCTTGAGCACCTCAACTCCCTGACAAGGGACTTTTGGTGTAGACGATCATAAAATGATGGGGTTGGAAGGGACCTCGGTGGCCATTGAGTTCAGCCCAAATCCCCTTGGATTTGTCCAAGCACTTATGTGATCGCTGGATATCTTGCCCCAGTCCTTTCCTGGGCTTCCTTGCAGTGTTGTTGAGTTTCATGAGAGAGATGGATTGGTTTGACAGGTTCTCAGCAAACAGATTATTAGGCATGTAACAAATCCTTGTTGGGTTGGATTGGATTAAAATCCATATGCTATAGGAGTTCTCATGAGGGAGTGATCAGTTTCTGAGAAATCCAGGGCTGAGGTACAGTGGCAGAGCTGGATCAGAACCCACATTTCCTGACCCCCAGGTCAATATGGCGGCCTCTTAGATCAAGTCTCCTTGTTCAAGTTTGCTTTCTGCTCAAAGACTTCGTTACTCTGCATCCTAGAAGCCTTGGGTAGGCAGTGTGGCTCTTCTTGCTTGGTGAGATTTCTCACCTCGTGTGTGCTCACATAGATCCTGGGGGTCAGGGCTGTCTGTCACTACACAGTTTTGACCTTCTGTCTATGTTGTTTTCTCTAGACAGGTCAGTAACTCCTCCTCCTATAGCACAGAGCCTGGGAAACCCAACAGCACAGCCGATGTGCAGAAATCTGAAGCAGGGAAAGATACCTGGAAGCTGGTGGAAGCTGACAAAGCCAAGACTGGGCAGGTAAAATCCAAGCGCTGTTGCTCTGCCTGCCCTTCGCAGCTTTGGCAATAGCATCAACTTTTGACCTTGCTTGCTTAAAGAAATAGTATTATCTTAGACTTTTGAAATCTATTATTGTTTCAGTTGTGTCTAGCTCTTTGTGACCTCATTTGGGGTTTTCTTGGCAAAGGTACTGGAGTGGTGTGCTGTTGCCTTCTCCAGCTCATTTTACAGATGAGGATACTGAGGCAAACAGGGTAAAGTGACCTGCCCAGTAAGTATCTGAGGCCAGATTTGACTCAGGTCTGTCTTACTGACTCTGGGTCCAGCGCTTTTATCCACTTTGCACCAACTTTGAAATTTTGCATATTTTAGAATCTATACTTTGTTTAAAGCTCTTGATGGCTGTCCTAGAGCGCTGCCGCTTCTCCTTGTCCCTACTGACGCATTGACAGTGATGCCAGTGAGGGAGAAAATGACCCCCAAATCTGAAGAAAAAAAGGGTAAATAGACTAAGAGAATGAATCAATAGGTCTTTGACTATTCATGTAGCTTTACAGTTGGAAAAGACCCTAGAGGTCATCTGGTTTAATCTCTTTATTTTATAGAGGAGGAAACTGAGGCCGAGAGGTCTAAATTTACTCTCCCATGGTCATGAAGTTTGTTGATAGAAAAGCCAAAACTCTTCATTCCAGTGACCTTTCTAGTATTCGGTATTACCTCTCTCACATTGGCTGCTCGCAGAGGCACAAGGATAGTGCACTTAAGTCAGAAAACCTGGGTTCAGATCCTGCTTTTACTGTAACCTCCCTAGCCAGTGGTGATAATAGGCAAGTCACTTACCCTCCAAGCCTGTGTTTTCCTCATCTTGTAAAATAGGGATTATATAATGTTCATGCATGGAATTTGTAAGGTAAATCACTCTTTAGAAATGAACTAGGGATGTCTGTCCTTAAAGGTTGTGAGAAAGCCCTGTCCACAAAGTGTCCCCTGTCGGTGGGGCTTGGTTTCACACATCAAACGATGGTAGCCAGGGATGGATTGAGTAGAAAGTGAAGAGACTGAAGATTGGAAAGGGAGAACTTTGGGACTGTCTCAGCATTGTAGCTTAGCTACCTTTCTTTACCCCCTGACTTGGTTGTTGGGGAGCTGATCTCTGGGCTGCTATGCCTGCCCTCTCAAGTTGTCTTCCACTAACTTTGGGAAGATAAGCCAATTCTTCTCTTTCCTCTTGCTCGCCAGCCTTCCTTCTGCTTGCCTACCAGCTCAAAGCCTTCCTAGGGAGTCAGGTCACCAGCAGCAAACAATTACACCTCTCTCCCTGCTACTTTTTAACTTCTGTGTCTGCTCAAAGGACAAGAGTAATTAAGGATTATAACGTATGTTGTTGGGTTATCCATTTCCCTTATTTTCATATCTCATTTCCCAAAGGAATGTCACTTGGACCAGAGACAAAGATGAAAGAGACAAGTGTCTAGTTTAGCGTACAGTAATTCCCTCCTGGGTCCTGTATGTACTTGCTTAGGCCTTTATATGTTGTATAATAAAGATGTGTGAGGGCAAGTGGGGACTGCTAACTGTACTATTCTCAGGAAAGATAGAGCAGCATACTGAACCAAACCAGGTTATAAGGAAATAGAAGCTTTTTATGAATGAGTGGGAGTAACACCTGCACTATAAAACTTAATTGATCAGTCCACCTGCAGGTGTCTTTGACGTATTACTGTACATTCACCGTTGCACTAGGTACTGTGGTGGTGTAAAACATGGTTTTGTACCTTCTACCTAGTTGAGCAAACAAGGTTAACAGACATGAAACAGCAGTTGGTAATACAGGACTATATAATCATGCTCATACTAGGCCAAAGACTATGTTCTATAGGAGTTCTGCGCAGGAGACCAGTGAGGGCTGGTTCTGGGAAGAGGCTCAGATATATGCCAAACTTTGGAGGCTAGACAAGATTGGGATAGGGAAAATAGAGGAGAGAATGTTTTACTTGAGGGAAACTGTAACAGCAGAGGCAGGAAGGGGCTTTGCTGACATAAGGTCACTGGCCTGAACCCACTTTAGGGCCTGATTCTGGAACCTGTAACTTGGTCCTTGACCATTTGCTAAGGGTATATAGGTTTTGAGGGAAAGTGAGTGCCATCCTCTGTTTTTGTTTTGTGTTTTAATTTTGCAAAGTGATTTTTCTCCCTTGTGTTTTAGGTAAAGCTGTCAGTGTACTGGGATTATATGAAAGCAATTGGACTTTTTATCTCTTTTCTGAGCATATTCCTTTTCATCAGTAACCATGTGGCCTCCTTGGCTTCCAACTACTGGCTCAGCTTATGGACCGATGATCCCGTGGTCAATGGGACACAGCAGCACACGGATGTCCGGCTGGGCGTGTATGGAGCGCTGGGCATTTCTCAAGGTGAGCCTGCCGAGATCTTGTCTGCCTGGTTAGCCAGTATTAGAAGGGTGATGGAGAGAATAGGGGCACTCATTGTTTTTAAGATTTGGGGGTTTTTGTTTGGTTTTCATATTTTAAAACTAAACTAGTTACTTTTCACCTCAGCACCCTGAAATGGGAAGAAAGGAATGCCCATTTTAGAAACGAGGAAGCTTAAACTAAGAATGTTAATAAGGACCCTTTACTGATAAAGCAGTGACTGTTGGTTGAATTACACTGCATCTCCGAAGCAAGGACAGATGGAATCCCTTTATTTTTTCTCATTATTTAGCTTAATCAGAAAGGGAAAAAACTACTCAAAGGGACTTCAGCAAGTGAGTCTTGACTGTTGCATCCATGGAGATTTTTTAAAAATTGAATTTCATCCATAGAATTTAAGTGAAGGTTAAGGGAATAACTCTTATCTCCCTAGTAGCTTTCTTTTTAGTCCCTTGGGGACTCCCAAATCCCTCTTGGTCTTTAGATGTCTTCCTAGAATTGGGGAGGTTAAGGCGTCAGATGGCATCCTTCATACAAAATTCGTTGTTATTCAGTCATTTCAGTTGTGTCTGCCTCTTTCGTTGACCCCATTTGGAGTTTTCTTGGCAAAGATACTGGAGTGGTTTGCCATTTCCTTCTCCAATTCATTTTACAAGTGAGGAACTGAGGCAGACAGGGTTAAGTGACTTGCCCAAGGTCACACAGCTAATATGTGTCTGGATTTAACTCAGATCTTCCTGATTCCAGGCTCAGCACTCAATCCACTGTGCCGCCTAGCTCCCCTCATGCAAAATATTCTCTTCCCAACAAAATCAATGTATGTAGGTTACAAGAGTCATTAAGTTTAAGGTCTCTCTATGTACCTGAATATAAGAAAAGAGTTTTTGTTTTGTTTTTAAATGTGAGGTCCATTCTTGAGCTGTTTCTCAAACTCTTTAGGGGGCCCCATGTGACAGGGAAAGAAACAAACCCAATTGACAACATCCAAGGGAGTCTAAGATCTAGTGCGATGATGCAGCCTACTCAGCTGTTGGTCTTGGTATAGTAAAGAGCTCACATCTTTTCTGGCTTCTCATAAGTCAGCCAGCGGATAAACAGTAAACATTTTGTTAAGTGCCTAAAAGCTGAAGATACAAAGCAAGGCGAAAGGCAGCCCCTGTTCTCAGGAAGCTCACAGTCTAACTTGGGATGCAGCATGTAAACATGTAAGTTATGTGCAAACAGCTGTAAGCTCTCTCTGTCCTTTGCTGGGCTGATCTCCTGAATGACGGCATGGTGTCTTCTAGGTATCACTGTGTTTGGCTACTCAATGACAGTATCCATTGGGGGCATCTTAGCTTCCCGCCGCCTGCATATGAGCCTGCTCCACAATGTCCTCAGATCCCCCATGAGCTTCTTTGAACGAACACCCAGTGGGAACCTCGTGAATAGATTCTCCAAGGAGATGGATACAGTGGACTCAATGATTCCTCAGATCATCAAGATGTTCATGGGATCCCTGTTCAATGTCATTGGCGCCTGTATAATCATATTACTGGCCACACCCATTGCTGCCATCATCATCCCGCCTCTTGGCCTCATCTATTTCTTTGTACAGGTAAGTAGCAGGAAGTTTGTCATGTTACACTTAAAACATTAGAATAGAACCGGAGTTGTAGGCTTGCAAAGCCAGACAAGGCTCTACTTCATCCTTAAGTAAGGAGGGATCATTGTCTTGACGTGTGAGCTCAACACTGGTGGTGTCAAACTCAAAGATAAATGGGTCCTAGTGGACCCCATGTTGACCTGGAAAGCCACAAATGAACATTGTCTATGTTTCGTGGTATTGAAATTTACTTTATTGAACATTTCCCAAGTGTATTTGAATCTGATTTAGGCCCCACTCAAGAGTGTTGAGGACTGCCAGTTTGATACCTCTGCTTATGACAAGCAGAATTCTCCAGGACCTTGCTATAAGGATCAAATTAAAACATCCCAGAAAATGCTTTAGAAAGTGTAAAGCATTATTCAAAAGCAAGGCATAACAAGGTTTAAGTTTTCCTTGGTCTTTACCATAGGATATTATAGAATTCCCCTGCTCTAAGAAGGAGAAAGATTGTGTGCTGGCAAATAAAGTAACAGGCAGCGGTTTGACTTATCTGAGCCCTAAAAAAAATGGCTGCTAGGAATTTGGGGCTGAAATAGACCAGAAAATCCTTTTGTGCATACACACACGGTAATAGGTATGCTAATTTCAACAAAACCCTTACATTTTCAGAATCATTGAGAGTTTCTATTGCATGCACTTGATGTTGAGATATAAAAAAAATCCAGTTACCTTAAGTTATTGGAGATCTGAAAGACCCCATAAAAGCACTGGATTTATGTTAAGAATCAAATTCAATCTCAAATCCACAAGTAGTCAAGGCTCTAGTGTGATGACTGCTCACTCCTAGGTTTTCCTTGACAATCTTTGCGACTGTTTGACCTTGTAAGCTTTTAACAGGTTAGTTAAATTATAAGCATTTGGCTTGATGACACCTTAGTGGGTGCCCTCAGGTTTTTGGGGAAGAATTTGAATGAATTCACTTACAAAGAGCGACTTTCTGCTCATTGACATTCTCCCCCAGAGGTTTTACGTGGCCTCCTCACGCCAGCTGAAGCGCCTGGAGTCAGTCAGCCGATCTCCAGTGTACTCACACTTTAATGAGACTCTCCTGGGTGTCAGCATCATCCGTGCCTTCGCAGAACAAGAGCGTTTCATCCATCAGAGCGACCTGAAGGTGGATGAGAATCAGAAAGCTTATTACCCCAGCATTGTGGCCAACAGGTGGGTTAGCATCCAAAGAGACTACCTTGTCTTCCCATGTATTTTGTTGTTCAGGCTTTGGACGTCCAACATAGCCATGAAGTAAGCAAAGAAAGCATCCTAATGGCGCACGTAAACCCACCCCTACCCATTGATGGACTAGAGAAGGCTTCATGCTTTCCTCTCAAGTAGGCTGTACAGGCTTTATGCCATCCAGAATCTTTTATGTATAAAATATGATGGTCATTTAAAAACGGGTAGACACCTGTGGCAGTAATTAAGAAGAGAAGACACATATCCCTAGAGAAAAAGAGACATAGACATTTTTCTTTTTTCTCTTCTTAAATAAATATATTATTTATTTTAAATATTTTTTTCCAGTTTACATGTACAATTTTTTTAACATTTTTTTTTAAATTTTGAGTTCCAAATTTTCTCTTTCCTTCCTTCTTCTCTCCCCTCATTGAGAAGGCATGCAATTTGTTATAGGTTATTTATATACTTATTTTTGAAGATTATTTTTTCAGCTAAGAAGTGTTTTTAGATTAATCTTTCTCTTCTAATATCTCCCCCTCATTGAACACATTTTTTAAAAGACAAAAAGATTTACTCAGCTTATATCTACATAATCTAGCAAAATAAATTCCCACATTAGGCACATCCAAAAATGTGTATCTCTTTCTGGATTTTCAGTTTATTACCTCTCTCTGGAAGTGAGTCAGTAGGCAAGGATAGCCTCAGTAACCCTTGAGGGCATCATTGTATTAAGAAACACTATAACAATAGATGTTCATAATAAAAGTTCTGAGTCATAAAGAGAAGGTGAAATTGTATACTGGTCATTTCACTAAAGAACCAGGAAGGTATGATGCACTGTCATTAGTTTTCTTGTTATCTTTTTTAAAATGACAGTTCTTTATCAGTGTGCCAGCAAAAGCAACTCAAAAGTGACTTCATCTGACAACATGCAACATTCCTCACCCAAAGGCCCCTCCCTCTCCTCCTACAGAAAGTGTATTTCATTGTGTCTTCTGGAACCAAGGTTAATCTGAGTTGTGATATGTTTTAGAAAGGTATCCATCCTAGAGATTTGTTACTACCAAGGGACAGAGCCGGTCACAGAAGATTAAATGGACAGTTTTGATTATATGAGATGAAAAAATTTTCCACAAAAAGGCTAGTGCCCTTAAAATTAGAAGGGAAGCAGGGTAACTGGGAAAAAAAATCTTTGCAACAAGTTTTTTTTTTTTTTTTATAAAGGTGTCTGATCTGTTATATGTATACATATATATAGCATGTACATTTTCTACATATATGGAACTTATTAAAATATATGTGATTAAGAGTTGTTCTCCAATAAATACTTAAAGGCTGTAAACAAGGATTTTTCAAAGAAAAAAATTCAAGCTATCAACAACCAATTGAAAAAATGTTCCCAATCACTTGTAATTAGTGAAATACAAATTAAAGTGACTCTGAGGTTCCAGGTCATACCCATTAGCTTGGCAAATATTTCAAAAGAGGAAAATGATGAATGTTGAAGGCTTAATTAATTAGTTCAGTATTGGAGGAGCTGTGAATTGGCCCAGCCATTCTGGAAAGTAATTTGAAACTATGGTCAAACAACTGAAACTCAGAGGTGCCCACCTGTTAGATAATGCCTAAACAAAGTATCGGTTATATATGCAGTGGAGTATTATTGTTCTGTAAGAAATGGCAAGATAGGCAGGGTCAGAGGGAACGGATGCGATCTTTCTGAGCTGTGCAGAATAACGGTGAGAAGAACCAGGAGAACCATTGATTACAAAAAAAAACTTTGAAAGACTTAGAACTTCTTTAGAACTCTGGTAAATGTAATAAGGAACTATGACTCCAGGGGATGGAAGGTGAAGCCTCCTATTCACTTCTGACGGAAATGAACTTTTAAAGCTCAGATGGAGACATATAGTTTTGTATATGGCCAGTAGGGGAATTTATTTTAATAGACTATACATATTTCTTGTGACACTTTTTCTTTTTTTAGTTGTTGAAAAAGGATGAGAAAGAAAATAAATAATGCTTTAATAAGTAACGTTTTAAACCTTGTCACTTTCAGGGGAACAAGCTTTTGTTATATGGAAAATTCACCTAATTTCTTTATGGTACTGAATAAGTCAGAAGTTCCTTTTGTTTTAGGCATTTCTTTGAATCCTTTCCTTCCATGTTCTAAGCCAGCCTGTTTCAGGCCAAGAGACTGAAAGAGTCTTTCAGGAAAAAAGGATGCTTTTGGCTTTGGTGGACCTTGGAGCACAGGGTTGACTTGTGTGTGTCTGTGTCTGTGCAGGTGGCTGGCTGTCCGACTAGAGTGTGTTGGAAACTGCATAGTTCTCTTTGCAGCCTTGTTTGCTGTTATCTCCCGGCACAGCCTCAGCCCTGGCTTAGTGGGCCTCTCAGTGTCTTACTCTCTGCAGGTAAGAGGAAGAAAATCTTCTGATATTCGAAATTATTTTTAAAGAGGACAGGAGGTGGAAGGGGATAAAATAGTAAGTTCTTGCATCCCAATTTTGAGTCCATTATGATGTAGGAAGAGGAAAGGTTTGGGAACTAAAGGTCAGGGAGAATAGAGAGGAATTAAATATCCATGTAGCTTTATCCTCTGGGGCACTTAGTAGTACAGTGGTTGGAGTGGCAGGCCTGACCTCAGACACTTACTCACTCTGGGATCAGGGCAAGTCACTTAACTGTTGTTTGCCTCAGTTTCCTTATCTGTGAAATGAGCTGGAGAAGAAAATGGCAAACCACTCCAGTATATTTGCCAAGAAAGCCCCAAATGGGATCACAGAGAGTCAGACACAACTGAGAAATGACTGAATGATGTCATCGCCAATAAAAGCCTTGGTCAAGGAGATGAACTTGTTCCACCTCCCAGCTCTTATCAGTTATTTCTTTGATCCTTCCCAGAAGCACAGGAGATGTTTGGGAAATGTGGAAATTACCTAAAATCCCAGAAACCTAGACTCTGAGAACTGAAAGGGAATTTTGAGATGCTTTGATCTCAAGCAAGGTGAATGTCTAGGAGAGTTGACAGGCTGGCCTCTTTCATAAATAGCCTGAAACCCTTGTCTTATGTTTATCTGACACTGTTCTGGAATTCATGGGCACCTTTTGCCCAGGACTGCTTTTGGATGGGCCTTCAGATCCCAGGCTTGTTGCTGTTTCCAACATAGGAGAGTCTGTTTGGAACTGGGCCATCCCCCAAGCCATACATGCTGACTTCAACCCCTGCTGATTTCGTGCCTTTTGTTTTTTCACTCCACGATTATTTCCCAGTGGACTTTCCCTTTGCTCTCCTTCCTGTCCAAACTAGAACCCTCCATTAGAAACAAAGAAAAACAATTAAGCAAAACTGTCTGACACAAACTACTGAGTCTTGACATTTATGTAACATTCTACTGCTCCTGAAGAGTGGTCATTGCAGTTAAGATGAGCTCAGCACCTGCTTGCTAGCAAGTTCTTTGTTGCCACAGTACCTCTTATCTTCAGGTGAAACTCCCTGGGTCCTATTTGCCTTCTTTTCCCAGTGAGCTCACAGGGAAGTAAAAAGGCTGGAGGAGGTATTTCCATTCATTCACACCTTGATCAGATTACCTGATTCAGTAGGAGACTTAATTACCGGAAAATTGCTGTATGAGTTCTACCCCAAATTACCCCAGGGTCCCAAGTAGTTAGACAAGCAGAGGTGTGTGGCAACCTTAGACCTCTGGTTCAACCCCTTTCTTTTACAGTGAGGAAAATGAGGTCCAGGGGAGTGAAGACTTGCAGATAATTAATGGCAATGCTGTGATTAGAATCTGGGTCTGTCCTGTCTCTTTGTCTAGTACTTTCCTTGCTTCTCCATACACTGTGAAATATTTTTGGTGGGTTGTAGGGGTAGAATTCCTTTTAAGGTAATACAGTGGCACTATCTTCCACTCAGAGGGAGGGAGGCTTTAAAGCCAGAGTTACCTAGCCTCATTAGAATCAGACTTTAATTGTCATATTTGAATGGGATGGTAGAAAGATCACTTGGACTTGGAGTCAGTAGACTGGGATTCCAGGACTAGAACCCTGTATGTGATCTTGAGTAATTGGCTTAAGCTCTCCAGCCTTGGCATCCCTATCCAATAGGAGTAATGCTGCCTGCCCTGCTTACCTCACAGAATTCCGAGAATAAGAAAATGGGCTAATCCCGGGCTTCTTCACCTGGAGTCCATCAATGTTTTTTAAAAATATTTTGACAACTATTTCATTATAATTGGTTTCTTTTTTAATTCTTTGTATTTTATTTTATGCATTTAAAGACAGCATTCTGGGTAGAGGTCCATAGATTTCACCAGAATGCCAAAGGGGAGGGTCCATGATTAAAAAAAAAACTTTTGGAGAATATTTTTTGAAATATACAGCATAGTACAGATGCAAAGGATTATTATTGAGGACTTTCAAATATGCCTGAATTTAAGATCCTTTGTCATTTTCCTCTTACTATCTCTGTACTCATGTCCCATGCCAGTAGGGTATCCCAGAGGGTTTGGCAAGACACTGAAGATAGAGGTGCCATGGTCTCATACTTTAAAAAGTTACCATGCACTCTGTTTTGGGGGGATTTTTCAGAACTTTTTTTCTTAGAGATTTTTGGGATAAGGAGTGTTTGTGGACAGGGTAGATGAAGGCCTGTCACTGAGATGAATTCTGCTTTCATAGGTCACCACATACTTGAACTGGCTGGTACGAATGTCCTCAGAGATGGAAACAAACATTGTTGCTGTGGAGAGACTCAAAGAATATTCAGAAACAGAGAAGGAGGTAAAGAAAGTGTTTTTACATTTGGGGAAGGTGTTTGACCTGCACCTTCCATCATCTTGCCCCAAGGGCATTGAGAGTCTGTATTAACTGCATGCCTCCCCTTAAACCCTGAGACACCAAGAAAATGTCTAGCAGACAGAACAAGGACCCAGGGTTATCAGCTGAATCAGAAGGACCATATTCTACCCAGAATCCCAGCAGGCTTTCAGTTTTCTGAAATGGTTCAAGTTGTCCAACTTCTGGGGATCAAGGACAATTTTTACTAAGTCGACAATGGATTTTTCCAATAGAATAGCATGAGCATCCTCTAATGGAGACATGGGGAATTGCACCTGGAGTTTCTGCTTTGTGGTTGACCGGCCTTTCTTGTCACTGGCGTATTGTCATGTTTTAGGATCCCGAGATTCGAAGTGTTGAATTACCTCTAGGAGTACCTTTCTTCTTGACTTCATTTTCATGAAACATTCAGTGTGTGAAACTTACTTTTAAGTGAGGCTACTTAAAAAGATTTTGAAATGACTTCTTAGTTAAGTTAAATTGGCCTTTCATCCCTTTCCTGAAAACTGGTACCTGGCATGTTGTGGCTGTCTCTGAAAGGGGAGCCCGTTCCTAGGTGTCTGGTGTCTTTCACCGTTCTTTGTACCCTGCTTTATTTCCTCCTCGAGGGCAGCTAAATAGCAGCCCGTGCCAGTAGCACCGTTCAATCTTCTGTTGGGGCCCCCTCTTGGAAGTCTCACTGGGTATCACTGAAGCGAACATGAAGAACATTTGTGTGTCATGCCCAACTCAGTGAGACATACCCTATAGAATTGCTCTAATTATTACCCACAGTTCTTCATCAGTCCTTAATAGGAGGCATGATCCTAATCGCCTTCTCTGCCTCATTTCCAGCTTATCAATTTCTTTCAGTTCTCTGGTACCCCAAACTAAAATTAAATATTCTAAGTGTAGTCTGATCAGTACAGAGTATACCTAGTTTTAAACATTACAAATTATAGCCTAAGATTGTATTAGGTTTGTTTTTTTTTTTTTTGACTGCCATATCAGTCTAGGCTGTAGACCCATATTGAACTTTCAGAATAGCTTTTTCCTAGCCATACTTCTACCATCTTGTACTTGATGAATTTGATTTTTGGAACTCAAGTATAAGACTTTAGATGAGTCCAGGAACAGCAGGAGCCTGAACTTACATCAACCCCAAACTTTGGGGTGGAGGTTGTGAAGGATGATACCAGAAGGCCCTTGTGCTGAACTGCCGCTATCCAGAGGATGAGGTTGGACAGGAAGATGAGGATGAGAGTGGTATCTTCTCCATCCGTGAAGTTAGCTTTCAGCCCACCGCTGAATCCGACAACACAAATTCCCTGGGCTGGGCCCTGTACAACCGCTTGATGGACTTCCTGGCTGACTGTGGGGTGGACAACACCTTTGCAGATGAACTGACCGAGCTGAGCATGGCCTTACAGTACCAGGAGCACATCAACTTTCTGGAAGACCTGAAAGAGTTTGTCAGGTGTCAGTAGGGAGGCCTGAGGCCAAGGCCCTGCTGGGCACCCAGAGCCCTTCCTTCCAAGAGAACGTTATCTAGAACGTTATCTGCTGTGGAGAAAGTGCCACAAAATACTGCCAGTGCCCTTTTATTTCTTTTTCTGGCATTTTTTTCACCACCACAGAAAACAAATAAAAATGAACTACAACACAGATGATGTTAATTTGTGGTTTTCTAAGTCAGTATGTGACCTGCAGAAATCCGATGTCCCTGTCCTAGAAAGCAGGGTCAGTCTATGGGACTGTAGGTGGGGAAGGAAGCAGGATGAATGAAATATGCTAACTCATTGATTTGAAGGTTTCTCTGGTAGAGATGGGAATGTGGAATTTTTGGGTGGCTTTGGAGTCCTTGACTGCTGCCTTTAGTCAGAAGTCTCTTGGAAGTTCATGGTATTCTGAACTGGGGAAGGGATTGTAGCTCACCTGCCTCATGGATGTGCAAAGGATCTCTAGCTTCCTTCAGGTTTCAACTCAAACATCACCTCTTCTATGAGGTCTTTCCTGGTGCTTCCGAATGTTGGTGCTCCTCCTTCACCTCCCTAAATTACTTTGTATTTATTAGCCCATACACCTTGTGTATATACCTATACACCTTGTGTATATACCTATCTGTATATATTATGTCTCTCCGGTAAATTATAAGCTCTTTGAGGGCAGGGACTGTTTCTCTTTTGTCACTGTCCCCTTTGTGCCTAGCAGAGCCATAAATGCTTGTTGAATTGGATTGATCTCTCCCCTAACCATCTTCCCTGGCTATGATTTCAGGCTCCGTGGTATATTGAAGAAATGGCCCCTCCCATGAACTGGCCGCAGCAGGGCCGAGTGGAATTCCGAGACTTCAGTTTACGTTATCGAGAGGACTTAGACTTAGTTCTGAAACACATTAATATTACCATTGAAGGAGGAGAGAAGGTAGGTACCTACCCTCCTCCTGGACCTGGAGCTTCCTCTTCTGAACCTGTAGGAGTTGTTTCTCCAGCTTGTAAGTTGCCTCTTCAACACAGAAGTGGGTGAGATCCCAAAAATATCAGTTAAAAGACTACTATAACCAGACTAAAGTCACTGTTCTCTCAGACAAGTGACTGTTCAGCTTCCAGGTGATCGAGTACCTTCTTTGCCAGGTACTTGTGGAAAGCAAAGTGACTCAGCTTTGGCCTAGGAAGATGTAGATATTACCATTGTCACTCTAAGAAGTGTTTTACAAAAGCAGATTCCAAGGTGACCTCTTATTCCTTCGCTACTTCTGGAAGAAGAGAATGCATGTCTTGAAGCTGTCTCTGGGAAGTTTTGAGAGGGGAGGGGGATGCTATTGTTGTGGATGTAGCGTTAGCTGATGACTGAAACGGCTGTCAGTGAATACATTTGGAACAGGAGTAGGGGAGGGGTTGGAGTCATTCCTGTGTGGTCCCCAGAGAGCCCAACGTTCAGGCATTTCTGTACGGTTTTATCCGACAGGTTGGGATTGTAGGTCGGACTGGAGCAGGCAAGTCATCGCTCACCCTGGGCTTATTTCGTATCAATGAGTCTGCAGAAGGAGAGATTGTCATTGATGGTATCAATATTGCCAAGATTGGGCTGCATCACCTCAGGTTCAAGATCACCATTATCCCTCAGGTATGTGGCTGGGGGATGAAAGAAGGCAACTTGGAATAACTTATGTTGCTGAAGGTTGACTTTTAAAATTATTTTTTTATTTTAATGTCTCCGATGAATTTGATCATACAGAGGTCCTCTGATTGTATCTTCCTACCCGTTATAAGAATTGCTTTGGTAGTGTCCCTGTCAAGTTTGTAGGCTGTGATCTTAATGGATTTTCTATTGTTGACGTGTATTTATGCACAGATAAATGTCTTTGCATATTTTGTATGCTATACTAGGAATGAAGTCTTTTATCATCATTTATTTTTGAGTTAGAAGTTTCCACCCTCTATTTCATATATATAGTTTGAAATAGCGCTTTTTAAATTGATGTTTGCATATAAACCATCGTCTTGATATTTTAAATATAATTTCATTTCTGTAAATTAAACTTCATTTAAAACTCATTATGCCACAATAGTTTCCATTGACCAAAGGTAATCTTGATTTAAGACAATTTTTCTGGAATTGGACGGGGTTATGTAGGAGAGTTGGGGGAACCAAGTTCAAGGTCAAATTGCACAGGGCTTTAAAAACTAGGCTTAAAAAGGATGTATTTGTTTTTACAGGAACTTCAACCCTATTTGAAGTGTTAGGTGCTTCCTCTGTCTAAGGAAGGTAGTTTTTTTTTAAAGGAGCTGGTCGAGAAACTGTTGTCTTTGACTGGGTGATCCTAGGCTCAGCCAGGTCTCAATTCAGAAGGAGTTACCAGGTTTGGGCTCAAAATAAGGTCTGAAATTTGCTCTTTATCATTAACACCCTAGGTTAACCTTGTGCAGACACAGGATTGTATAGGGGCTTATGATGTAGCTAATGATGTGTAAGAAAGGAATTATCTGATGCCTGGGTCAGAAATCAAATGGTACATTTAAACAGTGATTAGGGAATTGGTGGAATGATAGATGGTAGGGATAGGAGGCACTTTGAGGTCAAACATCCTCTAGCAGGAAACATAAAGGACATTTATTTGCTCTTCGGCTTCCTGTTCGAATATTTGCCCTCAGAGAGTTGTAGGAAGAGCTCTGGGCTTGGAACCATAGCATCTGGGTTAGAATTGTGATTATCACTTGCTTTCTGTGGGACCCCAGCATGCCTCTTTACATGAGCAACGTTTATGAGCCACTGCATAGATTGCAAAACTAATTTCTTGTTTCTAGGTCCTCAGTTTCTTTGTTTCTAAAATGGGGGGATAGTACTTGCTCTACCTCCGGCCCCAGATTGTTGTAAGGAAAGCGTTTTGTAAGCTGTGAAGTGCTTGATAGATGGGAGTTATTCTTACTCTCCATGGCACTATCCCTAAACACCATAAATGGGCTGGCTCAGATGTGGAATGTGAATATGTGCAATTTTTTGTGGCCTACATCACTCCTTCCTTATACATCCAACTCAGACGTCGGAAATCCTGGAGCTCTTAGTGTTCAGATGGTAAAGAGCAGGCTCTGATCTGTTCTTTCCCTGTTTAACTTCATTTGGATGCTAAGACAAGGGGTTATTGGAGGTGCGTCATTCTGATTTTCCCATGAGTAGGACTATTTTTACATACATGGCACAGAGCACAAAAAGCTTCTCTTGCTGTCTAGGCCTTTGTGTTCAAATCCCACCTCTGACACTTACTGCCTGGGTGACTCTGGGATGTTATTTAACCATTCTGGGCTTCAGTTTCCTTACATGGAAAATTAGATCTGCCTTTGAAAAGGGAATGAAGCCTATCTTTTAGCTAATGATAAAGGGAATTACTTCACTGAGTCTGTTGGTCAGCTCCTCTAATATCTTCTCTACCTTGAGTCATGGTACATTCCGAACTTTCCTCTGAATAGGATCCAGTCTTGTTTTCCGGTTCCCTGCGCATGAACCTGGATCCATTTGACAAGTATTCAGATGAGGAAATCTGGACATCTTTGGAACTGGCTCACTTGAAGAATTTTGTGTCATCTCTTCCTGATAAGCTGAATCATGAGTGTTCAGAAGGAGGGGAGAATCTGAGGTAGGGTCGGAGGCATGGGCTTCCTCCTCTCTATTAAAAAAAATATGTATACACAAAACCCCAACAACCAACCAAGCTCACATCACATTTTAAACTTTCAGAATCTGTTAACAGTAACAAAAGACAAGCATACAAAATAAAAAATAGAATCACATATAAAATATTTAGTGAGTAACACAGTAGAACCAAATAAATTCACCATTTTAAAAAACATAATCGTTTGGATGTGGGGAGAAGCTCACTTCTAAGTGCTGATGTCCCTTGACTTGGATTAGATTTAATGACCAGGGCCATTTGACCGTCTCGCGGTTGAGTCCTGGTGTAGGTTCTGGGGGATCATTCTGGGCCTGTGGTTTTCTGCCTCTTCTGAAAAGAGGGAAGTGTGTTTTTCTGTCTGCTCTTCAGGGTTCAGTTGGGCGTTTTAGGACAGAACATCAAGGTTGGCGTCACCCCTCACCCCATCCCCACCCCTAACCTCTAGAAGGGTGAATGCTTTATAGCACGGCTGATGAAACTGCTGGTAGGCAGGTTAATTTCAGTTCTCTAAGTTTGCTAGACAAAGCAAGCTCTGGTTTGTTCCGATAAGGACAAGCCCAGAGGCACTGTGGGTGAATGGGAAGGTTGGAGTGTAATCTTGGCTTTCCACTTGTTACTTCTCACAACCTCATTTAACTTCTCCGGGCTTGCTTCACTTTTTTCTCTTTGCTTAATGGAGATTCAAAGCCCAACTAGGATGCCAACCTAGGCATCCATTCCAGAGGGGTCAGAAATACTTATGGCAATACTTTTTTGTGATGACAACGAACTGGAAACAAAGTGAGTGTCTGTTGGGGATTGTGTGAACATGTTATGGTATAGCTTAACAATAGATTATTAGCAATGTGTTGTAAGAAAAAGTGGAGAATTCAGAGACTTGAGAAGACTTGGATGAACTAATGAATCAGAATAATTAATGCAGTAAAGTAGAGGCTTCACAGTACTGGAGGAACTCAGGCGGATAAAGTGAACAGTTAGGAGACCTGACAGTGAATCCTGTCTGCCTCCTCCCAGCAGAGACATAGTGTGTACTTCCTCTACGTGCAGAAGGAAGCATCGTTTCTCAGGCTTGGCCAGCAATGTTGATTTATGTCCTGGATGAGGATTCTGTTGGCGTGGGGGTAGAGAAACAGTGAGAAAATTACTGGCTCATTTTCCTATTCTGTCATCCTGTTTTCTCAGGTAGTCAAAGGATATATTCTGTATTCCTATATTAATTACTAAAATTGAAATATCTTTCTCGTTAATTAAAGTGATAAGCCCCACCTCAGTCTATTAAATAGTATTTATTAAATAAACTGACAAAGCCTCCTTATCTGTAAGTGTTTACTCACTCCTGTGTATGTGTGTGTATCACACCTAATCTCCTAGGCTTAAATAGACACCAATTATTGTCTATACTAGGGGCAGCCAGGTAGAGTGCTAGGCTAGGCTAGGAGTCAGGAAGACTCATCTTCTCAGTGTTCAGATCTGACCTAAGTTCACATCTGATCTCAGGCACTTACTAGCTTTATGACCCTGGGCAAGTCACTTAACCCTGTTTGCCTCAGTTTCCTCATCTGTAAAATGAGCCAGTGAAGGAAATGGTAAACTACTACAGAGTCTCTGCCAAGAAAACACCAAAGTTCATGAAGAGTCAGACTTGACTGAAAAAATAACTGGACGACAACATTGGCTATACTATTTACTTATTAGCTGTGCAGTAAACAAAAAGTCACCTTTAATCATCTCTGCAGTTGCTGACTTTTCCTCAGTTCTGAAAACAGTTCCGCCGTTCAACTCCTTTAATGAAATAGCTTTTTCCAGGTCTCTGAAGAATTCTCTTTTTAATGTTTCTTCCTAAGATAAGAGTTAAAATAATTTTCAAGATGAAGTCCTTTTCATTCTCTATCTCTCTGTCTCTCAGTCTCTCTCTAAAAAAGATAGGTTATACTTCCAAATTGTCAGTTGAACGGTCAGTCTCTGAAGATTCTGTTTTCTCTTGGAAACAGAGTAATATGCCAGAACTGATCAGTTCAGGTTTTAGATTGCAGTGAAATGGGACACTCAATACTCTTTCTAACCAGTTAGCAAAAGGACATTATCATTGTAGGGGAAAGGATCTTCAGAGCAGGGAGAAGATATTTATTGAGGAGACAGTTGGACGTATGTTTCCTGGTTTGGTCATGCCGCAGATCTGCCAGCACAAAGCTTCAAAGCCTAGCTGATGAATTAACTCCTCATGACTTTTTACACTCAGGCCACCAGGAAAGCTTGTCAGTAGCCTGAGAATGAGTCCCCTGAGCCAATTAAACCTTGAGGACTATTTCAGCACCTTTTAAGGAAAAGCACTAGCCCATCCCACACGTCTGGGGACTCTGGTAGATGCTCCTACCACCATATATACAGATATCAAATATTATGTTATTAATTTATGATAAAAGAACCTGTCTTCTCTGTAGGAAAGGTTTTTGAAGCTGATATTACTTACATTAAAGTGTGCCTAGCATATAACAAGTACTTAATAAATGTTTATTGATGGATTAAAATGGAACACGTTTTTGAAATCTCATTGAAAGTGAATTGAGTTGAAGGAAATAACATGGGTTCATTCACCAAGAAGGTTCTTTTTGTCTCGAATAAGTGAGAAAAAAATGTCTTTTTTTCTCTCTGCATGAAGGTCTGTCTAGGCTAGTGTGTGTTGGGTTGTTTTCTAATCTCTCTCATTTCCTTACTCTTTCATTCCCTCTCCTTCCCCTCCCTCCTTTCTCCTCACCCCCTCATTCCCTCCCTCCCCTCTCTTTCTCCTTCCCTGTTGGATATAGTGTTGGGCAGCGCCAGCTTGTGTGCTTGGCACGGGCTTTGCTAAGGAAAACCAAGATCTTGGTCCTGGATGAAGCCACTGCTGCAGTAGACCTGGAAACAGACAACCTCATTCAGTCTACAATTCGAACACAGTTTGATGATTGCACCGTCCTCACCATAGCTCACCGGCTTAACACAATCCTGGACTATACAAGGTAAAACCCACCTTCTTCTCTTGGTGTCTGAATGGCCAGCAGCAGCTAAGGAATTCTTTTGAAAGTTAATCTTCAGGAGCTAGTGACTCTATCTGATAGACTGCCTCACATCTTTCCAAAATCTGAAGTCCAAATTTTCCGACACTTCTGGGAAGTTTCTTTGCATTTATATCTTCCTCTATTCCTCCTTATAGTCTTTCCCTTCAGGAAGGTCATTGGCTTTTTTACTTGAAGAAGCTGGTAGCACTGTGACTAGAGCCCTGGGCCTGAGTTCAAATCTGGCCTCAGACACTTACTTACTCTGTGAGCAAGTCACTTAGCCTCTGATTGCCTCACTTTCCCCAACTGTACAATGGGGATCATAAAGCACTTACCTCGCAGTGTTATGAGATGATATTTATAAAAGAGCTTAGAACAGTATTTGGAACATAGTAAGTGTTATATAAATGCTCATTCCTTTCGCTCTTCCCTTTTCTTTCAGATGACACCATCATGAGGTAGACATCCCACAACTCCACGGGTCTGATTTCCTCTCTCTTACTTTTATGTTTTCTTTTCCCCACCCCAGGGTGATCGTCCTGGATAAAGGAGAAATCGTAGAGTGTGGTTCACCTTCTGCCCTCCTGCAGAAGAAGGGCATTTTTTACAACATGGCTAAAGATGCAGGCTTGGTGTGAAGACCGAGATTTTCTCCTCCACATGGAACTGAACTGAGCTGATGTGCACTGGACACAGAAAATCCAGCAAGCCTCCTGTAATTCCTTCTCTTCCTCTCCTCAAGCCAAAAACAGCAGCAGTCACCTCACTCTGTCTCTCCCTGTCACCTGCTTGGATTCTGTGGTGAACGAGGGACAGAAGCCACATCTCCCCTCTTGCCCCGCTCCTATTCTCACATCCATAAATGCTTCACCCCTGACCCCTATTCTCTAGTGTTCCCCCATCCATCTCTATGCATATATATGCTCCATGGAGTACAACTTCCCATATTTTTGTCACTCTTCTCAGAGGACTTCTTCTCAGCGTTGGTCTTCAGGAGAAGTTGATGGCACATAGTTAGCTAGCTAATGACCAAATCTGTTAGACTGCCTCAGATATTTTCAAGGTCTGAAATCCTAAGTTTCTGACTTTTCCAAGAAGCTTCCTTGCTTCTATGTCCTCACTTAGGTTAATTGATTTAATTTCGCTCTTGCTGAGTCTCCACCATACTAGGTTTTCTGGTTTGCATTTTTTTGATGAGGATTTTAATTACTGTACTTGATTATACTGTACTTAATATGCTGCAGTGCTGTACAGAATGGCTGACAGTTAACAGGGAAGTGAGAGTGTTTCTGTCTTAACCTTCTCTGTCCCTTCACTGTCTACAGTCCCATGCATTTATACTTCAGAAATTGCACTCATGGAAAGCCTTCTGAAGTGCACTGGCATTGAGAGGACTTCTTCCAGAAGCTAGAGGCAGCCAAATTGACCCAGCCACCTCACTGTGCATCCAAGAAACTTGGTAGAAGTTGTTGGTTTTTCAGGGCTGAAAGGGGAAGGGTGCAGAACTAACCAGAACTCTGAGGTTTTTTATTGCTGACTTTTTTGCCTTGGGGGACTTATTGAATTCCCTGTCTTTTTTTTTTTCTTTCCCTACCTCCTTTTTTCCATCTCTAAAATGGTTATAATACTCTATGTATCTACATCACTGAAATGTGCAAGGAAAAATTGATGGTTATGAAATGCTCAGAGAGAAGAGGTCTGTGGATGTACCAGATTCTTAGTTCTTAAGGATAAGAACCCAGTTGATTCTTAAAAGCATTGTTTTAAATTCTGAATTCCTGACCCCAGAAACCTAGGATCCTATCAATGGAGGGGGGAATGGAAATCCCGCCTCTCAGTCTCAGATTCTCATCTGAACTCACCCACAACTTCATCAGAGAGAACAGCCACCTCAGACTTGTGCCCTGTTGCTAAGAAATATTTGACAGTGCTTAACTCCCAGCAGGCGGCTGAGCTGATTGTGCATTTGGCCATCCTGTGCGTTCCTGGGAAGAAATGGAGAAAACATGATTCCTCGGTGTATATTGTCTCAGAAGGAGATGACAATGGTATCCAAAAGCAAAGAGAGCTTCCTTCCACTTACTCAGAGATGCAGACTTTGAATTATGTTACTGACCCCCAAACCAGAGAAATGTCTTCTCTAAGATGGGAAAAAATATTTATTTTTTGTAAATTATATAATTCCTTAAAGTTGGATAAACCAAGTTTTCCTTGGGTATCTTTTTGTAATGAATACACTGGAAACGTGAACATTTGCAAATAATTTACAGTAAAAAAAAACATTTTTTTTTTGTTTTGAAATGGTTGTCCCCATTTCTTAAAAGCCCCAGGAATAGTCCCATACACATCCTTACATCATGTTAAGATGCTGATGTGCCTTGTATTGGTTCGCATGAGCAGGAACTGTCAAGAGTAGGATACTGGGAGGAAGCAGGGAATAGGCAAAGTCACTGAGGATGAAAAGAAGGTAACAGATGGACAGGTGGAAAGGAGACAAAATGATGGGTTAATTTCAGTAAACTTGTACCCAGGCTGCTGAGCGTCTGGCCTTTGGGTTGTGAGGCGTTGATTTGAAAATGGCAAATTTAAGATTCCAGATATGAAGCTTATTAACTACCAGAACATGGCCCTAGATAGCCTAAAGTTCCATTTAGATATCAAGCAATCTTTGTGAACTCTTCCCTGGCATTGAACCAGGAGAAATCTCAGGATCTAGGCGAAACTTGAATCAGCTTTGTGAGGATGAGACAGAATGAATGTATCATTAACTCCTGGTTCCCAGTGCTACAACCATGGTAATTAGAGCCTGTGAAGGCAGAAGGAAAACTGCAGATGTTCACTTGTCTAGATAAGTGCTTTAATTCATTGTGTATGTTCTTATCACAGTGCCTGGCACATAATACGTGTTAATAAATGTTTGTTGACTGACTATAAGAGCTCCTAAATGCTGCAGCAGCTAGATGGCATAGAATAGTTGGACGTGGAATCAGGAAGACTTGAGTTCAGATCCAATCTCAGAACTAACTATATGACCCTAGGCAAGTCATTTAACTTGTGTCTGCCTCAGTTTTCTATACAATCATAATAATATTATCTCTCACCTCCCAAGGTTGTTGTGAGGGTGAAATGAGCTATTATTTGTAAGAGTTTCATAGACCTTTAAGCACTATATAAATGTTAGCAGTCGTGGTTATTAATACAGAAGGGACATAATAGCACATTCTTATCCAGAACCTCTCCACAACTTCCTCCTTGGGCTTGTGCCCTACTGCTTAGGAATGTTTGACAGTGCTTAACTTCCAGTCAGTAGCTGAGGTGGTCATGCGTCTGGCTGTCCTGTGTGTTCCTGGAAAGAAATGGAGAAAACATGATTTCTTAGTATATATTGTTTTAGACGAAGATTATATTGATATACAAAAACAGAGAGCTTCTTTCCAATTACCTAGAGATGCAGACTTTGAATTATATTGCTGACCCCAAAACCAGAGAAGTATCTTCTCTAAGATGGAGAAAAAACATTTAATTTCTGAGAGATACGGTTTGAGCAAGGGATGCCCAAGGTGTGCGAGAGAAAGACCAGGGGTCAGACTTATATTTTTACTTTTCTGGGTTTTATGTGTTCATTCTTTCAGTAAACAAGTATTCTTTCACTGAACACCTGCATTTGTATCCAGCTCTATACTGGACACTGTGGAGGAAATGCAAAAGGAGATATTACAACCCTGTTATCAAACAACTCACAGTCTAGCTGTGTGGACAAGGTCTATGTACGTGAAGACCAAAATGACGCAAGTTGACGATTCAGAATAGATTATAGGCAGCATACAATTAAATGCCAAGCAAGTGAGGCAAATGGCCTTTCTCAGTGTTAACTTGGGTTTTCTTTATGTTGACAGAAGGAAAACAGCTTATTCTGGAGGGAAATTCTATTCTGGACACGCAGTTCCCTTGGCTTCTTTCCCTCCAGGTTCATGGTTTGAGTCCATTAGCACTGCCATGAACAGGGTTGCCCAGCTCTGGAGCCTGGCCCTGCACACGTCTGGCCTCACGCTGCTACTTAGCAGCTTTTGTCAAAACTTTTTCTGAGACTCTTGGCATCTTCTAAATGGCCCCTGAGAAGTTCGCCAAAAGCACAGTTCACTGCTTTCTTTTTTTCCCCACTCTAAGCAGACAGTTGTATGTATCTCAGAGGAAAAATAAAGGAATATTGCTAGACTCAGATGTCTATGTTCCAGAATGACACTGCTCACTTAAATGAGTGAGAGGAGTCGGTACTGTGACTCTCATAAACCCTATAGACCAAGGAAGAAAATGGCCTGGGAGGCCTAGAAGACAGCTCCTTCCCCTCCCCTCCCCGCCATCCCAGGAAGACTCATTTCTTAAAGTAAGGAAAGCTTCTGTGGCGAATTCAGTTATGAATGCCAATAGGTCACGTACAGGGTCTGAGAAAGAGAAAATGGCATTCAATCCCCATATTAGTTTTGTGAAATGAGATAATGGTAGGTAAGATGGCAGAGGGCTTATTAAAGGGTGCTCTTGTGTGAGAAAACAAGGAGTCCAGTGTCACTGGGTCATAGATTCTGTGGGCAGGAAATGTAAGAAGGCTGGAAAGGTAGGAAGAGGCCAAGTTATGAAGGCCTTTAAAAGCCATTTTAAAAAAAGATTATATATATGATCTTGGAGATAACAGGAAGCTACTGTCATTTATTAAGTAGGGGAAATGAAGTGACCAGATCTGCATTTTAGCAAGATCAATTTGATAATTGAATGGAAGGTGGAAGACATGGGGCAGTTGGGGAGACTAACTAGAAAGCTATTGCAATAGTTCAAGCATTAGACAAAAAAGGCCTGTGTCAAATTGTTGGCAGTTTTGGAGGAGAGAAGGGGACATAGGTGAAGGATATGGAGAAGGTAACATCGAAAAGACTGCAACAGATCAGTTATGTGACAGAGGGAGAAATTGAGTATAATAACTTCATTGTAAGTCTGGGAGACTAGAAAGATGGGAGTGTCCTTGAGTAATAGGAAAATTAGGAGAGTTGGGGCTGGGGGTAAGTTCAGTCTTGAACGTACTGAGTTTAAGATGTTATGTCTGATCTGAGATACCCAGTAGGTTGAGATTGGAGATCAGGAGAAAAGTGGGAATTGGTTTAAGTAGATCTGGGAATCATCAGCGTAGAGATGATAACTGAATCCATGGAAGCTGATAATATACCAATGTAAAAGGAGAAAAGAGCCCAGGAAATTAAGAGATCATTGGTAACTTTGGAGAGAACAGTTTCTGTTGAATGGTGAAGTCAGAGGCCTGTGAAGAGTTAGGAGAATGAGAGACAGAAAAGGAAGTGGAGGCACCTATTATATAGACAGCCTTTAAAAGGAATTTATCCATAAAATGAGGAAAGATGAGATGATAAAAAGGATGGACGTATCAGTTGAAGGGTTTTTGAGGATGGGAGAGACATGAGTATTTATAGGCAGGAGGGACATAACCAGTGGATGCAGAGGGACTAGTGAGAGTAGGGATGATAGAGATGGGGCACTCTGTTGGAGAAGATGGGATTTTTTTAACATTTTAAAGTTTTAAGTTCCAAATCCTCTCCGTCTCACCCTCCCCTCTCCCTGAGCAATCAGATACGGGTTATACATGTGCAATTGTGTAAAACATTTCCATATCAGTTATTTTGTACAAGAAGACTCAAAAACAGTGAAAGAAAGTGGAAAATAGCAAGCTTCAGTCTGTATTCAAACAGTATCAGTTCTTGCTCTGGAGGCAGAGAGTATATTTCATCATTAGGCCCTGGGGATTGTCTTGGATCATTGTACTGCGGAGAACAGCTAAGTCATTCACAGTTCTTCATTGAACGATATTGCTGTTACTATGTACAATGTTCTGCTTCTGTTCCTTTCAGAATGAGATTACTTTTTCATGTTGAAGGATGAGTTTTGGTAAGGAGAAAGGCCACCTCTAAATGTGAGACAGGGGTGGAGGGGGATAATGGCAGCAGAAATCTGAGTGAAGTTGGATGACAATAAGCTCTAAAGAGGGACTCTTGGCAAATAACCTCATTTTCTTTAATGGAACAGGAGTCAAGGTTCTCATCTAAAAGGGAGGATGGAGGGGAAGGCATAGGGGGGACTTGATGAGGGAGGAAAGGGTTTGGAAAAGGCACTGCATGAGTGAGATAATGAATCAGTTACAAGAGATGGGAAGAAATTTCCTTGCTGCAATTAGCGCTTATTTGAGCTTGTGGTGTTAAATTTATAATGGACTTAGCACGGTTTTGTGATTTTTGGATTTTCTTTTCTCTAACTTCTTGCAGCAGCACATCAAGAGGAGCAAAAGTAGTGGATTTGGGAGTAATCTTAAGGCTAAGCCTTGGCATTAAGAGGGCAAGGAACTAGAGAAAAGGATTCATCATGGTGTCAAGATGGGGAAGAGACAAGAATGTAACCGATGCTATGGATAAGTGGCCAGGAAAAGAACTGACAGGTAGCAGGACTGAAGGTCATAGGGAGGATGAAGAGTTGGAGATTATAAGGCAGAGGAAAAGATGAAATGACAAAAGATTTTTATTAGATAAAGGAATTTTAGAATGCCCCAAATATGGAAATTGAACACTTTTGGGGAATGGCATGATCAAGGGTGTAACTGTGGTTAGCAGAGATGAAGTAGGAGATGGGTCTGGAGAACGGGGTACACTGAGGAACTAGTAAGGTTCCTCATAGCATGAGGAAATGAGTTGGAGAGGAGAGAAAGACTGAGCCAAGCACTGAATTCATTGAGGGAGGGAGAGTACTAGACCAGAAGTGTCAAAACACAAGGCCTTCTGGTGGCAGGTAGCCTCCAACACTCCCCCTAATGTAACTGGGAAATTACAAATTGTGTTGTAAAAATACAGTGAAATCTAGATAATAGCACATAAAACTAAGCCAGTATGCAGCCTAGATTAGTGGCCCCTTTTTCAATTGGAGGTTGACTCTCCTGTCCTAGAGGTCAGGAGATGAAAGCTACCAGAATTTCACTTGGGTGATATGTATGGATTGAATGAATCTCAAAGGAAGAGAAGTTAAGTGATTGTGGTAGAATCTGGAAGTGGCAGGAAGTTTCCAGCATGGCTGGAACGTTGGAGCATGAGTGAAGGTGCAAGCAGTTCTGGAAGGAATGGCCAGAGATGCTGGGTCGTTAGGAAGGAGCCAAGCCTTGGTGAGTGCAAGAAGACAGTGACAAGGAAAAGGTTTAGAATGAAGCCAAGTTTATAGGCCTTCCACAGAGCGCTCCCTTGAGTGAGGAGGATTTGAGTTTAAGGGGTAGGGATAAGAAGCTGGGTAGCGGGGGACAAGAAATGACATGCATACTATGGTGCCTGGATTTTAGTATCATTGGGATCGGAAGGGTAAAGTGGTGTAGGAGTAAGTTAATCATAGAGGAATGAGCTCAGGCAGATTATATGGTCCCCAGGGGGCCAGACAGTTGTTGTGGCGTTGGAACAGGCTGAAAAAGTATGCAAGGAAGGCAGATGAAAGAGCAGTTCTGGGCAAGGACCTTCTTTCCAGGGTCAAGGGAGATTTGCTCATATGAACCAAAGGGCCACATCTTATACCAAACCTTGTTGTGGTTAGAGCTACATGAGGTTGAGATTCCTACTTTATGTGACTCAGACCTTCTGGGGGTGGAGGGAACAAATTATACCCCTCCTTTAATGTGTTAGATTGTAGTGTAATTTTAGATAAATGATCTGATGAAGGTGTCAGAGGACTTGGATTCAAATACTTGATCTGCTACTTACTACGTGTGTCCCTTTGGCTAAGTCACCAGAATTCTCTGGGTCTTTGTAATAATAATAGCAATAATATCTAATAATTCTATGGGGCAACTAGGTGGCTCAGTGGATAGAGTGAGTGCTGGGACCTGAGTCAGGAAGACTTGTCTTCCTGAGTTCAAATCTGGCCTTAGACACTAACTGCGTGACCCTGGACAAGTCACTTGTCTCCATTTCCTCATCTATAAAATGAGCTGGAGAAAGAAATGGTAAACCATCCCAGTATCTCTGCCAAGAAAACCCCAAATGGGGTCATGAAGAGTTGGACATAAGTGAAAAATAAAACATTTATAGAGTGCTGACTGTGCTAAGTTCTTTACAATGATTATCTCATTTGATTTTCACAATGGGCAGGTAGGCAGGTGCTATTATCATCCCCCTTTTACAGATGAGGAAATGGAGGCAAAGAGAGGTTAAGTGACTTGCTCAAGGACACACAGCTAATAAGTGTCGGAGGCTGGATTTGAACTAAGCAGGCCTAGTGTTCCTAGTGCCACCGAGCTGCTCTGTGAGTGTAGTATCAAATGATAGCTGGACCCATGGAGGTTGGGCTGCTCACTCTAATGGAACTCTGCATCGAGGGGCACAAACTGGGTTCAATTCTGGGGGAACCTGAGTAGGTCTGAAGAGCGGTCAGAAGACCCTTCTTGAACTGTGACCCTTAACAGGCTCTGCACTGGAACCTTGGGGAAGATGATTTACAGCTTAAGTCAAGCTCATGTTTAAGGGGGTTGAAAGGTAGATCAGCTATTTATTTCCTCAGTGTAAAAAAAAAGTTTTAAAACACACACTTGCATGCATTTACACATACCATGAAGCACTTAAGTGGGATTCTTAAATAGGCATTTCACTCTCTTGGTGTTGCACAGGTTGAGCAGTTCCCTCAAGATCCAAGTCTTCTGGTAATCCAAATCAAGGTTTGGACTACTCCAACTCCCAATTGGCATCTTCCCCAAGAAATGGTGTAGCAATGGTAGGGATAGTTTTTCACAGTGTAGCTGGCATTCACTGAGGGACCTAGGAACTCCAACCTCTCAGATTTTTGAGGTTTCCTCCAAGGCAGACATCTAACCCAGGATTGCTGTTTGCACACCTATGCTCAGGGCAAATAACAGGAGCAGAAAAGGCAACCAGAGACCTAAGCTTCTATCTCAATTAAGCAGGATGTAAGTCCTCTTCCCCAATGCATCCTGCCAAGAGCTCAAAAGAAAGGATTACATGTCACATAAGAAAAGGAAGGAAGAGCACTTGAGGGAAAAGCCAACACTTTTAAGCCTTTGTGAAATGGTAGTTCTTCCTACTTAAGTGCTGAAAAAGAGAGATGGGAGAGCTGGTTTAAAATGTGAATGAATTCACTTAGACCTTCTCTCTAACCACTGGAAGTTTTATTGATGCAAAAGCAGTGGGCCTGAGATTTAGCAAGGAGCTAAACAAGGGCGATGATAAAGGAAAAGGACCAGACTTATATAGGATGATTTTAGGGTTTCCTAATGGGGGTTGGAGATCTAGGGTAAGTCTTGCAAGATAAAGGCACAGGGTGAGGACTTTGAATGACACTAGATAAGGAAATCCCATTCCCCAGGATGAGGGGTGGGGACAGGGAATCTAGCATAAGGGGAAGTTGTAGTAAAGCGAGACTTTAGGACACCAACATCTTCACAAAGTCAATCAATATTATTTTAACTCTTAGGGCACTGTTTCTATCCACATCATAAGCTATGCTGCTCCATCTCTCTTGTATCCCAGAGAGGGTGGGAGGGGGAGTTCCTTCTGATTATACTCCTTACATATATGAAATTAGGTGGTTGGACTAGATGATCTCCAAGGTATTCTGAGTCTGATCCTGTGATCTGGGTCACCATAGGTGGGACTTCTTAGGAAGGTGGCATGGGTTGGGGGCTGAATACTCCCAGGGATATTTAATCTCTGCTTGAACTTGAAAGGATTTTTGAAGAAGACCAGCACTGCTATTTGCTCCAGGAAAACTTACGCAGCAGATTCAGTTACTCGTGGTCTGGGCCAATCAGTCTACATCTATTAAGCACCTCCTATGTTCTAGGTCCTGTGCTCAGTCCTGGATCACCCACTTAAACCCTACTATCAGTTACTTGTGAGTAGAACTTGCCAGGTAAACAATTCTGGTGATTGTGTTTCATTGAATCTTTTTCAGAATATATTGCAAAGCTAAACAATGGATTTTCTTCACCACTTCTCCCTTTCCTTGTTCTGATCATTGAGAACTGATGGTATATTTGTAATGGAAAAATAGGGAACCCCTCCTCCACACATGGAAAGATCAATTAGCCAGTTACTAAACTGCTCTTATACAGGAAAGTACTAGTTTGAGAACATGTTGGTGGATAAAGCAAACAGATTTTCCTTTTCTGAGACTGGTTAATCAGGGCAGGGATCTTTAATTACTTACATCTTCTAGGGTAGAAGTATAAACTGAAACACAATTTATATACTTTCTAATTGGGTAGTCAGAGGTCTACTATTAATAGGAAAGAATGGAGCTTGATCTTTAGCCACAAGCTATAAACTCAAACAAGTTTTGGCAGAGAGGAACCTGAAGAAGGACTTGTACTTACTTCTGACAGACATTCAGGGAACTTGGGAGGACCTCATGTGCTTGTTTATCTACTAGAGAGACTGAGGGTTCTTTGGGGGAGGAGTTGGAGACTTGGCTTGGGTTTGTTGTGTGGTGAGTTCCAAGAAGAAATTCTCCACAGTGGGGATTGTGTCTCTAAGATAAAATCCAGTGTAAGGCAAACAGGCTGGTAGCCATTTTTTATTCACTTCACAAATATGGACTGGAAGGATGGTGCAGAGCGATGGCTGGGCAGGGTGTTGTTGATGTTGATGTATGGGTTAGCTCTTCTCAGGAGGGGCGGTAGGTGGTCGATCTTTTGGTCTCTTTGGCACATTTTCTTATTCAGCCATTTCCTGAAACTGGCACCTAAAAGAAACTGGCATCACTAAAAGATGAACACTGTAGTACAGTGAACTGATGACTCCAGGAACCTCTCACTGAATCTTCAGGCTTCAAAAATCACCTCTAACTTAAACACAGAAAGAAAAGTGGCCTTGAAGTCAGAGGTATGGGTTCAAATCACACCTCTTCTAGTTTAATTCTTATGTAGCCTTGGTGACCATTTTGGACCTCAGTTTCTTCATCTGTAAAAATATGTTGGACTAGATGACTTTTCAGGTCCGTTCCAACTCAGATGGTGACCCAATCCAGTTTGCCTGTACATGGGATCTAGGATTCACTAGAAGCTAGTTCCTCTCTCCTCTAGCCCTCGAGATCTTGCCTTAGAAATATAGTCCCATTTTAGAATGAATATAAGAACTTCCCAAGTTGTGGGAAAGGGCCTTCTTTTTATGAACACTTCTCATATTTTTTTTTCTAGATGAGACCTGGTTCTTTCACCAGCCTGTCAAGCAGTCTTTGCTGAACCAACAACTTGGCTGGAATAGCAGACCCTGCCATCCCCCATTGACCAGAATCCTGGAAAAGGGAGGAAAAACACCCAACAATAAACCATTGTTCGTAGGAAGCCAAGCTCTAAGATTTAAAATGTGCTCGTAGTGGAGAATGAAGGAGACACAGTTTTTCTGTGTTAAAAAACTCCCTGACTCAGTTCAACAGATATTTATTAAATGCCTACTATGCAAATTGAGGGGCTAGGCACCAGAGCTATAAAGAGGAGGAGATCTAACATATGTAAAACAGGAAGACCCAGGATCAAATCCCATGGCTTACCCTTACTAATGAAGTGACCCTTATTATTCAATCATTCAGGCCTTTCCAAATCTTTGTGACCCCATGGACCATAGCATGCCAGGCCCTTCTATCCTTCATGATCTCTCAAAGTCCAAGTTCATGTTACATTGTTTCCATGATACTATCTGTCCATCTCATCCTCTGCTATCCCCTTTTCCTTTTGCTTTCCAGTCTTTTCCAACATCAGTGTCTTTCCCAAAAAATCAAAGCTCTAATAGCTAGCATGTATATATGTATATAATGCTTCAAAGTATGCAAAGCACTCTACCAATATCTCATAGCAACTTCAGACTTGCAAAGTCCTCTATAAACAAAAATCCCCTTGGAACCTCTCAGCCTCAGTTTTCACATCTGTAAAATGCATAGAACACCTGTAGTAGAAACTTTACAGAGTTGTGAGATACAAATGAGACTACGTAAAGCATGAGACAAGGTAAAAGCAAAGGGGAATTAATTTTTGTCTTCAGGCTGACCTGGTTCATTTCACAGGTTGCCCTATTTATGTATTATAAACTCAAACAAAAAGTAAGTACCTTGAGGGCAAAGATTATGTATTTTCTTCCTTATTAGTCTTTTCTGTTCATCAGTAGGATCTACTAAGATTTACATACAAGGTGCTCAGACAATGCAGTTGACTTTTTGGAAATGAGTGAATTCTGGCACCTCAGGGCCTGCTGTGCCCATATTATGTGTTTCAGAGGGGAAGGACTGACAAGAACTCAGTTCAGGCCAAGTTTATAGCTATGGCTCTAGAATAGGGTTTATTAAGATGCATTGGGTCTCTCCAGTAACTTTGAATGTTGGAGGGCAGGGAAGGAGAGAAGATCTTTCAGCAGGGGTTATCTTTTGCAGTCTATCACTGCATGCAGTCTGTGAATGATGGTGAACTCTGTGCAATCTGCAAACAGGCCCTTTGCATCTGTCCAGAGCTCAGTCTGAGGATTCCCTGTGTCTGTGGACTTAGGAACAGGATTTCAGATTGTGGAGTGGGTCCCTACATAGACACAAGAGCTTTGAGCCTGCACTGTAAGCAAGCAGAAGGGACCTACCTTGTGACTGAGAGAGGTCCTTAAACACACCTTTCTCTGTCTTCCCCCTACTTCAAACATACTCACACATTTTTCATTATCAGAATTTAATGTGGCCAAATGATTTCTGTATTAATGGTCTTTTTCGTCAATCAGCCAACAGGAATTTATTGAGCACTTGCAGTGTGCTGACCACTGAGACATACAAAGGTGAAAAATGAAACTCTCTAGGAGTTGTTATTCTCTTGGGAGAGGTAGTATGTAAATATAGACGTATATATGAAATATGTGTATGTAGAAAGGTAGCTTGGGGGAGAAAGGGCACTAGCAGCTGGAGCAGATCAGGAAAAGCTTCCTATAGAAGGTGACAAGCTGCATTTTGAAGGAAATGAGGGATTTTTAAGAGGTGGAAGGGAGGAGGGGGAGGCAGGAGATGGGGTGATGTCTGGGAGGATCAGCATGAAGGCCAGTCTAGCTGAAATCTGTGGCACAGTTAATGGAGCTCTCCACTGGATGTCAGGAGACTGGATTCTATTTCTGGTTCTCCATTAGTTTGTAAGCTCTTTGAGGACAGGGATTATCTTTTACCTCTTTTTGTATCTTCAGCCTCGCACATAAGATGCTTAATAAATATTTATTGATAGATTGCTCCAGCCACTTATTATTTGACCTGGGACCAAATCACTTGACCCCTCTAGACCTCACTTGCCTTATCTGTAAAATGGGGATGCATTCTATGCCTGTGTCAAAGCAATAGGTTAGACCAGACAGATGAGCTTTTGGATGCCTTCCAGTTCTTTTGTGCCAGTGGTGTTACTGAGACCCTGGAGTTATCTAGCTTGGGCCCAAATTCATTCTTTTCATATCCAATGCACTACTTCCCCCCAAAACAGCTCAATGGCTTCTCTTACTCTACTTGTCTGAACTGTGGTTTTTGTCTATGGTCTGGGCACTTCAATTAAACCTGGCCAGGCAGATCTGAGAATGAAAGTCCTAAGCTGAACTGTCTCTATCATGACCCAGATTTCATCATTAGAGTGCTCTTTGAAGACATCAATTTAATTCAATAAACATTTATTAATGTGTCACATCAAGATTAATTCTCACAGGGAGCCAGGAAACAAGATTGGGTCTTTGAGATAAAAATGAGGAAAAAAAAGCAAATCTATTGCATCCTATAAGCCTGATTTCCTGCTTATTGGGCAGCTAAGTGGTGCAAGAGCTTCAAATGTAGAGTCAGGAAGCCTTGGATTGAAATCTTGCCTCAGACACTTAGTAGCCAGTTGGCTATACCTGAGCAAGTCATTCAGCCTCCCTTTCTTCTTTTGTCAAATGTGGATAATAATAGCTGTTACCTCACAGGACTGTTGTAGGCATCAAATGAGATAATGTATATAAAGTGCTTTGAACACCTTAAAGGACTACACAAATGCTGACATCCTCCCTCTCTCCCACTTTCCTGCCCCCATCACTTGTCTGGGGATGATAATTATTTTGCACTTAAATCCATACTTGGTAGATGTTTACTGCTGTTGAACTGGACCTTCCTTCTGTAGCTTGATGACAGACAACAGACCAGTGGTTAAGGATGCCCCTGTTCTGCTAACAACTCCAACCTGGAGGGAATTATGGGAGGTTGTCAGTTTTTCTGCTGTTGGGTCTGGCATTCAAGGAGGATGGACGGAACCCTAAGTAAGATCTTCTTGGAATAGAAGTCACCTTAGCACAATGAAGCTGAAAATAAAAACCCTAGGGAAAGCCTGTCTTCTGGAGTAGGAGTTTCCAGGCTGTGTTAGGAGCCTTCACTTAGTTGCTGAGTAGATGTTTGATGTGATAGAATGAGTGTAGGTTCTGCCCAGAAGCCTCAGCACTCAGTCTTTCTATAGAAGAGGGCCAAGGGTTGCTGATCTCATTATTAGGAAAGGATCCAAGGAGGCCTGGAAAGAAGGTATAAAAAGAAAGAGAAGAGGAAGGAGAAATACCATGGAACTCCTTGAGCTTAGGCATGCCCACCACTAGGGAGGAGAAAAGATGTTTTTCTCTAAAGGCTCTCCAAAGATTAAAGATACTTCACTAATGTTAGAGGTAAGAATAGTGACTATGGGACACGTATGTCCCATACACCGACACGTGTTGATACACAGAATTTCAGAATGTAACAGAGTTTCACAGTGCACAGGTACCTCAGGGGTCATCTAGTCCAATCTATGACTCAACAACAGTAATAAAATTTGCTTTCCTACACACCCAACAAAGATGGTATCTGACCTTTTCTTTGAAACCTCCAGTTTAAAAGACTCCAGATTCCATGGGGAATCTGTGACCTTATTGACATGGCACATTTCATTTTTATTTTTGTACTCCAGACTCTTATACTTTCCCATCCAATGATGAGGGGATGAAACATATGAGTGGATTTTCCACAGTGCTACTTTTCAAAAGACCGGAACATCACATGGGGTTCATCTTGGGTGGTCATAAACTTTCAGGTCATAAACTTTTTATTTTAATACCCTGATTAGTCATTAGACTTGGGCAGATTCTGAATTCTTTGCTTGATATCTAACCAGAAAAAGTATGGGTTAACTCTCTGGAGTTCCCAGTGTCCTATCCTTCCCAGCTCTGTTGGCAACATTGCCTAGTACAGGCCACCTGCCCAAGAAAAATAAGCGATTGCCCCCAGGACAAATTACAACCCCAATTTAAGGGATTGAGAGTGCCTTTACCTAACTCCTGGTTCTCTGAACTTGGCCACTTTCTTTCCAGCTTCACCTCAGAAGTCTTCCCCCAGTGGCACCCTCTGAATTGAACTTCCAGCCATTCTCACATCTAACCAGCTCAGCTCCTGCCCATTGTGGCCATCTTCTTCTCCCTCCTTTTCAGCTCCCTTTTATGTATATTTTTTTGTCATTAGAATTTAAATTCCTTAATGTCAAAGATGGTCTTCTTTTGGGGCAGTAGCAGATATAGTGAGGAAGACTGGAGTTCAAATTCAGCCTCAGATAACTTTTTTGGTTGTGTGACTCTGGGCAAATCACTTAATCTTTGTCTGCCTCAGTTTCCTCATCTATAAAGTGGGGATAATAATAGCACTTACCTCTTGGGGTTGTTGTGAGTAACAAACAAGACAGTATTTGTCAAGTGCCTTGCACATAGTAGGTAGCGTATAAATGCTGGCTATAACTATTATTAAATAAGATAATATTTATAAACCTCAAAGTACATGTAAATGCTAGCTATTATTATTTTTGCTCTATTTGCATTCCCAAATTTTAATTAATGCTTCATCTAATCTAATTAGAAGCATGTTTGGGGGGCCTTCCACAAATACAATCCGAGGCTGGATTTGGATTCCAGTCTTCATGACTCCAGGAATGGCAATCTATCTATTGCTCCATCTGCTTGAGAAGTGACAAAAAAAAAGTCCACTCTCTCCCTAGTGACTTTCATTCAGGTTAAGTAAGCATAGAAATGCTTTAAAAAAAAAAAAAAAGATAGGAATGCCTGAAAGGCAAACATCAGAAAAGAAAGGCAGGAAAGCTCTGACCCTGGATGATCTAGTCAATTCCTGAGTAATTTAACTGTAGGAAATTTGACCCACTATTAGTAGGGCAGGTTCAGTGACCTGTGTTTTCATTAGTGGGAATGATGTGTACCAAACCATAAATACTTTTTCATCCCTGGTGTCCCAGGACATGCATTTATAAGAAAGACTGTCTGATATAAAAGTCTGTGTGGTCTATAGCCACAGAACAGAGTGAAGGCCCCGACACAGGGAGGAGCCTCAAAACTTGACCTCTTTAGCACTGAGTTCCAGCTAGCTGATGGTCTAAACTGACTTTTTAAAAACAATAATTTTTATTGATTTTTTTTGTTTTTAGATTACTTTCATGTCTGAAAATATTATTTCCTCCTCTCCTATGCACTGAACCATGTTTTATAAAAAAATATTTTTGGAGATTGCCTTTCACCAAAATGGCATCATTATGTTGGGGTCAAGGTTTAGTCTGTTTGACTGTGGCTAATCAGACCAATACAAGCATGGAGGGCTCCACCACAAGTCTGGTGCAAAAAAAAAAAAAAATTTAAAGGGGAAAAAGGCAGTTCAGCAAAAGAAATCAAAGTATCATTAATAGCTATCACTTATAGAGTGCTTTGAGGTTGGCAAAGTGCTTTGCATATGCTATCTCACTTGATCTTTATCACAACCCTGTGAAGCAGGTACTGTTACTATTCCCATTTTACAGACCAGGAAACTGAAATAGAGAAAGGTTGAGGAACTTGCCCAGAGTTAAATGACTAGTAAGTATCTGAGGTAGGGTTCCAACTCAGGAATTTCCTGACTCCAAGCCTAGCTCTTGGAGTAGATCCAGTATATGAGACCTACTTTTTTTGAAGAGACAAGAGTTGCCTTTTCTCACCTCTTTTAAAGACTTTTAAGGACTAAACTTGGACATGATGGCACAAGTAAACTGAGTCTCATAAAATCCTCTCACTTGCTTTGTTGATTCTTGTGTGAACCCAGAAGACCACAGTCATCCTCAGCTTTTCTTTTCCCTTAGGGGTGGGATGAGGAGGGAAGATGTTATATCTGTTTTTGACTTTTGGTGTCGAGTATTGGATTCCTTCCTACTCTCCACCCCCAATCCATTGGGTCTAAGAAGCCACACACTTCTTCCAACTTCTCAGGAGCATCTGTAAGCATAGAAGAGTTCAGTAGACTAAAAGAGGAACTGTCATTTTGCCTAGTGAACCAGAAATTTAGCCTTTGTCTCCAGATAGGCCTGGAGGAACCAAGGGAAGAATTCATCGGCTTCGAATAAAATAATTGATTCCTGCTAAAAATCAAAAGAAAATAGATATAGAGCTAAATAGGACCTTAGAGGTCATGTAGTCAGATCTCCTTTTATAGATGAGGAAACTGATCCCAGAGAGATGATGAGACATTTGCTTAAACAGTAAGTGGAACAGGAGAGATTTGAATGTTTCATTCAGGATAGGATAAATCATGCTCCTAAGCTATGCCTTCAGATTTATCTACCTTATTCAGCAATTTCACTTAAATCTGGCCTCTTAAGTCCTCCACAATTACCTGTGGGACTTTGGACGATTCATTTCCCTTTTCTAAGTGTTGGTTGTTCCCATTTGTAAAATGAAGGGATTAGAAGAGCTGATCCAACTCCAATTATTTTCTGATTCTTTTTTTGAGTTGAAATTCTGGGCATTTGATTTTTATACCTTTCAGATAAGCTGGCATACTTAGTTTACCTGCACTTGGCTACCTGGGACAGAGGAGTAGCTGGTAGAATCACTGCAATGCAGAAATCCACAATCTCTAAAGAGAGATGAGACTGGCTAAACACTGAACGCAACTGAGAAGGCGAGACCTTCCCAGAAGTTCCAAATAACCTCTAATCACCTATGTGATCTAAAAGGCGGAAGTTTTTTTATTAGCCCTGGGGTGGGTGTTACTTTTTTCCTCTTACATGTAGTCTCTCTTCACACACTTAAGTAGCTAGTATCAAGAAGAGGCTATTGATAATAACTAGATTAATGTGCTCAGTACTTTTGCACTGAACACAGTAAATCTGGGAGACTGAAGAACTCCCTGAGTTTTCTATGTATAAGAAAACCTGTCCCAACATTGGAATCAATACTCCTTTCATCTGTCCTGGGACTGTGGGAGACAGAAGACAGTAGAAGCAGATCTTGGGAATTTTGTTCCAGATCCAAGTAACTAAACTTGCTAGTGGTAAAGATGAGATAAAGGTTTACATGTCTTTTGCCCCAATAAAAGCCCTTTAAGAGGGACCACCCAGGCAGGGAAGATACTTACTCCCATTCAGGGAGGGTTTTATGCCATGTGGGATGACTCAGGGCACATTCCCAACAATTGAAAATATTAGTGAATATTACCTCTAATTTCCACTGTATTGATTTTACAATGTAATTGATTTTACAATGTAATTGATTTTTATGTTGTACTAATTTTTATAATTGATACAGTATCTGCCTAAAACCACCTTTCTATGGCCTTGAGTTAAGCTCAGGAATTTAGCTTTCCTTCCAACTTTGTTTAAAGGCATGATTAAAAGAAAGGTTGTTACTGCTCATACCTTTAGACCCTGGAACATCTGCTTGTTTTCTTTAAGCCCCAACAAGTTAATGGGGTGCTATACTCCAAAAGATGTCATCTATCCTTGTATAATTGGGGGAGATCTTATCTCCTCCAAGGGGACAGCAAGTCAGATAGTTTTGATTCCCTAGCAAAGATTATAAAAGGCAGATAGGTCCCCCTAAAACAATTAACATTCCTCAGTTGTCAGAAACAATTGATAACCTCACCTGAATGCCTGCTCACTTTTCTTATTATAGCCAATTGTAATGTTCCACAACTATCAAGCCCCTTTTTTTCTGGTGTGTCAACAAAGAAGATTCCCCCTTTCTAATTGGGGTCATTGGTTTTACTGAGATGACCAGTCTGAACCTGCTTTGTTATATCCAGTTATACACATCACTATTAATAAACTGATCTTCTCTGGAGTGTGTACTTCAGTCTAACTTTATTGAATTTACTTGAGATACTGGTTAGCTCCCAGAAGAACATAATGGAGCTGGAAACACAGCTCTTTCCTTTTCCCTAAAATCTTCTTAAAGTTTTCCTTTAGCAGTGTGTATGTGTTGGCATCTCTTTCCTTTCCCCCTTCCCCAAACAACTTTATGACTTACCCCTTGGGGTTAGTCTGAGTGGGGAAAGACTGGTTAGAGCGAACCACAGTGGCTCTATAGTGGGGGCTGAAAAGAGAGGGACATTAAAGGGAAAGAATTGATTGGAAGATGCATGCCTAGGTGGGACACTACAGGAAAAAAAAAAGCAGGAGAGTGATTGATAAAGTTAGACAAAGTCTGACTCAGAAGGGGAAATTAAAACAAAACAAAAAAAATGCCATTTCTACTAAGCCTTCCTTGATTCTCTGAGTTGGAAATTCATGTTCAAGACTATGTAACTTTACAAAAAAAAGAGTACGTACCTTTCATATTCCTAAAAGTTGGCACAAAGCACTAGGGTGTCTCAGATGAACTGAATTCTACCTTTGCTGTTTGACTGTATAGCAGACTCTTCATTTTTCTGGACCTGTTTCTTCAGATATAAAATGAGGAGACTGATCTAGATGACCTATGAGTTCATCTAGTTCTAATGTTGTATGAGTCTATGCATCTGCCATTGTAACCTAATTTGTTATTTGTCTATGAAGTGATAGTAATGACACAGGATTGTGTCATCTGTCAGACTTAAGGCATTTATTTTGCTTCTTGTGCTTTAGGAATGTGCACGTGGTGCTCACGGCTTTCAGGACACTTTTGGGACAGGCTTGTGCTATCTGTCCCCACTTGATGATCCTGGGCAAGTTTCTGTCCGCCCAGTTTTTTCATCTGTAAAATGGAGATAATAAATAGCACCTTTTCCCAGGATTGTTGTGAGGATAATATGAGGTATCTATACAGCGCTTTGCAAATCATATGATGATTATTTTGGCTACAATCAAGTAAGCTGTGATTTAAGAAAACATGAACTGAAGAGAAAAGGTTGGAACTAACGACAATTTTTATAGAGGGATGGGGGCGGCCGGAGAAACTGAAGTTTTAAGGTTTAGGCGCCAGGGTCAATTTCAGATTGATCAGAAAAAGAGAACAAATCCCCACATTCTGCTCTCCCCTAGAATAATTTGCAGCTAGCTGGTGAGAAAAATGGAAGAGGAAAAAGTCATGTAAAAAAAAGTAAGGACCTGGAAGGGAATGCGGGGACAGAGGAAGGAAGGGCGGGGCGAGAGTAGAAATGGATATGAGGGGGTGTGGAGGCAGAATAGGAGGGTAAGGATGGAGCTAGAGAGGAATGGTGAGGTCAGGAAAGAGCTGGAGGAGAGGAGGGGACGCAAGAGACTGAATCTGAGGACGGGACGGGCGGGGCGGAGCTAGAGTAGAAATGGACTAAGGGGGCGTGGCTAGATAAGACGTACCACGAGGAGGCGGGGCCAGAGGAGGGGAGGGCGGGGACATGGTGAGGATGAATCTGACGAGAGGAAGGGCGGGGCGGAGCTAGAGTAGAAATAGGACCAAGGAGGCGTGGCTAGAGAAGCAATACCATGAAGAGGCGGGGCGAGATGAGGGGCGGGGCTATGGTTCCCTGGGGTTGAGGGGGCGGGTCTAGAGGACAGAAAAGAGGGGAAGATTGAGTGAGAGGAAAGAGGCCGCCTAGACGCCAAGAACCGGGTCTGACTTATGGCGCGCCTGTTCCCAAATTCCAGCAGGGTTCTCCATTTAGGTTATTTCTCTCCAGAGCCTCTATTCTCTAGGAGTGTTTCACTCCCTAATCTCCTCTTCGGTTTTCGTCCAGTTCGAATCCCGAGAAAACGTGACGCCGAATGTTCAGGCAGCGCCCCGGACGCCTCTGAGCAGGGCGGGTCTTTCGCCGTGGGGCCTCCGTCAGCGCCAAAATTCAAAAGAAACGGTAAGTGCGGCGTCGGGGCTGGCGGGAACCCGGGAGTCGGGCCACCCTTGTCGGGGCGTTCTCGGGAGGCCGTTTGGCCCAGGGTGGGTTCGGGCTGTCCTCCGGCCCTGCCCGCCACGCGCTGGCAGCTGCGGGGGGTCCGGGGCGGGCAGGCCTGGTCTGCGGGGCTGGAGGCGAGGCGGCCGTGTGCGGTCTGCGTGCACGGGGGGGTGTGGACGTCCGGAGCTCACGGGATGGGCAGAGAGTGGGCCACGGCTGGATGTCAGGCACTTGGAGGGCTAGAGCCTGCGTGTGCGTGTGCGTGCGCGTGTGTGCGTGCGTGATGACAGAAGGTGGGGAGAGAGTGTGGGTGTAGATGGCACGGACGTGGACGGTAAGAGGGCGGGTGTTTTAGGGGTAGATGTGGATAGCATATAGTAGGCGTTTAATAAATGCACGTCGAGGGGGAGAATGAACCTAGCCTGGTAGATGTAAATAGGTGTGTGTGTGGGTGAGAGGGGGGGAGAGCATCCTGTGGCACAAGCTGAGCTGGGGGGATTCACTTCGTTTTAAAGGAAACCTTCCCTCCCTTGGTGAGCAGACTCGTTGTCCGAGCTGGGTCTGTACTCAGACACAGAGGGGGGAGTGACTCGGTCGTGTCTATAAAGCACTAGACCTGCTGTCTTACCTCTCCCTGGGAGCTCTTGGCGGTCATTTTTTCTTGCATAAAACAGTATTTTAGAGGGAGCAGTTCTGGCTCTATGGTGAGCCCTGGGAAGTCACTGACTGCCAGGGGAGAACACAGGAAAAGAAATAGCCGAGTGGACTCAGTGAGGTCCCGCGGAATTGTGGAGGTTGACCTTAATCCTTCAGATAGTGTTGTGAGGACAGCGACATTCCAAGCTTTAGAATCTGACTTTCTTTTTTGTGTCTGATCCACAGAACTGATTGATTGGTGTCTTCCAGAAGTTCACTGCTCTCTTTCAAGACAGTAGTGAAAATGCATATCAAGTCCATTATTCTGGAGGGATTTAAATCCTATGCTCAAAGGACAGAAGTCAACGGCTTTGATCCCCTGTTCAATGCCATCACAGGCTTAAATGGGAGTGGTAAATCTAACATACTTGATTCCATCTGCTTCCTGCTGGGTATCTCCAACCTATCTCAGGTAAAACAGAAGTAGTGGGGTGGAGGGTCAAGTTTGGATTGTTACATGGCGTGCTACCCCTTTTTGTGCTTTTATATTACATTTGCATATTTTTTCTTAAAAACTGTCTTTGAGAGGAGATGGGACCGTCTCTTGAGCTTGGTTGAAGTAGTTCGTTGTACTTGGAATCAGGAAGATGTGGGTTCTAATTTTACTTCAGACATTGTGTCACTTGGGCAAGACCCTTAAGCTCTGATCCTTGTTGTAAAACAGATATCAGAATGCATTTCTGAGCTTCTGTGAGGATCTAATGATATTATACATGTGAAGTGCTTTGAAAACTTTAAAGCAGTATATATATATACATCAGCTTTTATTGCAATATCCTTTTAACTGGTGTCTATGCTTCAAGTTTTACTCTCTCTGATCTCTGATCTAATTCCACATAGTCAAAATGATAATTTTCCTTAAGTGCAAATCTGAACATATTATTCCCCTACTCATTATTACCTCCAGTAGCTTTCTTCTTGCTTCCGGGATCAAACATAAGGCCTGTCTTTCACTTTGAAAGCCCTTGAAAACTTTTTCCCAATCTACTTTTTCAGTCTTAGACATTATCTACTTCATGCACTCTGCGTCAGTCAAACTGTACTTGCTCTTCCTCTCATATGAGTCTTTATCCTTGGATTGTAATCATCTCATTTCCTTCAAAACTTTGCTTCAGAATTCTTCTGCTATGGCAATTCCTTCTATGAGAAGCATTTGTGATCCCCCAGTTGCTGGTATTTCTCCATTCCTTTAATATTTACCTTGTATTTTGTATATATTTACTATGTGCATGTTGTCTCTGTCAGTAGAACATAAGCTGCTTTAGGATAATGACTTAGTTTTTGTCTTTGTTACCCCCTGGTACTTAGCTTAGTGTCTGGAATATAGGAGACCCTTGGTAAATGTTTGTTGATTATTACTACTAATGTTTTTCATTTGTCTTTCATCTTTCTTTGATGGGTAGATCTATTCACATAGAAACTGTCCTGGGGCAGCTTGATATCATAGTGTTATTCTTTCGTGCTTAATGTTCTACGAACTGTTGAACAGGTAGTAACTTCTCTTGGTCTATCAGTATTGGTATTTATAGTTAATTCACAGTGTATGGGTAGGTTTTCTTAATGAAATTGAAGTCTGACTTTTTCCTTCCATCAATTCAATGAGATCTTTCTACTTTTAATTTTTCATTTTTACTGTAGGTTCGTGCCTCTAATTTACAAGATTTAGTATATAAAAATGGGCAGGCTGGGATTACCAAAGCTACAGTGTCAATCACTTTTGATAATTCTGACAAAAAACAGAGCCCTTTGGGATTTGAGGCCCATGAAGAAATTACAGTTACAAGACAGGTGAGTCTTTATAATGCTTCTTTGGATATCTAAGAACTTTTATGTCATCCCAAGAAGAACTGAAGAGTAATATTGTTACATCTGTACAGGCAAACCCTTTTGTTACAAACTATCAGTAATAAGCAAACACTTAAATTGTTGCAGCATTTCGTTGTGAAGAAGTTTGGGTTAAAATATAATTCAGTTAAGTATCTCAGGTCATAACTCTGTCTGTACAAATGTTTGTTATCTTTCCCTTGTGATTGGGATACATTGAAGGGGGCCCTGACCAGCTAAAAGGGGAAGAGTTGGCCACTGGAGGGTATACAGGGTTGTGTGTTTGTCCTTCCTTTTCAAAGAGGACCATGACATCAGAGAAATGATGACCTGACTTGCAGTTGACTTTATTTTGAGTGAGGGAGGTCTGTGCAGGTCACCAGCTTCACTTTCTCCTCCTGAGCCATCTGAATCCAGTGACTGGATATTCATCAGGATGACTGGAGATGGCCCAGGATGTAGTGGAAGACCCTGGCCCTTTTAGGCTAAAGCTTTTTCAGGTACTCATTTAGAGTGGGGCAATACTCATTAAGTGAATATTCCTCTTTAAGAATTGAGTCAAGGAATGACTCCTTTAATTAGAAAAAAAAAATCAAACTGGGAGGGTGAAATCCTCAGGGTTGCTGTTCCAAAGAAATAGTTACCAGTAATATTTACTCTGAGCCAGGGATGCCCAAAATACAGTGTTTAAGGTTTTGTGAAAGAAGAAAGAAAGAAAGGAGTGAAGAAAGAAAGAAATCAACCTAGCCAGTACACCCCAAGTTAACTGGGCAGTTTCTGGCCATCAAAATTTACCTTCCTTTGGAGAGGAGAAGAAGAAGGAGAGGATGAGGTGAGTTATTCATCTAGATGGGTTCCCATTCAGGCAGCTCAGTCTATTCATGACTTGTGTTTATCCTTCGTTTTTGAAGAGGACCATGACATCAGGGAAATGATGACAGAACTTGAGTGTTCATAAGGATGAGAAGGAAGCTAAGGATGGAGGAGCAGCTTGAAGAAAGAGGAGGCTGGGGACAGAAATATAAACTTAATAGACTTAGAATTTTTGAATCGTTGACTTATAGAGCTGTAAGAAATATAAGAGGTCATCTGTTCCAGAACTTGTCATTATACTGTGATGCCTGCCCAGCTTTGTCTAGTCTTGGCCCTCTTGCCCTTTAGCTCCGTGTGGAAAGACAGAAGTTCTGCACTGAGATCTTCTGTCATGCAGCTGCAAATGTTAGCTTCAGATTGGGGTGCTGGCTTGGGAATCAAAGGACTCTGGTTTTGTTGCTTGCTTGGTTAATTATTAGTTTCATGACCTTGAGTTGGTTTACTTATCAATAAAATGGAAGTGTTGAATTAGACAATTTCTAAACTCCCTAGTGATTCTGAAAGTCTCATTCTAATTTGTAATACCCTACTTAACTGTGAGTCTATTTTATTTTCAGGTGGTTATTGGTGGTCGAAACAGATACTTAATCAATGGTGTAAATGCAAATAACACCCGAGTTCAAGATCTCTTCTGTTCTGTTGGACTTAATGTTAACAATCCTCACTTTCTCATTATGCAGGTATCTATAGTTTTTATAGTTGCTTTACATAATTTTGATATATGGATTATTGTGAGTTATTGTATGATGTAGCATTATCTTTCCTTCAGAGTTTTCAACTTTAGTACTCATTTTGCCTAAGCACCCATTTTTCTCCCCATTTTTTTTTTTTGGTGTAGTAAGTGTATTTGCTCACTTATAAATTTCATTTGGAATATAAACTAATTCTTTACACTGCAAGAGCTTCCAGATGGAAGTGGCTACTTCTATTCATACTTGATACACCTCTCCCTCTTCTCCACCAGATAAAATGATTGAATTTTTGAGGTTGCCTGATATTATATCTTGACACATTTAGATGGTTCCTAAAGAGTAAAAATATTCTGTACTAAAATCTTGATTAATTGATGTATGCTGATAATGAGTTTCTTATTTATTTCTTATATGTTAATTTACCTTTTTTCCTTAAGTATCTATTTAAATGGGTATTTTTTGGAAAAGATTATACTTATGAAAAATAATTATCAGTACATTTGTGTTTATACATGTATACATATGTATACATACATATACATGCATACATATACTCACTCATATGTAAATTTTTTTTATTGGCTATATTTTCCAGTGTTTCCTCTGCCTCCCAAAGAGCCATCCTTTGTAACCATTAATAATAACAGTTGTAAAACAAATAAATGAGTTGAACCAAACTTAATCAAGGTCACAAAAAAATCTGACATTTGCAGCATTCTGTAATCACAGTCCCACACTTCTGCACAGAATGGGGAAATGCCTTTTACCTCTTCTTTGGGGCCAGTTTTGACCATAATTTTATAGTTTTCAGTTTCTATTCTTTCTATTTATGTTATTGTAGACATATTTATTGTTTTCCTGGTTTTGCTTACTTCACTTTGCATCTGTTCATGTAAGTTTTTCCATATTTTTCTAACTTATCATTTTCAATTGTATTCATTGTATCACACCCTTGTTTAGCTATTCCTCAGTTAGTAGCCATCTACTTTGTTTCCATTTCCTTACTTCTATAAAAATTACTGCTCTGAATATTTTGGTACAGATAGGATGTTTCTGTTTGTCTTTGATTTCCTTTTGGTATATGCCTAATAGTGGAACATTTCTGTTACAGCAATTACTTTCGAAACTGACTTAAACTCATCACTATGGGGCAAATATTTACTAAAGAAATTACTAATACAAAGCAGCTTTGCCTATAAAACTGTCTTGTGAGCTTGTCTCTGAGGACAGTGCTAGGGCATGGTTTAAGAGTACTTTAAAAGAATTTTAACTATTTTTATTCTGAGTTTAACAGACGCTAACAAATATGAACGTTTCTTTATATAGAGAATAGAAAAAGGATTGTATGTAAAACTGTGAATACCTATTATTACAACTTATTAAAATATATGTAAATTATACAGTATATAATAGGTAAAGAATGTAATAGAAGATATAACATTCATCATGTTCCAAAATTCTCCTACTTGTTAGTATTTATTTTTTTTGTTTTTCTTTTTGTTTTGGTTTGTCATTTAAAATGCTTCATTGACTCTTTTGAAGTGTACTTTAAAAATGATTTTTGTTTTCAGTCATTCCAAGGGCAATTGCCTTTAGTTAAATTGACTGTTTTATTTCTATACCATGACTGAATTAAATAAGGTTACTCATCAACTCTAAATTTTATGATGCTAGGTTAGGTTGACTTCTCTTGGTTGCCAATAGGTATGACAATTCTGTGACATTTGGGTAGAAAGCTAATATGATCTTAGGCTACATTAAGGGAGGTTTGATGTCTGGAAGAACATGATAGTTTTAGGACTCTGTCTTGATCAGACCACACCTAGACTGTTGTGTTCAGTTCTGGATTCCACATTTTACAAAGGATGTTAACAATCTGGAGAGGATCCAAAGAAGATCATGTCATAAGAGAATTGACTGAAGGAGCTAGGAATTTTTGATCTGGAGAAGAGAAGACTTAGGGGCAACATGATAGCTGTCTTTAATTGTCTGAAAGACTCTTACATGGAAGAGGGACTAAACTTTTTCTGCTTGGTTTTAGAAAACAGAAGTAGGAACCAAGAGCAGAAGTTACAGAGAGATAGACTTCAGCTTTGTGTAAGGAAAATCTTCCAAACAGAAATGTCAGAGAATGAAATGGACAGCTTCAGGAGGGTTTCCCTACCCTGGAGGCTAGATGGCTGTCACAGAGATTACCAGATTACCAGTTAGATACAGGTTCCACCAACTCATGTCTTTGTCTCTTCCAACTGTGGAACTCTGCGATCTAGCTTCATCTCATCAAAATTTACCTGTACTGTGTTCCAGTCCTTCAGGTTATTAGTAAGCATCAGGAACTAATCTGAAAAACTGATATTTGGAGATAGTGCCTATATTCACATTACTTAATATTAATTAATTACTTGTTAATATTACTTAATACTTTTGTGATCTTGGACTTGGGCTTCAGTATCCTCATATATAAAATAAGGAGTTTAGGTTAGATGATTTTTAGTTCTTAACTCTTAGTTCTTAATTAGATCTTAATTCAACAAGACATTAAAGTGTTTCTGATATGCAATGTATTGTGCTCAGCAGGAGTTTACTATCCAACAGGATATCAATTCTTTTGTTCATAATGATGATGAATTCATAGCAACATGATTTTAAAATTAGAAGAGAATTTACAGATTATCTGTTCTGATGGTTTTATTATATAGAGGGGGAAACCAAGATCCAGAGAAGTCAAGTAATATCTAAGATTACACTGGTAGTAAGTGGAAGATCCTTGATTTAAAGCCAAGTCTTTTCCCTTCAAATCCACTGTTTTCTACTATACTAACTACCCTGCCTCTATAGAATAACTAATATCCCTTTCAATTAAAATTTTCTGTAATTCTAGTTAAAATGATTATGATTTTTAAAAATACTAGGAGACCATTATTCCTTATCTTAAAGTCTAATAAAAATAAGTTCTTATCTTCTTGAAGGTGATGGAAAGGACTTCCCAAGAGACTTCTTTATTTCTGAAAGTTGAGGCAGCTACAAAAAAATATTGTGACCTTTTCTTCCTTTTTCCATGCATTATTTTTCCATGACAATATGCTTTGAACATACTTTTCCATTTTATTTCAGGGTCGAATTACCAAAGTGTTGAATATGAAGCCTCCAGAGGTAAGAACATCGTATGAACTATAATGGTGGTTTATGACATTAATTATGCCTTAAGTTTCATAGGACCAGGTTTATATTCTGGGAAACATGATATTGGATCATTTTGAATGATCTGTAGGTAACTGGTTTCTCTTTACAGTATTTGATTCCATCCCATAATTTTGAAAACATAAAAGAATGTTTGTAATTGTAGTTCTACATAGAGAGCTTCAGTTACTCTTTTTTTCTCTGAATAACTAATAAAATAAATGGGATGATGATACAATTTTTATCTGAATGTAGTTCAGGCATCTCCTGATGGAGTGGGTAGAGCACTGAGCCAGGAATCAGAAAGACCTGAGTTTAAATTTGGCCTCAGACTTTTGTGACCTTGGGCAAGTCACTGAACTTCTGTCTGTCTTAGTTTCCTCAACTGTAAAATGGAAATAATAAGAGCACTTATCTTGTAAGGTTGTTGTAAGGATCAATGGGATGATACTTGTAAAAGTGCTTAGCACAGTGGCTGGCATATTGCAGGAGATATATAAATGCTTATTCTTTTCCTTAATTCCTCTTATTTTGTTTGTTTAGCAGGTGGGAGAACCCCTTCTATCTTTCAGTGGAAGACTGTCATACTCTCTGAAAAAATGTTTTATCTTTTAGTGAAGGAAGTAATCTCTGTAACGCAGGGGTCAGGGATTGAAGGCATTGATGTGTTTATTTTGTTAGTTAATTATTAAACTTTAGCTTTGCCATATCTAATGTCCTAGAAATACTTTCTAATGTTTGCACAGTTATACATTCATAACTTGAGCTGTTATGGCAATATTTCTTAAAGTGTTTGTTTGCCTCAGAACCTTTCCTTCTTCATAGGGGAGGAGTAAGAATTATCTGGGGAAGATATGGTGTAGTTACACAGGCTTTTTAATTAGAATACCTTGGTGTAAGCCTTTTCAGAACAGCTTGGTTATATTTCTAGAGACAGAAGATTGAAGATTATGCCTCTCTTTGCTGCTAAAATTATTGGGAGCTCTGTTATGAGCTAAGTAGAGTATTGGGCTTAACATTCAGAACAGAAGCTTGAAAGAGAGTTGGGCATTTGAAAAGAAAGGAAGATACTGAAGAAAAATAACCTACTTTTGGGTTTGGAATGTAATTGTTCCCTAGAAAACAGATATATATTTATAAGCCTGTTATATGCTCTAGACCAGGGTGCATCCCAGTGGTCCTATGCTATAGTAAACAGATTTAAATGTCATTGGAAAATATTTAACAAAATAAATAAAATATTTATATAGCATAATATTAATTTGTACTTTTCTAAGTCAATATGCAACAATTATATATAGTATATACTATTGGCATCTATTTCATTTGCGTTTGACACCATTGCTCTAAGCAATAAATATGACTTAGTTGAGGCTCATCCAAAGCTTTTTGCAAGTTCATTTTCCTCTCATTACTCTTTGATGTTTAAGTGGTAATTTAAAAAAAAAAGTATTGAAAGTTTTTGGGGTTGTACTGTTTATAATGTTCTTACAATGAGGGTCTTAATTTTTGTTCAAGAGCGAAAGAGCTATCTATGCTTTGTGATTGTATTGACATAATCACAGAATCTTACATCTTAAATATATATTGAAAACCTTGTCATTCCAGATTTTATCCATGATTGAAGAAGCAGCTGGAACCAGGATGTATGAATGCAAAAAAATTGCTGCCCAGAAAACCATCGAAAAAAAGGAGGCTAAGCTGAAAGAAATTCAGACGGTAGCTATTGTTTTATTAGATAATTGCTATTAGGCAACTATTAAGATTCTGTGTTTGGGTGGAGAAACCAGGGTTATTAGGTTTAGATGTGATATTTTCCCTTTTCCTTTTGCCTAAAAGTATTTGCTTTTTTCTTTTTTAGTTTACCCTAATGAAGTTGTAATTATTCATTTTATAGATACTGGCAGAAGAGATTACTCCAACCCTTCACAAATTAAAAGAGGTATGTTTTAAATATGTGGAATAATAATTGAGGGATTAATTTCAGGGCAGATGACAAGAGGTTCAGAGAAGTGACTTGGCCATTATTGTGCAGATGGTTAGTAGCAGTACCAGAATTTAGACATAGGACCTGTGACTCCAAATCAACACTCTTTCTACTTCGCACACTTATTAATAGAATTCAAGTGGAATTCTTTGATAGCCACATCACTTGGTTGATTCATGTTGAACTTGTAGTCCACTCATAATCCCTAGGCTTTATCATGTTATTTGCTCTTTCACTACAACTATATTCTATATTTCTATATCCTCTCTATCTCTGTCTCTCTCTGTCTCTGTCTGTCTGTCTCTGTCTCTATCTCTGTCTCTCTCTGTCTCTCTGTCTCTGTCTCTCTCTCTCTCTCTATATATATATATTATATATATATGTATTTTTCTGTTGACTTTTTTAACCCTAATGTGGGAGTTTCTTTTGTTTCTATCAAATTTCATTTTATAAAATTCACTTTATTTTTCTAGTCTTTTTAATATTAAGTAAAATACATGCTAATATGCTCTTTCTCAAACTATATAATAGGTCAGTTGGAGATAAGTAAAAAAGCTTTACTGATAAAACTAATGATCTATTTAGTGTGTGTGTCTCTTATTAAAAAAGGAAGTTTAACATAGGTTATTGGATGACTTGATTTTTTTGCCTTAGGTTCTCTACATGCTACAATATTAATATGGTAATATATTTTCCCACATATTAATTCCAAGTAGCTAATGTTACCTTTTGTAAAAATGGAAAAATGTGATTAATTTACAAATGCTATAACATTGTGTATAAAAGCTAGTTTTTATCTTAATTTTGTCTTTTGAGGTCTGTTCCAGCTACAAAACTGAATAATTCTATGATATGTCCTAATTCAATTTTTTACTTCTGACATTCAGTAAAAAAAATTATATTGTGAAATTGAAATTTTGGATTTTGACTTATGTTTGTGAATGTTTTTTGTTTTTAAATGGCAAAGGGACGAGTTGAGAGCATCAAAATATTGCCCTGGAATTTCAATTTTTTTTTCTTATTGGTAACTTTTCCAGGAAAGATCTTCCTACTTGGAGTACCAGAAAGTAATGCGAGAAATAGAACATTTGAGTCGTCTTTACATTGCTTATCAGTTCATGCTTGCTGAAGACACCAAAGTACGTTCAGCTGAAGAGTTAAAAGAAATGCAAGCCCTAACTGTCAAAATTCAAGAGGAAGTAGCTGAGAATGATAAACATATTAAAGAACTTAGTCATGAGATAGAAGAGTTGGAAAAAAGGAAAGAAAAGGTAAGAAAGCTTAAGTGTGATAGGTAAGTTGTATATCATAAGGTAAAAAATTCCTTTGCAGAGTGATATTGTAAGCTAGCTGTTCTAAAGCCATTTCAAGTGTCTTACTGCCTAACCATTTTCCATAGAGAGGCCCAATATTGTAACTTTTAAAAATTCTTTACACTCTTTGCAAAGTTTTCACATGAATAGAAGATTGCCAGATAGTTGTAGATTTTAAGGAACTTGACTGAGGTGAGATGTATTTTATTGTAGGAAATTGGGAATGTCCTTCAGTCTTTGGAAGACGTACTTGCAGAGGCTCAGAGAGTCAGTATGAAGTCTCAAAGTGCTCTTGATCTCAAGAAGAAAAATCTGGAAAGTGAAGAAAAAAAACGCAGAGAACTAGAAAAAAGCATGGCAGAGGTACTGACTTTGTCATATTCCTTTTTCCCAATATTGTAGTTTAATGATTACTAACACTGTCTTAAAACTAAATTCTCTAGGTTGGGGTTCTTAACCTGTGATCCATTAACTTGCCTTAAATTTTTTTGACAATTATATTTCAGTGTAAATGACTGTGCATTTTATTCTGTTCATTTAAAAATATTTTTCTGAGAAGGATTCCCACAGACTTCACTAGATTGCCCAAGGTCTCTGTGACCCAAAAAAGGTTATAATTTCTGTTTAAGAGCTACAAAATATAGAAGCAGAATTACGGGTGTCATAGATTTGAGGTTCATCATTTCCACAAGAATTTATTAAATGCTTGCCACATGTGAAGTGCTGTTCTAGGTACTAAGCATACAAAGGAATGAAAAATAGTCCCTGCCTATATGGAACTTATATTCTGTGATGTCTATATATATTTTTTTAACCGATTACTTAGACATTTTCCTTGACATAGGGATTTTGAAGTCCTCTATTGTAAGAATCTATCTGATTTGACAAAAAAAAAATCTCAGGTGAATTGCAGCATCTCATTTTATTTCTTTCATATTAATTAGGCTAAAAGTTCTGATCACCATTGAAGAAGGTGAGAAATTCTTTAAATACTGGAGACTGGCATATCAAGAGATATAGCAAAGTTTTTAATTAACATGATAATGCTGTTCCTTAAACTGTATGGAGATCTTTATTAATAAAGCCACTATTCTCCTTGTGGGATGTCTCATCATTATTTAATATTATATTTGCAATAGCAAGCTTAAAAATAGAGCAGTTACTGAGGCTGGCAAAATATGGAATCCAGGACTTTGTGATTACAACTGTGATCTTGACATTCCTTTCCCTAGCATAACATTTTATATTGTTATGGAATCGATCTGTGATATTTAGATAAACAACTTATGGGTGTGTGTGTGTGTGTGTGTGTGCGTGTTCAGAGAGGATTGATTTTGAATCAGAGGTTCTGGTTTCAAAGCTGGCTGTGTCATTACCTGTTTTATTCATCATAGACACATTTCTCAACTTCTCTGTGCCTCATCTTCCTCACAAAATGAGAAGGTTGAGTCTAAGCTGACCAGCAGATGGTGATTTTGTTTGTTTTGTTTTTGTCTCTGCACCTTATGAAACTAAGGTGGGATAGTTAGGATCCATATTACTGGAGAGAGAATATATGCCGAGGAGGAGGAAATGTGTAAAGAGGAGGAAACGAATCCCTGTCCTTAAGACTATTGTGGTAGATGCTGGTGTGGGAAACATTGCTTCCCCAGTGAAAGAAATTAATTTCATTTAATTATTTTTCCACAAAGGATTCTAAAACTTTGGCAGCAAAGGAAAAAGAGGTAAAGAAGATAACAGATGGACTGACTTCTTTTCAAGAAGCAAGTACTCAAGATGCGGCTGCCCTGGCAGCCGCGCAGCAGCACTTCAATGCTGTGTCTGCAGGCCTGTCCAGTAACGAGGATGGGGAAGAAGCAACTCTTGCTGGACAGATGATGAATTGCAAGAATGACATAAGTAAAGCTCAGACTGAAGCCAAGCAGGTAAAATCAGAAATTACACAATTGGTAATTGCAACTTAAAAATGTGATAAAATGTTAAGGATTGGACTAGGTAACCTCTGAGGTCCCTTCCAACTCTAAGATTCTGTGGCAGTCTATGAAGGTTGATAAGCAACTTGGTACAACAGAATGACTGTTGGACCAGAATTTGGAAGACTTAGGTTCTGGCCCGATTTGTATCATTTACTAGCTGTGTGGGCTTGTATAAGTCCCTTAACTCTGTTGATAATAACATCATTCTTCTCGTTTCCAGACTTGTAGCCTTAGTTATCTTTGATTTATTCTATTTTAAACCATGTTTTTCCCCACTCTCACTCCCATTTCTACTTGGTCACTACATCATATTTTTTTTGGGGGGTATCTTTTGGATTCTTCCCTCACCAGATTTGTGAGGCAGCTTGTTGGAATAAAATATAATGTATGTGAAATACTTTGCAAGCTGTAAAACACACAATAAATGGCAACTACTATTATTTTTGTGAATATTGTTATTATTTTGACTGCTGAACTTAGCAGACTTGAGCTTGTATTCTAGCTCCAGTGATCATGAAACCTGAAACCTGACTGGTCCCAATTTGGTCTTTGGAATAAGAATCATAAGACTTGGACTACTTATTTTATGTAGTCACTGAGGAAATTATTTGTAAATTTTAAGTTGCTATAAGAATGTAAACTACTTATGTTTCCATGCTTACCACATCTTACTTTACATTTGGACAACCTTAATAGCCTTCCTTTCTGAACTATCCCTTTTCCAGTTTATCATGTAGATTTCTACCATGTAATTCTGTGGAAAGCGCCATTGTCTTTATCATTTCCTTGCTTCAGAATCTATACTGTTCTCTGTCACTTGTATCAAATTCATTTTTCTCAGTGTAGTATTCTGTGTGAACTGACCTTCCTTTATATATACAACCTTGTTTCCTGCTACTCAGTAAATAACTCCTTTGTTATGTCTGGGCAGAGTTCCTGGTTGATCCTTTTGGAAATGGAGGAAGCTCGAGCTTTGAACTTGGAGGTTCTCCCTTTTCCAAACTCAGTTAGCCAATAACTAGGCTTTGTTATACCTATTCAAGCTCTGTTGCTAATTAGAATCTTAGAAATACTTGCCATGTGTATTAAATGTCATTGCTGGAAATTGATTCATGGTAAACATGAATTTGGCTTATATTGTGTGCAGACTTTAAAGGGAAAAATACTAGGAAATAGTTCTGCTGTTTGAAAAAAATGCTTATCTGTGATAAGTAGATGATAAGATGATAAGAGATGGAAGAGACCTCTACCCTGTGGAGTTACTGGGAGTTGTTTTTAGTAACCTGTTTTTTCTAACTCTGCTACTCTTTCATGTTTAGTTCTGGTTTTATCCCACTTTTCAATCTAGGCTCAGATGAAGTTGAAGCATGCCCAGCAAGAACTAAAGACCAAACAAGCTGAAGTTAAAAAGATGGATAGTGGTTACAAGAGAGATCAGGAAGCCTTTGAAACTGTGAAGAAGCTTAAAGAGAAACTGGAAACAGAAATGCAAATGCTGAACTATCAAGGTTTGCATTGATTGTGTTGTGACTGGATATTTGGCCAGATGCTAAGAAGAGAGCACTTTAGGGGAAATGAGATCCTGAGAAAACCATTGATGAAACTTTTGTTTACCATTCTGTTGTCAAGTTAGGACACTTAATATTAAATATTCTTTTTATGGGAATTTTAACATATCAAAAAGAGTTTTAAAAGTTATTTGTTTTTAAAATATGCTTTTTGGATGTTTTTTTTTTGTCAGTCTTTCTTGTGTGGGAAGAACCCCTTGCCTGCCTCCAGATTGAATTCTTTCTTATGACAAAAAAAACCAAAAACCCTAAACCTCCTAATTAACCAAAAACATTCTATACAGAGACCATAACTGACAAGGCATGTAACATTCTGCCTGAGTAGTTCCTTGGCTCTGCCATGAGGAGGGCAATATCTTTCATTATCTCTTCTCCTGGGCCTACCCTGGTTTTTAAGCTTATTTAAAGCACAGCTTCCTAAAATAATCTTTTCATTTTTGTTAATGAAATGGTGAATTTGATTATGCTGATTTCATTCTGCAATGTTCAAAGTCTTTTCTGAATTCCTCAATATTCATAATTTCTCTTTGTACATAATATTTCATTATTATATAAGTCATGATTTTTAGCCATTTCTCAATCCACCTATTCTTCAAAAGAATAGAAATATAAATTTAAATAGCTTTCTATATAATTTGAGGGAAGCATAGTTTTCAATACTACAGACTTTCCTTCCTGCTTCAGTCCCCTTCTGAAGTGTTCGAGTACCTTATCTTTGAGCTATGTCACATTCTTTAGGTTTCACTGAGCGTTATTGGACTGTTAATTCTTATTGGTGATATTTTACTGACAGGGGTAAAATTTTACTTAGGTTTAAAATTGAACACTGTGTCCATGTAGGAGAAAAGTGAAATATACATATCTCCTTTTACAAGACCAGTATTTTATATTTGGCAGAGATGGTTTAAAGATTATATATGTTTTTTCATTTAATACTTCTTGCAAGAGATTTATGCTTGGCTTTTATTTAGTATTTAATATTTTGCTTAAGTTAAATCATTTAGGATTTTAGAGGGAACTTTTTCTTTTTGAGGCTTTAATTTTTTAACAAAACTGTTTAATTGTTCAGTTGTGTTATGTTTTGTTTTGCTCTTTAGAAAACAAGGAGGAATGTCTGTTGGAAAAGCGTCGGCTGCTTTCTCAAGATGTCAGCAGGCTGAAAAAAACATGTGAAACCTTGTTTGCCAAACTTCCCAGTCTTCGATTTGAATACAAGTAAGAAATCATGAACTTTATTAAGATACATCTTTTTTTGTTTGTTTTTTGTTTGTTTTTTTCTTTTTATTTATTTAAGTTTTCAATATTCATTTCCACAAAATTTTAAGTTCCAAATTTTTTCCCCCACTTCTCCCCTCCCCCATCCCAAAACACCGAGCATTCTAATTACCCCTATCACCAATCTGCCCTCCCTTCTAACATCCCTCCCTTCCCTTATCTCCATCTTCTCTTTTGTCCTGTAGGGTAAGATAAATTTCTATACCCCATTACCTGTATTTCTTATTTCCTTAGTTGTATGCAAGAACAATACTCAACAGTTGTTCCTAAAACTTGAGTTCCAACTTTTCTTCCCTCCCACCCATCCCCATTGGGAAGGCAAGCAATTCAATATAGGCCATATCTGCGTAGTTTTGCAGATGACTTCCATAATAACTCGTGTTGTGTAAGACTAACTATATTTCCCGCATCCTATCCTGCCCCCCATTTCTTCTATTCTCTGTTTTGACCCTGTCCTTCCCAAGAGTGTTGACTTCTAATTGCTCCCTCCTCCCATTGCCCTCCCTTCCATCATCCCCCCCACCCTGCTTATCCCCTTCTCCCCCACTTTCCTGTATTGTAAGATAGGTTTTCATACCAAAATGAGTGTGCATTTTATTCCTTCTTTTAGTTGAATGTGATGAGAGTAAGCTTCATGTTTTTTTTCTCACCTCCCCCTTTTTCCCTCCACTGAAAAGTCTTTAACTTGCCTCTTTTATGAGAGATAATTTGCCCCATTCCCTTTCTCCCTTTCTCCTCCTAATATCTCTCACCCCTTAAATTCATTTTTTTGAGATATGATCCCATCCTATTCAACTCACCCTGTGCTCTGTGTGTGTGTGTGTGTGTGTGTGTGTGTGTGTATGTGTATGTGTGTGCGTAAGTAATCCCACCAACTACCCAGATACTCAAAGAGTTACAAATATTATCTTTCCATATAGGAATGTAAACCGTTCAACCTTAGTCCCTTATGGTTTCTCTTTGCTGTTTACCTTTTCATCCTTCTCTTGATTCTTATGTTTGAAAGTCAAATTTTCTTTTCAGCTCTCATCAAGAATGCTTGAAAGTCCTCTATTTCATTGAAAGACCATTTTTTCCCCTGAAGTATTATACTCAGTTTTGCTGGGCAGGTGATTCTTGGTTTTAGTTCTAGTTCCTTTGACTTCTGGAATATCCTATTCCACGCCCTTCGATCCCTTAATGTAGAAGCTGCTAGATCTTGTGTTATCCTGATTATATTTCCACAGTATTTGAATTGTTTCTTTCTCTAGCTGCTTGCAATATTTTCTCCTTAACCTGGGAACTCTGGAATTTGGCCACAATGTTCCCAGAAGTTTCTCTTTTTGGATCTCTTTCAGAAGGTGATTGGTGGATTCTTCCAATATTTATTTTGCCCCCTGGTTCTAGAATATCAGGGCAGTTTTCCTTGATAATTTCATGAAGAATGATGCCTAGGCTCTTTTTTTGACCATGGCTTTCAGGTAGTCCCCTAAATTTTAAATTGTCTCTCCTGGATCTATTTTGCAGGTCAGTTGTTTTTCCAATGAGTATTTTCCAATGAAATATTTCACAGAAATATTTCACAGAAATATTTCCAGAAATATTCCAATGAATATTTCACATTCTCTTCCATTTTTTTCATTCTTTTGGTTTTGTTTTGTGATTTCTTGGTTTCTCATAAAGTCATTAGCCTCCCTCTGTTCCATTCTAATTTTTAAAGAACTATTTTCTTCAGTGAGCTTTTGGACCTCCTTTTCCATTTGGCTAATTCTGCTTTTGAAAGCATTCTTCTCCTCATTGGCTTTTTGAACCTCTTTTGCCAATTGAGTTAGCCTATTTTTCAAGGTGTTATTTTCTTCAGCATTTTTTGGGTCTCCTTTAGCAAGGTGTTCACTTGCTTTTCATGCTTTTCTTGCATCTCTCTCATTTCTCTTCCCAGTTTTTCCTCCACCTGTCTAACTTGATTTTCAAAATCCTTTTTGAGCTCTTCCATGGCCTGAGCCCCTTGAATATTTATTATGGATGTTTGGGATACAGAAGCCTTGACTTTTATGTTGTTCCCTGATGGTAAGCATTGTTCTTCCTCATCTGAAAGGAAGGGAGGAGCTATCTGTTCACCAAGAAAGTAAACTTCTATGGTCTTATTTTTTTCCCCTTTTTTGGGCATTTTCCCAGTTAGTTATTTGACTTTTGGGTCTTTGTCAAGAGTAAGCTATACTCTGGGGACCTGTAAGATATCAGTTCCTCCAAGGTGACACAATCAAGCGTGTACTGGTCTGGGGACAGGAAAGGATTTTTGTGCCCAGAATCTTAGCAGAGTTTCCTCTCCAGAGGCACCTGACCTCCAGTTCCACCAAGCTAGCACTGGGGGTGTGGGATTCAGTCAAGCTGTGGGGGCAGGGCTGCCATTCAGTGCGAGACAAAGACCAGCTCCCTCATTGCCCTCAGGGGTTTTTACAATCCAGCAATGGTCTGGGGCTACTGTAGGGGCTGCCATGAGAACTCCTGCTGCCCGCCCGATGTGGCCTGTGCAGGCCACACTGCCTGAGGCTGGAGCTATGGGAAGGCCCTTCTCCCTTCCTGGCCAGCTGAAAAAACCCCATCACTGACCTTTGGCGCCTGTGGGTTGAGGGATCTGTAGACCTGCTGCTGCTGTGACTGGGGATTCCGAGACTGGAGATTCTGCCCCTGAGGGCTGTTTATAAGGTGCAGGTGGCCGCTAGGCCAAGGCTGGGCTGGGCTGGGCTCTGGGCTGCGCTCAGCAAATGGTGCAACTAATGTTTCTGTGGGCCTTTCAGGTCACCCTGGGCTGGAAATCTCCACTCTGTTGTTCCACTTCTGCTGCTCCAAAATTTGTTGACAGTCCCTTTCTGTAGGTATTTTATGGGCTGTATGGGGAGAGTACGCATATGTGTGTCTTTCTACTCTGCCGTCTTGGCTCCGCCCCCCTAACATACGTCTTAAAATAAAGAAGATGATGGGTAAGACTCAGTATAAATAAAGCAACAAACATTTATTAAGCATCTACAGTAGGGATCTACATTACTGAGATAATTTACAAGACTTTTTCATTTTCAATTCTAAATCTTTTTCCTCCACCTTCTCATCCAGTGAGAGGACAAGAAGTACAATACCCATTATACATATTAAGTCATACAAAATAAATTTCCACGTTAGTCGTGTTGCAGAAACGAGGAAAAGACAAGTCCAGAGAAAAAAATGCTTCTGTCTGCATTTAAGAGTCTGTCAGTTCTCTTTCTGGAGGTGGATAGAGTTTTTCATCATGCATCCTTTGGAATTCATCATCCTGTTGGTTAGAACTTTGAAGTCTTTTTCAGTTGATTATCATGACAATATTGCTATTAGCGTATACATTGTTCTTCTGGTTCTGTTCACCTCACTTTGCATCAGTGCATCTAAATCTTCCCAGGTTTTTTTAAAACTATTCTTTCACAATCATCAATCATAATTTATACATCCATTCCTCAATTGATGGGTGTCTTATCAATTTCCAGTTTTTTGGTACCACAAAAAGAGCTGCTATAAATATTTTTGGATAGACCTGTTAGTGGTATTGCTGGGTCAAAGGGTATGCCCATTTTACAGCTCATAAGAGAAATTATTTTGCTGTCATAATAACAACCAATATTAGGATTAAGTTTTTATTTCCTTTGTTTCCTCATTCAGGGACCAGCCCCTTGTAGGTTCTGACAGCTAATCTCTGAAGGACATGACTGATAGAGGAGACTGTCCTAATCCTTGAGGTACTTGAGGAGGCTTCACTTCTGTCTAGAGTGTAAACAGAATCTAATTTAGGTGAATTTTTGCCCTTAGGAAATGAGCCTTGTATTCCTCCACTGGAGTTTAGGGTGACCCAGCTCATGAAGGAGAAAGCCAGCCAGAGTGATCTGGGGAGAGATGGATTCCTCTTTCCAGATTGTTGGACAGTGGCTGAGTCTTATGATCAAGAACTGTTCTCAGTGGGAGGAGCTGAAGACTTTAGCCCACCTACTTATTTAAATACCCACCAGTTGGGGTTGATTTCTCCTGTGCAGGGTGGGGAGTGATGGAGGGGGCATTTCCTTTCAAAAAATACTTAAGGCATTCATTGTCTCCATTAGGTGTCTTGGGTTACTGAGAGAAACCACTGACTATCAATTTATTAGCTAACCTAATTAATAAGTTATTAGTTACCCAGAAACTCTTTCTCTTGGGTTTTTCATTCTTCACATCCTTTGCGCATAGTTCCACATGATTCAAACTGTGCCCTCAAGAAGCTAACTTTCTTCCCCCTGACCCTTGCTCCCCCTACCTCAGGGGATAAACAAAGGAAGAGCAAAACTCTCCTAACAAGCATAGGGAAGCAAAACAAACCTTTAGGTTGGCCGTGTCCACAACTGTTAGGTCTGTTCTGCAGTTTGAGTCCGTCACCTCAGTTCAAAGATGGGTAACTTGGGTTTTTCATCAGGTTGGTCATTGTGTTGATCAGAATTCTTAATTCTTTCAAAGTCTCTCTGAAACTCTCCCTTTCATTATTTCATATGACACAATAGTATTCTGTTACATCCATATACCAAAATTTGTTGAGCCATTTCTCCAGTTGATTGGCATAAACACAAGAAGCTGCCATAAACATTTTTGTGTATCTGGGTAGTTTTTCCCTTTCTTTGATCTATTTTTGAATGTAGTCCTAATAGTGGTATTGCTAAGTTTATTAATTTTTTGGGCATAGTAAGGAGTTTATATTTCTAATGAGGGAAGACACAAAGGAACTAGGTGGCATGGTGTGGAGATAGCCAGGAAGGACTATGGATATCTTTTTGAGCAAGACAAGGCAAAAGCCCACTTATTAGATCTGAGGACCTAGAGATGGAGCCTAATGTTATATGAGGACAGGTGAGAATTCAGGCTGTCTGATGAAGACAGTGACCTTGCTGTATGTGACATTTTGTCATATGATTACTTGCCTTGAAAAGTATATTCTGATGTATTAAAGTTAACTGATGAATTTAACTGATTATGCAATTGTGGTTTGCATTTGCAAATATTGTAAATCATCTGCTTTTGTTTTAAACTGGTTGTAATTATCAGGAAAACTTGATCAGGAGGTGGGTAATATATATTTCATCAAATGTACTACATCAAATGTAGTAGTACCTCTCTAGGATTAATTTTTATCTTTTGTGTCAAAGGGATCCAGAGAAAAATTGGGATCGAAATCATGTAAAAGGCCTCGTGGCTTCTCTGTTTAATGTAAAAAATGCCTCTACAACAAAAGCTCTAGAAATTGTGGCTGGTGGACGACTCTACAGTGTTGTAGTAGACACAGAGGTAAGGTGGTAGCCTTTCTCGGTTATATGTCTTTTTTCATCCTTGTATTTTGTTTGATCAAATACTTCAACCATTTCCCATTAAGGAAATAAGAGACTTCTTGGATTTTTGAAACACTTTTTAAAGTGTACTATGTTACACATATTTTTACACATAATTTCCAGATTTGGAAAGGGCCTTGGTGACTATCTAGTCCATCATGCCCTTGAAGGCCATCCTCATTCTGTAACATACCTAATGAAAGGTATTGCATTCTCTGTTGAAGATAATGTGGGGGAGCCTAATGCTTCCTGAGGCAGCTCATCTCACTTTTCATAAATTTTTTCTTTTATCAAATCTTATTTTCCTCTTTGTAACTTCAGTACACTGCTCTTAGGTCTGCCCTTTGGGAACATACAGCAAATCTAACCTTTCTTCCACTATGACTATCATCAGTGGCTCTTTTCCTCGCCTTTGCCCTGTCTCTTTCCAGTTCTAGTCTTCAGACTCAGTTTTTGTGCCATGAAATAGTAGCTGATTTAATATGCCAAGTGGAATCCCAGTGAGTAGGGAAAACATATCTAAAACATAGGATAGCATGCTTATTAAGCAAGATTTAGACGAGGAGACATAGTAAATCTTAGCATTTCCATTTTTTTATCTTTTAACATCTCTGTATTTTGTTTGAGACAAATTATTTAAAAAGGAAGAACCACCAAGCATATGTGTTCATGGTTGTTGTAACAAACAAAATGTTAAAAGTGTAGGAATATGTTGTCTTCTTTCTAATAGGAGGTTTTTTAACTTAAAAATTATAAATTTTAAAAGATAATTGATAATATTATTTTATAGCAAGTCCTATTTATTTTTATTATGTAATGTGAATGGAATCTCTAAAACTGTTTTTTTAATAATGATACACATTTGGTGCTGGTGCTCTGCTTCAGAAAGCAGGTTATTTTTTAGTATTGAACAGACAATTGGCTATCAACAGTTTTCCTGTTCGTTTGATGGCATTAGAAACATTCTGTAAGGGTAATAAAACTTATTTTTATTCCTCTCTACTGCAAGATTAAAAGCAAAAATCAGACACACAAACTTAAACCATGCCCCCCGACCAGTGTAGAGATTTAGTTTTGAATGGAAAAAAACAATATTATAGAAACATTAATGTCTCGTGATGGTATAAAAGGTATCCATTTCCTTAACTTCTGTTTTCTGTACCTATAAAACATTTTGCTTTAAAGAAAAAAAGCACATGTGTCAATGTGCATGCTCTATTATGGATTATAAGGAAGCTCAGACAGCTGCTTTTTGGAAACATAAAATTCCACCATATCTTTAAAGATAGCATTCATTTCTCCTTTTCAATTTTTTTATGTACCTTGAATTTTTTTCTCTAACATACAATATTTATTTTAGATTACAGGTAAAAAAATACTAGAAAAAGGTGAACTAAAGCGTCGGCATACCATAATTCCACTCAATAAAATTTCATCCAGGTGTATTGGAAAGGAAACTCTGAATATAGCTAAAAATCTGGTAAGTCTCTTGTGTATACTTCATATGCATTTTCTTTTTATAACCCCTTTTTAGAGAAGCAAATGGCATTCTGATTAGAGTATGAGACTTAATTTCAAATTCTGCCTTTTTGAATAGTATTTTTAAAGTATTTTGCAAAACTGGAAGTGCCTTGTAACTGTCAGCTGGTATCATTCTTTTATTTAGAGAATAACTGATTTTATGGATTTGTGCTACTTGGGACTTGAATTATGAAAACACATAAACACAGTCTCTTAAATTAGGACATTTATTTAAGTTTCAAGGAAATTGAGGCATCTAGCTTCTTTTTAATTAACATCTAAAGTTAATAAATTTTTATTATTTACTGTGAATGTTTAGCTATATAGTAAGCTAATATATTAGCTTTGCTAAGTGTGGCTTTGATATGGCATAAAATACTGTGAAAAGTCTTACTGAGGGTAGGTAGTAAAACTAATTTTCTGTTCGATTGTGAGATGTTTGGTTTCATTGTTCAATTCTCTTCCCTTATATGTTTAAAGATTAATACATGTTCAGAAACCTTAGATCTATTAGCATGCATTTATTTTCTTTCCCTACCTCATTTCTCCACTTCCCTCATTCAAGTAAAAGCCTTGTAAAAAAATAGTTATAGTCAATCAAAACAAATTCATACATTGGTCATGTTCAGAAAAGTATATCTCACTCTGCATCTTGAGTCAATCATCCTTCTGTCAGGAGATGGGTAACCTGCATTATCATTGGTCTGGAGTCATAGTTGGTCATTGCTTTGGATCAGAGAAATCTTAGATTTATAAGTTCTTAGAAATTATGAACAAGTTTCCAGAGGAGCTGCTTGGTCCCATGTCCCCTTACCAGGTTTACTTAGTGGAATCCCTGCCACCAAGTACAGTGTGGATGCCCTGGCTGCTTCAGCTGCTTAGGGTAAATCCTTCTACTTGTAGGTCATGTAGGGTAGTTCAGGGGCCCCAAATTTCAGCACAGGAGGCTTGAAGAAGACAAACAGAAAGCTTGGGCAAAAGAAGTGTTTGACTTATAAGGAAGGAGTAATTAACTAATTCATCCACTTAAGCCACTTTCTCCTTCCACCTCAGGGGAGTGAGTGCTATGGATTCATTCCTGCTTTTGTTTTCACTCTTTTTATGTTCTGACATAGTCTATTTTATGTAAAAGTATTTTAGCCAAAGATACATTTTATGTGTGGGCTTAAAACAAGGGAATGCGTTAGTTAAAAAGTTGTGAACTATTGATTTTGTTTTTTCAGAAGTTAGGGTTGAAGTAGGCTGCTGGTTAATAATAGTTAATGTAATGGCAGTTATTTAGCTAAGAAACTGAACTTGCTGACACAAAAGCGTATTTCACCTTATTGTGTTTGCTATGAACCTTTGGATTTTTTCTAGTTTTTTTAAACATAAAACAAGTTAGTGATTTTGGGAATCTTTTGCCATTTCTAAAATAGGAAAAGCTCACTCATAAGAAGAGTTAGCTTAAATGACATAGCTTTGATATGTAGATCAATTGAAACTCCATAGAGATTTGTAGCTATAGAATAAAATGCTCTGCCATGGCAAAATGAGCCAAGATATTCATACATGTAGGCGAGTGTGTATGTGTCTTCTCCTAAACGTTAGTGCCCTCCCTCTGAGATCCTGTCTGTATCTTATTTGTTCATCGTTGTTTATGTGTCCCTTCCCCCATCAGACTATGACTGAAATGACGAGTCTTACTTACTTGGCAGGTTGGTGCTGATAATGTCCATCTGGCCCTTTCCCTGATTGAGTATGCCCCAGAGCTTCAGAAAGCAATGGAATTTGTCTTTGGAACAACCTTGGTCTGTGATACCCTAGACAATGCTAAGAAAGTTGCCTTCGATAAAAGAATCATGACTAAAACAGTCACTCTGGATGGCGATGTCTTTGATCCTAGTGGAACTCTGAGTGGCGGTAAGGGCAGCTGCACTGGGTGCTTTTATTTGAACACACATCCATCTTTTTCTTGGTAATGTAATAACAGATCTTTGTGTTATAAATTGAGTGCTGTGTTAATATGGCATCTAGGAATATTTGAAATAATATTTGAAAACTTCATAACTTTTCATTGTACAATTTTAATCTTGGTAACAGTTCTGAGGTAGGCGGGATATCTGTTAGTCTCCATTTTGTATATAAGGAGTTCTGGCACAGAGGGACTAAATGAGCTCTCATTGTTAATGATGGTACTGAAACCTAGGTTTCTTGATACTCAGTCCATTGATTATTCCACCAGACCTCAACACTCTGTGAAACTTGGAGGTTGCGGAGATATGTCAGTTGTCAAGATCCTCTGACTTCATTAGTGTGGAAATTCCCTTATGGACCACATTTGTCACTTCTCTATAACTTGGTAGCTAAGACTTTTGTTTCTAGTTACACATGAGGTAGTTGATGTCAGGAGATAGAATTTGACCTTCATCTTTCTGTCTCCAAAGCCACAAGGCAAGACCCATAAGGCAAAAGCAGATATTGGCATTTCATAGCAGGAAGAGCTCTGAGTACAGCATAGCTCCTCAGTATGATATAGCTCCTCAAGGCAGATATGTAATCTAGGCTCACTCTTAAATTTTTATTTTGTATAAGATAGTGAAATCCGTAGCCAGGATTTCACTGAAAAAGTGATAGTGGATCCTTTCTAGAAAACTTACTCCAAGAAAATTCTTTATAGATTGCCCCGGTTTGAACTTTGCAGATGCTACACTTTGGTATCTTTAGGGTCAGGTAAGATGGAATACTCTAATATATAATGGAATTATAATGTTTGATATTAATTCATTGGAAGGTGTGTTTTGTCCTTTATTGCCAAAGAACACCATGTGATCAGAGAAATGATGACATGACTTGCACTTGACTTTGTTTTGAGTGAGAGAGGGCTGTGCAGGTCACCAGCCTCACTTCTCCTCCAGAGCCATCTAAATCCAGTCACCAAATATTCATCAGGATGACTGGAGGTGACCCAGGATGAGACAGTTGGGGTTAAGTGACATGCCCAAGGTCACACAGCTAGTGAGTGTCAAGTGTCTGAGGGGAGATTTGAACTCAGGTCCTCCTGACTCCTTCACTGGTGCTCTATCCACTGTACCACCTACCTGCCCCTCATTGAAAGGTATTTTATTGTGAAATTGAAGATAATGCCATCTATGAAAAAATACCAATTTCCAGTTCTTATTGCCTCTGTGTTCTTGATGAATCACTTAACCTCTCTGGTCCTCAATTTCCTTACTTTTAAAATGGGGGGGGTTAGACTATCAGTGATCTCCAAACTTTTTTGATCATTTAGTGCTGTCAGAAAAAGATTTTTGAGCACCCAAATATGTGTATCATTTATGTTATATGCATGTTCTTTATACTAATAATTATATGCATTTTGAACTTTAATAAAAATAGACATTTAATAATTTAAAAAGAATAAGATGGTGGAATATTTCAAAAATATTAATGGTAGAAAATCTACTTTCAGTCAAATATTACTAATAATGTTATTTAGTGGGAGCGATGTGATTGAATATGCTTTATTATTTTTGAAAATTTTGGTTTAGCACTTTGTGATGTAACAATTTGAAGGTTTCCTTTTAACTTCAGTCTGTTTTGGTACTTGAGGGGCAGCTTGGTGGTGCAGGGGATAGAGCACCAGTGCAGGAATCAGGAGGACTTGAGTTCAAATCTTATCTCAGACACTTGACACTCACTAGCTGTGTGACCTTGGACAAGTCACTTAACCCCAGTTGCCTCATCCTGGGTCACCTCCAGTCATCCTGATGAATATCTGGTCACTGGATTCAGATGGCTCTGGAGGAGAAGTGAGGCTGGTGACCTGCACGGTCCTCCCTCCCTCAAAACAAAGTCAAGTGCCAGTCATGTCATCATTTCTCTGATGGCATGATCTTCTTTGGCAACCAAGAATGAACACACACACACACATTTTGGTACTTGATTTTCATCGTTTGTCATAGTTGAAAAATTACCAAGATTTCCTAGATCCAAACAGAACAAGTACAAGCATTTTCCAAATCATGATACTCATTTTTCAATCCATAATACAAAAGTGTTGATTGAAATCAGGCTGTTGTCGCTGATGGAAATTGTCAGTTATTCTTGCAAGTGACTCAGAAGGTTTTATTTTTATATTTTTAACAAATTGATTCAAAACCCACTGAAATACCTTATTTGGAAGACTTAAAAATGAGTTAGAAAGTTCTGTTTCCAAGCTTAAATTTGTAGACATTAGAGTTTTTATAGATGACAACACATTATATTTACCTGGAAAGTAGACTAATTCAGGTCCACAGTGTCAAGAAGAATAAGGATTGAGAAAAGGCCTTTAGCCTTTTAGCCTGGCAGTTAAGAGATAATTGGTAACTTCAATGAGACCAGTTTCAGTTGAGTGAGTGGTCAATAATAAGGAGGACATTGAATCCCTAGAAGATTGGAAAGAACAGAAATAGAAAAATTTAGAATAGTGAATTTGCTGGGAAAGATAGTGTCATGAGCTCTATGTAGGTTGTAACTCATCAGTATTTCCTTAACTTCTGATATTTTGTTTCCTTTAAAATGAACAGGATTGAGGTGAGGCTGGTTGCATAAACTTTGGGGTTTTCCAAATAGCACCTTCATAAATTCTGTGGATTTGCAGTGATAGGAGAGACCCTATGTAGTAGAGCTGGAGAGAAACCCCATGACTGGCTATTGTGGGGAGGCCCCCTGGGGTCATGTCATCGGGGTTATGCTATTGTCATTTAGGAATGTAGCTTCCCATTGTTGAAACCACTGGAGTTGAAGGACTAGAAGACTCTCATGGCTCTAAATTTTGATCTGTGCTTTTATATGTGTGTTTATAGGTCCCAGGGCCCAGCTTACCTTTTCTCTTTGTCTGTTAACAGGTGCACGGCCCCAGAATGCATCTGTTTTGATACAGGCTCAAGAACTCAGAAATATTCAAGAGGAACTAAAAGTCAAGGAAAATGAGCTCCATGCTATAGAAAAGGAATTAGCAGGTCTGAAAAACACTGCTGAAAAGTAAGGTTTCTGTTAATTTAAATAGCATTTTTTTCCCTTCAGAGATTTGAATGGTAGACAAAATAACATTTTTCCTCTCTAAGGACTCAGTCAGATGGAAAAATTCGGGTTCTTTTTGATTTTGAATATTGAATAATTATCAAAAGGTATAACTATTAGAAGAAAGTATGGTCTAATTCACCAAGAGCTCCTGAGAGGGAGCCCTGTGAAAGAGGGCTGAATTTAGAGTCAGGGCCGGAGTTCCTGTCTTTGCTCTGCTGCTTCTGGCCTGGCTGGGCTTACACCTGACCTCCATGAACCTCATTTGGGTCCTTTGGAAAATGAGGTTAGTGGACTAGCTGACGGTAATATCCCCTCCACCTCTAAATATACAATGCTTAGGCTAGTTGTCAAAAGATCATATTAATTATCAGCCATGTGATCAAGTTAATGGTGCTGAGCCTCCATTTGATGGATTTGGCAGTTAAGAAATCATTGCTAATTTGGATGAGAGCAGTTTCATTTGAGTGAATCACCAAGGAAAAGGAGAAGGTCAAACACCTAGGGGACAGGAAGGATAGTAGTACCCTGGAAAAATAATAAGAAAGTTCAGAACAAGGGTAATTTTGCTGGGAAAGATAATGTAATGAGATCTATGAGGGTTGTAGCCCATCTGCATCTCCTTAACCTGTGATGCTTGTTTTGTCTCACTCAGAATGAAAGGGGAGTGGGGTGAGACAGGGTTATATCTTTGATGGTCTGTAATGTGGGGTTACACCTGTCATACTACCTCTAGGGGGCTCTTTTGAGGAGTAAATGAAAATATGCGTAGAAAGCACTTTGCAGTCTATAAACGCAAGATGGTAGTGGAAAGAATTTATTTGTTCACCATTCTCATGAATGTTTCCTTCCATAAAAACTTATATTGCTGATTATAACAAAAATGGTGAAAAGCGTGTGATGAAAGCACCCAGGATTCTCAGAAATGCTAGATTCTTAATTATTATCTAAAATAATTCTGTGTTATCTAGAATCATGAAGTCAATATTAGCTATTCTCAGTATGTCTCAGCACAAGGGTAATGGCTTTCTCTGACTGCTTCCAGTTTTTCCTATGCTGAGTCTCTGTGATACTTCATGAGACTTTACCAGGAATGTTTTTCTAGATTGCTTAGTATGTTAGTTGGGAGCAAAAAAACATTAGAAACTTCATACTTTAGGTATTGTCAAAATTGGGTACATGTTTTTTACACTTAGAAATTTTTGGCTTTGTTAACATCGCTATAAAAATCCTTCCCAGGAAGAATAGTGAGGCAGTATTTTCTGTGACAAATAGATGTGCCATGACATGTCTGACTTGGTGACACATTTGTATATTTGAATTTCCCTGGAAAATTAACATTGTTCTGGGCATCGTGGTGGCACAAGCTTGTAGTCTCTGCTGCTTAGGAGGTTGAGATTGGTGAGTCTTGTGAGTGTCAGGAGTTCTGAGTTTCAATAAGGCTAAAGCTGATGGAGGACGTACACTGACTTTTTTGTTGGGGCAAAGTTTTGTTTTTGTTTTCCTATTTCAAATTAATCCATTTTAAAATTTACATTTTTAGAAAAACGTATTTTAATCAGGAAATTTCCACTGTTTTTCAATAAGTCTAATAATAATAATAATAACAGTTCTGTACTATGTGCCTGGTCCTGTGCTGAGCACTTCGTAATTAGTAAATCATTTGATCCTCACAGCAGCCTGGGGAGATAGTTGTTATTACTGTCTCCATTTTACAGATGAGGAAACTGAGGCAGGCAGAGGCTAAGTGACTTGCACAGGGTTACACAGTAAGCGTCTTAGGTGGCCTTGGAAACTCAGGTCTTCCTGACGCGGGCTTGGCACTTCACTGTGTCATGTTAGGTAGAGTCCTTTTAGATCATGAGCTTTTGTGGGATGTGCTGCTAAATCAGAATTCAGAATTAATGATGTCTCAGAAATGTACAAAGTCATACCCAGCCAACCGATCTTTGCCCAGACAGTTCAAAGCTCATTTTAGATAAGAGCATTTGATTTGGATGCACTTGTAAAACCCCTAAATGGTTATTGATCACTTACTACAAATGGAAATCTTTTAAGGTATCGTCAACTAAAACAGCAATGGGAAATCAAGTCAGAGGAGACAGAGTTGTTACACACTAAGCTTCAGCATAGTTCATATCACAAACAGCAGGAGGAACTGGACAGCCTCAGGAAAACTATCGGTAAGTAAGGAGAAGACTCTATGTGTTTCTTTGTATCTGTTGACATTCTTTCCCCTTCGTTGTTGCTCAGTCGTTTCAGTCACTTCTGAGTCTTTATCACCCCATTTGGGGTTTCCTTGGCAAAAATACTGGCGTGATTTGACAATTTTCTTCTCCAGTTGGTTTTCTAGATGAGGAAACTGAAGTCAACAGGGTGAAGTGACTTGCCCAGGGTAACACAGCTAATAAGTGTCTAAGGTCACATTTGAACTCAGGTCTTACCCTCATGCTAAGAGCAAGTGCTCTATACAGTGTGCCATCTAGCTTTTCTTCAAGATTTCAAAGATGAAATTTTAATCTACAGTGTCAGCAATGTTAATAATAATGTAAATTACTTATTTAGTTAATTTTTGCAACTCAAAATTTGGTCTTGTGATTATCTCTTTCTTGTCTGAACAAGCTGGGTTAACTTTTAGATTGAATTTAGGCATACTTGGTAGTGTGTTCATATGTTCAAATTTTTTTTGGGTGCAAGTACTACACTTAATTGTATAATATCCTTCATTCTCTCCTGTTTTAATTTTGAGTTGAGATAGAAATAAATGATGCCAGCAACTGACTCTCAGGGTTGTATGGACAGCTCAGACGTAGGCCTATTTGAAATTTTTATCCCTCTACTTCTATAAGCTCCTTCAGGGCAGAAGCCATTTTCATTTTGTGTTTGTATCTGAAGAGTGTAGCACGTTGTCTTGCCCATAGTTGGTGTTTGATCAGTGCTTGTTGAATTGAGTGAACTCACCCAGCGTTGAAGCTGGCACATTGATCTGAGATCAAATGTCTAAGATTCCAGACCTTTCCTTTGCATGTCATTTTATTTAGATCATTTTATCTTTAGTGAATAAACAGATGTGGATCCTTGTTTTAAAACTAGGGGAAGAAAATCTGCTGTTCTCTATCTTAGTTGTTTTAAAAGACATATCTGCAGCCTCTCTGGTGATGGTTAGAGGAAGACAAGCATACCTAGGGGAGAGAATTTTTTTTTTTTTTACCACCTTCACTTTGTCTCTCCTCTACAAAGTTCTGCTCTGCATTGTGGACTATGGAGTTGACCGCTGGTGCCTGGAGCCTCTGTCAGCATAGCACAAGTTTGATAGGCCCGACTAAGCTAAAAAAGCTTCTTGCCCAGGATAGGGCTAGGGACAGCTCCTGTCTGAGGAGGAGCTTTGTGAAATTCAGAGCTGCTTTCTACCTCCCATGGTTGTGGAGGGACTGGAATCTGCATTGGTATAGGGAGTTGTCACACTGATAAAGTCTCTGGTCATTCAAGGTGGAAATGAAGGGAAATCCATTAATGTTAATGAGCCAACAAGCATTTCTGTAGCACCTCTTCAATGTCAGACACTGTGTTAAGTCTTGAGAGTGCAAAGGAAGGCAAAAACACGATTTCTGCTCTCAGTGAGTTCATGTGAGCGCTCACATGTAAGGGAAGGCACTAGCAATGAGAGAGACTGAGAAATGACTCCTGCGGCTGGTGGGATTTGACCTGAGTCTGGAAGAAAGCCAGAAAAATCGGGAGGTGGAGGCAAGGAGGAAGAGCATGTGGGCATGAGCGCAGAGTTAGTGAAAAGGCTGGAGAGGGCTGCTTTCAAGGATCAGCAAACACGCCAGGATAGCTGGATCGTAGAGTATGTAGAGGGGAGGAAAGAAGTGCAAAGAGACTGGAAAGGTAAGAAGGGGTGAGGATTGGAAGGCTTATCTCATTTGATCCCTGCTGCAGCCATGGGAGGTTGGTATTATTAGTCTCCTCATTTTACAGATGAGGAAACTGAGGCCGACTGTGGTTAAGCGACATGCTTAGAGTCAACAATGAGTAAGTATCTGAGGTGGGGTTTGGACTTGTCTTCCTGATTCCAACATTCTTACCTGCTACTCCAACTAACAGTCAAATGGAACATTTTATGTTTGATCCTCGAGGTAATTGGAAGCCACTGGAGTTATGGGGGTGACTTGTTCAGACCTACATTTCAGGAAAATCGTTGGCAATTGATTGCAGGATTCATTGGATTGTGTGTGTGTGGGGTGGTGGTGACTTGAGGCAGACAGATGATTTAGAAGATTGTTGCAGAATTATATTCTAGGGACTTGGAGTGATTCCGAGCCTTGGGGTGTGTTGGGGAGGAGGAGGTGCAGTATTTTTATTGTGTAAAATTATTTCCAATAGACTTCTTGAGACTTTTACTCTGAGTAGAATGCAGTGTCTAAAGTTTCTCATGCAAGAGGTAGCCTGATGAGACAAATGAACCAAATGATGTGTTTTGCCACTTGAAGTATTTACTGAGCGCTCTTCTCAGAGAGAGCTGTCTTCTTCCCAGCTTAAGGTAAAAGATGCTCAGTTGTACAGCTTGTTTTGACTAGGCAAGAAAATATTTGAGCTTTCCTCCTTGATTGTGTTTTCTGAATTCCTTCCATCTTGTAGAATTCTAAGGCTTGGTGGCATTTTCTAGGTCTGATCCTAATGAATTTTGTTTGACATAAGAGGCTTGATAAATGAGAAGAATCTCCCTACTTTTCATTTCATTCACTCTGGCACATACACCCGACACTCTGCATTAAATAATAATTTATATTAAAAATAAGGAGGTCTTAAATCTCCTTTCAGTCCTTTGCCTAAGTACAGAAAGAGACAAAAGTATTTGAAACATTTGTTTATAGAGAATTTGAAATTATTGTTTTACTAACCTTCATATATATTTCATGTCTACGTTTTATATGGCGACATTCTTAACCAGGTAGGAAAGACCAGTGTATTGGCCTGGAAAAAATAATACCAGTTTCCCAATACTGAGGCTCGATATTTGAACTTTTCCTGTTTCCATCTTGAATATTGAAAACTGTTATGAGCTAATGTATTAAGTGATTGTCCTTGGAATGGTTAGTCACTGTTTTCTACTTTTGATTTAGAGGAAAGTGAGGAAATCCTAAAAAATACAAAGGATACACAAAAAAAGGCTGAAGAAAAATATGCGGTGTTAGAGAATAAAATGAAAAATGCAGAAGCTGAGCGAGAGAGAGAACTGAAAGATGCCCAGAAGAAACTTGATTGTGCTAAAAAAAAGGCAGATGCTTCTAGCAGGAAGATGAAAGAGAAGCAGCAGGTAATGAATGTTTGATTTTTGATAGCCGTTATTGAAAAGGAAACACATTTATTGAAAGTATTGGTGGACTAGAAAGTAGACGGTGGAGGGTTTTTTTATTCTTTAGTTTCCATTGACATGTTAAATCTAAAAGTTGATGTCTTCAAAGGTAAGCATCACACCAATCCATAGAAATGTCCTATTTTCTACAAGTTACAATAGTGCAGGCTATATAATTACACATAAAGCCTCCATTCTGAAAGTGTGTTGCAAGTCTTAGAAGAAACAAACTGCCCTTCTTAGCAACTTGTTCGGGAACAGGCTAAGGTTTAGAGGATGGAGTGGGAACTCACTTGATTGTGCTAGAGAGTGAAGCAATAAATTATATTCATGGAAAACATGTATGTTCAAAGGTAATGTGCTAGATGCTATGAGAGTTAGGAAGATATGGATGCCATAGAAGCTGCCATCTGGAGCTTACCTTCTGATCAGAAAAGATACAACATTGCCAGTTTAAGAGTAAGGTGATAAGCTAACAGTCTTGATGCCACATGGCAGAATATAATTAGGTTACAAAGTGATGTGCTTGGTAAATGTTATGAACTTTGAGGAAGGCTCATTTAGCCTTGCTTGGCATGCTTTCATGGTGGCAATGTTTGTTGACTTGGGCTCTAAAGATATAATAATGATAATAGGGAGACAAGGAAATTTAAAAAAAACCTGTTTTTTAAATTAATTTGATTATTTTTCATTTTCAACATTCACTCCATAAGTTTTAAATTTTTTCCCTTCCCTCTCCCCTCCCTCCTCAAGTCAACATGCCATCTGATAGACTCTGCACATACATTTCTATTAAACGCATTTTCACATTAGTCACATTGCATAGAAGAATTATAACGAATGGGAGAAACCATGAGGAAGAAAACAAAACAAAACAAAAAAGAAAATAGTCTACTTTGCTCTGCATCCCAACTCCATAGTTCTTTCTCTGGATGTGGATGGCGTTTTCCATCATGAGTTTTTGAAACAAGAATATCTTAAAGATGGAGATGATTAAGGAGGGGAAAAAGTACGTAGAGATATAAGGAGCAGGCATTACGAGTATATGTACCTTGGGGCTATTTGAGAAGTATCTTGTGCTTTGGGTCCCTAATCTCATTAGTGTAGGCGTTCCTTCAAACTGAGAAGATCACAACTCCACCACCCATACAATTTTTGCTCATGGCTTTGTTGAACGCAATTCATGATTCATTTAGTTGGTCTAGGCGCCTTTTGGTTCTTTTAATATTTAGAAGTTGCTAGTGTATATGCCATAATATGTTTACACTCATCTTTCCATTATGCTTGGGATTATAATGCAATTTTAATTGTGAATGTGATTTTTTTTTCATCATTTTTAGTCATAGAGTATCACTGGAAAATATTAGTGAAAAGATATTTTTTTATGCATGAAAAACCCTTCATGTTTTTGAAAGCATTGTGCAGTTTTCCAAATTTGGGCCAGCCTCGTCTCCAATTCTAGATTGAGCTCATTATCAGTTGTTACTGCCTCCAAAATTAACTCAGTTCATCCAACTTAATGTTATAATTTGGACAAGTTGAGTTTTTCATCTTTTTTTTTAAAACAGTATGAATGATAAATAGGCCTATTTCCCTGGAAAGATTTGGGATTTATTGGAAGAGTACCTGTCGTGTTTCAGAGCTTGATGTATTTGATGTGTTATTTGAGAACACCTGGAGAACCTTGCCATAGATAGAGAATCCTGGTTGTACTCTTAATAGTTGCAGTGATCCACAATGTTTTAGTTGTGGACCTCATTTTAATGTAAAAAACAATTTGAAGACCATGTGATAATTTATTTTGTTATTTTTTTGTTATTAATTTATTTATTTTCAGTTTTTAACATTCATTTCCACAAGATTTTGAGTTTCATATTTTCTCCCCATCTCTACTCTCCCCCAACCCAAGATAGCATGCATTCTGATACCCCTTTCCTAGTTTACCTTCCCTTATATTCTGCCCCCAATCCCCTTCCGCCTTACTTTCTTGTAGGACAAGATAGATTTCTAAACTCCATTGCCTGTATATCTTATCTTCCAGTTGTATGAAAAATACATTTTTAGCATTTGTTTTTAAAACTTTTGAGTTCCAAATTGTCTCTCTTCTTCCCTTCCCACCCACCCTCATTGCGAAGGCAAACAATTCAATATAGGGTTATACATGCATTGTTATGCAAAGCACTTCCATGATAGTTATGTAGTGCAAGACTAACTTTATTTCTCTCCATCCTTTTATGCCCCGTTTATTCTATTTTCTCCTTTGCCCTTGTCCCTTTTCAAAATTATTTGTTTCTGAATATGCCCTCCCCAATCTACCCTCCCTTCCATCATCTCTTCCCTTATCTTCTTCCCCCCTTACTTTCCTATAGGGTAAAATACTCAATTGAGTGTGTATGTTATTCCCTCTTTAAGCCAAATCTGATGACAATAAGGTTCGCTCATTCTCTCTCACTTCCTCCCTCTTCCCCTCTATTGTGAAACCTTTTTCTTGCCTCTTTTATGTGAGGTAATATTCCCCATTCTATCTCTCCCTTTCTCCTCCCAATATATCCCTCTTTCATCCCTTAATTTTATTCTTTAGATATCATCCTTTCATATTCAATTCACCCTGTGCCATCTATCTATCTATCTATCTATCTATCTATCTATCTATCTATCTATCTATCTATCTATCTATCTGTCTATCTATCTTATCCATCTATCTATATATATCTGTCTGTCTATTTCCTCTAAGTACATTAATCCTGAGAAAGGTCTCATGAGTTACAAATACCCTCTTTCCATGTAGGAATCTAAACAGTTCAACTTTAATAAGTTCCTTATGATTTCTCTTTCTCGTTTACCTTTTCATGTTTCACTTGATTCTGGTATCTGAAAGTCAGATTTTCTACTCAGCTCTGGTCTTTTCATCAAGAATGCTTGAAAGTACTCTATTTTATTAAATACTTATTTTTTTCTTTGAAGTATTATACTTAGTTTTTCTGGGTAGGTTTAATTTGCTCCTTTGACCTCTGGAATATCATATTCCAAGCCTTTTGATCCCTTAACCTGGAAACTGCAAGATCTTGTGTTATCCTGATTGTATTTCCACAATACTCAAATTGTTTCTTTCTGACTGCCTGGAATATTTCTTGACCTGCGAGCTCTGGAATTTGGCTACAATATTCCTAGCAGTTTTCCTTTTGGGTTCTCTGTCAGGAGGCAATTGGTGGATTCTTTCACTTTCTATTTTTTCCTTTGGTTTTAGAATACAGTAGTTATCAATAGCTTGATGATTTCTTGAAAGGTGATGTCTAAGCTCTTTTTTGATCATGACTTTTAGGTAGTCCAGCAATTTTTATGTTATTTCTCCTGGATCTGTTTTCCAGGTCAGTGATTTTTCCAGTGAGATACTTCATATTGTCTTCTATTTTTTCATTCTTTTGGTTTTGTTTTATAATTTCTTGATTTCTCACAAAGTCATTAGCTTCCATTTACTCCTTTTTGAAGGAATTATTTTCTTCAGTGGGCTTTCTGCTTTTTAAGGCATTTAAGGCATTCTTCTCATTGGCTTTTTGAACCTCTTTTGCCATTTGAGTTAGTCTACTTTTTAAGGTATTAATTTTCTTCAGTATTTTTTTTGGGTCTCCTTTAGCAAGCTGTTGACTTGTTTTTCATCATTTTCTGGCATTGCTCTCATTTCTCTTCCCAGTTTTTTCTCTACTTCTCTTACTTGATTTTTCAAGCCCTTTTGAGCCCTTCCATGTTTTCCTTGGAGGCTTTTGATGTGGGATCTGAGACTGTGCTATCTTCTGTTTGATCTTCTTTGTCCCCAAAGTAAGATTCTACAGTCGGAGTTTTCATTATGCTGCCTGCCCATCTTCCTGGCCAAATACTTGACTTTTTAACTCTTTTTCAAAATAGGTCTCTACCTCCAGTGGGGGTGTAGGTGAGGGTGGGTGTACTGTCCCAGGCTGCTGCTCAATCCCCTATCTGTGGGCCTAGAACTCCAGAAGCTGCCACCTCCCGTGCCCTGTGGCTGGGACTGGACCCCTGCCTGACTGCACCACTCCCTCACTTAGGTCCCACACAGTTTTCCCATTGACCTTCCATGCTGTCTCTCTCATTTGTGGGTTCAGAAGTCTGGAAACTGCCCCAGTTGCCAGCGAGTCCATCCCCTGAGACCTGCTCCAGCCTATCTGTTCCTGTGCAGCCCATGCTGAACTGCGCTCTGCTTTCAGCCCAGGGTGATATACCCTTTCTGTCAATTTTGCAGGTTGTCTTGGGCTGGAAATTTGTTTCACTCTCTCATTTTGTGGGTTCTGTAGCTCTAGAATTTGTTTAGAATCATTTTTTACAGGTTTTGGAGGGGTTTGTGGGGAGAGCTTATGCATGTCCCTGCTTCTACTCCACCCTGCTATGTGATAATTTTAGAAAATTTTCTGTGAAAGTCTGCTTATTTCTTTCTTATGTTTTTTATAAAGGATAATATCATTGTATACATAAATGATTGTCAGTTTCATGATGATAAAACAGGAATCACATGAATTTATAGTTAATGTCTCTTCAATTGCCTTTTTTTTGGGTAAAATTTGCTGTGTTCTCCAATCCAGGTAGCTCTCCCTCAGGGCTTCTGGGAGTTCCACAATTGAGTGGATTAACTCTCCTAGGAACTGGGAACATGCTTTCTGGAGGTCTGATCTAGAGGGTGCTATTCCAGGTGGGGATCATTGGGACTTTGTCAGGAAAGTTGGCCAAATGGCTGATGGGATATGAATGGGTTGTGAAATAAGGAACTTAGAAGAAGAACTGTGCTGAAGGATATTATCACTGAAAGGCAGGATCAGAAAAGCAGATGGTTGGTCATATTGTCAGAGAAAGGGATAGTTGCTGGATTGCCTAGCAGTTTCTTTCTTTCTTTTTTCCTTCTTTCTTTTCTTTTGTAAATAAAGTCAGGCAAAACATATTTCCATAGTAATCATGTTGTGAAAGAAACACAGACCAAAAAAAATCAAGAAAAGTAAGTTTTAAAAACAAAGTGTGCTTTGATCTGCATTCAGACTCCATCAGTTCTTTCTCTGGAGGCAGGTAATATTTTTCATTAGAAGTCCTTTAGACTTATCTTGGATCTCATTGTATTTCTGAGAGAAAATAAGTCATTCACAGTTGATCATTGGACAGTATTGCTGTTACTGTGTACAATGTTCTCCTGATTCACTTTGCTTCATTTCACTGAAGTCTTTGCAGATTTTTCTGAAAGCATCCTTCTTGTCATTTTTTTATAGCACGCCAGCATTCCATCACAATCATATGCTGCAGTTTATTCATCCATTCCCCGATTGATTGCCCAGCAGTGACATTTTTGTTATGTCTAGGGAAATTATGGAAGGCCACCTGCACCTTTGTGTTTCCTTGCTGCAGATGTAGGGAAAGGCTCACACTAGAGGTGTATTGTGGGTCTGTGTTGTTGGAGAGCATGCCCACCATAATGACGTTTCAGGGTCACTTGAGGATTGGAGTAGTTTTTAAACAAATGTTTTTTGATGTTTTTTTCTTCCTTCTATCAGTACTTCTGAGGTAAGTACCTATTCCCCCATAGATCCCTCCCTGGTAATAAAGAGAAGTGGCTAAGCAAAACACACACCTCCTTGGTGTGTGTGTGACAGTTCACAGCGATGGTTTCCATTGTCTCTGCACTGAGATTAGGACTGTGTCCTTCACTTTCTGTTGTCTGAAGGGGAGGTGATGGCAGTGCAGATTTTTCAATCTGGTTTTCTTACCTTCTCCTGCCATTGTTTGGATTTTCCATTCCCTTTCTCTTCTTTGTGTGGGGACCTGCCTTGAGATCTTTCACCATTCTCTTTGGTGATGTTTTGGAAATGAGTGTGCACTTCACTCTGGTGATGCTCTTAGGTGGCCAAGGGATCTAGTTTTGCTAGTGGAGGTAGTTTTGGGATTGTTTGGACCATGTTATGACTGCTTTGCGTTGGTTAAACTTCTCCAAAAAGTTGTTGGAAGATTATGGATAGAAACCTGAAAGGGACATTAGAAACATCTAGTCTAATCATATTTTATGGATGTGGAAACTGGCCCAGACAGGTTAAGGGACTAGCTTGAGGTCAAACAGGTAATAATTAGCATTTCCCATTTTAAAATTCAGTTTCTTTGACCCTAAATCTAGTGCTTTTTTTCTATCTAGCATACTTTCTTTGTAGTGACTGTCTTTACTTTTTTTCCATCTGCATAAATGATAATATAGTATATTTGTGTTACTTCCTTGTTCATACTGTTTCATCCCAATACAACCTGAGTTTTAGAAGATTTGCCAATAAATTAACTTCATTTCTTTTCCTGCCTGTATAACTGATATTCTGAATAAATTTTTGCATAGCTTATGTGCATTAAACTGAAGCACAGGTATTATCTACTGAAACACGGTTTTTGAAAAAGAAAAAAACATCTTAAGTACTGACTTTTCTTGCAGATTGGTCAAGAATTTAGCTCCATTGTATGCATCTTAGTTTATATGTAAAGTAGAAACATAGAATATCTTTCCTTTCTAGAAGAAATGTTGAAAGAATAAAAGAAATCATTTAAAAAAATATGTGTACCTAATTTTTTTCTGTCCTCCCCTATCCTTCCAAAGAAGCATTCACTTTAGTACAAAACACAGTATTTTGCTGTGAATTACTAACTAGCTTGAATTATAGGTCATGCTGATTTTTATGTTGTACTTAAAGTACCACTCAATACTTATGTAAATCCACATATAATCTATTTTTTTTAAATAGGAAGTTGAAGCTATCAGTCTAGAGCTAGAAGAACTCAAGAGAGAGCAGGGTACCTACAGACAACAATTTGAGGCTGTGAATGAAGCCATCAAATCATATGAAGAACAAATCGGCATCATGCAGTCCCAGGTGGCTAAGAGTAAGGTACGTTCGATTCATCCAGCAAACAGCAAGCTCTTGCTCTGCCGTGTGTTTGGCTCGTTGTGAGGAGAGAGAAGACGATGGAGAAGACAAGGTACCTCCCCTTACGAAGTTTATAATCTAGCAGGTAGGAATGATAAAATATGCATACAGATAAATATAACCTAGAACACTGGAGAAGCACAAATGCTCAGAGTTCAGGTGAGTGTGATTAATCTCTTCTGTCCTAAAGGTTCAGAGATAGTTTTAGAGAAGAAGTAGCTTTTGACGTGGGCCTTGAAGGAAGGGTAAGATTTATCTTGTAGAAATGGGAGTGGGGAAAGGACCCAATACATAGGGACTGGTGTTAACAGAGACTCCAGAGTATGGAAGGTCAAAACAAGTATGGGGAATGGGGATTCATCTGGAATGATTGGAGAGTATAAAGTATATTAATGATTAAATTGGACAAGTCCTAAAGGCTAATAATAAGGTAGCAGTTGTTTGTGAAGTGACATGAGAATGGCTAAAATTAGCTTAGTTGTGATTATCAGTTGCTCTCTTATTACTAATTTCAATTTCTTCCTTATTACCTAGTCTTTGATGAGAATTTTAGAGAAATTATAGGTTAATGATCAGGAAAGATTTTTAATATATTGGCCCTAGATGCTAAACTATTGTTTCTTAGCTAACTTTACTAGACAAATAAATAAATCCAGGTAAACAGTGAAGGAATGAATTTTTCTTCTTAAAAGTTAAGTAAGTTTAACTATCTGTACCATTTGCTTCATATTCTCCACCATCTGCACATAATTTTAAAAAAGAACATTTTTTTTTTTAAGTATTTGAGACAGTCTGTATGTCACCCTAAAAAAATTTAAAACCTACTTGGGAGAATTGTTTTATGCAGATGAAAAAGAAATGCCTTTAAAGAGGTTTAGTCAGTGGGCTGATATCAAAGATAAAAGTTGGTATATCAGTTTGGCCTCATTATCATTTGCTTTGTGGAGGTTTTTTTCACTGTTTAAAATATGAACAAATGAAAAGTGTCTGGATTTAAAAAAGAAATTTCTTCTCGATAAAGTCTGAGTATGAGTTTAGTTGTGTAAAAAAATATAGCAAGATGCTGGAATTATGTGTTTACTTCTGGAATTGTTGCAGTGATGGTTTTGCTTCCTGCAAGTCTGTGTGTGTGTGTTTTCTTAAGCTGGGTTCAAACAGTCCGCAGTTTGTTTCAGTAGATGTTGTCTAATAGGAATCAGTGAAGAAAGCCCAAGAGGAGCTGACCAAGCAAAAGGAAGCAATTGCAACCCAAGATAACGTGATTAAGGCTAAATATGCACAAGTGGCAAAACACAAGGAGCAAAACAATAATTCCCAGCTTAAAATGAAAGAACTGGATCACAACATCAGCAGACACAGGCAGGAGGCTGAGGATGCAGCCGCAAAGGTATGTTTGTATTCCCATTTACTCTGCTTCTAGCTCTTCTCCTTAGTCTGCATTTTAAGTGGAGTTCAGTTTCACATTTCACTCAGGGTAATTTGGTTAGCTGAGCTATAAATCTTTCCTCAACTGCTTGACTAACTTAAAATATATTGTTAAATATTAAAAAAAAATTTTCCAATTAAGGTACTGATAAACATGTTTTTATTATAAGAAGTATAACCAATTGGTTTAACATTGATATTTTAATTTTTCAGTTAACAGAAAACACTTAATTGGAAAATATTGATCAGTAGCCTTAGCCTTGTGCTGATCACAGTACTTACAATGAATATCTTATAGCTTGTACATATTAAGGATTTAAATATTTTTTGATTTTGTTTAAGATTTGTGTTTAACCACATACACCTACATAAGAAGATAATTAAATTCAGGAATCAGTTTGGTGTAGGAGATAGAGAAATGGCCTTGGATCCAGTAAGACCTGAATTCAAGTGTCACCTCTGACACATCCTCTTTGTGTGATCCAGGGCAGTTCATTTAACCTCTTAGTGTCCTAGGCAACTCACAAAGACTTTTAAATAACAGAAGGTGTCTCCTTGCCTTGATAGAGAGGAAGTTTTATCATTTTGGGAGTTCCCTATGTCAGTGAAAGTGCAGGTTCAATCCTCATCTCTAACTATGTGGCACAGGTCCACATACATCTGTCTTCTCTTCCTGGATGTGTTCCTTTGGTAGACATTCAACCTGAAAAGAGACCTTAGACATTTTTCCAAGTACTTTTTTAAAAAAAACAGATGAAGAAATGGAAATGTAGAGCATTTGTGTGACTTGCCAAAGGTAAACAGTAGTTTTCTGAAACTTTCTTCAGGTCATTTTCTTTTCCTCTCCTGTCATTTTGTCTACCCCACCAAGGAAAATCATAGTTGAAATACTTTAATTATGCTGTGGTTGATATTTTTAAAAAATGAATAATTGTGTGGCATTTCCATAGGTCTGACTTATTCCAGAAAGCAGTCTTCAGGGACTCTTACTTGTCTTCCAAGGGCTTAACTTGCTGTGTTATGTGAAATTGCTTTTCAGAATACATTTAGATCACTTATCATCCTTGAAATCTTGTTTACTAGATAAATTTATATTTTAAAATATATTTTATTGATACCTTTAGTTTTTGAAATTATCTACATTTGTTGGTTTGCTCCTCTCCTAACAGCCATCCCTTATAACAAAAAAAAAAATAGCAAAACCAGTTCAGCAAAACTAACCAATGTATGAAAAAAAGTTTGGCATGTGCAGTGTTTGACACTTATTGTTCCCCACTTCTGCCAAGAAGGGAGGAGGTGCCATTTCATCATCTGTTTGGGGGCCAGGTTTGGATGTTATCATTCCATTTGGTTTGTTGTCCTTTCCATTTACTTTGATATAATCATTGTATATATTCTTTTCCTAGTTCTGCTTACTTGACTTTGCCTTAATTTATATGTCTTTCCATACTCTTAATCATATTTATTGTTTCTTATGTCATTAATATTCCATGATCTTCATGCATCATAATTTGTTTAGACATTCCCCAATCAATGGACATCTACTTCCCCCCTCTCTCCCAATTCTTTATGATAACAAAAAAGTCTTGATGCAATATTTTTTTCTACATGGGGTAGAATCTGTGGTTCAAAGGGCATAGTAATTTCATTTGCTTAAATTTCTCTATAATAAAGGTTCTCTAAATATCTAAGATATCAGTTGTTATTTATAGATCCTTTTATAGTAATTCTTTGCTTCTTGCAAATCTCCAGGTATCCAAAATGATGAAAAATTATGAATGGATAAATTCAGAGAAACACCTCTTTGGACAGCCTGATACTGCTTATGATTTTAAAACTAATAATCCAAAGGAAGCAGGTCAGAGGCTACAAAAATTAGAAGAGAAGAAGGAGAAACTGGGAAGAAATGTCAACATGAGAGCTATGAACATGCTGACGGAGGCTGAAGAGCGGGTAATATGTTTGAGGTTAACAGTTAGTCACTTGAACAAGGAGAGCTGCCTGTGACCTGGGGAGTGTCACATGGCCCTCCAGTGGGTTGCCACTTGTACCTCATTCTTTTTTCCTCTGTTTTTTTTTCCTTCCATGTTTTTTTTTTATTTTACTCTGCCATTCTCTGAATGTTTTCCTCTTCTCTCCCATTTACATTTTGGGCCTGAATGCTTCTTGTATGTATCCCTGTTTAATCTACACGATGGCACTTGATTATTCAGGCTATTGATTTTTGCCCTGGGCTAAATAACTTCTCCTGTTCATGCTGTGCTTATGTTTGTGCTTACCTTTGTTTCACTTAATGTAAAAGAAATTTGTGGATAGTCAAATTATAGCAACTCACACACTTTTCATCTTTTTCCTAGGGAAATAAGATTCACATAATAAATATTTCATTTTATTTTTTGTTTTAGATTTGTTTTTAGATTTTATCCTCCCAAATTCCATTCATTTCCATGAAACATGCCTAGCAATTTTTCAGAACCCACAGCTATACCAACTATGGGAAGTATAGCTAATGAAGCAAACATGAAATTTCTAACATAAGATAGGTATCACTGGTGATAGAATACTCATACAGTTACAGAGGGAATATTATTCAGAAGAAAAAGCCAGAAAAGAAGCAGAGGAAAAATACCATGGTACAAAAAAGAATCTCTGAATGTGAGGGGAGAAGCAGGGGAGAAAACATTTAGACTACAAGGGAAAACAAAGCACTTGTGTGTGTGTATAAAAAGGAAACAAAATGCATGTGCACTTGTGTGTGTGTGTGTGTGTGTGTGTGTAGAGAGAATGCCTTTGCACAGATGTCCTGTTCAGATGCTTAACATGCTTTTTCATGTTATTATGAAGTTGGCCTCAGCCATCTTGAAAAATCTTCTAAGAGTTTTACAAAGTTTAACAATTACTTAGCTTTCTGGCCTTAGTCTTTTATCTCTGAGAAGACAGGAAGTTACAGGGGGTACTGTTATTCCATATCTGAGTCTTATCAGCAAGGAAGAACTTGATGCTACTATGGGAGCGATCATGTCCTTGCTGTTGCAGGGAATCGGAGCATGGGGGTGTATAAGTTAGACGCTAGGAAGGTAGACCTCCATTAAATTCAGAGGAAGGCTAGATACTTTAAGAAGGGAAATAAGTTTTGGTGATGAGAGAGTCTAAAAAACTGAAACTGCTATAATTTAAAATTCCTTGAATACTTCTACATTTCTGTGTTATATGACTATCAAATAATACAGATGACATTGTCTCTCCTTGATAGGAAGTCACTTTTCATTGCTAATTTTGTTTTGATTTTTTTTGCAGTAAGACTTTGGGAAGGATAGCATGTTTGGGAATGAAAATAGCTTCTAGTAAATAATTAAAACTTCAAGCACATGCTGGAAAGTGAGGGGGAGCCTTAATGATTTTTTGGTGCATGGGTAAATATGGTAAGATGCCAGTATATCACAGTGCAACCAAAACATCCTTTGCCAATTCTTTTTTCCCTATTAGTATAATGACTTGATGAAGAAGAAAAGAATTGTAGAAAATGACAAATCCAAAATTCTTGCAACCATTGAAGACCTTGACCAGAAGAAAAACCAGGCCCTAAAAATTGCTTGGCAAAAGGTATTTTGATTCTGCTTGTCATATAGATGTGAAAAGGATGTAGAATATTCTCATGTGCCCATGCTAATGAGATGCTAAAAGGGATCAGGGACAGGAATGATTTGAGATTATCTGATGACAGCCTCAGATATTCCCATACATGTCTGTCTCTTTGGATCTAGACAGGTGGTAATAGATCCCTCTACTATTGTCTCCTATAGTCTGTTCTTTAATTCTAATCAGATTATGCTGTTTCCCCACTTTGGATTGACTAGCTGTCTCTTTAACTATTTCTTACTTCCCACGTTAGCCTTCTTTTTTAATGTGTGTAAATCAAATGAACAGAATTCTGTGAATATGTGGAAGAAAAGGGATTCTGAGGAGGGAAGGGGCAAATTTGGAGAGGGAGGAAAGCTTCAAAGGGATCTGCTGTGATTTCATAGACAGTGGCCCAGAACAACTGTGAATGAGAAAAAAGGGTTGTTTGCTAAGTCAGATGGTACTATAGAAAGAATATTGACCTAGAAATAAGAAGGTCCAGCTAGTAAATGGCAGCATGGTTTTAGGAAAATCATTTTACTTCTCATGGTCCTTATTTTATCACTGTTAAATGAAGAGTTTAAACCAGATGTTTTTAAAGATCCCTTGACTTTTTTAATCCTGTTATCCACTTGAGAGCCATTGTGGCATAGTGGATAAAAAACTGTTTTGGGAGTCAGGAAGTCTTGTACTAGCTTTGTGATGCTGGGCAAAGCTTTTAACCTCTGAGTACCCCAGAGAACTCTCTAAGGCTGTAAGTGACAGAAGAACCAAGGAGTTAAGAGTTTCAAGAAAAGAAGATAGTATGGAGTAAACTTAAGATTGAGATCAGTATAGAGGAAAGTGAATTCAGATGAGAAGTAATGACTTGAGAGAGCACTGAAGGGTAGGTAGGTTTAGGAGGAGTAAGAGAGAGGTGAAATGATAAGCTATTTTTACACTGAAGGATGTCAGAAATTTTGACCATGGAGTGGAAAGGTACACAAAATGTTGAGGTTCAGAGTGTGACCATCCCTGTGTTTGACTGAGCTGGAGTGGAGAAATAGTTTAAAGGTTTTAAGGAAACCTAAGAAATTGAGGTTATGTCATTTGAAGAAGTATCAACATGAATATTGAAGTCCTCTAGTCTAAGGGCAGGTTTTGGGGAGGAGGGAAAGACAATGAACCAGGTTCTAAACTTGAGAAAGGAGAATGACTGGAGGACTGAGGGACAATATTTGCCGTGGTCCATATTGGGTGATAAAGTCATAGGGGGAGAGGTTGTAGAACAATAATGGTAAAGAAGGTGTGGAAGTGGCAGTGGACAGCAGGGAATATTTTGACTCCACTACCAGAACCAGTGACCTGGGGGAGAGGGCAGGTATGAGAGAAGATGGACCCAATCCTGGAGAGAATGACCAGCCGTGCAACGTGTGGAACATCATGTCTGAATACAGACAGATGGAAAGAGTATAAGAGGGTAGAGGTCCAAAATGAAAGGAGGTTTGTTAGTTATCAAAGTGAATTCTTGAAGGTGCAGTGGAAGAGGTGGGCAGAATTAGCATGGGACACGGAAAGGATAGAGCTGAGTAGTATGGGAAGGAGAGAATAGGGGTTTGAGGGTAGTTTTCGGAAGTCAGCAATAGGGAGATATAACAAGTGGTGAGTTCGGCAGCTGTAGGAGGAGCAGTGGGTGTCGTGATCAGGGAGGCAGTGTCGGGAGAGAGGAGGAAGATGTACGTGAGGTGTTTTGGAGAATTTACCGAACTTGGTAACTGTTTGGATATCGTGAGGGGAGAAGAAAAATGACAACGATTTCAAGCTTGAGTTACTGGAAGATTGGTGGTGGTGCCAGGTATAGAAATGGAGGTTGAGAGGAAAGATGGAGATGATTTCATTTTTGGACATGTTAAATTTGAGGTGATGATGGGGGAGATACGGGGCTAGAACCCAGGGGAGGCATTGGAAGTTTGGAATGATAATAAAATCATTGATACAGAGATGAGAATTGAACTCCTGGAAATATATGAGCTTGTCAAGGCAAATGCCATGTAGATAATTTTCAGCGTGATTACCTCCATCTATGTTTCCCTGATTCCTGTCTTTTGTGAAGTGAAATGAGGACCATTAGCGAACAATGACATGTTTTCCTAAGCAAGTATGGATTAATTTTCTGTATAACATTGGAAGCTACTTGGAAGGATTTAAATTCTTAAACAGAATTGTCTTTATTTTCTGTTAGCATCTAACTGTGGTCTACTTTAGCAAGACCTGGGCTTGTTCTGTCACTTATTGTAGCTAATTTTGGCAAAATCCCTGAGTATGATGGTAATTTTCTTAATGAGTGGTTTCCTAGAAATACTGATAATGAATTTGACCCCCTCCCTCCAGAGAATGTACTTATTGTCCTTACTTGAAGTGGCAACATATTCTTTTGGTTTCACTGAGGTAATTTAGACGAAGTAGAGTGTATTCTGAATTTCATTCTGTAGGACTTTTAGTAACCTTTTGGTAAACACTTTGCTGTTCTTATATCAAGGTGAACAAGGACTTTGGTTCAATTTTCTCCACTCTCCTACCGGGTGCTAATGCTATGCTTGCACCACCAGAGGGACAAACTGTTTTGGATGGGCTGGAGTTTAAGGTTGCTTTGGGAAATACGTGGAAAGAAAATCTAACTGAACTTAGTGGAGGACAGAGGTAAGAGTTTTTTTTTCTTCTTTTGTAATTTTTTTCATTATAAATTTAACATTCAAATACAGAAAAACAACATGGAATGAAGCCTTGATTAAAACTGTAAAATCTGAACTATTTACATTTTGATTTTTAAAAAACAGAAGAAAAGAATGGAAAGGAAACTTAAAAAAATAATAACAATAACAGTATATTAACCATATTTACTTCCAAATTCTTTTCTGACATACCAAGATATACTGGTTCAATGTTTTATAGTAACATTTTCCTTCTTTTTTCTCCTAAAATTTTTTAATTATATAGCTTTGCATCTTGTTTTTGAATAGTCTACCTATAGATATATTACATATTGTTTTAAATTTTTTTGTTATATTTAAAATTCCTATATGTCTTCCTTAAATTCTGAGTATAAATCAAGGTTCTTAGTTTAAAATACTTAATATACTTAATTAAAAGAAGAGGAGTGATTGAATTATTGCTTATTTGTATTAGTGTGTTTTTTTCAGACAGTGGTGTGAGAGATAGTGATCGCTAGGCAGAAGTGGATCTAAAGGGAAGAGACAATTAGCGGCACCTACTGTAACTTTCAACCCTCAGAAAAAGGATATGTTGTTGAACTAGCTATACCGAAACAAAATGTCTCAAGTGGGGTTTGACAACACAGAGCACATGCAATTTGCATGAAGTAATACATGTTTGAAAGATGACTTATGGGCCAGTTTTTCCTTTCATCATCAGGAAATGTTGATTCTAAGCTGAGACGCTTAGTGATTGTATCATTTTCTTCTCTAACCACCCTATTCTTTCCCCAGGTACTGTTAGGCCTTAGCATCTTGGTTGCCAGCTCCAGTCTATGGAATGAATGAAACTTTTCTCAACACTTAGAAACCTTAAAAAATAAGAATCTTAAGGGACAAGTAAAAATTCAACAACTTTATTCCTGTGCCTAGAAATCCAGGCTTGCTGATAGCTGTTGATGTGAAAATGAAATATTAGTTCAGATAACTTTCTTTGAAAATGAAGAGCAGTTTGTATAAACAAAAAGGCAAAAAACAAGAATTTTATAATCATTAAACTTTGAAATTTGATATTGCAAGAGATCTTCTTGCTGCCTTTATCTATTGTTTTCTACACATTTATCATTTTATGTAGTGACTTGCCTCCAGCCAACACTTCTGTTTTTATGAGTACTTGGAGAAGGGCACATTTTTTTCAAGATTTGAGTAATTTAAAAGAAATGCGATTTAATTATTCTTCTCCTCTTTTTAAAAATAGGTCTTTGGTTGCTTTATCTTTAATATTATCCATGCTTCTTTTCAAACCTGCTCCAATTTATATCCTGGATGAGGTTGATGCAGCCCTTGACCTTTCTCACACCCAGAACATTGGTCAAATGCTTCGTACTCACTTCACACATTCCCAGGTGAGATGCTGAAATTCACTAAATCTTGAGTAGTAAGTCTGTGGAACCTTCCCTCCTTCCCTCCCTTCCTCTCTCCCTTCCTCTCTCCCTCCCTTCTTCTCTCCTTCCCTCCTTCCTTCCTTTTCTTCTTCCCTCCTCCCTTCGTTTCCTCCTTCTTTCCCTCCTTCCTTCCTTCCCTCCTTGTTTCCTTCCTTCCTCCCTCCCTCCCTTATTCCTTTCCTCTTTTTCTCTCTCTCTGTCTGCAGAAAGTCAGGATTAGAATGTACTAAGTGTGATCTTAGACACATATTCACAAGCGTTTTCTTTTCTTCTTTTCAGTTTGTTGTTGTGTCCCTGAAGGACGGCATGTTCAATAATGCAAATGTCCTGTTCAAGACTAAATTTGTGGACGGGGTTTCTACAGTGGCCAGATTTACTCAGTGTCAAAATGGAAAGAATGTGTCTTCACAGCAGAAAGGGGAAAAGATAAAATCTAAGAGCAGGGGACCCAAGTGATGAAACATGGATGTCCTGAAGTGCCATCATCCATTCGTTACTGTCTTCTGACTTTTCAGTCTTTGTGTTAATATCTTGGAACTCAAAACTGGGTGTCCACTGTGAAGTGTACTTTGACTTGTGTGGAACCCAGGAGAGCCACGTGTGATTTCGTGTTTATATTATTCCTGGTTTTTATGATTCTTCTCTAAACATTTAAAAAAGTGGAGTGTTCCTAGAATCCATCTGTGGTGCTTCTGTATTATAAATAGAACTAAATAACTTAAATGTCACTCTTTTAAAGCAGCCCTTTCTGCTAGTTCGAAAGGCCAATAACTTGCTCCTCCTCTAATCACTTGAGTTTTGTCCTTTAAAAAGGAAAATGTAAGTGTATTTTAATGTTTTGATATCATGTGTACCTTTGTGAATATTTTCTTAGCCAGAATTTTCTCTTTTAGGGATAGAAGATATGTTGAATTCATGGATGCTAAATTTAAAAGCACACCAGAATCAAGAATAGATAGAAGATGTAGACAGTGATAGGAAGAAAAGCTGCTAATGTATGTACTGCTGTAAAATAAGTTTTTATAAACAAGAAGAAAAGTAGAACAGATTCCTGAAGATTGGAAACAAAACCTTTTTTATTGTATAGTTATTGTCACTTTTACTGTTTTTTACCTTGTTTATAAACCAAATATAAAATGTTTTTTTAAGAATTAAAGTGTGAAGAAATAGAATTTTGCATAGTTCTTGACCTATAGGAGGCAATCTTACTCTTATTTTCTTACCAATATTTATTTTTGTAACAGAAGAAAGAACATATATTTTCTTTTAGTTTGTTATAATTTTTGTAATCTTTTAAGATTTCTTGGATACCAGTTTTATAATAAACTTGAACAAAATATTAAAATTTAAAAAATCATGAAGAAGGAAGATATCTAACAAAACAATAGCTTTTCTTTTAAGTGAGAGTTTCTTTTAGTCCATTTAATAGCTTATCATTCTATCCAGCTTACCATTCTAACCTTAGGGCAGAATCAAAGATGAAGGAAGTGAGAGTAGTAGAGTGGTTGGCAGAGGAAAGTGAACATAGTTGGGATTAGTGTTGGAATCGGAATTGACGCTAAAGTTGCCTTTTCTTATGATCTTCTAGAAGTTCCTTGCTCTGTTCTTACCTGGGTAGAAAGACAGAGTTCTCACCTTAAAGCCAGTATTTAATTCTGTAGGAAACTAATAGTTTCACTGGCTGATAAATGTGTTAGCCTGCTTATTAGTCCCGTTTCATTTGTTTAGGCTAGTGAAATTAGAAAATAATGGGTAGAATTAGCTGTAGGATAAGGATCCAGAGTCTACCCTGCTGAAATGCCTGAGCAGATTAGGGAAAAACATAAATGAAAAAAGTAAATAGGACGTCCAAGAAAAAAAAATCAATTTTCTGATTATGGATTTTAAGTTGTGAAAAGGATATATTAATTTGGGATGAAATTCTTTTAGTCTTTTCTAGAACATTATTTTTTCCACATTATTTTGAGCTCATTTCAGTGTAATTCAGAAATTAAAGTTCCCAGTTTTTGATCTTAAATGTACAGATCATAATAATTTTTAGTCTACCTAAATGTAGCTTACTCATGTAATATGAATCTGCATGAATTATATGAGAAAACAGAACACCTTTATCCTAAAACTAAACTTATAAACATTAATTTTTCTGGCCCCGCTTCATGACAGTTATCCACTTAAAGTAGAAATTGTCAGGTTTCTTCCACTGCTCTCGGGAATTCAGGACCCTGGTGTGTACAGTTTCTAATTGAAACATTAGTTAGATATCTCCATGCTGTGTGCTTGCCTGAACTGCGGGGCTTTTCATAAGTGTCAGATTTGACTTTTTCCCCTGCCTTCTCTGGACTCTTCCTTCTTCCTCTGCTTCTGTTTTAATTGCCATGTACTATCAATTCTACCTCTGAAATATCTCAAATCACCCCAAAGAATCTCTTATACAGCCCTCATTCTGTGATACATGCACAGACTATTACAGTAGCTTTTAAAATTTTTCAATTATTTTTAAACTAATTTTTTTTCAACCAACACTAGCCTCTTTCCTTCCTCTCCCTCTCCTATTGAGAATGAAAGAAAAAACACCTGTTGTGAACATGTATGGTCAAGCAAAACAGTTTTCTACATTGACCATGTCTAAAATATGTGTTTGTGTGTATTTGGTGGGTGCTGTGCATGTTTATGTGTATATGTATAATAGGTATATCTTATACATGCATATATACATCTATAAACTTGTATATATGTGTGTATATTACATTTTATATGTATGTTTATATGTTTCTCTGTCTATCTGTCTCATTGTTGGTTTAGAAATCTGGGACTGCAAACTTTCTTTTGGTCTGATTTCTATTTTGGTTATTCCTCTGTAGACTTTAGACTATTCTAGAAGCTAGAACTGAGATTCCATTCTGCCCTTGGAACCTGAGCCCTACCAGTACAGCTTGCTTTTGCTATTTCTTACTTCTTGCTACCTATATGTTTCAGGACCTGTCACCACTCCTTACTCCAGATGCCACCCATGGGCATAGTTTCTTTTCTGTTTGCCCTGGATCCGTGATGCAGGTATGGCTGGTGGATGACAAAAGTTGCCAGTTGGCATCTTCCTGTACTCTACATGGGTTTCTAGGCTCCTCTACTCAATCTTGGACCCACCTCCCCTTACTGGTATATTGCCTCTTCCTGTGTTGGAGTGCTTGATGCATTCCTGAGCAGACCCTCTCCCCAGTGTCCTCTTTCTAGGTTGACCTAAGTTGGAAAAATAACCCTGGGAATTTTCTTTTTAAATTTCCCCATCAGGATTTCATCCGATGCATTTTTTAGATCTGTTTGGAGGAGTCGGGGTGTGGGAGGGGAAGAGGGAGTAGTGAGAGCTCGTTCTGTTGCTCTGCCATGGTGGTCTCAACTGAAAACTATCGCAATAACTTTTAAAATAAGTTTCCTACTTCTTTCCCCCGTCCTTCTTACCATCCAACTGTGTATGCTGCAAGATTAATGTTTCTTAAGAACAAATCTATTCCAAATCCTCCAATAACTTTCAATTACTTGCCAAATAAAATTGAATTTCTTTAGTCTGGAACCTGCTTTTACGGCTTTATCTCACCCTGCTCCCCTTCATGTCCTCACTGGTCCAGTCGAACGCTATTTACTTGTATTGTTCTTTATAATTTGAATGCTCTTTGCTGCTGCTAAAATGCCTTACTTTGAAGTGTTCTTCCCAGGTAAATAATAATCCTTTCCCCAATCAACAGGCATTTATTAAATATTTTCTAAATGCTTATTATGTGCTAGGCAGGGGGGCACTGTCCTAGGTGCTGGGAGCTCATAAACTTGCCTTATGCTTACGGCATATCCTTTTGTGTACATTTCCTATTCCCCGCATGTGACTGTGCACTTTGAAGACAGGGGCATAACATAGCAAGTGTATGTGTTTAAGCTAGAGGATAGAGACTCTATTTTTTTCTTCTTTGTGTCTCCCGCAATTAGCAAGGGATTAATAAATGCTTGCTGATTGTCTCCATTTAAAGGGGAAAAAAGCCTATTACACCAATTTGGTCATCCAACATTTAATTTATATCATTTTTGGTGATTGAGGTTAGGGTTTTCTCTTAAATACATTAACATTTCAGACACCTGAGCATATGTAGATGGGAAGATTTTTACATTTAGAAATCTTGTTATTCATTTAAATAGCTCATATCTTTGAATAAGGGCTAACATCAAAACTACAGTTTTTGACTTTCAGAAGACTATCAGCCTGTGCTATACGAAATAATTTGAAAGTCAGAAAGGGCATTTTTTGACCCTAGTGCTGTACTTCTGAGCTTTCTCCTTTCAGACTTGCTTTAATGGTAAAGGTTCCAAGAATCTGTCAAGAAAAGGGAAAAAGACTTTTTTAAAAACTTTTCTTTTTATGACCCAAATAACAAACATTGTACTTTGACAACTAAGTCATCTTGTCACTGGGATCTCATCAGACAACACCCAGCTGGGTCTTTAGTGACTTCTCGATACCTGTACGCATCCGCCTGCTAGTATTTTGTGTTTGCTATTATCATGTGCCAGTCTTGGAAAATAGCGTGAGTAACCTCATATACACTGAGTTTATTGGTCACTGATTTCATCGTTATACTACTATAGGACCCATGCAAAAGGACAGGAATGATAATTATTAGTAGTTTTAGTTTTCAGGTTCAGTTCAACAAATGATATTTTCACTGAGAGAATGTTTACCTTTAGGCAGGAGTGTGCTGGTAAATGTTTAGCTACATTTATGGGGAAATATGCACAACAGACTTTTTAGTTGAATCTGCATGGTTAGCATTTTCCCAACATTTTCTTAAATCTAGGTAATTAACAAAACAGCAAATCAAACCCTGGTTTGCCATGTTTGCCAATTTCTGAACTATACGTGGTCACGCCAAAAATTTTGAAGTCCATTCTGAGCCACTTGGTTCCAGCACACCACTGCCCATAGGCTACTACACAATGGAGGTAGCTTTTGTTCCTAAAGGAAGGAAAGAAAGCACCTTTTGAATTATTTTAGGGCAACTTTTGACTAGAATCTGCAACCTGAGAATCAATTGAAAGAAAAATTGTGTAGTTGGGGATGGTGGTAGATGGATTGGGTAGGATAGCTATTGTGAAAGGCTGCCAGTTGGAAGTATGTATCTGCATGGCCTTAAAGGGCAGAACTGGGTCCATGGATAGAAATTAAAGAGGCAGATTGAAGCTTAATTTAAGGGAAAACTTCACCATTTGATGATTACATAAAAGGCATTCCTGTTTGTGTAAAGGTTAAACTAAATGAATTCTGAGATTCTAGCTTCTCCAAATTTAAGACTTTAGCATCATGTTTGAACATGCAACTATGGCATGTGTCATACCCAGGTTTGACCTCCAAGGCCTCAAGGCTGATACATGATCAGCACGTACAAGTCGATCACACTATTCACCTCCCCGCTAAGAGTATGTGCAACACTTTAGAGAAATCTGCAGATCAACAAAGTAAACCTTCACTCTGGTAACAGTTTGGATATACGTGCACACGCATAGATTCCAAGCGGAGGGAAGAAAAGATTTCCTAACAATTAAATTGTCTTGGGAATTGATGGATTTCCTCTTAATGAAAAGTAATTCTTTTTTCCTCTGGACAAATCTTTATTGAGGGATTTTATAAAATGGAAATTATGTCAGCTTTAGTTCATAAGTATATTATCGCTTTGCACTAAAGCAATGACTAGGATTTTTAAAATAAAATTGATTTTTAAAAATCAAGAGTATCTAGGTAGTTTTATTCTTGGAAGTAGCTTCAATGTGACCACACCAAGCTTAATTTTTTACAGTTAAATTTTAATTTTTTTTTCAGTTAACCAAAGCATACTTTTTGTACCTTCTCTCCCTACCTCCAGCAACTGAAAAAGAAAAAAGAAAAAGCCTTTGTAGCAAAAAAGTAGTCAAGCAAAACAAATTCTGGCATTGACCATGTCTAAAAAGTATGTCTATATCTCAGTCTGAATTCTTGAGTTCATTACAACTCTCAGGAAGTGAGTCCTTGGTTATTGTGCTGACCAGAGTTCTCCAGTCTTTCAAAGTTTGTTTTTACCGTGTTGTTATCGTACAAATTATTCTGATTTTGCTTGCCTCGTTCTGCATCAGTTCATACAGGTTAATCTGAAACTATCCTCTTCATCATTTCATGAAGCACAACAGTCTTCCATTACATTCCTATACCGTAATTTGTTCCCCAGTTCCCTAATTGATGGGCACCCCTCAGTTTCCCATTCTTTGCTACCTCCAGAAGAGCTGTACACATTTTTCTAAAGACCCTTTTCCTTGGATTTCTTTGGGGTATAAAACTAAACTTGAAGCAGGTGAAGACATTTGAATACAAGAGAAATCAGGCCTACGGCCCATAGTGAGAGAAAGAGAAAGAAGCAATAAACACCTAACTTCAGGTGTAGAACAACAAAGGGAAGGGTTGACAAAGGAAGAATGAGCCACTTTCCCAGGATTGGTCCTGGCTTCTGTCACAATATCAGTTATAGAGAAGCCCATGAAGAGAGTGTAAAAGTAGCTATGAGCACGGTCAGAAAAACAATAGCCTGCCTAGGGCTGGATCCAGCACAGGGGATGAATACCTGGGGGGTGGGGGGGCCTGGGTGGAGCGGGGAGCCTGATGGCTCTTTCTGCCCTTACCTATGGAATGACTCATGAGCTACCTTGCCCAGCTTAGGACCGTCACCCCTCCGGGTCCCATGGCCCCTGTGAATTAGGGCCACTCTGTACCAATATGAATGAAAATTTTGCATATGAATTTGAGGAGTTTTAAAACTGGGGACTTAATTAGTTTCTTCCACCCATTTAAATTCCCAGATTTAGTGGCAAAGGCCTTTCAAAGGATTGATTAGGTACTTATGTTCAGAAGTTATTTATTAAAAGATGCTCTGTCCAACCAAACAGGGTCTCAGGCGGGCTAGAGATGAGAAGCAGAGGGAGGGGCCTGTGTGAATCTCCAAATCTCCACCCAGATGGGTGTATCCATATGGGTCACAGTGTGGCAGCCACATAGGAATTGCTAGGGAAGGTTTCTGTTTTTCCATTTTTATACTGGAAAAGTCCCTTTGATGTGTGTTAGGGATACCCAGAGAGTGCTGGAGCTGACTTGGACTGGCATGGGACGGTCAATTCTTAAAGTTTTAGTATATCTACACTTCAGAAATCAGTAAATGCTACAAGTCAGGATTTATTTTGTTGTCTAGACTTAAGATAGTGATGGAGAAAATGGTAAAAATGCAGACTAATCTCAAAAGCATATCGTACATACGTTTTCCCCTCCTGGAAAGCCAGTTGTTAAACATTTACCATCATACCACTCCCCCAACCTTTTTTCAGGTATTTTAAGATTGTAATTGGTCATGAGCAAGATGCTCTCCTCTTCCAGATATATTCTTGGGCATCTTTAATTGCATTAATTGGTTGAGAGAGATGAAAATATGAGATTGGAATGTTTCCTAACTCTACTTAGGTTGGCTAACAGGGGGGAACATATAAGATCTTATCTACATTCGAGGTTCAATGGACCTATTTGGACTAACCTTGGCTAGCTTTAAAAGTGAAAACAAAAGAAATAAAGGACTTAAAATGACCTAGGTGTACAAGATAGTAGCCAATTAACATTGGCAGGAGTTTTTAGAGGGACTTGTGCCTGACTCATTCTAGGAAGATGGCCTTTGGGTTAGTTAGTCTTTCAAGTGACAATCAAAGGTCCTCTGATGGGAGTGCTTATGCACTTTTCTCCCAGACTCTGTATCAAAAGTTATGACAATTCTTCAAATGAACGCTAAATAGGAAGGGGAAGCAGATGACTTTTAATACTCAACCTAACTCAAGGAAAAAGGCCTCAATTATGAATACAGCTATGCTTACAAATATATATGAGTACATATATTTTTTAGTTAGCAACATAAATTCATTTACATTTTCCTAAAGAAAGATGGTACTAAGTTAAAAATTTTTAACAATCAAGCATATCCATATATATATATCATACAAAAGTTCATAAAAACCCAGAAGTCAGATAAACTGAACAATAAGTACTCAGAATTTAACATATTACATTCATGTACCAGAATTTGTTTAGCCATTCCTCAATTAATACACACCAATTTTATTCTCCATTCCTTGCTACTGTACAAAAACTGACACTATTTTATAATACATGGAGTCTTTCTATTTATCTATACTCTATTTTAGAGTGTATGAGGTCTTTCTATCCTTGACCTCTTTGTGGTATGTATCTTGTGGTGGCATCTGGATCAAAAGGTATGGCAGTTTTATATAATTAATATAATTATGTAATTATATATTATATATACTAACATAGTATAGTTAGTACATATTAGTATGTTAATAAGTATAATTAGTACAAAATATTTCCTTATATGTATATAGTACCTACTATGTGCCAGACACTGTACTAAGCTTTTTACAATCTCTCATTTGATCTCACAACAACCCTTTGGGAAACTGAGGTGAACAGAATTTAAATGACTTGCTCAGGGACACACAGTGAGTGTCTGTGACTGAATTTGAACTCAGGTCTTCTAACTTTAAATTTAATGCTTTATCCTCTACACTACCAGCTGCCTCTAATAATTAGCATAATTTCAATTGCTTTACAGGGTGTTTGGACCAATTCATAGCTCTTCAAACAGTGTATTAGTCTGCCTGTCTTTCCACAAAGACAGCATAGTTCAGTGAATATGATGTCAGAGGACCTGTGGTTTCAATCCTGTTTTTGCCACTTGGCTGTGGGATTTTTTCCTCTTTTTTTTCCATTTATAAAATGAGGGCGTTGTATTTGATGGATTCTAAGGTCCCTTCCAGCTTTATATCTAAGATTCTGTGATCCCTCCATCATTGACTGTCTTTATCACTTACTGTCAAAGGCAATTACATTGAAGTGTAAGCGGTCATCCTACCTCAAACACTTACTAGCTGTGTGACCCTAGGCAAGTCACTTAAGCCCAATTGCTTCCCTTACTCCTTACCATAAAAAATAAATGTAAACACTCAATAACAGAAAATAGAAGGGAAGTAGGGGACCACAGAATGTAGAAATGATGACAGCAGAGTAAAGCCTGGTGTGGTTTGCTGTCAGGGTTTTACATCCATGAAAATGCTCTGGGGTTGGGGACTGAAGGGAAAGATTTGGATTGTTAGCATTTGTCCCACATGGTTCCAAGAGTCTATCTAGAAAATACAGTTAAACATGCTTAGTAGATGCTTCCTTCCCTCTTTTTGGCCTGACCAAACATGTGGGAGAATGGAGAGAGGGAGGGAGAGAGGGGAGAGACCAGCTGGAAGCAGGATAAACACTGTCATTTTATTTTTTCTGAAATAATTTATATTGTCTTTTCATTGGAAGCTACTCATTACTCCAAAAGACCACAGATGTCGAAAAAAGTGTAGAAAAATACTGTGATAAAAATAAGAAATAGTCTGTGGACTGTAGAACCTGCCCATGTGTATCTAGAGGTAGAGGTTTCCCCTTTTTGTTCGTGACCACAGAATCTGATCCCTCAATCAATCGATCAATAAACATTTATTAAGCTATGTGCCAGGCATTATGCTAAGAGTTAGTAATACAAAAAGACTCAAAAGACAGACCATGTCCTCAAGGAGCTTATAAGTGGTATTTTAATGTGGACATCTGACAAGTTACTTAGGTGAACTCATGTCCATCATTTGTCATATTGTTGTCACCTTGACAATATCTCTTGTATTGGATTCCCTTCTTTCCACTCACATACCCACAACCCTGATTCAGGGTCTCATCACCCCTCTCTTGGACTATTATAAAAGCCTCCTAATGGTTCTCTCTCTCTTGAATCTCTCCTCATTCCCAGTCCATCTATCACTCATTTGCCAAAGTGGTCATCCAAAACGCTGTTGACTGTGTCATCCCCTTTCTCCCTATTACTCCCTATGGTTCCCTATTACTTTAAGGACCAAATATAAAGTCTTCCATTTAGCATTAAAAGTCCTTTACAACCCGACTCCTTCCTACTACTGTGATCTTACATGTTTTATTCTCCTCTACATACTCTTATGATCCAACTACATGGACCTACTTAGTTTTCCTCACATAGGGCTGTACTTTTTCTGAAAGTACCTTTTCACTGCCTTACCCCAATATTTGGAAGGCCTCCCCCTCCCTTTTCTGGCTTCCTTCAGGATTCAGCTCAAATTCCACCTTCGGTAGGAGGTTTTTCAATGGTTCCCCTCTCACTTTCCATCAACTCTGTATGTATCTTGTATGTAATAGTTTTTTACATGTCTCCCCCATGAGAATGTGCACTCCTTAAAGGTTGGGACCAAGATTTTGATTTTTTTTTTGTTGTATTCTCAATGCTTAGCACCATATATAGTAAGTGCTTAATAAAGGTTTGTTAATTGACTGAGTCATCACTCTGAATCAATAAGCATTTATTAAGTACCTGTTATGTGCACTGTCCTAAACATGCTATATGCAAAAAGAAGCAAAAGACAATCCCCATCTTCAAGAATTTTATATTAAAAAATTATTTTAAAATTAATGTTTATTGACATCCATTTGTATTTGTTTCACTACATTTTCCACCATAACTATGCCCCATCACTTCCCAAATCTTCTGAAGCACATCTCTTCAATGTTTTCTGCCATCTTTAGAAGCCACAGCAGCACTGGAGCCGAATGCCAACCCTTATATTTGTATACTGTGATAGTTTCAAGAATGGGTTGGCTTTCCCTTTCAGTAGTATCTACTTGTGTGCATTAGAAGCTTCCCCCAAGGAGGAAAAAGTCTTATATCAACAAAAATATTTTTACATTTTTAATTTTTATTTTTCTCAATTACATATAAGCAAAAATTTTTAACATTCTTATTTTTAATTTTGAGTTCTATATTCTCTCCCTCCATTTTTCCTTCTCCTTCCCTTCTAGAAGGCAAGCATTTTGATATAGGTTATACTTGTGGAGCCATGCAAAACATTTCCATGTTAGCCATGTTGCAAAAGAAAACATAGACAAAAAACCCCCTGAGAATAATAAAGAATGTTTTTAAAAAAGTAAGCTTCAATCTGTATTGACTCCATCACTTTTTTCTCTGTAAATGTATAATATTTTTTATCATAAATCCTTTGGAATTATATGAACAAAAATATTTTTAGCAACTCTTTTTATGGTGGCAAAGGACTGGAAACTAAAGATGTCTCCTGTCAAATTGGGAATGGTTGAACCAAGTGTAATATATGAATCCAATGGAATAGAGTTTGCTTTCAGAAGCCAGAGAAACCTGGGAGAACTCTGAACTGATGCAAAGTGAAGTGAAAAGAACTAGAACAATGTGAACTACTACATCAATTTGTAAAAATCGTTTTGAAAGACTTAAGAGCTCTAGTCAACTCAATGATAAATCATGATTCCAGGAGGACTCCCAATGAGAAGTACAACCCATCTCCTGACAGAGAGGTGATGGATTAATACACAGAAAGAAACACATTTTTGGACAAAGCCAACATGGGAATTTGTTTTACTTTACTATATGCATATTTGTTATAAGAGTTTCATTTTTCTATGGGAGGGAGGGAAAAATGCTTAAAAATGGAAAAAAAATTTAATTTAAAAATCCATTTGCAAACAAAATAACTTTCTTTATTATAAAGAAGAAAAAGAAAATTCAGCAATACTGGCCAATGTACCACACCCATAGTCTTCCACCTGTACAAAGAAGGTTTGGGAGATGTTATAGCATTGCTGTCATTTCTAAATTTGACTACTATACACTGTTTTGCTAATGGCTACTACCAATCCTGATTTCTCTATACCCACATCATTTTGTTTAGGAAGATAATTTTTCTTTAGTGCCTTCAGCAAACAACTGTAAAGCACAGGAACTGGCTTCAAAGTACAGAGAGGAAGATAATGGAAACATTCCGAGAAACCTCTCTTTTAAATCTGATATTTCGCTTTCATTATGTGTATTTTGTTATTTTTTAAAATTCAAGCAGGTCAGTTATCTAGCACATTGGGACAGGGAGCTGGTGGTTATATTTCTGAAAATATCCAGGAGACCAAGATTCCATATAGCCCATTCACCTTGGAAGTCTAGCCTCAGTTTAATAAAGTCTGCCTTGGAGGTCAAGAAGTTCTTTTTTATGTTCCACTTGAATTTTTCCTGTCTTCATTTAAGCAATTTTTTTCTTCTTCTGTGATGATAGAATAAGGACCTCTTGAGCACACAGAGAATTTTAGGATTGAGATAGGATTAGGTTAACTGGATTTGAAGTTAGGAAGAAAAAGGGACCTTCAGATTTCATCTCTCAATCTTTCTCACATACTTTCTCTCACTTTCTTGCACTTTGTCTTTCCCTTTTGTCTTCTCTTTCTCTCTTCCCGACTTTCTCCCTTACTTTCTGTCTCTCACTCTTTCTTTCACTTTCTCACATTTTCTCTTTCCTTCTCTCACTTCACTTTCTCTTTCCCTCACTTTCTCTCTTACACTTTCTCTTTCACTATATCCTTTACACTTTCTCTTTCCTCCTCTCTCATTTTCACTTTCTGGTCCTGACTTTATCTCTTTCTCTCTCATACAAATTTATGATCGTACATTTATACCTACTGAATTCCATCTTAATAGAGTTAGCACACTTCTAGCTTGTGTTTTGGGACAAAATTTGTTGGATATTCTTCTTAGCTCCTTATTATAAATATAAATGATGGATTTATTTACCTTTGGGAAAATGGGTTCAAAGTTTTATCAAATTCTGAAAATTTCTTCAGTGAGCAAAAGAACCAGCACAAAGTATATAAAAATATGCTTTTGTCATATTCTCTGCTTGTTCTCCTAGTGACAACATACTTGACTGTACGTACTTGTCCCACTATCCCTATGATTATGGTTTTTTGTGTACCTCCCTTTTCTTCTCAGGTGCATAGGTGAAAGTGGGCATCTGTTTTATACCTTTCTGTCCTTGTGTCTCTAAGACCTTGCACAGGACTTAACTGATTGATATTCATACATTCCTTCAGTTTTCATTGGTCTCATCACTCTGTCGTACCCTCAAGTGATTATCCTATATTTTTCTCTTTTTTTCTCAATATGCACTCAACACTTATTAAGCAACTATGTGCAAGAACCAACTCAAGTTGGAGGACCGTGCTTTGCAAGTGCTCAATGCTTTTTCACTCACTCTAAAAAGATACTGGTCCTCATTCTCAAGGCTCTTCCAAAATCGAGTAGTACGTACACACAAAGTAGCGCACGCTATATGCTTGGGTGGAAAGGAACAAAGAATTCTAACAAGTGTGAAGAGGGGAAGGGCCTCGGTGCCGGGGTGAGATCTGGAAAGGTTCCACGGTGGACACAGCTTCTGAGCAGCTAGGGTGAAAAGGACCTGCCTACTTGCCCAACCCCCCAATATAGAAAGCCTTGGAGCACAATCCCGTGTCGCTGCAGTGCCAGTTCCAAAAACAGCTGTACAAGTGTGGATAATCAAGTTCACAAAGGCTTCTCTTCTATAGAAATGAGTTGAGTGCGGTGGCACAGTGCCTGAGCCTGTTGGGAGTGCAGATGGTGCTGAAGGGACACCAATCTGTGGATTTTCTTTTTCATTCGCTTGAAAAAGGATCTGGCTTCTTTCGATGCTACATCCACCTCCTTAGTCACCCTGATCTCTTCGCTAGCAAAATGAAACACCTTGGTGATCTTAGCTTTCTCTCTTTCGCTAGGTTTCTTTGACTCTTTTGCTGTCACAAGGAATTTGAACTCTTGGCCTCTCTCTGTCTTCACTTGGCTTCTCGGAGGCCGAGCTTGTGATTTTGGCCCCACCACTCTGAGGAAGCTTGTCCAGAGGGCATCATCTTGTCTTTTTTTTTCTCCTCTTCCTATGAAATGCTTTTTTCTGGTTCTACCGATTTCTTCTCCTTTTCACCACTATTTCCTTCTTTTTCTGCTTCCACCTTGTCTTCTGTCTCCTACTTATCTTTCATCAGCAGCCCACCTTTCTTTCTCTTCTTGGGCACCATGCCCGGAGACTTCTTTTTGTTGTCTTTGGAATTTATTTTTTTTTTTTTACCTTTGTCTTTCTGTGTCTTCTCTTCATCTTACAGTTCGTCTTCCTTCACTATTTCATTCACATCATCTTCACTATATTCTCCACTGGAGGGAATGCAATCTTCGTCTTTCTTGGATGACAAGAAGTGCTCTGAGTTGTAACCATCCATGCTATGACAACCTGGAGCCTGCTTGCAAGACCGAAGACACCTTCACTGAGAGGCCAAATCCCGAGGGAGGAACCATAGAGAGGAGGGGAGAAGGCAGGGGATCCTATATTTTTCTATCCCGTTGCTGCCAAGTTCTGAGAAAGCCAACTGTACTTGTTTCTTTTCCTTCTTAATTATATACTCTCATCTCGACCTCTTGTGTTCTGGCTTCTGACTTTACCACTCAACTGAAATTGCTTTAAAAAATTATCAGTAATCTATCTGCCAAATCATGACCTCTTTGCAGCTTTGGACTCTGTTGACCATCCCCTCCTGGATCCCCTCTTCTTTTTTTGGCTTTCGACCACCAATCAATAAAAAGCATTTCTTAAGTGCCGATTATATGCCATGCACTAGGTATCCTCTAGGTATCGAGGAAGTAAAAATAAAAAAAATGAAACAACTCGTGGCCTCAGGGAGCTTTGAATCTATCTTATTTTTCATGATGCTAATCTCTTTTGATTCTCCCATAATTTTTTTTTATGTTGTCAACACCTAGGGTGGTGCATTTTGTATAGTAGACTCTTACTAAATATTTGTTAAACTGATTTCATTTAACAAATATTTATTGAGTTCTTGCATTTGGCAAGGCATTTTGTGAAATATAAAAAAGAATAAGGTGCAGTTCTTATTCTCTGTTTAACAAAATCTGCCTCTAATATGGAAATATGTTTTGCATGATTTCATATTACTTGCCTTCTCAAGGTGGGGGACAGGAGAAAGAGAGGGTGAAGGAACTTGGAACTCAAAATAAAAAAAAAATATCAAAAAATTATTTTACATGTAATTGAGAAAAATAAAAGTTGTATGACCTAAAAAAAATTACACATTATAAATTAAATATATATAGAAATAAAATCTGCCTTATAAGGAAAAATGAATATTGTGGCATCATTAATTACCAAACATATGTTGAATACCTATTATATCACTATTAGTTGATAGTCAATAAAAATTTATTAATCTCCTACTATGTGCCAGGCTCTATGCCAAGACTAGGGATACAAAGAAAGGTAAAAGACAATCCCTCTTCTTAAGGATCTTAAAATCTAAAGGATAAAATCGACACACAAAAGAAAGCTGAAAATCAATGGTGCTAGGGGGAGGGAGAGGGAAGGAGGAGAGGGGGTAATGTTGGAGAAACCCAAGAAGTCCAGTATGAGTGCAGCTGGAAGGTAAATTAGCAGGGTCACCCCACTCCACCAAAAGGAAGAGTTTATGATTTTACCCTCCAAATCAGGGCGCAGAGGGAACTGATGAAGGGTGAGTACCAAGGCTAATTGGACCTTGCAAGATGATGAGATTTCCTAATGATGAATTTACTGGGAGGCATGATGGAGAAATCAAAGAAGTTTAAAATTACTAGGGAGAACTAGGTTTAAACCATCCTCACTGAGTGAATATGTTGTCCATTCCTGAAAAACCTTTAATTTTCTGAGCCTAGCCTTTCTGGCAGGCCTTTTCTACTCATAGAGACATCACCTCTTTATACCACTCCTCCTGCCTTGCTCCCATCTCCCAAACCCCACCTCTGGGGTCTCTGCTTAGAACCTTTCAAACTTTCTAGTTGTTCAGAGACTGCCTGTGACATTTAAGGGCAGGAATCCAATCAGCAAGTCCCCTCCACTCCTTAATGCCCTCTTCTGCATTACTACAAGACCTTGTTGGACATGACAGCTCAGATGTCCCTCAGATGAGGAGTGAATGAGAGCCCAGCATAATCCAAGTACCAGAACAGAAAAGGAGTCTCTCATCTGGATCTTTGTGCCCTTTCATCTTTCTGCCAGGTTTGAAGATCACTGCACTCTAAACTAGGACCCTCTGTAGATTCTGTAGGTATCTAGCTATTGCTTTGTCTTTCAGATAACTAGTAATCATCCCTTCTCCCTCTCTGCATTCTCCTGATGTGTAAAGTCAAGTATCTTTCTTTGTGTAAGGCAAATTATATTTGTTATATAAAAGTTACTTTTAGCATTAATACATGATCTTCCTTCTTCTCCTCCTCCTTCCCCTCCTCCTCCTTTTTCTCCTCCTTCTTCTCTTTCTTTTCTTCACTCAAAACAAAGTGCAAGTCGTGTCATCATTTCTCTGATGTAGTGTTCTTCTTCAAAAACAAAGGATGAACACAACATGCTTCCTCTCACAAAAAGGCAGTTACAATCAATTAGGACAATCTGAACATGTATGCCTTCTAAAGGACTGTTTAGGAGATCCCAGAATCTCAGTGTAAAGAGAACAGTGGCAGGAAAGCAGAAGAACATTGCCCAGCTTCACCCTGGTGGAACACCTGCTTCCTTACAGGTCTGCTTCTTCCCAGAGTCTTTCTCTCCCTTCAGGGACTAGGAGAGAATCTAACGCTGAGTGACTTCTCCCTTGAATCATAAAGCTGAAAACTAGGACACTAGAGTCTCTCTTCTAAGATCTTGCCAACTCAACCCCTCAGGCAGGTGAGGAGCACTGAGTAATCAGTCTCTGCCAACGAGGAGGGTCCTGAATAAGAAGTGAGTCACGGGTTACATTTGTAAGTCTAATTCTCTTTTTATAAATGCGTTTGTTCCCTTTGTCTTATCTTTACTTGAGACCAGGGTGTACATGGGGGGAATAGCCTTGAAGTGTTTTATATTTCACAGACTCTCTGTGCTAGAGTTTTACAATTCTGCATGATAAGTTAAAAGATCTCCCTGGGCTTTGTTAAACCATTTAATTTCATAAGTAATTTTCTAACTCTATCAAGCAGAACCCTAACACTTTAATTCAGGGTTCTCTTAGATTTCCTTTGGAAGAATGAGCTCAGTGGTCCCCTGGTACTGCTGAGGGTATAAGCTCTGGTTCTAGATCCTAAAGGTTGAAGGGTGGAAGGAATTTAGGAGGGACTAGATCTTTTATTCTCAGTGAGACCAACTGTTACACAAGAGTTAGAGAAAGCTTGCATAATTCTTACACTGAAAAGGAACATGCACTTACTTTGACACTGCCTCTGTACACTAATGCCTTCTAGTTGCTGTCAAACAAGCATTTTTATTACTGTTCAGTCATTTTTCAATCATATCCGACCCTTTGTGATACCATTTGGGGTTTTCTTGGCAAAGATACTGGAGTGATTTGTGGTTTGCTTCTCTAGTCTATTTTACAGGTGAGGAAACTGAGGCAAACAGGATTAAATGACTTGCCCAGAGTCATACAGCTAGTGAGAGTCTGAGGCCAGATTTGAACTCAGGGAGATGAGTTTTCCTCACTGGATGCCCACATTCTATCCACTGTGATAGCACATTCTATGTGCTGCCAGGCACTGTGCTAAATAATAGGGATACAAAGAAATACAAAATACAGTCCCTGCTCTCAAGGTGGGCCATAGTTTAAACTCCAGAGTGTATTGAATAGGGGAGGTGACATGGTTAAACCATTGTTCAAGGAAGACCACTTTGCTGGCTGAATGTAGGATGGACTGGAATTGAATAGACAGTAGGCAGAGAGGCTATCCAGCAGGCTATTGAAGTAGACCAGTGTTATGTGAGGAGGATCTGCACCAAGATGGTGGCAGGATCAGTATGGGATGACCTGCTCTCCCTAGCGTAAAGTTAAGAGAACATTAGCATTGCAGATTAAAATAGGATGCTCTGTGAGTTCTCCAAACACAAATTCTCTTGCCAAGCTAAAGCTTAACTAAGTTATTTAACTAGTCGACTAATTAATTAGCTAAATTCCTTTAACTTAAAATTAAATTCCTTTAGATGCATCACCACCCCCCCTTTCTTTTTTTCGCTGGGTTTCTTCTCAGCCCTGGATCCCTGCTTATTAGTTTTGCTGCACTAGGGGGTACTGTTAACTTGTAAAACTCCCTCAGTAGCATCTGACCAGCTTGTTTTAATGTTAAAATGGCAACTTCTTTCACCATGTCATTGTGTGCAGGAGGATGTGATGGCAATGTGTAGATTTGCTTTGAGTGCATGAAATATAAAGAGAACTCCAAATGAAACTTGTTGCAAGTTAGGGAATGAAAAATGTACATTTGTAACGTGTTACTGATGGTTTTTTTCTTTTGGTTCATTTAGATTATAAACCCACATGTTAGGGATAATGGCAGGATATAAAATGCAGTCATGGGAGAAACAGAATCTGACCTCCTTTGTTTGATACATGTATTATTTCCCAGGAGGCAGCTGGAGTCTTCATTTGTCTGGTTTGTTCTTAATATTCTTTCCTTTCCCTAGTGTTTCTGGAGTGAATTCAGTGTCTCTCAAAAGGTATTGGAGTAACAGCCTTTAGACAGACGTCCTCTGTTTTGTTACAAAACCAGCTCCCTGGCCAGGTGAGCAGCTTTGATAGAAGTCTGCCAATCTGATCAGAAGCTTGACCCAAAAGGATCCTGCCTGGGGTTGAGAAAGCAATTTGGCCTCAAGTAGGGAACCTGCCAAACGCAAAACAAATTAAAGAATTAAATTCATCCATTGGAAACAATGCATTATAAATTGCGGGCAAAGTAATAGCTTACATTATATAATGCTTTCTTGTTAAATGAAGCAACACACACACACACACAAAATCCAAACAACTCTTTAAGGGAAATACTATAAATGTTATTAACCTGGTTTTATAGCTAAGGAAGGTGAGGTTCTAGGAGTTGGACAAGAACTTGTAAGATCACACGGTGGTGGATCAGAGATTCAGTTCTTTTTATTAGACTATGCTAAGCTTCTCAGAAAACAGACTAGTAACATGATTAGTAAACTTGATACAGAACTCTCTTTTTAAAATGTTTTTCAATTTGTAGTTTGTACAAGCATTTAAGTTGTTTTGAGTGCCATTCAGATTAAACCTCTAAAGATCAGGAATTTTACCTGCCTCATCCTAAGGACTTTAGAAGCAGCCTACTTCAACATCCTCATTTTACCAATGAGTAACTGAAGTCCAAGAGACTTGTCCAAGGTCTTGCATGCTGCCAGTGCGGCAAAGGTGGAATTTGGACTCAGTTCTTCCTTACTCCCAAGTTCATTAAGTTATGGATTCCCTCATATATAATTTTCCCAACTAACTCCTGGAGAGATGATGCTTGAGCATCAGTTAATAGTAATATTTATATTTATATTTTGCTTTGCAGCCTACAAAGCACTTTAACTTACATTATCCAATTTAGTAACTGCTTAATATCATGGACATCTGCCTAAAGCAGCAGTTCTCAAAGTGTGGTCTAGGGATCCCTGGGAGTTTCTGAGACCCTTTCAGGGGATCCATGAAGTAAAAACTATTTTCACAATAATAATACTAATAAGTTTTAATTTCTAATAATGTAAATATCAATGGATCAAACCCACTAGACAAAAGCGCTGTGGAGTCATCAATTATTAAAAGTGTGAAAAGATCCTGAGACCAAAAAGTTTGAGAACCACTAGCCCAAAGTTAAGAGTTTCTGAATTCTCATAGAAACATATACCTGAATTTAATTGAATTGAAGTGTTTGATGCAACCTATTAAAAAGTTCACTCTGGTCAAAGTATTTTGTAAACCTTTAGGAAAGGTATAACATCTACAGTAGGTGCATTAAATACATTGGTGTGTGGTTCTGTATGAGGGGTTTTACTAGGCTATATCAATTTGTCTCCAGATCTTATTGACTCTGAGGTCAACTATTTTAGCACGGAAAGGTAATTGAGACGTACGTCGGCAAATTGTTGGCTGACCCCAAATCAAGCCTGATTGACAAAAATTAATTAAGTCATTAAGTATTGATTAATCACTTAATTTGTGCCTGGCATTGTGATAAGTTCTAGGAATACATATATATGTATGTATATGTGTGTAAATACATGCAGATATATGCATTCTATGTGTGCATAAATACATGCTTGTGAAATATAGCATGTGTCCATATGTGAGCATATATGTGCATATGCATATAGGCAGGGCATATGTGTATGTATATAATATATGCATATGTATATAGGTAATATGTGCATGCATATGAATATAGACATAAATATATGTCTATACACAAATGTACACACATGTATTCACGTCTATATACACATACATACATATACACTTTTTTGGGTTCAGACCTGTGATTTTATCAGCATATGGAACCCCTGATGAGGAAAGCTTATCTTTCCATGCGGGCTCTTGGGTCTTCGATATTCAGATAGGTGTCTGAGATGCCCCAGGGTGCAGTCACTTGCACAGCTTTGCACTACCTTTATGTATCAGAGGTGGGACTTGACCTCAGGTTTTCCTGTCTGCTTCTACTTTCATAATACCTTTTGTATATACTATCTATATATGAGATATACATACATATACTCCTCCTTCTTAAAATTATTTTATATAACTTTTATTCGCTAAGTTTTGTATGTTCTAGAATATGTGGAAAGAACACTTATTTTGGAGTCAGTGGACCTTGGTTCATATCCTTGCCTTTGGTGCTTACTCTGACTATAATCTTAGACAAATCATTTAACTTCCTTGGACCTTAGGCTCCTCTGCTGTAAAATGAGGGAGAGGCAGCTAGGTGATGCAGTGGATAGAGTACCAGATTTGAAATCAGGATGACACTCTTTCCTGAATTCAAATCTGGCCTTGGACACTTACTAAGCTGTGTGACCCTGGGCAAGTCATTTAACCCTGTTTGCCTCAGTTCTTATCTGTAAAATGAGCTAGAGAAGGAAGTTGGCAAACTGCTCTAGTATCTTTGTCAAGAAAACCCAAATGAGGTCATGGAGATTTGGATATGACTGAACAAGAAATTGAGGGAGGTGGACCTTATGACCTCTGAAGGTCCCTTCTAGATCTATGATCCAGTGATATTAAGTTTTGCTAATTAGAATCTCTGAGGGGACTTGATTTAATAAAGAGATGGGTGTTACATTGGCAATTACATTAATTATGTGCACGGAAATAAATTTTTCTAAAGAGCTTAAAACAGCTGTCCTCTTAAGTAAGTTGGACATTATACGGAGTAATCTTCATTACACCATTGATTTGTGTGGGGAAAGCTTTTTTTTCATAACTTGTAAATTTTAGGCCTCTCTGTCCTAATGATTACACATGATCCATGAGGTTTTACTTTTTAGTTTTTAAAATAAATTTTTATTGATTTTTTTTACATGGCCTATATTTGTACCGGTATCCCTTGGGATACAGGGGGATACATCCCTTATAACAAAGAATAATTTTTTTTTTTACAAAAAAAAGAAGAGAAAAAAAATTACCCAAAGAAGTTTTATTTTTAAGGCTTCTATCAGCCGAACATGAAGTATCTTAAAAGTATTTAGACTGTACCACAGGGCTAAATTTCTCTACCACTGTTTGGGGGAACTTACTGTACTAGGAAATAACATAACCAAATACCCTTACCAAATTGTGAAAATGTTTCTTAGATTCCAAGGTGAAGAAAGAAAGGTTAGACGAGGAGAAGTGAAGGGGGTGGGATTTTAGCCCTCACTTCCAGTTTAACCTTAACCCCTGTCAGAAGTCTCTAGCTACATCTGTGCTCATATTACCCCTGGCTTTTTTTCAATGATCATTGTAACCTAAGGCAACCAGAGTTGGTTTTTCTGGGGACTGGCACTTGGGCATTACATTTTGACTTATTTTTTTCCCATGCTAAACAGATAAAGTTCGCTTTGAGATGGATTCAGGGCATCCAACACTGGGTCCCTTGTCTCTGGAACAATAATAAGCACTACATTCAACCATTTAGAAGCACTGAAAGGCTTGCTTCTATTCAAGGCCTAATGGTAGTTTTATGGCCCCAGAAAATGGATGCGTTGCTGAGAATATGGTTGTATTAAAGCTACATAAACAGGTAGAGCATGCCATTAGTCTGGGAAGCAAAGCCAGAATACCCTGGGGAGCACCTGTCACATGTGTAGCTGAGTGGATTGCTACCTGTGAACTAGTTATTCCTGGAAGAGGCCCCAGTTAAATTTCTCAGAAAGCATTCCTGTAAAGGTGAGATCTTGTCTTGAATAGTATGTTGACAGTAGACTTAGGAAACCCATTGACTCTTTCATTTAAACATTCTAGAGGTGATACATATCATATAAAACAAAAGGGAAAATTTATATTAGTTATCATATACTTAAGAAATAATACACTTAGAAAAGTCTATCTTATAGGGTATCCCAAAAGTCTTAAGTCCATTTTAGATAAAAAAAAACCCTTAACACTACACTAAGACTTTTGGGACCTTATATGCATACTTTGCATGTGCTTATCCACATTTTACTATTTATTTTATTTTTTAGTTTCTAAATATTTTTCCTAATTACATGCAAAACAATTTTTAACATTCATTTAATGTTGAGGTCCAAATTCCCTTTCTTACTCTCTCCCCTCTCTCCTCATTGAGTAGGCAAGCAATTTGATATAGGTTATACATATGCAGTCATGTAAAATATATTTCCATATTAGTCATATATACACATATTTTAAAAGGGCTCTTCCACTAATGAAGTATGATTTGAACTCAGTTCAATTCTACACTGGTTAAACATAGTGGGACAACTTACTAACCATATGTAAAATTACGATATTGGCTTGATTAAACTCAAGAATGAGATGAATGACCTCTTGGGAGTGGCACCTAAGAAGTCTAATGTGAACCTAGGTCATATTAAGAGAAACAGAAATAAGGAAGCAAAAGTTCCATATCACTTTTCCTTAATCACACCATGTTTGAGATATCACATTTAGTTTTGCATGCTATATTTAAGGAGAGAGATCTTCTAGATGAAGCAAATGAAAATGGTGGGACTCAAGCTCATGCCACCATAGGAAGATTAGTTAAAGGAGCTAGGACAGTTTAGCTCAAAGCAGAGAGCACCCAGAATGATAGTTGGCATTTTAAGTTTTTGAAAGACTGGAATCTGGAAGAAAGATTGAACTTGTTCTCTTTGGTCTAGAAGATAGAATTAGTAGCCATAGGTACCTATACGATACATGTGTAAGAGTATAGGCTGTATGTGCTGGCACATGTGGTCCTCCATGAATTCCTGAATGGAAGTTACAAAGAAACCAAGCTTAAGTTTAATGTTCTAATCAGTTGACTAAGTAAAATTGGAATGGTCTGCCTTGGGAACTAATGGGTTCTTCCTTACCTGAGATGGGGCAGTACTGCCTTACCCATGGAGAGAGTGTCCCGCTCCCTCTTTCCTCCTCTCTCTCTCTCTATCTCTCTTGTTTCTTCCTGTTTGCCTTGCCTTCTCTATCTTTCCTTCTCATTTCTCTCTGTTCTTTTTTTGTTTTCTTTCTTCATATTCTTTTCTCTTGCTCTCTATCACTCCTTCCCTGGTGTGTGTGTGTGTGTGTGTGTGTGTGTATGTTCACAAAAACTTTCTGCTAAGCATGAAGGAGTTAACAAAGCCGGGGAGCCAGTAATTTAAAGGTGGATTTTCAGAGGATAATCTCCAATGCCAGACAATCTGCCTTTGAATATTGAAGAGTTAATTCTGTACATGTTTTCACTTAGTTGGCAGCAGATTTTGTTGGTTTAACTATATTAAAATTAAGTGAGAGGAAGTTATGGAGGGATCTGGCTTGGCTGTTCAAACCTAAAGTGTTTCTGCTTCCTTTGAATTACTTCCCTCTTGATACTGACAGTGACACAGTGTTATCCTGGGTGACAAGGAGTGGGGGGCAGCCTCAATAGGAAGAGAAAGGGGAAAAGTAGGGAATAATTATCTATGGTCCACACATAGGAAGTTAGGAAGTGGAGGAGGAGGAAAGTACCAGAGAAGGGGAAGGGGTTTTGAGAGAAACCGCTGCAGTGCTGTCCTCCCAGAGCTGTGTCTGGGATAACTGCCCTCCTGATATCAGTTATGCCCCTGGTTGGGCTGCATGAGATAGCAGAGATATCGCCTATATCATGGTTCAAGAACATTGGCCTACAAGTTAGAAGGTCTGTATCTGTTCTTGACCATATCATTGCCTTGCCTCTAATTTTCAGTCAAGCCTTAGCCTCTCTGTGCTAGTTTCTTATTTATAAAGCATAGCTAAAACATCCCCCTTTGCATCCCTTTTTACTTATCTCAGTGAGATGTTGCGGGACAAATTAGACAGTTTTCTTGTCTCTACAAGAAGACTGTTTTGTGGCTCCCAAGTAGTATCATATGGTGTCAGAAGACTATAGATGTATTGCTGGGAGGGACCTCAAAGGACATTTAATTCAACTCCCTCATTTTATAGATGAAGACTAAGGCCCAGAGGCCTTAAATCATGTAGCCAAGGTCACAGAGAAAATAGACATCCGAGGCAGGATATGAATTCTGAATGTGTACATTTCCCAAATCCTTTTTTACTCTCTAGGAAATATTACTACTCTGTTTAGCATAATAAAGAAAATATAGCTCAAGTAAAAAAGGAAATTTTAGTGGTCCCCTAGAGGGAAATGAGTGGGTGCTGTCTCCTGCTGAGCTAATCAGCAAATCAGACTTTCATTGATGTCCTTTGTATGGTCAGATGGAGATAATGTATATTAAACACTTGGGATATAGAAACAAAAGAGTGAGGACAAAGCCTGAATTATTTTGGTGGCATATGTATGACTGAGAAACTGAGGTTAGCCCTGGCAGTTTTATTAGGAGCATGGTTACTAGAATGGAGACTGATGAGGTAAAGTAGGCATTGGAGACAATATATTTAGGCAAAGTGAAAGTTCATCCCAAGTTAGAGTAGAGGGAGACCTGGTGCCTGGGAAGTTTAATTAAATGATCAAGTCTCAGAGTCCTAGCTGTCTGGGATGATTGCGTTCTATGTTCTAAAGACCTTGGTTTTTGGGGCAATGAATTTCATCTTGGAGATGAAAATCTGTTTTAGGTAATAGGTTGAAAGGACTAAATGGGATGCTCAAGAAAAAAATTGATGAAGAATTTTTTGTTTCCTTTTTTCATAGAGAAGACTTTTCTGGTTCAAGACCAAAGTTCTCCTACTTTTCTAAAAGGGCCGTAAAATATCTTGGGGTTTTAACTGAAAAGAGCTTGGTAGAGCACACTCTTCTTAGGAAGAGGATACAATATCACCAAGGTTGAAGCCATAAACCATAAGTAAAGAGACACAATAGCCTTTAGTGTGTCCTGTGTGGTAGCATCCAGCAGATACTTTATGTCCTGTGGAGTAGTGTTTAGTGGAGACAGTACCTCAGGCAGAGATAAAACTTCTAGTGGAGATAAGACTTGGTGAGAGCAGAAAACATTAGTGACCCTGTAGCAATGGAAGTGTAAATTGTGCCTCCAACCATGTGCCCTTCTACCTGTGAACCCTGGTGACATATTCCCTTTGTATATGCTTTTCTACATGTTTTCTAAATCCATCTACTTTTCTGTTATTTGTATGTGTTAGAAAATATTTCATAGATTTGAGGGGGAAATGACTTTTCTTTTGCCATTCTATTTCATAAAATGCTTTTGCTCTGAATGAATTATTTCTTCTGACTATTAAAAATAAACATATTGATGGGGGCTCGTGAGTAATGGTTTTGAGTGGATGCAGAGCCACAGAGCATCATGAATCTGTGGTAGCCTTGTCTGGTGGCCCATTCTTTGAGTTGGGGGTATGCCCCCAAGGAATTGCAGAAATGTTTATTCTTATTGGGAAATGAATGGAAACCTCGAAGAGGGAAAAATGCCCATGAAAATGGACCAGAAATGAAGTTGTATTCTCTAGGTGATTAGTCTTTTGGGAATACTTCAACACTTTGGCTGAGATGGACTTGGAGAGGTCAGGAAGTCTAAACCCTTTATGTGATTTTTCATTGATTTCTTGTGACTCACCGTGTCACGATATCCAAAGAATGGGTAGAGTTTGGGCACTTCGCAATTTCAACACTCATTTGGGGTCAAATGGAAGGGTATTTTCTATTTCCCCTTATTCTGTCTGTGTCATCTTTGGAGGCAAACAGCTCCTCCCAAGGGTATCTGTCAGCAGAGACTCATGATCTCAAAAACACCAGTACCTCCTCCCCCAAATAGGTTATCCACTCTTTCTTGATAAAAATGAAAGGGAAGTAGGGCTGAAGTATATTCTTCTTGTTCCCTGCATGAACAATGACTTAGAAATATTTAGGATGGAGTTTGGGTAACAGGAGTACTTCTTTTGCACAATGGGAATGCCATGTACCTCATAGGTACAAAACAACTATTTTTTTTTCTTTCCTCAATTGAATAGAAGTAGTGAATGGAAACATGTAGAGGTGTGATCACTTTAAAATTGAACCTCTGATACTTGGAATCAGAGGACTTGGGTCCCAATTCTGGCTTTGTTATTTACTGCTTGTGTAGCTTTGAATGCCCTTTGCTCATTTAGATCTCAATTTTCCTATTCTGTAAAATGATGGAGTTGGATTAGATTGTTCTCTAAGGCAGAGGTATACAACATGTGGCCCACATGCCATGTGCTGCTTCTGAATCACATTAAAATGTAATTGGGAAATATTTAACAAAATAAATAAAAATACAATAAAACATAGATAATATTACATTTGAAAATTCAATCAATATGTAGCTCACATGGATCCTTATGTACTGAATTAGTGGCTTCCATTTCTATTTGTGTTTGACACTACTGCTCTGGGTACCATCCAGCTATAAATCTAGGATCCTAAAATTAATATGTTATAGGGTTTGTAGAACTACAGGTAAGTTATAATCTGTATTTATATTTAGAATCATAGCCTGTCAGATTGCCTCTAGTAAAACTGCCTGATTTTAGAGATGAGGAAACTGAGGTATAGAGAAAAGATCAACAAGATCAAGTATAGTCAACTTGCCCAAGGTCACATGGGTAACAAGTAATAAGAGCCAGGATTTGAACCCATACCTCTTGGCTCCTGTTTCCTTTTCCATTTTGCCCCCTAATCTCTTTAGTTAACTTTTCCAACCTTTCAATGCAAAATGAAATTGACAGATTTGATCATTTCTTTCCAAAAGGAAAAAGACCATTTTGAAACCTTCCTCAGTCACCATGGTTACTTGGCCTATTTGGTCACTGTGAGCTGCTTTCTTCTGCACCTAATTACTGCCAGTCACATGTGACTCTAAGCCTTGTTTTTGAGTGCCTGACTTCAACTCCTGCCAAGTTCTTTCCTTGAAAGTTTAGCCCCAAGGCTTCAGCTAAAGCCCTATCCAACTTTAAGCACCCTCTGCATATTCCTCAATTAGGCCTTTAATGATTTGAAAACTACTTCCTCAGGTTTTTAGACAGAGCAGAATTAGAATGTGTTTCTACGTTATAGCTATAGATATAGAGCTAGAAGGCCCCTCAGAGACATTCTAGTTCAGCTTCCTCATTTTACAGATGAAGATTTTAAAACCCAGGGAGATTAACTTTCTCCACATAGGAGACTTTTCAAACTTGGGACTTCTTGACTTGATCTATTGCTTTTTACCCATTTTCAGTTTTATCTGACTTTTTTTTTTTTTTTAACCCATTTGAGGTTTTCTTGGCAGGATGCTGGAATGCTTTGCCATTTCCTTCTCCACCTCATTTGACAGGTGAGGAAACTGAGGCAAGAAGGGTTAAGTGGCTTACCCAGGCAGGGTCCCACAGCTGGAAAGTCTCTGAATCTGGATTGAATTAAGATCTTGACCTGGAGGTCTGGCATTTCATCCACTGGGACACTGGCTGCCCCTTTGAGTTGATGAGTAAAATGAATAAGTACAGAGCCTGGATTTGTGATTTTTCTTGTGTATGATGAGAAAAGTCCCCCTTCAGAACTTCAGGTCTTAGAGAAATTCCTAAAGCCCTAAGAATTTAAGTGATGTTCCCAGACAGTGTGTGTCAGAGGTAGGATTTGAACCCAGGTCTCCCTAGCTTCAAGGTTAGCTCTCTATCCACTGTGTCGTGATGCCACATTGTAGGAAAATGTGTAACAGTGATTCCAGCTCTTTTGCCCAAACCAAGACACCCTTTGCTCACTGCAGTGATGTTGGTAAGTTTGCAGTGGTTAGGTTTCAGTGGAAGAAGATGAGAGATAAGGGAGGAAAGAGCATGATGGGAACTAAGGGAAAATAACTGAAAGGTTGGAGTCAGAGTCCGTAGCACAGTAACTGATAGTATGGTAGGTGCTTAATAAATTTGTATTGATTGATTTAGGAGATTATGAATGTAAAATGGTATGTATGTATTTGTGTCTAAGATAGAAAGCAAGAGTAAATAATAGTGTTTCTTAACAAGAAGCGTATTGTTTTCGCCCATTTATCCAAGATTTTTAAAAAGGTAAATTAATGATAGGTAATAATAACTTCAGGGGCACGTAGGTGGTGCTGTGGATAGAGCAGTGGTCTGGGAGTTGGGAAGAACTGAGTTAAAATCTGGCCTCAGATACTTAACAGCCATGGACCCTGCACAAGTCATTTAACCCTGATTTGCCTCAATCCCGTATCTGTAAAATGGGGACATACTGGAGAAGGAAATGGCAAACCTCTCCAGTATCTTTGTCAAGAAATTTCCACGGACAAGTTCATAGGGCTATGAAGAGATGGATGTGACTGAATGACTGAACACCACCCCTCCCATCCCCAATAATAATAATATTAACATACTTTACAAACATCATCTCATTTTATTCTCACAACAACCTTGGGGTTGGTGCTATTATTATCCCAATTTTACAGATCAGGAAACTGAGGCTGAGGAACTTTTAAGTGACTTGGTCACACAACTAATAAGTGTTGAGGCTGAATTTGAACTTGGATTCTTCTGACTCCAGGCCCTGGGTTCTCTCCACTGTACCACCTAATTAACCTCCAGGTAGAGTTTTGAAAATCTTTTACAGTAGAGAGCCACAAGATTTTCCACTATAATATTCTATGAGGATAGTTTGTTCTTGATTATGGCTTTGCAGTAACTGGGGCTATTTGCCTGAAGGTAATTTTTATTCTAGGCAGGGCGTGGGAAGTAGTGGGGAGAGGGCTGGCCCTATTGTCAAGAAGACCTGTGTTCAAGAAAGGCCTCTGACACATATTGCCTGTATGATCAGAGGCAAAGTCATGTGACCTCTGAGTATCCCCCCCAAACAAGTATTTGGACCAAAAATTGTAGAACATTGCAGATATATACTGGTAGAAAGCGTGAGTGCACAGGGTGCTCTCAAGATACAAAATTGCAGGTCCAATCCTTCCAACTCCCCCCCTACCCCCTGAAAAAGAGATGAATATGAATATTCTTCTTCTCTCTGGGCCCCTCACTCAAGATTTCCAAGAATTTTATCTTTGGTTTTATGTGATTTCTAAAGAAGCCAATGATAAATCAAGTTCCTTTTTTTTGAAGGCAGCTAGCACAATGGATAGAGTGCCAGCCCTGGAGTCAGAAATATTCATCTTTCTGAGTTCAAATCCAGCCTCAGACACTTCCTATGTGACCCTGTTTGCCTCAGTTCCTCATTTGTAAAATAAGCTGGAGAAGGAAATGGCAAACTGTTCCAATATCTTTGCCAAGAAAACTCCAAATGGGGTCACAGAGAGCTGGAGACTGAACAGAAACATCGTTCCTTTTTTGAGCAAATTATCACCATGACGTGTTTTTTCCTTCGGATTACAAACCTTTTTTTCCAGTCTTTCACAATATACTTAATTTAAATTGTTTAGAGTTTAGCTCCGCTTAGTCACAACTTAAGGCATAGTTTACCAACAGGGTCACGGTACTTTAGCGTGTCTTAAGGACCAGGCTAAAGCCTGGACCTGTGGTTTCATCAGTATAAGGAGCTCTCAGATGAAAGAACTCCCTCTATCAATGCAGGTCAGCACCTTCTCTGCGATTTATAATTTGAGGAGAGTTTCCTAAAGCTCTGAGAAGTTAATTGACTTGCCCATAGTCACACTGTCAACTTTTCCTGGCTTCAAAGCCAGAATTCTCTTTACTATATTGAGCCACCTTATTATCTATAAAAAAGCCTTTAGTATGTAGCCCTAGGAGCAAAGTTCCAGAGACAAATTTGGGTAGGACTGAGATTATAGGGTTACATACTGTGTTTCTTCACTACGTTTTGGTGTGTGTGTGTGTGTGTGTGTGTAAAGTATATTGTACTGGGCTCCACTCTTAATTAACTCTATGACCTTGGACAAATCTCTAAACCTCTGAGAGCTTCCTAATCAGTAAGATGTGAAAGTGGAACTATATGACCAAAAAGTTCTTTCCAATTGTAAATCTGTGATTGTTAAGATCTCTTCTAGCGGGGGGCGGAGCCAAGATGGCGGAGTAAAAGGACGCACATTTACGAGCTCCGAAACCAAAGCCCATGGAATTGGTGTAGAAAGAGTCCCCCATAGATTCTGGGTGAGCGCAAGGTGTGCAGAGGCAGAGTGGAGGAGATTTCCGTTCCGGGGAGCCCTGAGGACCCGTCCCCAGGGTCCGGCGCGCCCTGGAGAGTAAACCTGACCCCCAGCGCTGCCCTGGCCGAGGCCTCAGAGAAGCGGATCCGAGCAGGCTTCAGAGACGGAAGCTGAAGCAGCCGGGAAAATCCCTCCGCCCACAGAAGCAGGTCAGTGAGAGAGGCCGGGCTGAAGGAGAGGGGAAGCGGGGAGTCTCCGTGACTCGGGCCCCCTCGGGAGGAAGCTGCGGCGGCAGGGACGGGGGGCAGGAAGCGGCGGCGGCAGAGGCGTGGGCGGCGACTGGGGCTGAGGCGGCAGCGGCCCAGGACTCAGGAATCCCCCAGCAGCAGGCAGGATCTTCATTACGGAAGATTCCCGCATAAAACCTGACGGAGCTGAGCCTGGGAGACGGCCCTGCCCCCACCCCGCTTTGTTGCTGAAGGCTTCTGCTCGGGACCCCCAGGGGAGCTGAGATTGGGAGGCGGGTCCCCCACCCCGCCCCCACCCGCTCCATTCTTGAGAGTCTCTGCATAAAGCCCCCCCCCCCCCCAGGGATCAGAGTCTCGGAGGCAGCCCGGGCCCCACCCCAGCACCTGAACTAAAGCTCACTGATTGACAGCTGGCAGGAGGAAAGCCCATTTAAATCTCAGAGGACAAGCACTAGCTGGGCGGATCCAGGCGGGGGTGGAAAGGAATCTCAGAAGACAAGTTAACTGGCTGGGAAAATGCCTAGAAAAGGGAAGAAAAATAAGACTTTAGAGAGTTTTTTCCAACAAATGCAAATGATCCCGACCTTCGGATCTGATGGCGAGGATGAGGACGTGTTCTTACCATCAGGGAAAGACGTGGAGGGCGGGGCCTCAGTAACCCAGACACCCCAGGGGGGTGGTGGGTGGGCTCAGGCCCTGGAAGAGATCAAAAAGGATTTTGAAAAGCAAGTTAGACAGGTGGAGGAAAAACTGGGAAGAGAAATCTCAGAGATGCAACAAAAGTATGAAAAACAGGTCAATACCTTGGTAAAGGAGACCCAAAAAAAATGCTGAGGAAATTAACACCTTGAAAAATAGGCTCACCCAATTGGCAAAGGAGGTTCAAAAAGCCAACGAGGAGAAGAATGCTTTCAAAAGCAGAATGAGCCAAATGGAAAAAGAGGCTCAAAAGCTCACTGAATTTAATAGTTCTCTCAAAATTAGAATGGAACAGATGGAGTCTAATGACTTTATGAGAAACCAAGAAATCACCAAACAAAACCAAAAGAACGAAAAAATGGAAGAGAATGTGAAATATCTCATGGGAAAAACAACTGACCTGGAAAATAGATCCGGGAGAGACAATTTAAAAATTATGGGACTACCTGAAAGTCATGATCAAAAAAAGAGCCTAGACATCATCTTCCATGAAATTATCAAGGAAAACTGCCCTGACATTCTAGAACCAGACGGCAAAATAAGTATTGAAAGAATCCATCGATCACCACCTGAAAGAGATCCAAAAAGAGAAACTCCTAGGAACATTGTGGCCAAATTCCAGAACTCCCAGCTCAAGGAAAAAATCTTACAAGCAGCTAGAAAGAAACAATTCCAGTACTGTGGAAATACAATCAGGATAACCCAAGATCTAGCAGCTTCTACATTAAGGGATCGAAGGGCGTGGAATAGGATATTCCAGAAGGCAAAGGAACTAGGACTGAAACCAAGAATCACCTACCCAGCTAAACTGAGTATAATACTTCAAGGGAAAATATGGTCTTTCAATGAAACAGAGGACTTTCAATCATTCTTGATGAAAAAACCAGAGCTGAAAAGAAAATTTGACTTTCAAACACAAGAATGAGAAGAAGCATGAAAAAGTAAACAGCAAAGAGAAGTCTTAAGGGACTTACCATGAGTGAACTGTTTACATTTCTACATGGAAAGACAATATTTGTAACTCTTAAAACTTTTCAGTATCTGGGTAGTTGGTGGGACCACACATACACATGTACACGCATGCACACACATACACACATGCACACACATACAGAGATAGAGAGCACAGATTGAACTGAATAGGATGGGACCATACCTTAAAAGAAACTAGGGTAAATGGTGAGAGAGAAATGTAGGGGGAGGGAAAGGGAAGGGGGGTAACAATATGTCATTTAAGAGGCAGGTAGGAGTTTTTCTTAGTGGAGGGAAAAAGAGGAGAGCTGAGAAAAAAAAAAACAAAAACAAGAAGTTTACCCTCATCACATTTGACTAAACGAAGGAGTGAAATGCACACTCATTTTGGTATGAAAACCTATCTTACAGTATAAGAAAGTGGGGGAGAAGGAGATATTGCAAGGCGGGGGGGATGATGGAAGGGAGGCAAAGGGAGGAGGGAGCAATTTGAAGTCAACACTTGGGGAGGGACAGGATCAAAAGACAAAAGAGAAACAATGAGGGGCAGGTTAGGAGGGATGGTAATCCAGTTAGTCTTACACAACACGACTATCAGGGAGGTCATTGGCAAAACGACACAGATATGGCCTATATTGAATTGCCTGCTGTCCCAAAGGGAATGGGTGGGGAGGGAGGGATGGGGAGAATTTGGAACTCAAAGTTTTAGGAACAGCTGTTTAGTATTGTTGTTGCAACTAGGAAAGAAGACATACAGTTAAGGAGGAATAGAAAGTCATCTGGCCCTACAGGAGAAAAGAGAAGATGGAGACAAGAGAAGGGAGAGATGACAGAAGAGAGGGCAGATTGGAGATAGGGAAAATTAGATTGCCTGGGGTATTGGGGTGGGGGGAGGGGATAAAAGGGGAGAAAATTTGGAACCCAAAAATTTGTGAAAATGAATGTAAAAAATTTAAATAAATAAAAAAAATAATAATTTAAAAAAAAAAAAAAAGATCTCTTCTAGCTCTAAAATCCTAGATGTGCAGCAGGAACAGTCCTGCTTTTAAAAAAAAGTATATTTATTTTATTTCATTAAATATTTCAAAATTACTTATAAAAAATTTTAACAATCAGTTTTTAAAAAAATTGAATTCCAAATTCTCTCCCTCCCTCCTGCCCCCATCCTTTGAGAAGTCAGGCAATATGATAGCAATTATACATGTGAAGTTATTCAAAACATATTTCCATATTAGCCATGTTGCAAAAGAAAACATGCACACACACACACAAAACCTCAAGAAAAATAAAGTTAGAAAAAGTATTCTTCCATCTGCACTCAGAGTTCATCACATCTCTTTCTGGAGGAGGATAGCATTTTATATCAATGGTCCTTCAGATTTGTCTTGGATCATTGCCTTGATCAGAGTAGCTGAGTCTTTCCCCATCAATCATCCTTACAATATTGTTTTCACTATGTATAATGTTCTGGTTCTGCTCACTTCACTTTGCAACATTTCATATAAATATTCCCAGGTTTTTCTGACACCATAGTGCTTCTCATTTCTCATAGTATTTCTTTTTTTTTTCTTATAAATTTATTTAACTTTTTACATTCATTTTCACAAAATTTTGGGTTCCAAATTTTCTCCCCATTTGTCCCCTCCCCCCACCCCAATACACCAAACATTCTAATTTCCCCTATCACCAATCTGCCCTCTCTTCTGTCATCCCCCCCTTCCCTTGTCCCCATCTTCTCTTTTGTCCTGTAGGGCCAGATAACTTTCTATTTTCCATTACCTGTATTTCTTATTTCCTAGTAGCAAGAACAATACTCTAGCTGTTCCTAAAACTTTTGAGTTCCAACTTCTCCCCATCCCTCCCTCGGCACCCTTTGGGAAGGCAGGCAATTCAATATAGGCCATATCTGTGTAGTTTTGCAAATGACTTCGATAATAGTTGTGTTGTGTAAGACTAACTATATTTCCCTCGATCCTATCCTGCCCCCCATTGCTTCTATTCTCTCTTTTGATCCTGTCCCTCCCCAAGAGTGTTGATTTCAAATTGCTCCCTCCTCCCATTGCCCTCCCTTCCATCATCCCCCCCATCCTGCTTATCTCCTTCTCCCCCACTTTCCTGTACTGTAAGATAGGTTTTCATCCCAAAATGAGTGTGCATTTTATTCCTTCCTTTAGTCGAATGTGATGAGAACAAACTTCATGTTTTTCTCTCAGCTCCCCTCTTTTTCCCTCCACTAATAAGTCTCCTGCCTGCCTCTTCTATGAGAGATAATTTGCCCCATTTTATTTCTCCTTCTCTCCTCCCAATACATTTCTCTATCACTGCTTAACTTCATTTTTTTAAGATATGATCCCATCCTATTCAATTCACTCTGTGCTCTCTGTCTCTGTGTGTGCGTGCACGTGTGTATGTATGTGTGTGTGTGCATGTGTGTTTGTGTGTGTGTGTGTAATCCTACAAACTACCCAGATACTGAAAAGTTTCAAGAGTTACAAATATTGTCTTTCCATGTAGGAATGTATACAGTTCAACTTTAGTAAGTCCCTTATGACTTCTCTTTGCTGTTTACTTTTTCATGCTTCTTCTCATTCTTGTGTTTGAAAGTCAAATTTTCTTTTCAGCTCTGGTTTTTTCATCAAGAATGATTGAAAGTCCTCTGTTTCATTGAAAGACCATATTTTCCCTTGAAGTATTATACTCAGTTTAGCTGGGTAGGTGATTCTTGGTTTCAGTCCTAGTTCCTTTGCCTTCTGGAATATCCTATTCCACGCCCTTCGATCCCTTAATGTAGAAGCTGCTAGATCTTGGGTTATCCTGATTGTATTTCCACAGTACTGGAATTGTTTCTTTCTAGCTGCTTGTAAGATTTTTTCCTTGAGCTGGGAGTTCTGGAATTTGGCCACAATGTTCCTAGGAGTTTCTCTTTTTGGATCTCTTTCAGGTGGTGATCGATGGATTCTTTCAATACTTATTTTGCCGTCTGGTTCTAGAATGTCAGGGCAGTTTTCCTTGATAATTTCATGGAAGATGATGTCTAGGCTCTTTTTTTGATCATGACTTTCAGGTAGTCCCATAATTTTTAAATTGTCTCTCCCGGATCTATTTTCCAGGTCAGTTGTTTTTCCCATGAGATATTTCACATTCTCTTCCATTTTTTCGTTCTTTTGGTTTTGTTTGGTGATTTCTTGGTTTCTCATAAAGTCATTAGACTCCATCTGTTCCATTCTAATTTTGAGAGAACTATTAAATTCAGTGAGCTTTTGAGCCTCTTTTTCCATTTGGCTCATTCTGCTTTTGAAAGCATTCTTCTCCTCATTGGCTTTTTGAACCTCCTTTGCCACTTGAGTGAGCCTATTTTTCAAGGTGTTAATTTCCTCAGCATTTTTTTGGGTCTCCTTTACCAAGGTATTGACCCCTTTTTCATACTTTTTCTTGCATCTCTGACATTTCTCTTCCCAGTTTTTCCTCCACCTGTCTAACTTGCTTTTCAAAATCCTTTTTGAGCTCTTCCAGGGCCTGAGCCCACCTGCCACCCCCCTGGGGTGTCTGGGTTACTGAGGCCCTGCCCTCCACATCTTTCCCTGATGGCAAGGATACGTTCTCGTCATGAGATCCGAAAGTCGGGATCATTTGCATTTGTTGGAAAAAACTCTCTATAGTCTTATTTTTCTTCCCTTTTCTAGGCATTTTCCCAGCCAGTTACTTGTCTTCTGAGATTCCTTTCCACCCCCGCCTGGATCCTCCCAGCTAGTGCTTGGCCTCTGAGATTTAAATGGGCTTTCCTCCTGCCAGCTGTCAATCAGTGAGCTTTAGTTCAGGTGCTGGGGTGGGGGCAGGGCCGCCTCCTAGGCTCAGATCCCTCAGGGGCTTTATGTAAGAACCTTCCGTAATGAAGATCCTGCCTGCTGCTGGGGGATTCCTGAGTCCCGGGCCACTGCCGCCTCAGCCGCTGCCCACACCTCTGCCTCCGCCGCTTCCTGCCCCTGTCTCTGCGGCTGCCACTTCCTCTCGAGGGGGCCCGAGTCACGGAGACGCTCCTCTCCCCTCCTCCAGCCCAGCTCAGTTCCCTTGGGAGCTTTAAGCAGAAGCCTTCAGTAATAGAGCGGGGTGGGGGCAGGGCCGTGTCCCAGGCTCAGCTCCCTCAGGTTTTATGCAGGAATCTTCCGTAATGAAGATCCTGCCTGCTGCTGGGGGATTCCTGAGTCCCGGTGCGCTGCCGCCTCAGCCACCGCCCACACCTCTGCCTCCGCCGCTTCCTGCCCCCGTCTCTGCCGCTGCCTCCGCTTCCTCCCGAGGGGGCCCAAGTCACGGAGACACCCTCCTCCCCCTCTCCTCCAGCCCAGCCTTCTCTCTCACTGACCTGTAGCTTCTGTGGGCGGAGGGACTTTCCCGGCTGCCGGAGCTTCTGTCTCTGAAGCCTGCTCGGATAAGCTTCTCTGGGGCCACAGCCAGGGCAGCGCTGGGGGTGGGGTCCACTTTCCGGGGCACACCGGACCCTGGGGACGGGTCTCCAGGGCTCCCTGGAATGGAAATCTCTTCCACTCTGTTTCTGCACCCCTTGTATTGACCCAGAAGTTATGGGGGACTCTTTTTACATTAATTCTATGGGCTTTTGGTTTCAGAGCTCGTAAACGTGCGTCCTTCTACTCCACCATCTTGGCTCCGCCCCCCTGTTTTGTACTTTCTTGGTTTCTCATAAAGTCATTAGTCTCCATCTGCTCCATTTTAATTTTGAAAGAACTATTTTCTTCAGTGAGCTTTTGGACCTCCTTTTCCATTTGGCTAATTCTGCTTTTCTAAAGCATTCTTCTCCTCATTGGCTTTTTGAACCTCTTTTGCCAATTGAGTGAGCCTATTTTTCAAGGTGTTATTTTCTTCAGCATTTTTTTGGGTCTCCTTTAGCAAGGTGTTCACTTGCTTTTCATGCTTTTCTTGCATCTCTCTCATTTCTCTGTCTAACTTGCTTTTCAAAATCCTTTTTGAGCTCTTCCATGGTCTGAGCTCATTGAATATTTATTTTGGATGTTTGGGATACATAAACCTTGACTTCTATGTCTTTCCCTGATGGTAAGCATTGTTCTTTCTCATCTGAAAGGAAGGGAGGGGATATCTATTCACCAAGAAAGTAAACTTCTATGGTCTTATTTTTTTTCCCTTTTGTGGGCATTTTCCCAGCCAGTTACTTGACTTCTGAGATTCCTTTCCACACCCTACTCACCTCCAGATCCGCCCAGCTAGTGCTTGGGGTCTGAGATTCAAATGCTGCTTCCCAGCCTCAGGGCTTTCAGCAGGGGCTGGGCTACTATTCAGTGTGAGAGTAAGTTCAGGTTCTCAGGCAGGGGCAGGGCTGCCACCCAGGCTCTGTTCCCTCAAGGGGTTTATGGGGAGACCTTCAACAATGGATTGGAGGTCCTGCCTGCTTTAGGAACTCCTGTCTGCTGCTTCCCCCACTGCTGCCTCCCGAGGAAGTCTGAGTTATGGAGACACCCTGCCCCCTCTCTGCCAGACAAAAAGGCTCTCTCACTGACTTTTGCACCTGTGGGTGGAGGGACCTGCATGGCCACTGGAGATTCTGTCCCTGAAGCCTGCTCGGATCTGTTCCTCTCTGTGCTGCATGGCCAAGGCAGGGCTGGACTCTGCTCTGGGTCCGGTGCCCAACAGACCCGTGGTATCAGTTTTTCATGTCTCTCTGGAACAGAAATCTCCTCCACTCTCTTATTCTGTGGCTTCTGCTGCTCCAGAATTTGTTGGAAGTTCTTCTTTACAGATATTTTATGGGCTGTGGGTTAGGAGCTAGCATATGTGAATTTTTCTACTCTGCCCTCTCATAGTATTTCATCACAATCATATACCACAACTTGTTCAGCCATTCTGTTGGACAATCTTTTAAAAATTGTGGGTCACCAGTGTTCTCACTTTTCCCCCCTGCCTTCAGTAAAGAGTAGGGGGTGGTGGTGTTAGCATTACTGGTTTATGCTAATGTCTAACTCTAATTAGAAGATGGAGAGAATATTGTGGCAGACTTTAATTATTATCTTTCTTTTGGTAGGAGAAGGAATCATAGAAATAATAGAATTCAGAGCTGGATCATTAGAAATAATTTATTTCAAAACTCTCCTTCAAATCAATATACATTTATTAAGCTCCTATTCTTTACTAGACAAGGAACTGTGTATACAGAAAGAAATTAAACAGTTTCTGCCTTCAAGGAACTTATATGTTTTCCAGGAGAGATAACATGTACAATAGGTAGGGAAATTGAGCCCTACAGAGATGATGATGAAGTATCCAAGATCATAGAGGTAGCAAGGGTTGCACAAAGTTGTATTCAAGTACACGTCATTTGCCTTGAAATCTAGTATCATTGCTACAAAAGTCTCCCTTTGCATCCTAGGCCATCTCTAGTCATCCTGATGAATATCTGGTCACTGAATCCAGGTGACTCAGGGGGAAAAAGTGAGGCTGGTGACCTGCACAGTCCTCCCTCACTCAAAACAAAGTCAAGTGCAAGTTATGTCATGTTCTCTGATGTCATGTTCTTCAAAAATGAAGGACAAACAGAACAACATATTGCCACAAGACCATGCTACATTTTTGTTCTTAAAAAAGATTTCTGCCTATAAAATAAACAGGGAAAAAATGCTACTGAGTTTTTCTACATAGGCTTGAGTTTACAATCAATTCTAGTAAAACATACAACAAATATTTTAGGGTCATTCTAGAAAGTAGAACAAATAGCCCACCATATAAAACACATAATAAAGAATGCTAGTGTTACTCTACCCAATAACATGTCACATGAGCAGAAGCCCTTCCTTAGAGTATATCTGGCTAATTTCTCTCTTTCCAAATAGAAAAATGCAACATTCTAAATTATTCTCCAAAATAATGACTAATATGTTGGGAAGAACATTTAGTTTGTACTTTAAGACTTTCAGGATGGATTAATTAGCTTGAAATTCCACTGTTTCTCTTTGTTGATGTTACTACTGATGTGAGAAATTGACACAAACAAATACAAAACTTATGGGTCTGACAGATGATCAGGAAGGTGCCAGTGACAACTGGCTGATGTGGTGGGGAGAAGAGGTGGTTATAAATATCATCAACCCATGTGCTTGCCTTCTTTTGCTTTGTTGACTGTCCTTGGTTTTTGAAGAGGACCAGTGACATCACCTGGTGATGTACTGACTCATTTGTTAATTGTACTCAGATGAGGCAGTATTGTCAGTCTCATTCTCTTCCAGAGTTATTGAAACCCAGTGTAAGACAAAAGTCAAGATGACTGGTAATGGCCTGGGATGCAGTGGATGACCTTGGTGTCTTCGATGTTTGACCAAGCTATAAGTGCTCCACAAGGCAGCTAGGTAGTGCAGTGGATAGAGCCACCAGTGCAGGAGTCAGGAAGACCTGAGTTCAAATCTCACCTCAGACACTTGACACTCACTAGCTGTGTGACCTTGGGCAAGTCACTTAACCCCAACTGCCTCATCCTGGGTCATCTCCAGTCATCCTGATGAATATCTGGTCACTGAATTCTGATGACTCTGGAGGAAAAGTGAGGCTGGTGACCTGCATAGCCCTCCCTCACTCAAAAAAAACCAAAACCAACAACCAAGTCAAGTGCAAGTCATGTCATCATTTCTCTCATGGCATGATCTTCTTCGCAATGAAGGACGAACACACACCCATGCAAAAAATGCTCCACAGTACCAGCTTCAGTTGTCTTTATGGCCATTGGAACAAACTGTTGTCATTCACCCATTCTGCTAGGGAAAGTCTTCACATACTTGAGGTAGACCTCAGTAACTCACTGATGGGGCTGAGATCTGTTGATTACCTTCAACTTGGTTTAACCCATCTGCCAATAGTCTCCTCCTATGGTCTGCTAATGTGCATATTTGTTTACATAGATGCTTATAAAATACATACATACATACATAATCAGGGGTCACATAGCATAGGGGATAGAATTTTAAATTTTTAGTGAGAAAGAATTGGGCACAAGTCTCTCACCTAACATTTATTAGCTATGTGACCATGGGCAAGTTTATATTTCATAGAACACAAACTCCTTGAGAGCTTTATCTCCCTAGCACCAAATAAATCCCTTATACATATACACTAAGAACTTAGCAAATATTTATTGAAATGAATTGACTAACATATAGTACATATGATGTGGGGCTATCATGGCCTTTATTTGGAAGTTATACCTCTTTAAAAACTCAGGCTAAAGCACATCAATTTTTTTCAGTTGCCACGTCTCATATTGAGTTAGTCATCCACTGAAACTTTGGGTATTTTTCACAGAAACTGTTGTCTAGCCACATATCCTTTGTTCTCTCTTTGTGTGTTGATTTTTTGAATCTAATTTCATAACTTGACATATATATGGATTAAATTTCATTTGAATTTGACTCATTTTTCCAGCTTGCCTGTATCACTGAGTATATTAGCTATCCCTCTCAGCTTTGAATCTGATAAACAATCCATGTATGTCTTCATACCAGTCAGAAGTTGTCTATCATTTGAGAATCATGGACCTCTTTGGCACTTTGGTAAATGCTATGGACTATACCCAGAAATAATGTTTTGTTGTTTACACTTATAATTGAAAAACTACTAAATTTCAGTGAGAGGCTATGAAAATAAAGTTCCATTCAGGTTTATAGATCCCATGAAACCCATCTGTGGACCCAGGTGAAGAACTCCTGATCTAAGTCTTTGGTTGAAATGCTGAACAGAAAAAGGCCAAAGACAGACTTGTAGCTTGCCATAAGAAATGAAATGCTTTTTTATTGCAAAGACTATTCTACCTAGATCAGGAGTTCTTAAACTAGAACCCATTAATAAAAACAAAAAATTGGTTGCTTTCAATATACAGCTGGTTTCCTTTGTAGTTCTAAGTATTTTATTCTATTCATTTAAATACAGTAGGCTGACCAGTCTACCAAAGGGGTCCATGACACAAAAAAAGGTTAAGAACCCTCTTACCTGGAATGATATTGCTCCATTAATTAACTTTCCTTTCTCATGGGCCCCAAAAGAAAACCAACTAGTGTTGGCTAGTAGATAGTTCCAAAGCTACCTATTTGTACTGTTATCCAATCCACATCTCTCCATATTTGTCAGAGACTTTATAGACGTCCTTCTTGGAATCTTGTCCTGCCATGTCCAAGACTCTGCTAGTGCTACTTATTTTGTGGGCGGTTAGGCAGTACAGTGGATTGAGTACTGGGCCTTGAGTCAGGAAGACTCATTTTCCTGAGTTCATATCTGATCTCATTCTTAGTACTTATGTGACCCTGGACAAGTCACTTAACCCTGTTTGCTTCAATTTCCTCACCTGTAAAATGAGCTGGAGAAGGCAATGGCAAACCTCGCCAATATCTCTGCTAAGAAAACCCCAAATGGAGTCATGAAGAGTTGGATATGAGTGAAAAAATGACTGAATGTCATCATCACTCATCTTTTAGTCCCATCAACAAAGAAAATGAAATTAGTCTAGTATGACTTGTTCCAACAGACATATGTTGGTTTATAACTTTTCTTTTTACATGCTTACACATTGTTAACCTAAGAATTTGCTCTAGAGTTTTGCCAGAGGTCAATGTCAATCAACCAGCACTCAAGCCAGGCCCTGTGCTATTGGGTTATTACAATGACTTTACTTTTAAACCAGAACAGCATTTGCTTACCTTGACTCATCCGGTACCTCTCCTGTTCTCTAAAGTTGTTCAATGATTAATTCAGCGCTCAAGTTCCTCACAAGTTCTAGCAGTACCTCAGGATGTAATTCATCAAATCTAAATGGTTTTACCAAGTTTAGGCCAGCTAAACGTTATCTCACAATCACTTCACTTATCTTAAAGTTTCAGTTCCTTATTAACTATTTTTGTTCAAGTCATTGCAATTGGAAGATAATCCTTGGTCGGTAAAAGAGAAGAAAAAAATTGGAATTGAGTCATTTAGTTTACTTGCACTCATTAATTAATGTAATCTCTGAGCATTAAGCCTCTATCCCTTCCCATTTCTCCTTTCCTCCAACACCACTAAACAAAACCCTCTTTATCATTTGTAGGAATTGTTTGGCAAGTTTTAGCTTGTTCTGAGCATCAGCCTTCATAACAATATTCTTTCAGCACCTTTGAACTCTTTATATTCATTTTCACTGAGTTATCATCAGTTCCATCTTTTGCAAATATCCTTTAAAAGAAATTTTTTTATTTACTGACATCTTTTGTGTTTATATTGCCTTTGTCCATCTCTCTGTCTCTCTGTCTCTGTCTGTCTCTCTGTCTCTCACTCTTTCTCTCTCTCTCCTCTCATTCCCTACTCAGTGAGCCAGGAAAAGAAGGAGAAAAAACAATTCAGAAAAATGAATGAGCAACTGAGTCTGACAATACTGGATGTCCCAAACAACTTAGTGTAGTATTAAACTTGAAAAACTTCAGAAGCATAAATGCTACAAACTTTAAAAAATGCCAAGATTTGAGAGGTTTATTACTTTAAATTTTAATATATTGATATTTTCTTCCTAAAATTGAATAGTAACCATTATCTTGCACTATATATATCTGTAGTCAGTTTTTGAACTTTGCAAATACTTTCATCAGCAGCTGCTCCTTGATCAAAAGGCTTGTATGTGTAATTACAACCTTTTGAATAATTAATCCATGACAACTTAGAAGTGACCTCAAAAGAAAAGTCTAATGGAGATAGCTCAGGTAACCAAGGAAGAGGACATCTTCTAGCATCCAGCAGTCTGACCGTCATCTAGAAACTCACCCATGCAATGCCGAATGACAAATAAGTGTACCATCTTGTTAAAATTAAAATAAAAACTTGCTCTTCAACATTTACAAAACTATATTAGTCTAAAATGTATGTAAGTAAACATTCAATGCTCATCCTTTTTGACTATAAGTTTGTAACATTTATAGTTTTGAAATCATTAGAACTTAAACTTGCACTGAGACCTTTGGAATTATTTTCCATAGTCAGTATTCAATACCCATAACCCTCCATTCCTCAGAGAAGAAAGGGAAGTATATTTTCTCATTTCTTCTTTGAGGCAAAGGATGATCATTTCATTTCTTTTCTCCTTTTTCTTTCCATTGTGTATATTGGTTTCCTGTTTCTACTTTTTAAAAGAAGAATAAAGATTTTATTTTTTAAAAAATTTAATTTTTTAATTTTAGATAAATGCTAAAACTTAAATATATAGTAAGAAAAGGTAAAGAAACATTACAAACTTAAATATAAAATAAAAAAAGAAAAACATATCATGTGTACCACAGAACATAGGAGAAGATTTAGAATATACTGCAATAACTTCTCATTTCAAGAAAGCCTATATATTCTCTCTGTTGAAAGCTGTCCATCTTTTCTTTACTTGTTCTCTGCTGTATACTTTTTACATCATTCCTTCCCCCCCTCTTCTTTGCCCCTGTCTGCCACCACAAGGCTAAAATGAGCATGGATTTGTTTATACGTAGGTATCAATATATACGCCCACATTGGTAGGTTACTTGGTTGGTTGTTACCCTTTGACATCACTGTGCTAAAAACAAGTTTCAATGTCTCCATCTATGGCTGATCAGACCAATATGAACTCGGAATGCTCTACCACAGGTCAGGCACAAATAGTCCGTGTGAACATTTAAGGTGAATTCTCCATAAATTTGCTTATCCATATTTTCTTTGAGCTATGAGCATGCCATGCTGACTGGTTCTGTTCCAATGTCTCCCATGTCACACAATCAATTCCAAAGTTCTTGAGAGAGACCTTGAGAATGTACTTGTATCACTTCTTCACAACACCATGTGAACGCATGCCGTGTGAGTTCTCCATAAAATGGTCCTTTTGGCAAGTATACGTTTTGCATTCAAACAACGTGGCCAGCCCATCTGAGCTGTGTGCACTTTCTGAAGCATAGTTTGAATGCTTGGCAGTTCAGTTCAGTAAGGACCTCGGTGTCTGGTACTTTGTCCTGCCAGGTGATCTTTAGAATCTTTCTAAGACAATTCAAATGGAAGTGATTCAGTTTCCTGGCATGGAGCTTGTAGACTATCCAGGTTTCACAGGTATACAACGAGATCAGCATAACAGCTCTGTAGACCTTCAGTCTGGTAGTCAGTCTAATACCTCTTCTCTCCCATATTTTCCTTTGGAGCCTCCTAAACATTGAGCTATATACATACAAACACACATATAAACATATATTTTCCCTAAAAGATTCTATTACTACTCTTGTTTTTATGTTTGTGTGTATCTCTTTTTTCTTATCCCTTTTAACTCTTCTCCTTTCTTCTGCCTGCTACCTTGCCCTTCCATTACTTAACCTGCCCTTACTTTAGCAATCCCTCTCTTGTTCTCCCATTTCCCTAAATTTGAAGACCCTTTTATATCCTCCTTCAACCTATTCCCTCACCCTACCTCTAAAGATTCTTCCTTTATCCTCTCCCCGCTTCCTATCCCCTTAGAGTTTTATTTCTTTCTAAGTTTAGAAGACTTTAATACTCTTTTAGATGTATATTTTTTTCCCCTCTTAAACCCATTCCCAATGAAAGCAGGCTCCCAGAACTGCCAGCCCTCCTCTCCCATGCAATTTCTCTGTGTTAGTTCTTCCTCTTGCACCTCATTTATTCTTTTACCTGTTCTTGAGTGATTTTATGTTTTGAAGTCATATCATACTCATGTCTACCCAATCTTTCTTATAAGCTACCTAATTATTAGTAATAATCTTAGGTATAGGTTTTTCATTTTCTGTACATAAAAGATAAACATTTTATCCTTATTTAGTCCCTTGTAATTGGTTATTGATATATACTTTATATTTCTCTTGGCTCTTGTATGTCAATCTTCTATTGAATTCAGGATTTTTTCTTTTTAACAGAATCCTCAGTCTGACATGTCCATTTTTTAAAATTCAGAATTATACTTAGCTTTACTGGGCATAATATTTTTGGCTAGAGGCCCAGTTCTTTTGCTCTGTGATATATAGTGTTCCAAGACCTATAATCTTTTAGTGTTGCCTACCCTAAGTCTCGTGTGACTCTACTTGTCACACTGTCATATGTAAATTGTTTTTTTCTTGTTGCTTGTAATATTTTATCCTTGTTCTGGGGGTTTCAGAATTGAACTATACTATTCTGTGAGTTTTCTTTGTAGGATTTCCTTCAGGTAGTAATCAGTGTATTTTTTCTATTTCTACTTTCCCTTTTTGTTCTAATGCTTCAGGACAGTTTTCTTTAATTATTTCTTGTATTATTGTATCAAGATTCTTTTTCTGATCAGAACTTTGAGGTAATATAATTATTCTTATGTTTTCTCTTCTTGATCTGTTCTCTAGCTCCATTGTGTTTCTTATGAGATGTTTCACTTTCTCTTCTGTTTTTTCATTCTTTGTATTTTTTTTTAAATTTCTTCATCTTTTGTAACTTCACTGGCTTCCCCTTGTCCAATTCTGATTTTCAAGGAGTCATTTTCTCCCTTATGATTCTGAATCTTCGTTCCTAATTGGTTGACTTTCTTGTCATAACCTTCTTGCTTTTCTTATTTTATTCTTATTTTTCTTTTTAGTTTTCTTCCATCTCTCTCACTTGATTTTTAAAGTCTATTTTAGGTTCTTCAATGAATTCTTTTTGGGCAAGTGACCATTTGACCTTACTCTTTGGAGTAGAAGACGATTTCTTTGCTTCAGTATCCTCCTCTGAAGATGAACTCCAGTCTTCTCTATTCCCATAGCAGCTCTCTATGGTTGGATTTTTTTTCCTTTGCCTGTGTATTTTTTTTGTTGTAAAAATTTAGTTTTTATAATCATCTCTAGTGTTGGGGCATGGGAGAATGGATCCTCTTGTCCTCTTCAGTTCTCCCCTCTGACCTTGAGCTCAGACCGAGATGTCGGGTGTCCTGTAAGTCTCGCATCCAACAGCGGCCCCACCCCACTGCTTCTGCATTCACTGCATGTTCTGGTTCCTTCTCACTCGGTCCCCCCCTACTCTCTGCAGTATAGCTGGGTCCTTGTCAGCAGAGGTTCCCTAGATCTTTCTCAGGTCAGACACCCAACTTCACTATCCAGATAAAAATTCTTGTGGCTGGGGCTGAGGCATCTTCCCAACCCAGATACCCTGGAGGCTTGCCATAAGCAGACTGCTTCTAGTTGTTAAAGGGAATCCTAGTCTGGAGGTGTTTACTCTTTACAGGTAGGAAATCCTGTGCTGGGATTTTTCTTCAGGTCTTCTTGGATTGTCCCAAGAGGATCTCTATTCTGCCCCTACTCTTAGTTGTTTTCACTGCTCTATGTTTCCCAGAGGTGATATTTTATCTCTTTCATGGAGGAAAATCTTGAGAGTTTGAAATTTTATGATGTACTCCACCATCTTCCCATAATCCTCTTTCTATTCCCTTCCCTTCCCTTCCCTTCCCTTCCCTTCCCTTCCCTTCCCTTCCCTTCCCTTCCCTTCCCTTCCCTTCCCTTCCCTTCCCTTCCCTTCCCTTCCCTTGCCTTCCCTTCCCTTGCCTTCCCTTTTCCCTTGCCTTCCCTTTTCCCTTCCCTTCCCTTTTCCCTTTTCCCTTCCCTTCCCTTCTCTTCAGCAACAAAGGACAAACACAACAATAACTTTTCTCCATGTCTGCTCATGTAAATCTTCTGATGCTTTACTGAATGCTTCTTATACATAACCCCATCTAGTTATTTTCTTCCAGCTCAGTAATATTACATTACATTCATGTGTATGTCCTTTTAAAATTTGAGCTTATCTCAGAGAGATCCTTGAAGCAAAATATCCTTTAAATAGTTCTCTCTTTTTTTCTTCATTACATTCATATATGGTTATGTTGTCAGAATTTGTTATTGAGATATTTTCATCCCTTCTTAGGCTACTTCTATTTTAGAGTCTCAGACCATGAAATCTCATTTATGTTTCCTTTCTTTAATAATAACCAATAATAATATCTAACATTTATATAGTATCTACAATGTGCCAGATACTGTTAAGTGCTATTTGCAAATATTATTTCATTTTTCTTTTTTAAAATCAATTTTACTCTATTTTTTCATCTCTGAATTCTCTCTTTTCCTCCTCCTCTCCTCTCCATTGAAAAAGCAAGAAAAAATAAAACCCATTAAAATATACAAAGTTATACAAAACAAATCCATCACTTTGGCCATGTCAAAAGAAAAGAAAAGAAAGGAAAAGGAAAGAAAGAGCCCATCTGAGTTTATCAGTTTTCTATGTGGAGGTGGATAGCATGTTTCAATCATGAGTCCTTTGGAATTTTGGTTGGTCATTGTGTTGACCAGTTACTAAGTTACCAAGTTACTTAGACATCTGCTTCAGTTTCCAGTTCTTTGCCACCACAAAAAGAGCTGCTATAAATATTCTTGTATATTTAGATCCCTTTCTGCTTTCTTTGATCTCTTTGGGATATAGACCTAGTAGTGATAGGGCCAACACAAAGAGTGTGCACAATTTTATAGCTTTTGTGTATAGTGTAAAATTGTTTTCTGGAATCTATCTATAGTTTCTGCGAAATTTTGTATTTCTGTTTCATTAACTGATATAGTACATGACATTTGTATAGATAAACATAGAAACATATGTTAATCCATAACCCATGGATTCTCCGGTGTCTTTTCCATGTTCTCTCATAAATTTTCCAGAGAGGGGTTATCTAATGCATTGGGAGCTTTCCTTTGAGTCTTTAAATCTTTCTGATACCAGTGCAAATGCTGCAATTTCTCATCAGATTACTAGATATGTTGGATAATTAGTGTTTCACATTTGGTTTTAGCCCCAAGCCTGCTATACTGGGAACTTCTAAGGTTACTAGTGAAGGGAAGAGAAACCCAACATGTGAGGAAATAGTATGAGAGTGTGTAGCTGTCCCAAATGGGTTCAAGTTATTTCCTATCTTGTGATCTGTCCTTGTGGAGGTAGTACCCACACTCAAATCCATTGAAGTTCTCCAAAATGTCAATGGATCTGGGAATCAGGAAATTATTGACATGAGGTAGTTGAAGGTAGGAGGTGTTAAAGTGGGAGATAATAGGTAGTCTCTTTCCTGATTATCCCATAATAGGAATTGTGTATTAAATGTTGGAAGAAAATTTAGGGGCAATCTAGTAAAACTCCCTCATTTTATAGATGATGAAACTGATGCTCATAGAGGTAAATTCCTCCCTTCCTCTCTCCTCTACTCCCTCTTTCTCTCCTCCTCTCCTCTTTTCTCCTCTCCTTTCTTCTCTTCTTTTCTCCTCTCCCTTCTTTTCCTCTTCTCCCCTGCTCCCCTCTCCTCTCCTGTCCTCAAACTGGGCCAGTTCAAAGCTCCTTAGGTAGCCTATCTCTTCCTCCCTCTCCCTCACCATTCTCCATATCAAACAGTGTTCACATGATCAGCTTAGCCCACTGAAACTTGAAAGTCCCATGCTCAAAAGACCTCAGCCTGTCCAGTGGGATATGCCATAACACCTGGCTACACAGGTAAATTTCACAGGTTTGTCATGGTCTGAAAAAGTCTCTAAAATAGAGATTCTTTGTATTCAGAGACCTGAGTTCAAAATTTGCCCTTTAAATTATCTCACTGTTGGCAGAATAACAAAATAAGGAAATGAAAACAAAAGAAAGGATTCCAGGAATTCTGATTCTTCTCCTATTTCTCAAGTCTTGTATATTCCTCTGTGGAGCATTTGCTGTTATTTCTTCATGAGTCCAAGTTTAATCTTTCTGGGTCTCAAGTTCTTGTCAATACAAAGAGCTGATACTATGGAAATCATTTGTTAGGTGATTTGTTTGTCATTATGCTAGTAAATTTTGTGTGTGTGTGTACATCTCTAAGATGAAATGTTTTTTATTGCAAAGGCAAGAGGAAATGACTTGGTGTTCTGGGCCATGAAAAAAATTAATGGGAATGAAACAAATGAACTTTAGTTGTCAAACTGGGTTCTTCCTCATGGATGAAGGAATAAAGAGAAACAGCTTCCTTCACAGAGGGGAAAAAAGCAAGATCAGTTCTTGTGTCCTGTTTTCAACTTGAAAAAAATTTCAGACTAAATATCACAAGGGTAGGCTATAAAATGGCATTTTGGAGCTCTGGTAATGTGTTTTTTATTAGACAATAACATAAGAAGCCCCAGTGTTTGGTTTTGTTTTAAACAATGATTCTTTTAAAAATTATTGAGGGTGATGTTAGACTCTGTTATGATGAGCATATATAACTAAATCTGGGAGAATACTTTCTCCTCAGCTGTAACCCCTCTTCCCCAAAATAAAAGCACAAAGGAATAGTTGAAAAAAAAGAAGGATTGTACATAATCAGGTCAATCCTTACCTCCCCTTCCCACATTTTCTACTTTTTTTAACGTCTACAGGAAATAATATTAATGGTTTGTTTTTTCTTTGTGATGTCTGACTCTTCATGACCCCATTGGGGCTTTTCTTGGCAAAGGTACTGTAGTGGTTTGCCATTTCTTTCTCTAGCTCATTTTAAAGATGAGGAAATTGATTTAAGTGACTTGCCCAGGGTCACACAGCTAGTAAGTGTCTGAGGCCAGATTTGTACTCAGCTCTTCCTGAGACAAGGCCCAACATTCTATCCACTGTGCCAACTTGCTACCCTACTGTGGCCCAGAACTCTACCCACTATGCCAACTTGTTGCCCTACTGTGAACCATCGAAAAGTATAAATTGGGAGGAATTAGTAAATTCATCACAATACCTTTGTCATTTAACATCGATGATATTAAATAAAACATATTCAAAGCATGAAATTAAATGACTACCAAAAACTTTCCTCATTCTTGTCAGATTGGGAGAAAAATAGCATTGTATTGTCTAGGTCTAGGGACTCTGGTAGCCCAATAATGAGAGAGATTAAGGATAACCCCTTCTGGCACACTCTCTCTCAACCCTTAAGTTATTTACAATGAGAAAAACAAAGAAACTACATAGGTAATTTTATGATGGAAAACAATTTCTTGGAAAGTGAAAAGGAATGAATAGGTTTTTAAACCCCCTCAGTCCTACCCTAATCACCAAATCCAGTGGCAGTTTTAAACCTCAATTTGATTTCTGTGAAGCTTTTGAAACCCTTGGTGGCACCTTCCAGTGGATTGTCTCACCTCCCTTGGCTTCAGAGATAACATGTCCATCTGTTTCTCCTGTTGTCCCCTCTGCTTCTTCACCCTTCAAATCCTCTTCTGTGTCCCTTAAGCTAGATGTTCTCCAAGAGACATTTTGGTCCTCTTCTTTTCTCTCCCTTGGCAATTTTGTTTACACTGCCAGCTTCAACTACCACCATTAGTGTAGCTGATTCATGTCCTAACAACTAGAGTTAGTCAGATGGAATGGGCAGTTTCCAGAGATAGGGTATATTCCCTCCTATTGTTTTTGGGGTGAAAACTGAATTGTTATTTTTTGTTCAGTTGTAGTTTTCTTGATGACTTTATTTGGGGGTTTCTTGGCAGAGATACTGGAGCAATTTTCCATTTCCTTTTCCAGCTCATTAGTACAGTAAGGAAACTAAGGCAAACAGGGTTAAGTGACTTTGCCAGGGTCACTCAGCTACTAAGTATCTGAGGCTGTATTTGAACTCAGGAAAATGAGTCTTCCTGACTCCAGGCCAAGCACTCCTTCTACTGCTCCATCTAGTTGCCCTGTACTTGTTAGCAATGTTATAAAGAGAGCTCCAGTCCAAGGAAGATTAACAGCTTCTGATGTCTCTTCCAGTGGGGATTCTGAAATTCTACATTTCTGGTCCTGACATCTTGAGCTCCAGATCTGTATCTTCAATAACCTATAGGATGTCTCCACCTGGATAGCGCATCATTTCCTCAGACTCAACACATTCAACACATTCCAAACCTATTACTTCTGTTAATATTGTCACTTTTGTCTGTGGTACTTCTTCTCCACCTAAGATCCTAGGAACCTGAGTGAACAGGAGTCAGGTGGTATAGTGGATAGAGAACTAGACCTGGAGTCTGGAAGATATGTGTTTAAATCTACCCTCAGAGACTTACTAGCTAGGCAAGTCACTTAACCTCTGGTTCGCTTTGCTTTCCTCAATTGTAAAATGGGGGTTGTAGTAATACCTATTTCCCAGGGTCATTGTGTAGATTAAATGAGAAAAAATTTGTAGAATGTTTAGCGCATAGTAGGTGTTCAAAAAATGCTTCTGTCCTTGCTTCCCTTCCAACTTATCCTTATGCTTCCCCCTCCCCCACTTATCTTATTCAGTTGATTACCAGAGGTTATTGCCTCATTATCCCCATCTCTTAAATCTGTCTTCCTGCTTTTTATCTCCTCTTCCACTACATTGGTGCAGGGCCTCATTAACACCCTCCTAATTGCTATTTCTCCCTCCACTTTCTCCCCCTACCTTCTAGCTTTTATGTCTGCCAGAATAACCTTCTTACATATGGGCTTAGTTATGTAACTCTTCTGCTCAAAACTTTTCAGTGGCTCTCCATTGTTTCCTGGATATAAAGGTCAGACTCTTCTGCCTGTCATTCAAGGCTCTGCACAACTTGACACTACCCTCACTTTACATCTATTTCATTTTACTTCCCAAGAACTGTGCTCCAGCTCAATTTACAGCTCTCTGACTTCCAAATCCACTCAGTGTTCTCACACCTCCAGCTCTCTTTCTGGACTGTTCTCATCTTGACCTGTTGAATTCCCATGCATCCTTTCAAGCTCGAAGCAAATGTCACCTTCTCCAGGAGGTCTTCTTTCATTTCTCCCAGTTAGGTTTGTGAACTACTTGGTATCAGTCTTTCCACTCAGATGTCATTACTGTTTTGTAACTCCTTAACACAGCTATGTAATGTTATGAATTACATCTGTCTCTGTTGTTGCCTAATATTTCTCTAGGCAAATCTTGAGGGAATCAGAGAATCTAAGAGATGGAAAGGACCTCATGCAACCTGTGTCTGACCAAAATTCTGAAACAGCTCCAACGAGTGACTATCTGTTCTCTGCTTAAATACCTCCTATTGCCGTCTGGGGCAGCCTATTCCACTTTTGGTTATTCAGGGATGGGAAACCTACAGCCTCGAAGCTACATGTGGCCCTCTAGGTCCTCAACTGCTGCCCTTTGACTGAGTCAAAAGGCCAAACCCAAGGACCTAGAAGGCCACATGTGGCCTCAAGGCGGTGAGTTCCTCACCCTTGTCATTATTATGAGATTTTCCTCATAACCAAACCTGCTCTCCCGGGAGGTTAGAGAGAGGGAGATGAGAGCACAAGAAAAAATGGTGGCTACGTTTAGACCATGGTGGGATTTCTGTTGACAGCAGGAGGCTGAAGTAGTCAGCGTACAGTTGTTACTATTAGTCCTTTGCTCTCAAAGAAGGACAAAGATATCAGGAGGGGGATGTCTTGACTTGCAAGTGAATCCGATTTAAATGAGGCAGAGCCTCACTGTCTCCTCCAGAACCATTGGAGTCACACTGAGACTAATGTTCTTTAGACGCAGTGCTGAGAAGTCAGTATTTCCAAGACTATGTCTCTGGTTAGTTTCCCTAGCTGCTTTCCATGAACGAATTGACAGGACCCTCTCCTGTTGTGTTGAGAAGGCTGAAGGGTTAATTGTTATCCAAGGATAGTACCCCCAGGAAATCTACCAGAGTGGTAATCATTTGTAACGGGTGCTGAGACCATTTAATAACTGACTCAATTCCTGATGATTGAGATATCATTTTAATAAAATGCCTTTGCTTTGAATTGGTGTATTGTTACCTACTTGATCAATGTGAAGAGGTATATATGATGCTGGGAGCTCAGAGCTATGAATTTGAACAGATGACTGATACTACCATGAATGTTAGGAGTTGATAGAAGGGACATTGAAAGAGCTATGGATGGCCTACGTTTTTGTAAGCAATGTCCTAGTAGAAAGTTTATAAGGCATTCTATTTCTATATGGGCTTATTGATCTCAGCTACAACAGGGGCTGACCACCCCGTAATAATTAGGTAAGTATGATGACCCATAGGCCAGCTAGGTGGTGCAGTGGAGTGGAGTCAAGAAGACCTGAGTTCCTATGTAACCTCAGATACTTACTAGCTGTGTTACCCTGGGCAAGTCACTTAACCCTGTTTGCCTCAGTTTCCTTATCTGTACAAATGAGCTGGAGAAGGAAATGGCAAACCACTTCAGTATCTTTGCTAATAAAGCCCCAAGTACAGTCAGAAGAAAAATTAACCCTAATCTCTATAATGCTTTTTAGATGCCTTGTTGAGAGTGAAAGGGCTGTACAACAGAAACAAAACGACTATGCATCCACATTTGATAGTGTCGGAGTAAATGAAACTTTCTGAATGATAAATTTTAGCAAAGCAAAATTCCACATCCTTTGGTGAATGTCCCTAATCTTTTCTTCTTCGTATCTTACACTGCTAACATTCCAAAGCACTGTAGTAGTTCTCATGTGACTCTGGGCTCTAAAGATAAAGGATTCAACTCTAGAATTTGCAAAAGAGCAGTTTCCCCAATAAAAGCAAGTAACTTGGGTAACTTTTCTTTGAAATTATTACTGGAAAAAGTCACAGTAAATGTGGAGTAGAAAGTGTAGAATAGTTAGAAAGTGTGAAGGCGTCATATGACTGCCTGAAACAATTGAGAAAGAATGGCGAACCATGGTCTGGTGCCTCAAACATTCAAGTTGGATTTTTTTTTAAACTTTCTGTATTCCTTTTCATTCATTAGATCAGAGGCCCCCTGACTGCTTAGGGCTACCTAATTCTGCATGGCGATTAGTAACAAAATAATTCCTTAATTAAAAGGTCACCTTTTAAACAGAAGGAAACTGTTATTTTTTTTAGATGGCGTCAGTGCTCTCCATATGTCAGTTTACTACTCAATATAACTCCCTAACTTTGCCTCATCTCTCCCTCCCTTACTCTCCTCACTTTTTGAGTTCCCCACTGCTGGCAGTGTTCTGTGGTTACTCTGTGGGTGAAAGTTCAGGGAGAAAATTAAGAGTGTAAAGGAAGCCAGTATGTCATTCAAGAAATGGCTGAGTCTTTAGGAGGGAAACTCAGTAGGGAGTAAGATAATGAGATTGTACACTGTACAGCAAGGAAGCAATTTTAAGCTCTGTTTTCAGAAATGGTGCTCCTTGGGTGTGAGTTGATGTCATATCTGCTTATACTCAGGGTAGAAATCTGCAACCAGTCACTGGGGAAGATATCTCTGGATCTAACTGGTCTAGGGACTCTGGCAACCTAACACTGAGAAGGATTAAGGGCAAACCCTGCTGGCACATTCCTCCTTAATTATCGAGTTATTTACTATAAGAAAAACAAAGAAGCTAAGTAGGTAATTTTATATCTGAAAGCAACTTCTTGGAAAGCTGGAAAGCATAGCCCAAGCTGAGTAGCATCCACTAGAGACCTCACCAAGGTGGCCATATTTTCTTTTCTAAGAAGACTGGAAATTCATCTCGAAACACACTTCCATCCCCATTGTGTAGTCATCTCGTTTGATTTACTTTATATATTTTTTTTAAGTCTTCATCGACTGACCCTAGATAGATAATAACTCTATATGAATAATAATAATGATACTACTTATATAGTGCTTTAAGGTTTACAAAGCACTTTCTACATGTTATCTTATTTGATTCTCATAACAGTCTATGAGGTAGGTACTATATATATATATATACATATTCATTTTACATATACATATACTATCTATATATATTCATTTTACAGATGGCAAAACTGAGGTTGAAAAATTAAGAAATTTGCTGAGAATCAGATAATGAATATTTTAGACAGAACTCTAATGAAGTCTTCCTGACTTTAGATCCAACACAATCCACTTTGTCATCTAGCTGCTTAAATACACAAATGTTGATAACAGTGATTCAGTGAAGTCTGGAGCTAAAGAAGTCCAAATGATCTCTTCCTCAGAGTCAACATTTTGTGTCAAGCATATAAAAAAACAAAGAAGTCTTGGAATTTCTCTTTTTGGGGAGATCCTGAGAAAGTTGAACAGAAACTACAGATAAGCAGAGGTAAAGTCATATTTGGGTAGGAGGAGTGAAAGTTTTTACATCCATCCAGCCCCTTTTCTGGGATCTGCTAATGCAGTGAGTCACTGGGGCAAAGTCTCTCATCCAAATGACCCCAGGAGAAGATGGAGCCAGAAAGATTCAGCATCCTGGAAAGGGGAGTGGCAAATTTACTGCACAGTGTTGATTTCCTAGAGAGTTTGGTACCTGGCTTTTGAGAGAGATAATGGGGAATTCTTGGACAGCACCAGCCTCTTGGAGAGAAAAAAGAGAGGTGTCATATACATGACACTTGAGCTGGAGAATCAGCAAAGAACTGACACATGATATTAAAGGAATAAAAATTATTTTTTTTATCCTTCATGATCACTATGAATCAATGTTGCAACCTTAATGGAAAGGGGTTGCTATTCTAGCAATATCAAGTTTGTTTTCCTTCTGGGAGGGGATCCAAGCCCTCGGGGTAGTACTAAAAGTAAGTACTATAAGTAAGTGAGTACTTGCAAGGTAGTTTTATAAGTGCTATAAGTAAGGAGTCCTAAATGGATTTCGGAAGCATGTCAGAAGGTTAATTCTGTATCAATTCTAAGTTCATTTTCATTTTGAGGACAATCTAAACTATAGGGCTTTTCTATTAGCCCAGAGAACTAAATAGATACCTGGGAGGAAGTTAGGATTTGGAGAGACAAGAATTATATTAATTATTCTGAGCTATAGTGAATCTTTTGTGTTTTCTATATTCTGTTTGTAGATTGAAATACAAGCCTGTGCTGAACCTTACATCCATTGTTACACTACATGCTTTCATAGGAACAGGGGCCCAACTTATACATGTCATTGGAGACCTAGAAAAGAACTAAATCCTGAGATTCCCATGGTAATTCTGAGCAGAGACAAATGAGTCATATAGATATAATTTTGGGGTCTGCCCCCAAGATTGAATGTGGTTCTTATCATTACCTTAACTTGGTGTTTTTTCTCATCATTTCCTCTGCATCTCTTTCTCCTGTCCCCCCATCAGGATTCTGAATATCTTGATTTAGATTTGATGAGTAGCTTGATGTACAGGAAAGAACTCTAGATTTGAGTCAGAGGACCTGGATTTGAATCTCAGTTGTTACTATCCCATGGGACTTGGAACAAGCCACTTTATTACTCTGGGCCTCAGTTTTCTAATCCATAAAATGAGAGAACATTGGACTAGATAATCTCTAAGGTTATACACAAATAGGTGTGTGTGTGTGTGTGAATGTAAGTATGTATGTATGTATGTACATTCCAGCTCTGAATTTTATGATATTATAAAGGGACTCTGAAAAGTGACAATTAAAGAGCTGAAGATTCTGGACATTTCATTTTGTTTCCAGTTTCCAGTAAGTTTTAGGATGGATTGCCCTAGAACAGCCTTCTCTCCTCTGATCCTACCCAGCTCCCCCAAAAGTCCAGAACATATGGGTTATCTGCCCTTGTGAAAGCAGAGCTAGGCAGGGTTAGGCTGGAGATGACCTGTGCTTACCCTTCCTGTATGACAACGGCACAGCAGGATGAAGGACAAAGGGACAATTGTCCTTCACTGCTGGTGGGACCCTGAGTAGACTATGGAATTTTGCTTCTCTCAGTGCAGTTTTCTTCCTTGCTTCCTGCCCACCAACCCATTTAAAAATCAAAGTTATTTGATTCCATACTTTCAAAACTTTCCAGACTTGCTTGTAAAAATAAGCTAATATTTATGTGGTGCTTTAAAGCATTGGAAAGTTTGCAAAGCATCTTACACATATGATCTCATTTGATTCTTATAACAACTCTGAGAGGTTGGTGCTATTATTATCCCTATTTTACAAATGGGGAAATTGAGGCTGGGTGAAGTTAAGTGACTTACTGAGACTCAGAGCTAGGAAGGTTTTGAATTCAAGTTGGTCTGATTTCCAAGATCAGCTCTCCCTCTACTACCATGTCATGTAGCTTCTAAAAGATAAGAGCACATGTCCCAACACTGACACCAAATCAGTTCTCTTGCAGCTCAAAATTTGTTCTGTCAATCATATTAAAGCAATCATGAACTCACCACAGAGTGTACTGGATCCACTTTGTATTTGCTTGTGAGAACTGATGGTTAGATTTTAATTTATTTAAGTTAAATTTTAATTTTATTTAAATTAAAATGTTTATTATTACATATATTTTTATTAAATTGGTTTAATTAATTCAACTTAATTTTTTGTTTTGTTTGCAGGAGTAGGGAACCTGCAGCCTTGAGGTCACACGTGGGTCCCCATTCCTAGACTGATGAAAGTGATGGAGAAAATGTTAATAATAGAGATTAAGCTTAAAAGTTTTCCATGAGTACCTTCCCTCCCTTCTCTGGGCCTATGTTAAGAAATGATTTTTTAAAAAAAATTATATTTTTAAATTAAAGAACAGAACAAGCATTTCTATAACACACTACAATAGAAAAGACGGTTGCACATCAAATGACAAGTATACCATATACAACTTAGTATTCCCTCCAAATATAAAATAATGCTATTACATAAATTTCTTTTTTCCTCCCCACCTCCCACCCTAGAGATGGCTGCCTTTAGACACAAATAGGTGTGTGTGTGTGTATGTAAGTATGTATGTATGTAGAATTCTCCTATTCATACTTCCATTTATCAGTTCCTTCTCGAGACACAGATCGTTTTTCTTCATAAGTCCTTTATTTTTAATTTGTATATTTATCATAGTCAAAATGATTTAGTTTAGTTAGCTTAAGGTTGTTCTTAAACTATTATTGCTGTCACTGTATCCAACGTTCTCTTGATTTTGCTTACTTTGCTATTAAATATGTATACTGAAACACCCCCGATTTTACCCTTAGTCACTGAAAGTGCTGAAGGAAGAACATGAGATCATAGATTTAGAGTTGGAAAGAACAGGACGCTCCATCTCCTGACTCTGTGTCTCTGTATTAACTGTCCCTTTGCCTAGAATGTTCCGCTTCCCTGGCTTCCTTCAAAACTCAGTTGAAATCCTATATTCTGTAGGAAAACGGGTCAAGTCACCCCCAGCCTCTAGTGCTTTCCCTCTGATACTATCTTTCATCCATATTGTATATTTTTATATGCACATGATTATAAAGGAGACTATGTTCTTACCTTTCTTTTTACTCTCAGTACTTAGCCCATTACCTGGTATATAGTGAGTGCTTAATAAATGCATTTTAACGGATCAGTCCAACCTAATCCCTGCATTTTACAAATGAAGAACCAGAGTCCCAAGAGATCTTTTGAAAACAATTTAGGCAGAGAATGGAAATGAGTGCTTTCACATTTCAAAACATTTGCGATCACACAGAACTCTTGAGACAGACTCCTTATGACCAGGTTTTGGCAGATAACAGAATCAGTGAGAAAGAAACTAGAATCTCATAAATATTTTGGTTCTCCCTCTCCCTTTCCCTCTGGGCTCAAAACAGGTACCCTTGCACTTTAGATTCTCTTGGTGTTTATAAGTGGTTCTCCAAATGGTCAATTAGATGAGGCAAATTTATGCACATAGGCCTAGAGCAGGGCTGGGGAACTTGTGTCCTCAATGGCACATGTGCCCTTCTAGATCCTTGGGTACGGCCTTTTGACTCAGTCCAAGTTTTACAGAACAAGTCTTCTTATTAAGAGGATTTGTTCTGTGATGTTTGGATTCACTCAAAGGGCCACACTTGAGGACCTAGAGGGCCACATGAGACCTTGAGGATGCAGGTTCTCCAATCCAGGCCTCGAGACACTCTGATTTAAAGAAGGCAGGAGATACTCTTAGACTCTTATCTGGGCAACAAATGCTAGGGACCTCTCCTAGCTCTGGAGTGCCCCGTGGCATTCACCTTTGCCTTGAGAACCTTTGTGGCAAACATAAAATCTTATCAACTCTACTGGACTCTCAGATTCATATCCAACTGTCACTTCCTGCCCTGGTCTCTGGGCTACTAATCCAGCTGGTTTTACCACGTACCTTTCTCACTTGTTTTTTTTACCCTTAGAGAATCAGACCATTGACTTGGGCTATGACTCTGAATACAACACCATGTTTAAATATTTTAGGAAATGTCTCTGGGAATGTGGTCATTTCATTTTTGCTTTGTTTTTTTTCATTTACATTGCTGTGGTCTCGTGTATATTGTTTTCTCCTTGTGCTTACTTTACTGACCTAATTCATATAAGTCTTCCTATAGTTCTTTGAATTCCTTATATTTGTTGTTTCTTAGGGCACAATAATAGTTTTCTTTTACATTGACGTATCATTTTTTTTGAGCAGTTCTCCAATGAAAGGTATTCACATTATTTCTAGTTCTTTGTGTCTTTAAAAATATTCTATGTATATTTCAGAATACCTTCTTTGGGAAACTTAGGAAACTTTCCATCTTTGATTTCCTTGGTTGGCATCTCTGGGTCAAAAGTATGGATGTTTTAGTCACTTTGTCATATTGTTCCAAATTGTTTCTAGAACAGACCAATTCGCCACTCTAACAATAGGTTATTAGTGTACCTGTTTTCTTGCAGCATTACTAATGTTCACGATTTGTGTCTTTTATTATCTTTATCAATTTCCAGGCATGAGATGAAATCTGATCTGTTTTAAATTGTGTTTATCTTGTTATTTATATTTATCTTATTAGTGATTTAGAACAGTCTTCCACATGGTTGTTTACTGTAATTCTTTTTAGAATTGTTTCCTTTCACCATGCATATATTAGAGAATAGCTCTTGTTTCTATATATAATTTTGAACTCCAAAATTACTTTCTCTGACCATAAAATTCCCCCTGATACTTCTCCTAAATGGCTTTTTCTACAAATTACTCTCTTTCTTTCTCCTTTTTTCTCCTAATCCATCCCTCTTGTTCTGCCTTTGCTTTCCTCTCTTAGCAATTTTGATGCTATTACTGGTCAATTCAACTGTGTGGTGTTGTCTACCCAGGGATTTCTTGCCCTCTTATTCTATGACTGCTCAAACTCCAACCTTGGGTTAGCCCCATAATCTGCCTTCTTCATACCTTCTATTGTGCTGCTGGATACCACCAGAGAAAGTCACAGGGTTGTGTTGCTCAGGTCTGCAAATTATGTTATCTGATCTCAATTGGGTTTTCACTGGTATAAGGACATCCTTCTGCTCTACTAGGATGCATTCCCTATCTCATCCTCAACAGTATCTTCTCTTTTCTTCTCAAGTCTCCTATGGTACTCCCTTCCCCCTTCTCTCAATAGAGGATTTTGCCCCCTACTTTACTAAGAAAATCTGGGCCATCCATTTTGAAGTCCCTCTTCTCTGCTGTCCCATACTTTAAAGCCCCATTATATCACCCCCCATTATTTTTTCTTCTGCTCAAGTCTCAAAGAAAGAGGGGTCCTTCCCTGACAAGTCCTCATCCTCTACTTGTGCCCTTGTTCTCATCCTCTCCCATCTTTTCTGAGAGCTTACCTCTTACATCATTCCCTTTTTCTCATCTGTAATCTTTGCTGCTAACAAATATGCTTGTCTCCTTCATTCTTAAATAACCTTTACTTGACACTGACATTTCCCATCACCCTACCCCAGGTACCATCCCGTATCTAGTCTTGCGACCATACTCTTAAAAAAGAGTCATGTGTACTTATTTGCCTCAAATTCCACACCGCTCTCAAATTTTTCTTCTGAGTCTGTCACTTGACTAAAACTGTTTACCAACAATCTTGTAACTGATGTAAAAAACAATGTAAAAAAAAAGGGTTCACTAATAGACATATGTCATCTGGAGAAAGGGAGGTGAGAAGCATTCTGTACTTGGACCTGGTCAGATCACAACTGGAATATGGGGTTCTCTTTGGCTGCCATGTTTTAGAAGGCTATTTGACAAGCTACTTGTCTATGCAGTAGAGGATATTGAAAACTGTACTAACAGTTGAAGGAACTGTTTGTTCTTTTTTTAAAATCATATTTTACTATCCCCCAATTACATATAAAAACAATTTTTAACATTTTTTTGTTCCTTCCTCTTTGTTCTCCCCCTCCCTTGTTTACTGTACAATATTGCTGTTACTACAGACAATATTCTCTTGGTTCTGTTTACTTTACATAAGTTCAAGTGAATCTTTCCAGGTTTTTCTGAAGTCCTTCTGCTCATCATTTCCTACAGCACAATAATATTCTATTACAATCATGTAACACAACCACTTTAGACATTCCTCAATTGACAAGTGGGGTGTTTCTTCTTGAGAAAAAAATGCTTAAGAGAAGATAGGCTGTCGAAAAGGTTGTTATGACAAACACCTGTTCTGTTTGGTCCCAGAGGGCAGAACTTTTGACCAATAAGGAGGAAATCCAGGAAAGAAGGTTTCAGTTCAATAGAATAAGAACTTTCCTAAAATGTATAGCTATAGAAGTCAGTGAATTAATTCTCTATCGATGGAGATCTTAAAGTAGAAATTGGATAACCATTTGTCAGTTGCTGTAGACAAGACTGATGGTCTGGGTAGGGGTTGGACTAGATGACTTCAGCTTTGTAATTTGATGATTTTCAGTTTCTGGTGTGGAGTCTGTGTTTTTTCCCATATGTTGAAGAGTAATGTGTAAACATTCAAATGAATTAGATCTGGAAAAATAGGATTAAATCTGTCCCACTCCTATTTTGTGAAGCTTTTACGTACTAGAAGCAACCATCCTTGACGAAAAAGTACTGTGTGGCATCTTATGTCATAAGGTTTTGTTAAAACCCACAAATGGCAACTGACCAGTGACATAACCAAAGACAGCAGTCACTGAGGTGGAAACAGACTCCCCAGATGCCAAGAGGGTCACAGAGCTTTTCTGATTGTTTCCCCACCCAAGTTGTAACTGTGAGTGAGAGGGCCCCTGGAGACTAGCTAGCTTGAAGAAGCAGCACCAACAGCTGAGGCAGAAAGAAAATACAAAGTTAGTCTCCAAAGAGCAACAGAAAGAGAAGCCTAGATAAATCCTCTTTTGAAAGCAAAGTCTAACCAGGGGTAGGGAACCTACGGCCTCAATGCCACATGTGACCTTCTAGGTCCTCAAGTGCTGCCCTTCGACTGAATCCAAGTTTTACTGAACAAATCCTTTTATTAAGGTCACAGGTTCCCCACCTAACTCCTCCCTGGAGGCAGCTAGGTGGTTCAGTTGTTGAGAACATTGACCCTGAAGTCTGGAAGACCTGAGTTCAAATCCGTCCTCAGGAACTCACTAGCTGTGCAACCCAGGGAAAGTCATTTAACCTATTTGCCTTAATCCACTGGAGAAGGAAATGGCAAACCATCCTAGAGCCTTTGTCAAGGAAATTCCATATGGGGCTTGGACAGGTTGGAATAACCAACTCCTCCCTGCCTGCAATGTGTTTATACATCATCTTGTCTGGTCCCTCACCAAATCCAGGATGACTCCATCCTTTTTCCAGAAGCCTCCTGCCTGTAGATGCTTCCTCTCCCCACAATGAAATAATAATAGTCAATATTTATATAATACTTTAAGACTTACAAAGCACCTTACAGATATTATTTCATTTGACCCTTGTAACAATCGGGAGAGGTAGATGCTATTTTTGCCCTCTTTTTATACAGGGGAAAGAAATTGAGGCTGAGAGAGGTTTAGAAAACTGCTCAGGATTACACAGCTAGCCAATGTCTGAGGTAAGATTTAAACTTGACTCTTTCTTATTCCAAAAACAATACTCTAACCACTACCACATACGCGTATTAAGCCTTAAGGTTGCTGTAGTGCAATGTGGTCCACTCCCCTCTGGTTTTCAGCTTCCTTTTATCTCTTATCAGTGAATTTGATTCTTCTTCATTATCACAATTTTTAAAAATTTATTTTTTTCCAACTTTGGTTAAGCAATGACCAATCCCTAGATTGTTGCCATATTTCTTAGGAAGGACTGGTCAGTCCTCAGAGCTTTTCTTCAGCTACCAGGTATGTAGTCAGCTTTTATATCAATGGGCTTAAGCCAATTCTTACATAGGCCTCCTCACTTATCACAGCCCTCCAGACAATTTAATCTTTGCTCACTCTAACAGAAAGTAATTAATCTGATTCTTCAAGGGGGTGGTAGTGTAATGTTATTATGGCATTAAAGAGTCATAGCATTGCATAGTTGCGAGAGTATATTCTATCCTTCTTGTGTCATAATTAGGAAAATAAGATACTAAGATTAAAAGACCAGGTAATGTATTTCAATATTGATGACGATTAGAGTTTTGTCTTACAAATAAACAGTGACATCTGAGAACCATATTTCATTTCAGATGAAAATATTAATTCTTGCTAAAATAATAAACTGTTATTAATTGTAAATCAAAGCCAACCTTTTTTCAATTATTTTGAAATCTCACATGCTTAACTTTACCATTTTAACATGTAAATTTAAGTGTTTATTTCAAAATATTTAGAAAAGCTGAAAGCCCAAACAATCTTGATAACAAACTTTATTTGATACAATAAATTCAGAAATATTTTGGTTCTTAAAAATGTATCAGTGGCCAATGTGGTTTTCATAAAGCAACTGGCTCTATTTCAGGACACATCTGTGAACAGTTTTGGATAAAATCCGTGATCCAGAGAATAAGATTTTTTTAAAAGCAAAGTAATACAGAAATAGGGAAGGTAGGTGGTACAGAGAATAGGATGCCAGGTTTAGAGTCAGGAAGACTCATTTTTCTGAGTTCAAATCTGACCTCAGACATTTAATAGCTGTGTCATCCTGGGCAAGTCACTTAACCCTGTTTGCCTCAGTTTCCTAATCTGTAAAATGAGGTGGAGAAGGAAATGGCAAAGCATTCTGATATCTCTTCCAAGAAAACCCTAAATGGGGCCATGAATAAACAGATATGACTGAAAACGATTGAACACCAAGACAGAAATAGGAAAATGGGAACATGCAGTGACAGATGGAGTCACAAGAGTTTAGTAAAATCTTTTGCTTCTAAGTTGGCCTTTGAAATCATGAAACACCACCAATGAAAACTAATAGTAATTAATATTGCAGCTTTGATTTGTGGGTGATAATGGATCTCTCTTTGGCTAATACCTATTCAAAGCACTAGCCTTTAAATTTTATGTGAAAATAGTCATCATTTACAATGATGATATGGAACATGAAACCCAAGACTGGGTGGGAAATGTATGTAATAAAAGAACCATATTTGTGGACGTGGAAATAAATGTCTTTGGATCTCTAATGAGATTTCTAATTACTCTGAAGAACCCTGTATTTCTTCTAAACTATCAGTTTCTAGTTACACATTTAAAAACAAATATTTTCACTTCCCAGTGCACTAACGCACTGTTGGTATGGGCAGCTAGGTGGTGGGTGGATAGACTCCTGGAGGTAAGAACACTCATCTTCCAGAGTTCAAATCTGACCTCTGGTGCTTATTAGCTGTGTAACCTTGGGCAAGTCACTTAACCCTCTTTGCCTCAGTTTCCTCACCTGTAAAATGAACTGAAGAAAGAGATGGCAAACTATTCCAGTATCTTTGCCAGGGAAACCTCAAATAGGATCACAAAGAGTCAGCTATGACTGAACAACGCACTGTTGGTGGAGTTGTGAACTGATCCAATCATTTCGGAGAGCAATTTGGAACTATGCCCATAAGGTCCAGAATTCCCCTAGCTGGGGAACTCTGCACCTCATCCATAACCATGGAGTATTCTTTTTAATACCAAAGGAAGAGGCTAACTATCTTCATATTGATTATAGTAGATGTTTATAAATATTTATAAACAGGGGCACTCTTTGGTCTGGGGCAGCAGCCAAACTGTTTTGTGAATCCCTGTTCTTGAGCTCCAAAATCCCCATGGTAATTTTAGAAAACAGACAAATGCAGGAGGAGCTAGAGAGTGCATCACTACTGATTGGTGAATATTTTTGGTTTTCTGCTTAGTAATGAGGTAAGGAGTTAAGTCAAATGTTATGCCCAAACATAAGTTTGTACATTGATCATGTCCTGGTCACAGTATTCTTGTTTTTGCTTTCATAGGCCAGAGTATCTTAAGTTTTGACTCAGAGTCCAAGTTATGTTTTCATAGGTCATAGTATCTTAAATTTTTTTTATTTTATTTTTTTTAATGTTCTACAATCACTTCCTTAAAATTAAGATTTTATCCTCCCCACACTTTCCCCCCGCTACCCTCCTCCCTCCCCATGACAGCATACAATTCTGTATAGGTTCTATATATACTTTCCTATTGAACACATTTTCACTATAGTCGTGCTATGTAGTCACACTAAAATAAATGGAAGAAATCATATAACAAATCAAAACATATTACACTAAAACCCCGCCCCCACACACAAACATGATCTGCTACATTCTGCCAATGACTTCCATATTTCTTTCTCTGAGTGTGGAGGGCATTTTGCCTTAGAAAACTGTCATTGGGATTATTTTTTTCAGTAAGTTCTTGTGTTATGACAAAGTTTCAAGTCTACCAGAAAAAACTCTCACACACTGTCGTCGTTGCTGTGCACAAAGTTCTCCTGGTTCTGCTCCTTTCGCTCAGCATCAGATCATACAAGTCCTTCCAGGCCTCCCTGAAGTCATCATTTCTTATGGCACAATAGTACTCCATTACATTCATATACCAAGTATCTTAAATTTTGACTCAGAGTTTAAGTTATGACCTGTAAACAGGTCACCATGTTCAGGCTTCTACATTTCACAGAGCTTAAGTTTTTATGGCTTTTCACTTATTACTGTATTTTAGAGCTTTCTCCCCATCTGAACCCTACAATGCTCAAAATAAAACTGGGCATACCTTTTGATCCAGCAAGACCACTGCTGGGTCTATATCCCAAAGATATCAAAAAAATGGAAAAAGAACTATTTGTACAAAAGTATTTAGAGCAGCTCTTTTTGTGGTGGCTAAGAATTGGAAATAAAAGGAATGTTGATCAATTGGGGAATGACTAAACAAGCTGTGGTATATGATTGTAATGGAATATTATTGTGCTATAAGAAATGACAAGTTGGATGATATCAGAAAAACATGGAAAGATTTTCATGAATGGATGTATAGTGAAGCAAATAGAACCAGGAGAATGTACATAGTAAGAGCAATATTGTTCATTTAAGAACTGTGAATGACAGCTGTCTTCAGTAATACAAGGATCCAAGATAATCTCAAATGACTAATGATGAAGCATACTACCTACAGAGAAAAAAAACCCAATACTGATTGAATACAGACTGAAGCATGCTATTTTTCACTTTCTTTCATTTTTTATTTGAGTTTTCTTGTACAAAATGACTAATATGGAAATGTTTTACATAAAATAAAAACCATAGATATTTTAAAAAATTCTAAGCCTGAGACCTCATCTACAAAATGAGGATGTTAGATTAAATTCTTCCAAGTTTCTTTCCAGGTCTATTATTCTATGATCCTGTGGTCATGTTAAAATCTCATTGAAATCCCAGTAACTACATTTTTGTTGACAATATTTTTAGAGGTCTTTCTCTTGTTGTGGCCAAAGCCAGAGTATTTAATTATTGAGCTGCTGTTCAACATATTCTCTGGTTTTGTTTGTCTTTGCTTTTTCTTGTTTCTATCTCTCTTTCTCCATCTCTCCCCTCTCCACCCCTTTCTGTCTCTTTTCTCTCTCCCTATTTCTTGTGTCCACTCTCTTCTTTCCCCATCTTCCCTCAGTACTTAATCAGCTCCTTCAATATGCAGGTGCAATCTATTTTTCAAGTTTTGTCTCTAGAGAAACAGAACTTATTTTCTTTACACTCAGTACCTTAATATTAAGTGAAATTGAAGGAGAACTCTTGGTTTGCTTTGCTGGATATGAACAAAGAACAATGAGAAAAATATGCATGATTTTGACTCTTCTCCCCAGAATTGGCCCTGGACAAACTCAGTTGCTTATCTATTGTCGGTGCCTTTTTCCCCTCCCAGCTGGACTACACACTTATTTGGTGTCTTATTCTTTCTCTGGAGGCAGCTAGGTTGAACTCTTCCTGAGCTCAAATCACTAGCTGTATGACCCTGAGCAAGTCACTTAATCCTGTTTGCCTCAGTTTCCTCATCCATAAAATGAGCTAGAGAAGAAAATGGTAAACTACTCTATTATTTTTGCCAAGAAAATGCCAGATGGGTCATGAAGAGTTTGACAAGACTGAAGCTACTGAACAACAAAGACATTCTTTTTTTGAGCTGGCCTTCAAGTTACTAATCATTTAATGATTAATTAAGGGGTCAGCCAATAAAAGCCTAAGTATGATAATTGGGGTTGGTGTGTCAGGGGTGTTCGTGGTATTGAAGGGAGACTCAGACAGGTAGAAAAAATATCAAGTCCCCAAACAAATAGAGCTCTAATGTTGTAAGAACAGGTGGTAGGTTTATATTTGAGGATGGGGATCCTGATAGATGGTCTCTAAATCTTTCTACACATAAAGTTGACTCTGCCTATTCATGAATCTGAACATCTCTATGAAATCTAGTTAAACCTTCCTTTACACCTTGGGCCATTCCAAAGGGACCAGTACATACCCTTGTTCCCTTCTCTTATTTTGATTTTTTCCAATCTAGTGGCATTCCAATAAAAGACAAATTGTAAGGAGAGAGGCATCAGGCTGATAGCATTAGAAGAAAATACTCCCAGCCCCTCAGGGGTATCACTAGAACCATGAGGGAGAGACATAGACAGGCTCCCTCTCCCACAGCAAATGCCTGTCAGTTTTATCTCAGATGAGGCTCTTCCAGAACTAGCCCATTCACCTTCACTTAAAATGAAAGAACAAATGAAGAGGAAAAGAATGGAGGTTTATATTCACTGGCCACCTGCACAGCCCAGATGGGAAGAACTCAAGACTACTTTTCATAGCTTTGTCAGAATACTGCCATGATATAGAGAAAGTAAAGAATGAGAGGAAATGAGACCAACCAGTGCCTTTGAATGCCTCCCCTCCCATTTTTGGCTATGGTACCACAGCCAACCAAAGAAGATCCTAGTCACCATGGGGTCAGTAGAGTGGAATCACTTATAGAATGTAAATGTATGCTCTAGATTTCTCCAAGGCACTTCCATTATACATGATCCTGATTCTCTCAAAAGCTCCACTTGTAGCCTGAACATCTTTATGTTCTATGCATGATTATAAAGGTTGGACTCAATGGTCAGTCTCATGTTATACTATCCCTAAATTTGAATAATAAATAAATTGCATATATATGTATGTATATATATATATGTATGTATATAGAGATATATATCTATATATGTATATGTATGTGTATCTATATATCTCCTTCTCTTCTTCTTTTCCCCTCATTATTTCTTCCCCATGACAACTCCTTTGACAGTAAGTAGCTCTTAAAAGCTTTAATGAAGCATGAACCATGCTAGTTTTTGAAAGAAAGAGATTTGAATACTGATAAATTGCTCTGACTAAGCCTTCAGAAGCTTGGGAAAAATGTGGTCCATTATATATATAATTGCAACTGTACTAGTATTCCTTGGGCTCACCCTCTCAACATTTTTGCCACATCATTGCTCATTTCCCCCTGTTTTTAGTGATAACATATCTGTTCAAAATGGAGAAATTATGTGAACAAATAAGGTTAACTGTGTGCTGTCTTAGAATTACAGAGAACTGGAAAGAAATCTTTCGGTTCATTTTGTCCATCCTTATTATTTTATAGATGAATAAGCTAGAATCTGGAAAGGTTAAGTGACTTGCTTAAGGTCTCATTGCTTATAAGTTACATAACTAGGATTTGAAAACAGGTCGTCCATCTCTAAATGCAGCTTTCTTTTCAATGTTCTGTGTTGTTTGTTATAATAATGGCTTATGATTCTGAGAGAGTATAATGATGTATAATAGTGTGCTTCAGTCTGCATTCAGACTACATAATTCTTTCTCTGGATGTGGATAGCATTTACCATCATGAATCTCTTGGAATTGTCTTAGATCATTGTATTGCTGAGAAGAGCTAAGTCTAACAAAGTTAATCATCACGCAATATTACTGTTTCTGTGTGTAATGTTTTCATGGTTCTGTTCACTCTACTCAGCATCAGTTCATGTAAGCCTTTCCAGGTTTTTCTGAAAACATCCTGCTCATCATTTTCTTATAGCACAATGTATTCTATCACAATCGTATATTACAACTTGTTCAGCCATTCTCCAGTTGATGAAAATGCCCTCAATCTCCAATCTTTTGACGTCACAAAGAGAGCTGCTATAAATATTTTTGTGCATATAACTCCTTTTCTTTTAATCTCTTTGGAATATAGACTTAATAGTGATATTACTGGATCAATGGCTGAATCAGTTTGCAACTCTGCCAACAGTGCTTTAGTGTCCGACTGTTCCATATTCTTAACACCATTTATCATTTTCCTTTTCTGTCATATTAGCCAATCTGATAATTGTGAAATGGTATCTCAGAATTGTTTTAATTTGCATTTCTCTAATCAATAGTGTTTTAGAGTATTTTTTCATGAGTAGAGACAGCTTTGATTTCTTCATCTGAAAACTATCTTTTCATATCTTTTGACATTTATCAATTGTGGAACGATTTGTATTCTTATAAATTTGACTTAGTTCTCTATATAGTTTGAGAAATGAGGCCTTTGTCAGAAAAACTTGCTGTAAATTTTTTTACATTTCCTAGAGTCAGAGGGTAAAACAATTTTGACAGTTAAAATTATTGTGTACTTCCCTCCATCCTATTTCTCCTCCATTTGTCCTCTCTCTCTCCTTTCTCCCTTTCCTTCCTCAATAGTGTTTTTTTTGTTTGTTTTTTTTAAGATGTTAATAAAATGTATATTTGATTTCTTTGGAGGAGATTATTGTGATCCATGAAAAATTTGGTAATTTTCTTTTAAAAAGATGAAAACTAATTGCCAATATCAATAATAAAGAGGGAGAATTTCTAAATCAATGGAGAAGGTATAAAGAAAATCATTAGAAACTATAGTACTTTAATTATATCCCAACAAAACGGAAAATTTCAATGAACTAGATGACAACTGAGAAAAAATACAAAAGACAAAAATGAACACAATTTGTAATAGGGAACTCAAACATCCATATATCAGAAGGTGAAATCAAGCTAAATGATTTCTCCAAGAAAATATTTTAAATTTAATCAAAAACTTTTATTAAATTCCACAAAAGCAAGGAGAGATATGAGATTATAGTTAGTGGAGATGAATGGATCAAGTGACGATTTTTTTTTTTCTTTTTTTCCTTTTAATTTTATTTATTTATTTAATTTTTTACATTCATTTTCACAAAATTTTGGGCTCCAAATTTTCTCCCCTTTTATCCCCTCCCCCCACCCCAATACCCCAAGCAATCTAATTTTCCCTATCTCCAATCTGCCCTCTCTTCTGTCATCCCTCCCTTCTCTTGTCTCCATCTTCTCTTTTCTCCTGTAGGGCCAGATGACTTTCTATTCCTCATTAACTGTATGTCTTCTTTCCTAGTTGCAACAATAATACTAAACAGTTGTTCCTAAAACTTTGAGTTCCAAATTCTCCCCATCCCTCCCTCCCCACCCATTCCCTTTGGGACGGCAGGCAATTCATTATAGGCCCTATCTGTGTAGTTTTGCAAATGACCTCCCTGATAGTCGTGTTGTGTAAGACTAACTGGATTACCATCCCTCCTAACCTGCCCCTCATTGTTTCTCTTCTGTCTCTTGATCCTGTCCCTCCCCAAGTGTTGACTTCAAATTGCTCCCTCCTCCCTTTGCCCTCCCCTCCATCATCCCCCCCCTTGCAATATCTCCTTTTCCCCCCACTTTCTTATACTGTAAGATAGGTTTTCATACCAAAATGAGTGTGCATTTCACTCCTTCGTTTAGTCAAATGTGATGAGGGTAAACTTCTTGGTTTTTTTTTTTTCTCAGCTCTCCTCTTTTTCCCTCCACTAAGAAAAACTCCTACCTGCCTCTTAAATGACATATAGTTACCCCCCCTTCCCTTTCCCCCTCTTTCCTCCCCCTACATTTCTCTCTCACCATTTACCTTAATTTCTTTTAAGGTATGGTTCCATTCTATTCAGTTCAATCTGTGCTCTCTATCTCTGTAAGTGTGTGCATGTGTGTACATGTGTATGTGTGGTCCCACCAACTACCCAGATACTGAAAAGTTTTAAGAGTTAGAAATATTGTCTTTCCCTGTATGAATGTAAACAGTTCACTTCTGGTAAGTCCCTTAAGACTTCTCTTTGCTGTTTCCTTTTTCATGCTTCTTCTCATTCTTGTGTTTGAAAGTCAAATTTTCTTTTCAGCTCTGGTTTTTTCATTAAGAATGATTGAAAGTCCTCTGTTTCATTGAAAGACCATATTTTCCCTTGAAGTATTATACTCAGTTTAGCTGGGTAGGTGATTCTTGGTTTGAGTCCTAGTTCCTTTGCCTTCTGGAATATCCTATTCCACGCCCTTCGATCCCTTAATGTAGAAGCTGCTAGATCTTGGGTTATCCTGATTGTATTTCCACAGTACTGGAATTGTTTCTTTCTAGCTGCTTGCAAGATTTTTTCCTTGAGCTGGGAGTTCTGGAATTTGGCCACAATGTTCCTAGGAGTTTCTCTTTTTGGATCTCTTTCAGGTGGTGATCGATGGATTCTTTCAATACTTATTTTGCCGTCTGGTTCTAGAATGTCAGGGCAGTTTTCCTTGATAAATTTCATGGAAGATGATGTCTAGGCTCTTTTTTTGATCATGACTTTCAGGTAGTCCCATAATGTTTAAATTGTCTCTCCTGGATCTATTTTCCAGGTCAGTTGTTTTTCCCATGAGCTATTTCACATTCTCTTCCATTTTTTCATTCTTTTGGTTTTGTTTTGTGCTTTCTTGGTTTCTCATAAAGTCATTAGACTCCATCTGTTCCATTCTAATTTTGAGAGAACTATTAAATTCAGTGAGCTTTTGAGCCTCTTTTTCCATTTGGCTCATTCTGCTTTTGAAAGCATTCTTCTCCTCATTGGCTTTTTGAACCTCCTTTGCCAATTGAGTGAGCCTATTTTTCAAGGTGTTAATTTCCTCAGCATTTTTTTGGGTCTCCTTTACCAAGGTATTGACCCATTTTTCATACTTTTCTTGCATCTCTGACATTTCTCTTCCCAGTTTTTCCTCCACCTGTCTAACTTGCTTTTCAAAATCCTTTTTGAGCTCTTCCAGGGCCTGAGCCCACCTGCCACCCCCCCTGGAGTGTCTGGGGTACTGAGGCCCCGCCCTCCACATCTTTCCCTGATGGCAAGGATACGTCCTCGTCATCAGATCCGAAGGTCGGGATCATTTGCATTTGTTGGAAAAAACTCTCTAAAGTCTTATTTTTCTTCCCTTTTCTAGGCATTTTCCCAGCCAGTTACTTGACTTCTGAGATTCCTTTCCACCCCTGCCTGGATCCTCCCAGCTAGTGCTTGGCCTCTGAGATTTAAATGGGCTTTCCTCCTGCTGGCTGTCAATCAGTGAGCTTTAGTTCAGGTGCTGGGGTGGGGGCAGGGCCGCCTCCCAGGCTCAGATCCCTCAGGGGCTTTATGTAGAGACTTTCAGGAATGGAGCGGGTGGGGGCGGGGTGGGGGGGGCCCGCCTCCCCAGCTCAGTTCCCCTCGGGGGCTTTAAGCAGAAGCCTTCAGTAATAGAGCGGAGTGGGGGGCAGGGCCGTCTCCCAGGCTCAGCTCCCTCAGGTTTTATGCAGGAATCTTCCGTAATGAAGATCCTGCCTGCTGCTGGGGGATTCCTGAGTCCTGGTCCGCTGCTGCCTCAGCCGCTGCCCACACCTCTGCCTCCGCCGCTTCCTCCCAAGGGGGCCCGAGTCACGGAGATGCCCTGCTCCCCCTCTCCTCCAGCCCGGCCTTCTCTCTCACTGACCTGTAGCTTCTGTGGGCGGAGGGACTTTCCCGGCTGCTGGAGCTTCTGTGTCTGAAGCCTGCTCGGATCAGCTTCTCTGGGGCCACAGCCAGGGCAGCGCTGGGGGTGGGGTCCACTTTCCGGGGTGCGACGGACCCTGGGGACGGGTCTCCAGGGCTCCCTGGAACGGAAATCTCTTCCACTCCGTTTCTGCACACCTTGTATTGACCCAGAAGTTATGGGGGACTCTTTTTACATTAATTCTATGGGCTTTGGTTTCGGAGCTCGTAAACGTGCGTCCTTCTACCCTCAATAGTGTTTTGACTACCACCTTCCTCAATTTTCTGTCCTTTCTGTCAGGCCTCCTCCTTTTTCTTATCCCCTTCCCCTCCTATTTTCCTCTAGAGTAGGACAGATTTCTCTATCCAGCTGACTGTGTATGTTATTTTCTCTTTGATCCTCCTCTGATGAGAGTAAGGTTTGAGCATTTTCCGACACTCCTCGTTTTGCCCTGTAAAGGAAGCTCTTTTGTGCCTCTTTTGATGAAATAATTTACTCCATTCTACTTCTGCCTTTCCTTTATCCCACAGAAATCCTCTTTCTCACCCCTAATTTTATTTTTTAGATATCATCCCATCACAGTCAACTCACATCCATGCCATCTATCTACGTATACTCCTAACTTCCATAATAATTATGAAGTTCTTATTATTTATAAGTATTATCTTCCCATGCAGGAATGTAAACAATTTAACCTTATTGAACTCTTATGATTTCTGTTTCTGGTTTACCTTTTCTATGCTTCTCTTGAATCTTGTGTTTGAAAATCTAATATCCTATTCAGCTTCTAGTCTTTTCATCAAGAAAGCTTGAAAGTTCTCTGTTTCATTGAATATCCATGTCATCTGTCCCCCTACCCTCCAGCAAGGATTATACTCAATTTTTCTGAATCTAGGTTATAATCATAGCTACTTTGCCCTCCAGAACATCATATTCCATGCTTTCTGATTATTTAATGTAAAAGTTGCTAAATCTTGTATTATTCTGACTGTGGCTCCACAATATTAGAATTGTTTCTTTCTGATTACTTGTAATATTTTCTCCTTGACATGGGAGCTCTGAAATTTGGCTTTAATATTCCTAGGAGTTTTCATTTTGGGATATCTTTCACAAGGTTTTTGGTGGATTCTTTGGTTCTCAGGTTTCAGGGCAATTTTCCTTGATAATTTCTTGATAGATGATATCTCAGCGTTTT